>CM033402.1:27458144-28190947 GCA_019426215.1 Buddleja alternifolia
AGCGCTAAGCGTCTAGCACCAAACGTGCAACTCAAGCCAGAGCAAGGAAATACCAGCGTCGATTCCAAAACAGTCAAGATCATATTATCGATACTATGATAATTATGATTATGACTATTATTATAATCGTGGATATTATTATACATCCAAAAATTACACACAGCACAAGGTGAAACCAAAAAAGCCAATATTCTACTATGAAGACAAGGCAAATTTGGATTCCTAAAGTCTAATTAACACTAACAAGGATACTAATGTTGAAGGACCCAAGCAACAATGGGTACCTAAACAGAAATAGAAATTCCCTTTTGATTGCAGGTACCTAGAGCTAAGTCAATACATCTGTTTGGTATTTTGATAGTGGATCGTCAAGGCACATGACAGGTTCCAAAGATTTCTGATCAACTATCAAGCGCCAATGGTCCTCAGGTTGTATTTGGTGATAACTCCAAAGGTTAAACCAAAGGTATAGGTCTGTGCATAGGGGGAACATCATGATAAGTGATGTTATTTTGTGAGGGTCTAAAGCACAACTTATTAAGCATAAGTCAATTTGCGATAAAGGCTTTGAAGTCATATTCTCAAGTGACTATTGCTATATAAACGACGCTAAGACTAATCTACTAAACTAAAAGGAAAAAAAAGGAATAACAATGTATATTTGGTAGATTGGGGTTCAACACTTGATAACAACCCAACATGCTGTGTTGCTAAAAATGAATCTAAAGTGGGTGGCTATGGCATAGAAATGAATCACCTCAACTTTAAGACAATCTCTCAGCTTATAAGTCAAAATCTTGTAGAGGGAGTGCCAAATGGACCATTTCATAAGGATCGTCTCTGTGACGCTTGTCAAATGGGTAAACAAGTTAAATCATCCTTCAAGAGAAAAACCTCATCTATCTACTTCTAGAATACTGAACTACTTCACATGGATTTGTTTGGACCTGTTCAAACAATCAGTGTAAGCGGTAAAAAGTATACTTTAGTGGTAGTAGACGATTTCTCTAGATTTACTTGGGTGGAATTTCTTTCATCCAAAGATGAAACATGTGGACAAGTTAACAGCGCTTATTCGGCAACTTCAAACATTGAAAAATCTTAAGGTTGCAAGAATAAGAAGCGATCACGGTACTGAGTTTACTAACAAGGTTGTTGAGAAGTTTTGTGCAGAAAATGGAAACATCATGAGTATTCAGCTCCAGACTCCCCAACAAAATGGTGTGCTGAGCGCCGGAACCGAACGCTTAAGGAAGCCGCTAGGACTATGTTAGCTGAATCTAAGCTTGCTCCTAGATTTTGGGCCGAAGCGATCAACACTGCTTGTTACACTCAAAATCGATGCATGATCAACAAAAGCATGGAAAAACAAAAACTCCATATGAACTGTGGAAGGGACGTAAGCCAAATATTTCATACTTTCACGTCTTTGGTTCTAAATGTTTTATTCATAATAATGGATCCCAAAGCCTAAAGACTTTTGATCCTAAAGCGGATGAAGGAATCTTTCTAGGCTACGCCAAAAATGGAAAGAATTTTCGCATTCTCATAAGATCAAATCGAAGGTGAGGAATCTATTCATGTTGTGTTTGATGATGCTAACCAAGAGCGAGTAAGGTAAGTATAAATGATGTAGGAGTGAAGATCTATGTCATCAAGCGTCCAAAATTACTATTGATGAAGATACTGACGATGATGATGAGATCTCAGTGCCTCCTCCTAAGAATACTCGTGAAATCAATCTAAATTATTCATGTAAGAAACACGAATGATCATGAAAGGAATGATCATCAAGTGCAAAGAAGGAATCATGAACTTGAAGCGCCAACGCAGGAGAATGGTCAAGCGAATGATTCTCAAGCGTTGTTCATTCTCAAAACCCTTCCAAACAGATAGACTATGGTTACGTGACCATCCACCTGAGCAAATCATTGGAGATATTGAAGCACCAGTTAGAACTAGAGCGCTACATTTAATGAGGCTATGTTCGCAAGCTTTCTATCTCAAATGGAACCTAAGAAAGTGGATGAAGCGTTAAGTGATCCAAGTTGGATGAAGCTATGCAAGAAGAGCTCAATCAGTTTGAGCGAAATAAAGTTTGGATGTTAGTACCAAGACCAACTCATCAAGGAGTTATTGGAACTAGATGGGTATATAGAAACAAGATGGATGAGGACGGCATTGTTGTAAGAAACAAGGCCAGACTCGTAGCTCAAGGATACTGCCAAGAGGAGGGCATTGACTTTGATGAGACTTACGCTCCTGTTGCTCGTCTTGAAGCAATCCGCATGTTTCTAGCGTACGCAGCGTTTAACAAGTTACAGTATTTCAAATGGACGTAAAGAGTGCCTTCCTGAATGGTAAACTCCAAGAAGAAGTGTATGTGGAGCAACTCCAGGATTCATCAACAATCATGGTAAGGGTATGGTTTACAAGCTCGAAAAGCACTTTATGGGCTTAAGCAAGCACCTCGAGCATGGTATGACACTCTCTCTATCTTTCTTATTGGTAAAGGTTTTTCAAAAGGCAGCGTTGACACAACGTTATTTAAAATTACCAATGATGAAGATATCTCTTAGTTCAAATTTACGTTGATGACATTATATTTGGTTCTACTAATAAGCGTCTGTGTGAGAAATTTTCGAAAATGATGCAAGAACATTTGAAATGAGCATGATGGGTGTGAATTAACCTTCTCTTAGGACTACAAGTTAAACAACTCCCTAATGGCATATTTATCAACCAAGCTAAATATACACGAGATATGATTAAGAAAATTTGGTATGGAAAATGCATCATATTCAAAAATTCCAATGAGCCAAACGCTTAAGTTAGATAAAGATGAAAGTGGAAAGAAAGTTGATATCACTAATTATAGAGGTATCATAGGATCACTTCTTTATCTCACTGCCAGTAGACCTGATTATGTTTTCGGTATGTATGTGTGCACGATTCCAAGCTGATCCTAAAGAGTCACACTTGACTGCTGCCAAGAAAATCCTAAATACCTAAAAGGCACACAACATGTGGGCTTATGGTATCCCAGGGATTCTCCTTTTGAACTAATCGGTTACTCAGATGCAGATTTTGCAGGTTGCAAAATAGATCGTAAAAAGCACTAGTGGTACTTGTCAATTCTTAGGTGATAGGTTAGTTTCATGGCATAGCAAGAAACAACAATCCATAGCTACCTCCACAGCCGAAGCTGAGTATGTAGCTGCAGGAAGTTGTTGTGCACAAGTTCTATGGATGAGGCAACAACTTAGAGATTACGGAACAATCTTAGGACCAACCCCATTCATGTGTGATAACCAAGTGCTTTAGCCATGACTCAAAACCCTGTTCTTCATTCAAGAACCAAACACATTGACATTAGATACCATTTCCTTCGTGACCACGTTCAAAAGAAAGATATCTCCATGCACTTCATTGGAACTGACAAACAACTGGCAGAGATCTTCACCAAAGCACTCAATGAACACGTTTCTCACTTTGAGAAGTGAACTAGGTATGATTGATTTAAACGCTTGATCATGAAGCATCATATTTTATTAGGCATATAATTTAGGGGGAATCCACTTAAGTTATATCTCACAATATTCTTAACAAATTTTTTTTACTTGATCATACTGTAAGCGTCAATGATAAAATTTTCAGATGCATAATCATCAACGCTCAGTTCTATGTTTGCATAAATATGAATGCTCAAAATATTGAAGTCTTTTGACTTCAAGCGTCCATTCTTATCAGCTAAGCGCTGAATAGTTTATCAAAAATTTATAAAATATTTTGTTACAAGCCATGCATAAAATTTTCAAACTTCTTTCAAGGTCGTGGGTAGACTCAAAGGTCTATTTTGTAATCTACTCACACGCTCTATCACATCAAACTGGCGGGTACTCAAATTTTTTAAAAATGACGGTTCAGAGATAGCACGCGTTTGTGTACGTGTCAGTGTGTACAACATGCGCGTGTGTTACACTCTGAAAATACCAAACGTTAATTTTCTTTAACTCGGATGTCAAATCTTTATATATGAGATTACCAAATGTAACTTTCTTTTACACAAAACTCGCGTCCGCAGGTAATAAATTCATGGCTAAGATTCAACAGTTATTACACGTGTTTAAATCCTACTAAGACTACACAACACAAGTTTCAAAAACTCTTTACTGTGTCATTTAAAACACAAACTCTGCAGAAAAAGTAACTTACTTTCTATTCACGATATCTGCAAATCTTCTTATCTCTCTCAATACAACAGAAAATCTCAGTTCATCTTCTTCGTTTAAACAAAAAAATGGCACCAAAGAAATCATCATCTACTTTGCTGAAACTACCATCAAGGAACTGAAGGTCTTGTTGTCGACTGGAAATTCCTATATGAACAAACTCAGATCAACCTGACGGATGTAATGGACATGGTCGTCCAAGCTGGGCTCAAACCCTTCTTAACCCAATACTCTTACATGTTTCCTACTGAAGTTGAAACTTTCTGGAAGACTGCTACCCTTCAGAGAGACAGAAGTCCATCTCTTGTAAAATTCCCTTCTCCAAGAAGGAGTCTCCAAAGGAATTCATCCTATCTGCTTCCACCATTGCCAAGAACTTCAATTTGCCTAATGAGGGTGAGGCACTGGATTCTGTTACGTTTAAACAAATAAGGAAGCATGGGCAATCATGAGTGCGTACGACGACGTTCCTTACACTCAATACTTCGAGAAGAAGAAAGATTGGTGTCCAAATATCGGTTATGGCTGATTTCGCAGCAAGATCATAGAATGCCGCGTAGGAACCTTTGATAAAGTAAATCCTGTCCAATTTCAGATGAGGTTGCTATACTCTTCAACATCAAAATCAACTGGAGTGAGTACATCTTCGGACGGTTTCGGGACAGTCTAAGCGCTTAAATAAGCCTTATGGACTCATCCTGAGTGACATCTTGTTTAAATCAAATTGTGTGTACTCGTCTGGACTTCCTTTGAATAAGTCCAAGTTGTTGGGAAAAAGGATTCTGACCAATATGTTCAATCCTCCAAAAGTTCATGGTGCGGCTAGACCCCTATCTGAGCGACTGGAAGAACGCCAACTGCTTGCTCAAAAGGCTGAGAGACCAGTGCCAGAGGAAGCTGTGAGACGCAGTAACGCAGCAACGAAGAAGAGAGCCCCCAGAAAACCCAAGTTAAAATTGCCGTCCCCTCTCAAAAGATTGATGAGGAAACTGATGAAGATGCCGAGGACAAGTTGCCTCTCAAAAGACGAAAGCTTGAAGGGATCATTAAGCAAATAGACTTTGAAGAACCAGCTGTTGATTCCTCCCGCTCCTTCGGCTAAACTAGTTGAAGGAGTCAACATAAGAAAATCTTTAAGCGTTCCGACTAGCAAGCGTCCAAGCTACTCCTGAAGAGCTAGACAGTTGAGCCAAGCGCTCAAGTCGCTGTTGAGCCAAGCGCTCAAGTTGCTGTGAGCAGTGCTCAAGTTGCCGTTGAGCCAAGCGCTCAAGTTGTAGTTAGCCAAGCGCTCAAGATGCTGCTGTTGAGCCAAGCGCTCCAGAAACTACTGTTGAGCTTAGTTCTCAGGGTAAAGTTTATTTCTTCCCACAGCATTCTATTCCTAATCTGTAGAAGATCCTGCTCTTATAGAGAGATGGCCTTGTTTTTCAGCTATAGTTTCATCTGCTGCTGAAGTGTCCACAGATGTTCTGTTGGATGTGGACCTGACTGGAGTTGTAGCTATCGCTCAAGATGTTGCGCTAAAGTAGCTGCAATGAACCTGAGGAACCTGCTACTTTAACAGAGGCACGTTCAGAAGATCAGAACGCTGCTGAAGACGTTAGAGCTCCTCGTCACTTCTTTCAACTCGATCCGCTGAAGACAATTGATCATTCAATTAACTATATGCCCCCAGCGCTCGACGAAGATTTCATTCCTGCAGGATATAATATAGAAAGATATATTGTTGCAGAAGCTGACGCTGCAAGACTGATTGACTTTGACAGCGCAATCAAAGCAACCGTTCTAGACAGACCAGGAGACAGACCTCCTAGATGTGCCGTGGATGTGGCTTACTATCTTGACAATGGCCACAGCAGATCAACTGGGTTCGCGCTAAGGGATTACAGTGTTCGTGTGTATGATCCTCTCCGTCCTAGCTTTCTCAATCCCTCAGAGTCAGTCTTGAACAGAGAAGGTTACACACATTTCCCTCAGACGGCTCACAGCCCTGAAAATCTTGCATCGGCCCGACCTCTCTGTCTATGGAAAAATAAAGAGATTCATGCTGGTGAGCGCCTTGAATCGTTGACCGATCTGCTCCAGACTGAAGCTGATGCTTACTTTGACAGCGTCTGGAATGCCAACTATCAGCCTGATAAGCACCGCTTTGAAGCCATAAGAGATATTCATCTTGAAGGTATTCGTGCTATGGTGAATGCTGGCACAGACTTCTGTATAAATGAAGTAAATTGGGTTGAAGCGTACATGGGACATAAATACACCTTCCCAGAGTTAGTCCAAGCTCCCCATCTTTTCGGCATAGGCATGCATGACAAGAAGCGTCAATTCGCCAAGTATTGCCTCCTGAAGCGTCAACAAAGACTCGGACCTGTTCTCAAGCTCCCAATTATTAGACATCAAATAGAACAATGTCTACGTCAAGAACTTCAGAGATTATCCATCACCCCTCTTCGGTTTAATGCTCAAGCGTCTTCCAGTGGTACAGTTGGTGAACGGTGCTTAAATCTTGCTCCAAGCCACTGTGAAGAAAACTTCAATCTGATGGTAAAGATTCTATCTCCCGTATCTCTCTTTGATAAAATCTTCACTGCCAATCTCAGATCTTGGAATGGCTCAGTGATCAATTCATTCAAAGGATATCCGCTGCTCCTTCCATTCGCAGTGAGGTACTCAATCACTATGAGTATGTTCTTTCTCTGCTTGAAAGGAATCAAGAGCTCGCTCAAGCCATTTATCCGTATCTTGAAGAGTACTATGCGGACTGTGTGCCTACACATCGACGTCCTGCATCTCTTCCCTCAGATTGCTTGATTGGATTTTCCAGAACTCACTACACAGATTCCCTATTCTCCATCGCTCAAGCGCCGTCCAAAATTTTCCCAGATCATGTGCTGGATATCATTGGTCCAATGTACATCAGGGCCATTGATAGTCCTCTTCGCACATTTATCTCCGGTACTTGTATGTCCAGGACCAGACTCATTGAACTCTTGGATTCTACATCCACCTCTTATGCCGACTCAGCAAGCTGGAACTTTCAATTCACTGACTTTCGCCAGCCTGAGTCAACGCTTGAGGAAGCGCCTGCTGAGACATCTGAAGCGTCCAAATCTGCAGATACCAGTATTCCTGACGCTCCTGAACATGCTACCATTGATAGTGCTGAAGATACTTCCCTGGATATTCGAGGTACTGTTTTGATCCAGCCTATCAAGTTCCTTTTGACTCTCTCAAACACTCATCACGATTCAAGCGACCAGCTCCTCAAGTGGTTCAATCAGATGAGAGTCAAGCCTTCGGTCCCCTGCTTAAATCTGTTATGGAGACAATTAGCGCTCAAGCTACTCAGAGTGAAGAATCTCTCCATTGGATTAAGGAAGACCTGGCAAAGATTGAAACTCACGTAATGAGCGCTCAGATTGCTCATATGCGTAGTTCAGCTCAAGCGGCAGTTGGTGAGTGCAAACAAGACTTTCAAGAAATGCAGGATGCTGCCCACGCCACCCAACTTGCCATGAAAGAAGAACTTGAAAAGCGCCTTGCAACCCTTGAGATATCTGTGAATGACGCCACCAGCGCTAAGCTTCTTGTTATGCAGGAACGCTTCGACAAGCGTCTGGATGACATCACAGATTCCTTATCCCAGATTGCTCATCAGGTCAGTGTACTCACAAACCACTTCTTAAAATCTGATGATGGCAATAAGGGGAAGAAAAAGAAGAAAGGAGAAAAGCGGAAAGCGTCCAGTTCAAAAGTTGAAGATCCTCCGTCTGCTAAGCGTCAAATGCCTCCTTCTCAGTCTGCGCTTAATCTCCCGTCTTGGATAACTGCTCTGACACAAAGTTCATCCGGAGCGCCCAGTAGTACACTAAGGGAACCTCCTAGAGCGTTATATCCAAACCTACCAATTCCTATCATATCACTGCATAAGTAAAACACAATCAAAAGCTAAGCACCTAAGAAACATCTTTTGACGCTAAAACTTTCAAAGAGAAGACTCCAAAATCATTCCGCTGTGCTAACCCTGATTAAAAGAACTGAACGCTTAACCTACAAGGTCAAAGTATTCAATTCCTGAAGTCTAAGTTAACTTTATAAAACAGTCTTCATTAGACGCTTCACAAAGTCTCAAATATCTTGTGTGAACGCTAAGGTGAAGCGTCACACTCTTCAAGCGCCTATCATTTCAAGCGTCCAAATACGTTTAATACGAAATCAATTTTAAGTCGAAAAAGACTTAAAGGGTCTATTCAACCCCCCCTTCTAGACCCTTTCGTATGCCACTTGGGACCAACAGACATACATCTAAAACTTTGTAGAAAGAAACTTTGTCTAAGTCGGTCTCTAAATGTACAGAATTATCGCTCGAATGTGGTAGGAGATGTATAAACCGCCTCGGTGTTGAAAAACATGCTTGAACTTGTTTTGTACATCGTTTTTCTTCCCTTTTCTTCATGTATTCTCATTTATTACCTGTATTCACTTAACACACCTATTAAATGCAAATGTGACATGATTTAAGCAATAAGTGAATCCAAATCATAAGAATTACGGTCTTAAAAACACGTAAAAACACCTCTTATCAGCATGCGCAACTGTTTCGACCACACCTCATTTTCCAATGGCGAAACCAGTTATGGTGCACGAGGATGGAAATCCTAACCCTAGGTCTGCTCCATAGTACAGGTAGTGGTTACAGGTGAAACACCACAAAAGCAAAAAAATTGGTACAAAGGAAATGACAAAACCTATTTTGGCGGCAAATAACTTTTCAGCAAATTCCTTTGCACCCTTGAGCTAAGTCGAAACTAGTGATACTAATGGACGAAACTAGTGATACTAATGGAGTGAGGCCCTTTGGACTAAGCATTAATTTGAAGGAGTAGAAAAGAGCTAGTGGTCAAAACTTGAAAAATCCAAAGAAAGGGCTTTTATACCAAAAGCATGTTTCAGTGGGAGGGGAACCTAGTACATTGGGGAGCTTACCTGCAGTTAAAAACAAAGAAGTGACTCCCATAGCTGACAAGGTTCAGACTTCTGAGATAGTTGTCCTATCAGAACAACCCTTTGCATTCAATGCTCCTCATTGCCCATTGGTGACTATAAATGAAAACCCCCCTTCTCACTCCACCATATCCCCAAAGCAACTAAGCCCTAACCACCTCACTGAACTTACGCCACCCCCAGTAAAGCCTTTGTTTCAAAAACCCCTTCTCATGACAAGCCTGATAATCTGGATGGATGAGGATGTTGTGAATCCTAATCCATGTACAACAAAAATAAAAACATATCCGGATTCACAAACGGATCACTTTTCGGTATTAATGATTTTATAAAATAAAAGATGAAATCAAATTTCATCGATTTACTAAGCTTTTTGTAGAATTTAAATTCTTGATCTACACAATAGCGGCAATCCTAAATTCCTGCCTCTAGATATCACGTCGGAAAAAAGAATTGAAGAAAAATCCTCCTCCTCTAGATCAGTAGAGGCCAACGGCTAAGTGAGGAAGAGGGAGAGAGTTTTTCTCTTCTTTTCGTTGTTGTCAAGTTTATTATGAGATTCTTAGGTTTTTACAACTAGGTAATGTGTATTTGTACGGGATGATGGACTTGGAATTAATTAATTCTGTTAGAAAATTTCATGTTAGATGTTTTGATGATGACAAGCTAGGATTTTATGTTAGACCCCAAAAAGAATGTAAGTTTATGCTTTCATAGAATATTTGTATAAGCATTTGAAAGTTTGCTATTTTGTTAGGCTTGTGATTTTTATCTTTGTAGATTTTAGACTAAGTATTAGATACCGAGTCGCTAATAGAATTCTAGGTGAGTCTATTAGAGATAAAGTTGAAGATCCGCGTCTGAAGTTAAGTGAAGATGAAGATTTGTTATTAACGTCTGTCAAACGCTAAAGGACTGTTTCAGGGTTGTTGAATCAAGCGCTCAAAATACTCAAGCGATCAAAGATCAGATTCACCTGAAATAAATTCTCAAGTCATGGAGGACTTAAATGCAATCATCAACGGATATTTATTTCTCACGAGAAATAAATTCAAATGCATTAAACGCCTGATAAGTGCATTAATTGTGATAAGCTATTATGACTTATGGACAAGCCACCTTTTGACTAGACTGTCAGAAATCAGAGTTCAAAACCTACTCCTGTCCAATCAGAACCAGCAGAAATTGAGGAATGTAAAAAAGGGACTATTTAACGCATTGCGTGAGAGACACGCGCCTACATGTATCCAACGGACAAATCCAAAGAAACCTCTATAAATAGTACCCTCCGGCAAACCCTAATTACACACATGTACATGCACAAGAAAAATGTCTAAACTTTGCTGAAATTATTTGAGAGAAACGCTTATAAACTCCATAGCAAAAAATCCTCTCAAGCTTTTTATATATTCCAAAGATAGTCAAAGATATTTCAAACCCCTCTTCAAAGAAGAACCCTAAACTTTTATTGAGATATCCAAAGTTGTTTGAACTTCCCAACATCAAACATACCCGTGACAAAACCCTCAACATCTTTCATCTGAGTGAGAAAGTTTGTTGATTCTACAAGCAATATTTTTGTGTAACAGAAGCTTGTTGAAGAAGGTCTTTATTGGAGCTGAAGTATGTGCGATCAAGGAGCTCAAGATCATCTTTCGTTTCGTCTATTTTGTAGAAGTCTCTATGTGATCCTTCGATAATCAATCTAGTGAATTTCTCTAAGTGCAAAGGAGAAGAAGGATGTAGTTGGGATTACATCACCCAATGAACCTTACAATATCTTGTGTTATTTACAACTTTATTGATGTACTTTACTTATTCATATTATGTCTTTGGAAAAGGCATTAAACCGGTTAAGCGACTATTTGACAAAAGAGAACGCTGAGCTTTAAAATCATTTCCGCTGTGCTAACCCTGATTAAGCGATTAAAACGTTACCCTACTTTGGTAATCGTTGAAATTACTAAGCTAAGTTATCTATCTTTAAGCGCCTGACCTAGCGCTCAGCTTACCAAGCGTTCAAAATCTTCAAAAGTGATACGAATTTTTAAAGTCGAAAAAGATTTCAGGGTCTATTTAAACCCCTCCCCACCCTTTTAGACCCTTTCGTATGCCACTTGAAACCATCAAATTTCTTGAGCCCATTAATCCCATAATACACGCCTACCTTTAATCCTAATGAACTAAGTTGACTTTCACCTTCGTCCAACTATTAATTAAATTCAACATATTTTAATCTAATTAAGATATGATATTAATAAATAATTAACTAAATTAATTAATCTAATAATTAATTTAGGATTGTTATTAATTTATTTCCATTAATCTAATTAATCAATAAATTAACTTGTCCATCAAATGACAAATTATCTAATTTATGTTATTTGACCACGAAAGAATTTCTTCGCTTAATTCCTTAAAAGAGCGACTCTCTAGGTTCGTCTCAATTCGCATTGGGAAGAAACCAAGGATGCGAGTGTCACTTAGCCAGTCACGTGAACTCACACCAAAACCCAGTTGAGATCAAATCTATTAGATCAATACGAACCTCTTGGTCACAGACACCATGTGAGTATAAGCCCTTCACTGTAACATTCCAATCGAGTGAGAGTCATGGTTTGTGTCAAACTCACAGGACTCGATGATGTGCTTAATAAATCAAAGTAAGATGAAATTACCAAACTACCTTTGTGTTCCACACAAGTTAGTTTTCCTGCTTTGGCCAAAGACTTATAATTTCATTTACCTATGATGGCACAGGATGTTAACTCATTTACTACTCGAGACAGTGAATCCCATATTGGCAATCATCGAATAATTGCTACTTGTCCATCTGAACCGCACTTCGAGGTTGATCTGCATTGGATCTAACTACTCTAGCAACTCATTCAGTGTCACAAGTACAATCTTTGTGAATTCTCAGGTCTACGGCTCACGCACACTACCGTGACCTGTAACTCAATCATTGACAGTCACTGAGTAATTACCCATGTGATTGAATTACAGTGAGCCATGTCCATTGATATATTTATGGCACAAGCTCCCACTATTCCATAGTGACCGACTGACACTCCTTGTCAAAGATTGCACCATACAAGTTTGGCCATAATGCCCAATTAAGACTCTTCTACTTGCGAACACTTTTTTAAATAATCAAGGAACCGACACTTCTAGTGTCGATCTCCTTAAACTATGAGGAGTAGAAGCTCCCTCTTGACCACTCGGGACTTATTTGTTCAATACTTTATTAATGTCATTAAGATTGATATGAACAAAACAAATGTCTTTTTAGTAATTAAAGATAGTTCGTACAACATAATGCTAAAAAGTCCTAAACAATCTAATTTCTCATTGGTATGGAGGGCATAATCCTAATAGAGGATCCATCAGATCTTTTCCTGTTGTTCCTCCCACAGATGCCCCCCCTCTCATTCTCGAAGAGATGAACGACCCCCACCATTTCATGGTATTTGTTCTACCTATTCGATGTGTGAAAGTGACAATGATCTCAAAACTATTCTGACATCTAGAAGTCCGGGCCTCATACTTCAACCCGATGGAAAATCCAACACAAAGTTTTGACATAGAGATGACCCTTAGCGAGAAAGAGATTTGTCGACAAGAGACTACGGCGGGGGTTATTGGCACACGGATGATAGACGAATGTAGGTTCGGAGTGTCGAATCACCAAGACCCTTCTGAAATTATAAATTGTTGCCCATGAAAATTCTCTCATGGAATTGTCAAGGAGTAGAGAACTCCATTTTTCAGAATCATTTCCTCAAGCATATGCGTACTCATCGCTCTGATGTTGTTTTTCTGTTAGAAACAAAAATTTTGGAGGAGCGAGCAATTTCCATCTCTGAAAACCTTGGTTTTACGAATGTTTTTCGCGCACTAATGGTTGGCCGTGTGTGTGGGGTTTGGTTACTTTGGAATGAAGCAAACATTGATATTGAGATCAAAGATGTGCAATTACAAGTTATACACATTCTAATTGGCCCTAAAAATAGTACTAAGTGGATGTGTTCTGGTTGTTACGCGAGCCCGAATATGGACACTAGTGAAGAACTCTGGCTGAATTTGGAGTCCTTGAGTGACATGGTGGACATCCCTTGGTTGGTCACAAGCAACCTTAACGATGTTGCGTCTATCCACGAGAAGAGAGGCGAGAATTTACCTAGTCGTCATTGTTGTGAACATTTCAATGACATGACTAATATCTGCGGTCTCATTGACCTCGGTTTCCAAGGGCCCAAGTGCACGTGGCGTAACAAACTGTAGGATGGAGCTATTATTCGGGAACCCTTAGACCGGCCCCTTGTAAATGCAGCTTAGCGTCTCCCCTTCCTGGTAGCTGTTGTCAAACACATCCCTAGAACTCATTCTGATCACCATCTAATCCTTACAAGTTGCCTTGGTGTTCAATCTCATTCTCCTTGAGACAAATCATTCGTTTCGAGCTAGCTTGGCTAACTAATCCCACTCGCGAAACGGTGATACAAGAGGTGAGGGATAGTAGTGACTCGGTAGAAGAAGCTTTGTCTCTTATACCAATGACCATCTCCTGCTGGAATAAACAAACTTTCGAAATTGGAAAAAATGACATATGGTTTGTATTACGGGGATCAACAAAAGTCTTGACTTTGTTTGTTTCTATTTTGAAGGTTGTTTTTGATAAAAAATTTGGTGAAAATTTTTAGTGTGTATTTTGACGAAAATGTGTTTGGTTTTGTTTTGAAGAATTAGTATTTTAATCCTTTTTCGCGAGAATGTGTTTGGATTAGCTATTTTGAAGTAAAATTTGAGGGGTTTTTTTGGTAAAATTGTGTTTGATTTTGTTTTCAGAGGTAACAAAAATCACTGTAGCAGTCAAATCATGTAAGCTTTTGTCTGAAAAAGTTATTTTAATGATTAATTGATGATTGAAAAATATATTATAATATAAGTTTTATATGATTGTACTATATATGAATGAGTATATATATATATATAAATTGTAATTGATGTAATATATGTATATATATATATATGTATTTATATATAAGAGTATATCTATTATATAGCGTATACATAATATATACATATATCATATTTTACATAATATTATATATAATATCATATGAATAATATGTTCTACATAATATAATATATAATACACATATATATAATATTATAAAATTACAATGTCCATAGGGGAAGGTCTCCTGTAATAATATAATCTTTGATGAGGTTTATCAGCCCATTTCCAGTTATCAAGTTTATTAATTTTTTCACTAGTACTAGATCTTTCTTTAAGAGTTTCAACAAAATCTTCTTCTAAAGTATTTATGGTTGATTGACCAAATTTATCATTTAATAATTTTTCTAACTCTGATACACATTTTAATTTAAAATCTTTTATTTCAGGTGGAGGTTGAATACTTAGACTAGTAGTATGACCATCAAATTATCTTTATCTGATGTTAATATTCTTGAAGCCTTGACTTTGGATGTGAAAACCCATGGTTATAACTATGTAGCAGGATAAAAAATTATCTGTATTTGTTATAGAATCTATTATAAACCTTTATATACTTTAAATCGTCACTGTAAAAAAGTTGATAAACCTTTAAATGAAACAATATTAATTGAAACTAATTTTAGTAAATCCAATATTATAATATATACGTAGTTATATAGTATAAGTTTTACATATACATTATAAATGTGTGTGTATATATATATATATGACATTATACATATGTACTATATTCGTATATAATGTATGTATACAATATTACAATATATACTATTACACCTATATATACACATACATAATACTATACATACATATCTATACTATATACCTATGCATATATTGTATATTATACATACATAACATATAATATATTGTATATTATACAAATATATCATATGTATATATAACAATATATATTTTCCGTATATATACATATACATGACTTTATAATATTGGAGATACATGTATAATATAGTAGTGTTTATAATAATATACATTATATATATATATATATATGTGTGTGTGTGTGTGTGTTTTGTATTATATATATATACACACACAAATATTCTAATAATGTAGAATATGTATACAACAAAAACTTTTATTGAATAGAGCATAAATTATTTCAAAACACACACACACACACACAATAAATAGAAAATATATTATTTTTCCACAACAAACAGATTCATAAATAATATGCCATCCATCTCCTTCCATTAGCGACGATTCGATGACCAAGACGTACTGAATTCACCTGTATTTGATGATCCACTTGGACCTTGTCCACAGTGAACCTGCTCATCCAAGTTTCCACCAATGTGGTCATTGTTAACACTATTTGAGGTAGTTATTGATCCAGTGTACGAGTTTTGTTGAAACAAACTTGGATCTTAGGCTCTCGTCATATCTTGGGACCTAGAAAAATGTGCGATTGGTCTGAATCAGATATGATCACAACATCATTGTCACAGTGTTGTACATTAGATGTTGAGATGTCCACACGTGGATGGGCTTTCATCCTCGAGAAAAAACTGTGGTGTTCCCTTAACTCATAATACTTCATCTTTACACTATCAAAGCTATAGGTGCGACGAAAGAATTTTTCCAGCTTTTTTGTCCAATCAAGAAGTTCCATCAATGCTGGACAATCATCTGTAAACGGCTCTTGTGTGTTTGCATCTATCATTATATTCATAAGCCTCTCTTCGACCTTTTTATCACATTGGTCCGGAGGCCCGTGTATAGTAGTCGTGCATCTCCTTGGTGTTATCACTGCATAATTGTCAAAATGACGTGGAGAATATATATGGAAAAGCCAAAAGTATAAGTCTTAAATTGACAATAAATCTATAAACCATTTCTATCTACGTAATCACGTTTGGCTATCAAGAAGAATCATGATTAAATATTGTGCATTACAATAGATAATCCAAATTAAATAAACTAAACATTCATACATATATAATAGTATCCGTAATGCATTATAAATTAGTGACCCATGTCACTCCACATCCAATTGGCAATATTGTCCCTAAAGACTAACTGCATCTGGATCTCTTCTAGCGTAGGGTTGCTATAGTGTTGTGTAACATCATGTTCTTCTTCCAATTGGGCATCAGTCATGTTGAATATCTTGTCATCTTTACTGTGTTTCCTTATGAAGTTAGGCAAAACACAACATGCTATGACCAATTGCGTTTGACGTTTAATCAAATAGCTTGGCATGCCCCATGAAATGATTGGAAAACATTTTTTTAGTATCCCAAATGACCGTTCAATAACATATCTTAGTTTTGAATGCCTATGATTGAAAAGCTCATTTGTATGTGTCTCACGTCTGTCCTGACCTCTAAACTCAGTGATGTGATATCTCTCTTATCTGTACGGTGCTAGAAAACACCCATAATTTGTGTATCCAGCATCAACAAGGTAGTAGTTTCCTAATTTGATATATCTCATTAAAACCGACATCAATTGTGTACATATAATATTACCAATGGGAATACCAATGTTATGAATTACCCCCGTGTCTAACCTGGAGGAGAGAATGGAACTGACGGATCAGTGTTTATCGTATCCATAAGCACACTAGCATCATTGGCACTTCCTTCCCAACCAGCATACACATAGGACAACATCATATCGAAGTCACAAATGTCAAGCACATTTTGTGACACATGACTCTTCCATGATCTGTATGAATTTTGTCCACTTCACGGTACCCATGCAGGAATATGGTCCCATCAAGAGCTCTAACACAATCCTATTCACTTACATATTATTAATTTACTTGGATTTATAAAGAATTTAAGGTGAACTAACCTTATAGCACAGAGCTCCGACACAATCCTATTAACTTACATATTATTAATTTACTTGGATTTATAAAGAATTTAAGGTGAACTAACCTTATAGGACACGGGAAGTATTATACATAAATAGGACACTATTCTAACCTTGAAATATAGATGCAACTGAGGGTTGTGCAAAATTTGGGGAGATACTTCATTAAAACTTAGAGCGAAATTACATATGGGGCCATGTTCACCAAGGCCTCTAGTACACGCCTTATGTGACGATTAATAATCTTCGACGAGTGTTGAAAACACTACGTACTATCTCGGTGATGGTGGTGTATCCCAACTGTTTGCATAAACAACATTACTTCTTCATATACCGACACTATAGCACTATTACCATGTGTAAGTTGTCCTCTATCGGTAAGTTCAGAACAAAGTGCCATGAATGTTGGCATAGTCATACGAACTTGGTCATAAAATTGTTGGTCATCACCATTTAGTATCTCTTCTACCCAATCCATACCTTGCAACATATAATTGTGACGAGATCAGTGTTCCTTACACATTCCAGGACCCAATTTTTGGGTCAAGAAAAAATAATTAGTTTGTCCATTTGATATGTCGCTTCCAGGATTGCCAGGAGTCACCTCACTACTTCCTGAGTCATTCCCCGGTACATATTCAAATGTACTTTCCATACTTCTTTAATGTATTTTTTCTAAATTGTTAAAATTGTATAAACATATCCCTAAATCTTGTAAAAATACATAACAAGTTTTCAAAAAGATAAGCAGCTATTACCACCACTATCATAAATAAAGTCATGCATGTAAATGAGCAACAAAGATAGACCATATCAGTTGGAAAAACATAGGTCTAACAAAAACAACATACATAATAAATAAAACTAAAAGTAGTTCATAACGTTAGTACAGAAACAAACAACTGGTACTACGGGGTAGGGAAAACCAACTCGATAGGCACGTGGAGAGAAAGACAGGAGGGTGGGACTAATGTCACATTAAGGTAACGATTCAACTCATATCTTTTGCTTTTTGTCATCCTTAACTTTTAAAAGTAAATGACTTTTTGTGGCACTAACGAAATCATTAATAGATTTTACATACTGTGTCGGTGAAATTCCTACCAAATTATCTAATGCCTCTACACAATCATCACAAGATTGCTGCGCTGCAGGACCAACCCTAATCGACTTGGCGTTTTGCATCTCCTTACATTCATTTAGTGCTTGGAAAAACCTAGTCTGTTTTACATTTTACTTTCCTGTTGGTCTACGCTTTCCCGAACCCAACCCATCATCACCTGAAATAGGTGCACAATCTGTACTTGTCCCCCCTCCCCTCCCAAGTTGCAACCCATAGATACGTCCTCAGAAAACTACACCCGCGCACACTACCGCGGCCAAATGTTCCACGTGTTCTTGTATACTTGTTAGGAAATTTCATGTTAGAAGTTTTGATGATGACAAGATAGGTTTTATGTTAGACCTTAAAGATATGTAAGTTTACCTTTGTTAGAATATGTATATGCGTTTAAAGTTATCGAGTTGTAATTTTAGTTAAGGCTTTTATCTTTATAATTTTAGACTAGTATCTAGCGCTTGAGCTATAATACAATTCTAGGTGAGTCTACCAAAGTGAAATCAAATATCAGCATCGGAAGACTTTAAAGATGAAGGATTCTTTAAGCGGCTGTCAAAGCTGTTGGTCCCAAGAGGCATACAAAAGGGTCTAGAGGGGGGGGGGAGTTGAATAGACCCTGAAGTCTTTTTCGACTTCAAAACTTCGTATTAAAAGGTGTTGGACGCTTGGAAAGTAGGCGCTTGATTTAAGCGTCTGTTGAAGACTGTTTTTAGAAAGTTAACTTAGACTTTAAGATTTGAATACTATAACCAAATAGGTTTAAGTGTTCACTTCTTTAATCAGTGTTAGCACAGCGAAATTGATTTTATAGTCTTCTTGTTTGAAAGCTTTTAGCGTCACAAACTGTTTCTTAGTTGCTCAGCTTTTGATTGTGTTTTACTTGGTCAATTAATGCAATGATATGATAATAAGTAAATTGACTATAAGGTAAATAACACAATATTTGTAAGGTTCGTTGGGTGGTGTAATCCCAACTACGTCGTTCTTTTCCTTGAACACTCGGAGGCAATCCACTAAGATGATTCTCAAAGAATCACCCAAAATCTTCTACAAATTAGGGAGAGATGGATGTTGATGACTTAAGCTCCTTGATCACACAAATTTCTGCTCCAAGACACTTCTATCCTCTTGCTTCTTTCACTCAGAAATAATGCAAGTATCCAACTTCAACTTCACACAAATCGCGAGGCTTGGATGGGGTTTTACTGAACGGTTTGTTTTATTTTGATAAAGTTCAAACAACTGGGAATATCTCAATAGTAATGTAGATTTCTCTTAAAGAGTGTTTGAGATATTGGTTGACTGTCTCAGGATTTGCAGAAAAGCAAAGAGAATGTTTGCTTGAATATTCTGGCTTTTCTTGAGAATTTTAAGGAATGAGACTTCAATGCAATAGCAGTTTGTGGTGGTCCCAAGTGGCATACGAAAGAGTCTAGAAAGGAGGGGGGGAGGGTTGAATAGACCCTGAAGTCTTTTTCGACTTCAAAAATTTCGTATCACTTTAAAGGTTTGAACGCTTCGAATGACTGAGCGCTTGGGTCAGACGCTTCAGAAAAGTTAACTTAGACTTAGTGATTTTAGCAGTTTACCAAAGTAGGTCAACGCTTAGATCGCTTAATCAGGGTTAGCACAGCGAAAATGAGTTTTAGCGTTCTTTTAGTCAACTTAATCGCTTTGCACTTTAACTTGTCTCTTTCAAAGATAAATGATGTAATAAAAAAAAATAAGACAAATAAAATAAATGAGACAAGATATATAAGGTTCATTGGGTGGTGTAATCCCAGCTACGTCCTTCTTCTCCTTTTTCACTTGGAGGAATTTACTAGAATGATTTTCGAAGAGTCTTGTGAATCATTTGCTTTAGCCTTACCCTTGCCTGAGTCAGCTTTGGTTTTCTCATTTGGCCTCGTACCGTTGTCGCTAGGTTCATTTAGCGTTTGACTTTGTGAACTTTTCTCAACAAAGAGAACACCCTTTTCTTTGTTGTTTGCCGTAACATTAGATTTATTTGGTTGTTTACCGAATCTGTTGTATCTTAAACCGGTCTTTTCACCATATAATCTAGTTACCTCAGTCACATTATCCAACTTTCTAGAAGTTTTTGATAATGATGAGATGAGCTGCTCTGATTTGGCAAGTCTAGCGATCAAATCAGCTTCTCTCTTGACTATTATATTAAGATTGCTTTTCAATTAAATAATCTCACTCTCAAGTGATTGGTTCTTCTCAATGCATTGTTGTTGAACTTTTAACTCTGATCTAAGCGTTGCTTTATCTCTTGTGAGTGATGAGATAATAGCGAGATCATTTTGATATATTTTGACGGCCTCTTGACAATCTTTATGATATTCATTAACTTTGTCAAGTAATTCATCATAAGAAAGAGGATGAGATAATTCATTGGTTACCTCTGGTGGCGATTTGTCAGATGCTTCATCTTCTCTTGCCATGAGACAGATCAACGCTGAGTCGCTTGTAGGCTCATCATCACTACTTTCATCTGATGATTCCAAGTCCTCTTCAGGTGCGGGAAATGGTTCAGATTCCGCTAGCAAACCTTGTTGGCGAAGGTTGCTCCTGAATTGGTTTCTATTCACATAGTCTTGCCTTGTGGGTTTAGATACATTTGGATAAGGGCAATTTACCTGGTAGTGCCCTGGTTTCCTGCAATTATAACACAAATTAGTTTTCATTTTTTTGTTCAGTGGATAATCGCTTTGATCCAACTGGCGCTGAGAGATTTTGTGTAGGAGATGGAGGCACTTGATATGGAACTAGCGCAACTGGTTGAGGTGCTGAGTACACTGGCACTTGATACTGAGGCGCTGGTGCTCGGGGAGGAGTTTGAAATGAAGTTTATCCAATAGGATTTCTCTTTTCATATCTTAGAAATTTCTTGAATTTCTTGACTAATAAGGCCATTTCCTTTTCTTCATTTGATTCCACTGGTTTAACCTCACTAACCGCTTTACCCTTATTTTTGGTGGTGGCGATTAAAGCTCCTGATTCAGTCGCTGAAGTTGTTGTGTCGCTGACTTCACCTAACTCGAATTCAAATGCCTTTAACTCTGAAAACACATGTTCTGGAGTAAGAGTCTCCAAAGTTTGTGATTCTCTCATCGCAACTGTCTTGATCAAGTATTTACTTGGAAGACTTCTAAAAATCTTATTGACCATTTCCTTGTTGGTCAATTTTTTGTCTAATGACGCTAACTCGGTAATGAGCAAGGTGAATCTTGCGTCCAATTGTTCTAGCGTCTCATTGGGCTGCATTTTGAAATGCTCGAATCTTTGCATGCCTATGGAGAGCTTGTTTTCCTTCATTTGTGCTGAACCTTTGCACACAATGGCCAACTTATCCCATATTTCTTTGGAGGTTTTACATTGCTTGATCTTGTTGAACAATGGATCATTATCTCTTAGCACTGAGTAAAGTGCACTTCGTCCAACATTATCCAGATTAGCTCTTTTTCTATCCTCTGGCGTCCATTCTATCTTAGGTTTCTCGACATAACCATCTGGAGTAAGTTATCCATTTTAGGGGGAACTTTAAAATTGTACTTATAACAAGTTATAAGCGACTGTGATAAAAAATTATTTAAAGTTAAATGCATTAATCACTAGCGTTTATCTTTATGCATGACGAAGTCAATCTTTAAATAAAATTGTCATTTCTAAATTCAAGCTATTGACTTTACCACAAACTTTACAAAATTAAATTCTGTTCTCCAAAAGTCTTAAGCGTTAAAGAAATTCCCACGATAACGCTAAGAAAATTGTTTTAAAATCATGCATAGTTTTCATCGATAAAAGGATCGCGTGTGGATAAGTATAAAAGATTAGATTTGATAACTACCCACATGTGTCTATCAAATCAAACTGACGGTTATTGACATATATCTAAATTCGAGACAGTTCAGGCCTGCACGAGTCTGATTGCATGTCAGTGTACTATCAGGCACGTGTATTTCACGCTGAAAATTTCAAATCTGTTCAAACATTTTTCAATAAATTTGGTAACTGCGGATTCCAAAATTTCGCACTTTTTGGTAACTGATAAACTATTTTACCGCACTTTTTGCATCCGTATTTTCCTAAAAACGTATCAGATTTGACTCCTTTCAAAATTCAAACTCTTTGACTGTCCACGTGTCAACATCGTAGCCATTGAAACGATAATTTTTGCCTCTATTTAAACCCTTCAAGGTCTTTACAATTAGATTTTATCACTTTCACAAATTCTCTCTACTGTAAAAATCTTCATCTTTCTCAAGGCAAATGTTCCTCTCTCTCTCAAAAAGCTTTCAAACTTTCAGCAATGACACCCAAAGTTGCAAAATCTTCCAAATCATCCAAGTCAGCTGACACGCTAGAACCTAACGTGCTTTGGATAGCAAGAGTACTAGTCGCGATAGTAATAAAAGTGGACAAAAATAAATCCGGGTTGTCGAACCACGGAGACTTGGATTTTTAGTTTCTGATTTTCAAAAAGGTAAAAGACACCTAAAGTAAAGCGGGACTAAAACAATTGTAAACGAAGGACCAAAGGAGGGAACAAGCTATGGATTAAACTTCACGTATGATAAAATGACCAAGGCACATGGTTCAACCAAATCTACTCGTCAATTTATATGGGTTACTCCTTGAATTATTAGACTCTTATTGCTTTGGTGGAAACTCCTAAATTAATTATTACCCGATGTCTCGGCTCATAACAATCCTATGATTAGTTGACGGTTCTCTAAATATGTCTATCCGAGAATCTAATCAAAAATCACGCATTAACGTTCTAGAGCTTCCCCGAATAAATCCGGCTAACAACACCCGGAAATCTTTACCTATTTCTAGGAACAATCCCTCATTTGTTTCGGGTGATGTGTTAATTCCCTTGCACCCTAATCTATCTTCTCTCGAACAACTAGATTAGGCAAGATAGCAAGCATATGGTGATCAAACACATGATTGGCATAAAAGCATAAAATTAACACACAAAACAATAGGAGAATTAATACAAAAAGTAACTTCACATATATTGACTCATAAATTGGCCTTCACATGGCCTTAGTCTCACAAATTTAGCTCATAATCAATAACATAGAAGATCCTAATGTAGTCATATACATAATCATAGACAAGTATGTAATGAAAAACATATGAAAACTCCCTATATTGCTTGATTGATGATGTATCCGAGTCGAGAGCTTCAATCCCAAGCTAGATCTCCTTCTTAGCCTTTTAGAGTTGATGAAGAATGGCCCAAAACCCAGCAAAATCCCCTAATCTCCCAGATTTCGCCCTCTCAAATGAATTGAAAACTCCTATTTATACATTCCAAAATCTGTTATTGCGGCACCTAGGCGGCCAGGCGCCGCCTATGTGGCGTTTATTTCTTGGGGCATAAGTTCCGGGGCGCCCAGGCGTGGAGACAAGTGGCGCCCAGGCGCGCGACATGTGGCACCTAGGTGCGGGTCGATTGGAGCCTAGGCGGGCGCTTCAGAACACCGATTTTTCTCTGTCTGGGTGGCGCCTGGGTGAGGTAAAACTGGCGCCTGGGCGGGCGTTTTAGGAGCCAGAGCAAAGTGGATGAAACGAGTCATCTTTTTCCCTTTTCTTCGTCCATTGCCGCTTACTACCTGAAATCACTTCACACACATATTAAACGCACGAGTGGCACGAAATAAACCGTATACGAGCCTAAATTGTCATTAAAAGGGCCTAAAAACTTATGCAAAAATGACTCCTATCATCAGCTACCGGAAAAACTTCCCGTGCTAAAAAACCAGTCACTGTTAACGCCGAATTTCTGGTTAACTGGGACTATCTGTTTGAAAACCAGAACTTTCCTCTTGGAACGATTCTTCCAGTCGTTTAAGAATTTGGTTTGAGAGATATGATCAATACTATTTTCAACTACTTTGAAGATGAATCTCTCCACTTTTTCAACAATGCCCAGATTTCTGAAGACGACAATTCCATATCCTGCGTCTTCCCTTTGCCAAAGAGACTTTTGTTCTTACTCCTTCCTTGATTTCTTCATTGTTGGTTTTACCCAATGATGGCTCTGAGGTGGAACACGTCAATCTCGGAGATGCTACAAAAGTCTGGGAATTGGTCAAGAAAGACGATGTCGTTACTGTATACGAGCCGAACTTCAAGAAGAACGATATGAAGGGAGAATATGTTATTCTCGCAGACATTTGCTCCAAGATGATCGAATGCAGGAAAGGGACATTCGATAAAGTTACAAACCTCCATTACAAGATGATGGTGGCCATTCCGACCAAATTGAAGGTAAATTGGTCTCTCTACGTTTTTAATCGCTTCAAGGCAGCGATGGCCAAGTCGGTGAATCCCAAGCCTTATGGGATTGTGCTAAGTCGTATTCTTAGCGCTTGCGGTTATACAAACTCTTCGGGCAAGAAGATTCCAGCGACAAAATTCTACGGAAAGAAAATGATCCGTGAGCTGCAAAAGCCAAGGAAGCTAGGTGGTGCAGCTGTTCCAAAAGAAGAGCGTGAGCGACTTCGTGCTCTCGGAGTTGTTCGTAGTGATGAAGAAGATCAAGTGTCTTCCTCTTCATCCAAAGAAGAAGTGGTGGTCAAGCGACCTAAACGAAAGATAGCTCTCAAAGTCGCTGAGCCATCCAAGCCGGCAAAGAAACAGAAGCTGGAGCCCAAAAAGAAGCAGGAGATCCCTTCTCCTTTTCCCTCTCCTAAATCTCCATCGCCTCCTCCAGCGTTTATCTTTTCCGTTCCCGAGGAAGAGGAATTCGTAGAAGAAGAAGTACCGCTTGCACAAAGACATACTCCTCTTTCTACTCCCGCAGCCTCCTCTAGCGCTCCAGTGAAACCAGCTCTTAGAGAGTCAATGAGCGTTCCTCCTTCTGACGCTGTTCCAGAAATCAGCTCAGATCCTCAAGCCGCTACTCAATCTGAGAGGCTTCCTAGTTTTCAGGGTAAGTATTTGCTAAGCAAATTAGTATATCCTTTCCTCGTTAGTTTCTAAGTCTCTAAAGCTAAGATAAAAATTCTTTCAGCACAATGTCAAGCGGATATTCAATATGTTCTCAACACTTTTGACGAATTAGATATTCCCATTCGTGCTGATCCTATAACTTCTTTTCTCGACTTAGATCCAGAAGAAGTTGTTCCAGAGCTTGAGGAACCTGTCCCAGAAACAGATCAAGAGACTGAAATAGTCGATGATATTCCTCAGGGTAAGTGATTTAGTCTTTTCTATTTTTCTACTTAGTGGAAATTTTTGCTTGCTTTTCTCAATCGCTTACATGTATCAGCTCAAGAGGCACCAATCGCTGATGCCCCTCTTTAATCCGAGATTCCAATTGAAGTTGATGTGGATATGGCAATTGTTGTGGATATCGCTAAGGAAACATCTCAAGCTCTTCCTGACGCTGACACATCATCAGCCAGTGAAGCGACTTTAAACGCTGAGCGGTCGATTGAAGTGGCCCCCATCCCAACAGGAGCGATTTCTATTATTCCTACGCCAATGGGACCTCCTCCTCGTGTCATCGATTTCTTCCCGCGCGGATACACTCCAGATGTTGAATTTTATTATGCCGCCAGAGAACGAGATACTCAAATGCTTGCCGAGTTGGAAATACAATTTCAAACAACTCTCCATCGGCCCGATTTGTCCAACTCTCTCAAGTTTGAAATCTTCGAGCGTATTGCCGATCTAGAACTATATAACTTGGAGCGTCTTCACTCTCGCCTTGAGTATATTCGTCGTCCAGTTTTCAACAGAGCTGATCTTGATCTTCAGCGTTTCAATTCAAACGGTCGCTCGGACGAGTCCTTTTATCCTCAGTGACAAAACAAGATTGTTTTCAAGAACCCCCACATGGGTGATTGGAACAAGGATCCAGATGAAGAAGATCTCAACAAGATAGGCTATTCAGCCCTCCTCTCCGTCGTCAAATCTCCCCAGAACGCTCTCTCTCCGAATTCACTTAAGTTATGGAAAGGCAAAGGACCGCTTGTTGCGGAGCGCCCAAATCCGGTCAATTCATGGATAGAAGATGAGGCCCGTGAATATCTCGCCAGATTATGGGCTGATGATTATGATGAAGAGACGGAATGCTTTGAGAAGTTCCTTGCTGCTACCAAAGAGCAAAAGAAAGTGGACAAACTTGGAAAACGGTGGATGATGAATACAGCCAGGTGGGCTAAAAAATTTGTTCTTCATTTCTACACCATTGAAGAACTGATCAAATATCCTTTTTTGTTCAATTTCAGAATAGAGTACAGATACCGAGGTTATGCAACCTTTTTGCTTCAATAGCGTCAGAATATTGCAGGGAATGTTAGCACTTTGCCATGATATTGACAACCAATCGAAAGCTACATTCGCCAGCAACTTGCCTTATACAGCCAAGGTTGATGCTACGTTTTGCATCCTCGTGCCGGGTTTGTCCAACAAGTCTTTCCTGACCTAAATGAAGACGCTTCATCAAGTAAACAACCTCTTCTTCCAGGCCAGAGTCAGATTAGTGTGGATGTTTCTACTGAACACGCTGATTTCGCTGAGTTCCACAAATCAATGAGAGCAGTGTTTGAAAATGCCCAAGCGCTGGACATCAGTTTCAATCACTTTTTCGGGTGTTACAATTTTCGAGGCTATACTCTTCACCCCGTGCTCTTTAGTGAATCCAATATTCAAGTGGCCAAGATAATCTCGCTAATTAGGTCAGTGGACCAAGAAGCAGCTTAAGCGCTCATGCCTTTGATTTTGGACTTCTTCAACTGTTATACTTCAGGGATTGCTTTACCGGAAGGTGTGCAACTTGCACTAAGTACCGAAGAGCGCGAAGACGCTATATTCTTTATCCCACAATCTAGCCTGATCAGTCCAAGGCATGTGATGGAAGCCCTTGGCCCTCTCTGGGTCATTGGTCTTAGAGAACCTTCTCCCTCCATCGAAATTATAGAAGAAGAAAGTGCTCCTACTGAGGATGACGCTCCACTTCCAGATTCCTCCAGCGCCCCAGTGGTTGAGCCCCCAGCACTTGCAGATCCTATCATGGATAGAGCGATTGAAGAAGTGCACGCTGAAATTGCTCAAGGGCCTGAAGAACCTTTTATCAGAGATAAATCAAAGGTAAGGCTGCAGTTTCCTCATCCCCAGAGCGTCCTTCTTCCGATTCAGATTCTGAGAGCAATTCAGAAGCCAGAGATTTTAGACAGGTAGTCCGGAACTCGCTAACCAACATTGAGGGTTCCTGCTCCAAGATCTTTGAGGCTGCTGATAGACATATCCGCATAGTGTCGGATACGCGGACTCGTGATATTGGCAACGCTGCAAATAAAAGCACTATTGCTATCATGCAAAGCATATCACCTCTTATCATTGAGCTCTCATCTGAATTCAACCGTCACTTAGGTCAGAGCGTCCTGGCCGATACTAAAAGACATGCTTCATCCGATGCCGCCACTCAGAGTGTCGCTCAACAAGTTGCTCTTCTCATCGAAGAGGTTAGACTCTTGCGCCGTGATGTCGTTGAACTCAAGAACTCCCTTGATAATGTTAAGAAGGGGGAAGATAAAGAAAAGTCCAAAGCAATTTCCAAGACAGATAATAAACAGTGGCGTTCATTGTTCGAAGAATTAGTAAGCATTAAGAAAATGCTATCCAAGAAAAGAAAGCCAAGGAATTATCTCGAAAAGTACGCGCTTCCAGAATTAGACCCCGAGTTCTTAGAAAGCATGGGATTTCCTACTTATGCCGGACCGCTACAACGACCTATCAATTGGAGACCGTCAAATGATCGACAAAGAGATATCTATCATGACTTAATTCGTGAACTTGGTATTCCACCAAGGGACTGGACGGAAAGGTTGTTAGAACTAAATGAAAGCGCCAGACTTCGTAGACATGATTATGATGAAGTTCAACATACGACAATGATCGATATTGATCGTCTCTTGTCGGAACTAGAGCTAGAAGTTCTACAAGGCGAAGCAAGAGAGAAGCGACAGAAAAAGTGATTGGTTTCCTTTTTATGTTTCCTTTTTATGTTTTATCCGTTTTACTTTTATCTTTTATTTATGATTCAGTGTAAAACATGTATGCTTTAAATTCTTTCAATGAATGAATGTTTTAACGCTGAAACATCTTGTTAAAGCTAATCTAATTTTAGCTAACTTTACTAACTTTTCAAACGCTAACTTATATTCCTTTGGGCCTTTTCTTTTAAGTAACTCTTAAATTATAAAAGAGTTATAAGAGTCTTGACATCATCAAAAAGGAGGAAATTGTTAGGAAATTTCATGTTAGATGTTTTGATGATGACAAGATAGGATTCAATGTTAGACCCCAAAAATACAATGTAAGTTTCCGTTTTTCATAGAATGATGTATAAGCGTTTGAAAGTTGTAATTCATTATCGGCTTGTAATTTTTATCTTTATAGAATTTAGACTAAGTCTTAGCGACTGAATCGCTTTGTAGAATTCTAGTAGAAGATTCTGTGTGACTCTTCTACACAATAGTAAAAGGGTGAAAATGATTTTGGGCTCCTTGATCACACAGACTTCAGCACCAATGAAGATCGTCTTCTTCAAGCTTCTCTCACTCAGAAATACTGCCTGAAAGGGTTCAATCAACTTTTCTCACTCAGATGAAAGGTTGAGGTTTGTCACTAGGGTTTTGTTTGTTTTTTAAAAGATCAAACAACTTGGAATATCTCAGTTGAAATTTGAGTTTCTTCTTTGGAAGATGTTTGAGATATTTTTGACTGTTGGAATGTAGATAAAAAGCTTGAAAGATTTGGCTATGGAGTTTCTAAGTTTTTTCTCAGAAAATGTGCGTAAGATTTTTGTCAATAGTTTCTCTTCTCTTTTTCATACGTATCTTGTATGTTTTTAGCGTTTGCTGGGGTAAGTTATTTATAGGCAATTTCTTGGGATCTGTCGGTTGGACACATGTAGGAGCGTGCCTCTCACGGGGCTTGAGTATACCTTTTCTCTGACATTCCTGAAAATTCGCTGAAGCCGATTGGACGGGAGCAGCTGAAATTCTGAATTCTCCTGACAGTCTGGTCAAAAGGTGGCTTATCCACAAGTCAAATTGGCTTATCAGATTTAATGCTCTTATCAGGCATTGAGTGCATTTTGAATTTAATTCCCGTTGGAAATAAATGCCCGTTGAATGATTGCATTTAAGTCCTTTATGACTTGAGGATTTATTTTAGGTGAATCTGACATAAGTCACTTGAGGGATTTCCAGCGCTGATCCATAAATCCTAAAATGGGATCTTTTAGCGTTTGACAGACGCTAAGAAGAAAATCTTTATCTCCGGTTGACTTCAGACGCTGGTCTTCAACTTCTTCTCTAATAGACTCACCTAGAATTGTACTAACGATTCAGTCGCTAAGACTTAGTCTAAATTCTACAAAGATAAAAATTACAAGCCGATAATGAATTACAACTTTCAAACGCTTATACATCATTCAATGAAAAACGGAAACTTACATTGTATATTTGGGGTCTAACATTGAATCCTATCTTGTCATCATCAAAACATCTAACATGAAATTTCCTAACAGTTTGGCTTGGAATCAATTGGTATTTGGCTTGTTGTTGAAGTCCTATTTATAGACATTGTTGGAAAAAGTGTCCGTTTGACACATGAACAGGTGAGTGTCTCTCACTTCCGTGAGTGAACAACTTTTGTCCTTTTTTCCTAAAAATCCGCCGCACAAAAATTGGTGCTGCAGTCTGTGAAAGTTGACAGTCCAATAGGGTGGCTTCTTCGTACGTCTGAAAGAGCTTATCACATTTAATGCTCTTATCAGCATTTAATGCATTTAAATTAAATGTCCGTTGGCACTTAATGCACTGAGAATATTTGCATTAAACTCTTTCTGGACTTAGAAGTAAATTCAGGTGAAATCAGTCATTGATAGACGCTCATTCATCCTTAAATAACTTCTGTCCTAATAAACCCTTGATGTAGCTTATCGTTTGGACGCTTGGAATCTTTATCTTCCTTCAGACTTCAGGCGCTTGAGTCTTCAAACTTAACTCCTGATAAACTCACTCAGGAATTATTAGACGCTCAGGCTAAGAATACTTAGCCTAACAATCTAGAATAAAATAAAGCAAACTCTATTATAATTCTGACGCATCAAAGCTTATACATGATTTCCAAATAAAATTAAACTTACATATTTTGGGGTCTAACATAAAATCCTAATTGTCATCATCAAAACTTCTAATATGAAATTTCTAACAATTTCCCCCTTTTTGATGATGGAAATACTTACTTTTTTATAGTTCAAGAGTTAGACAGCCAAAATAAAAGTTAGCTTTGGTTAGTAATAGTTAGTTAATGTTAGTTACGCTTCAACGAGATGTTTCAGCTGAAAAATGCATTCTTATATATATATATATATCAATGATTTCAAGCATTTTACAACTAAACAAAAGTTACATAAGAGACAAGAATATAGATAATGCAAATAAAAAAGCCCTAATGACTTGGTCTAACTGTGTATCGCTTGGCCATTTCAGCTCGGATAACTTCAGTTTGGTTATCTTCCAAAGTCATCATCGCAACATGATCTTTATCAATAACAAGTTTATTCTCTTCTTTTTGTCTCTTTTTGTAAGCAGAAAAGTGTTTGTCCCATTCGGTTGGATCAATACCAATATACCTTAGACAAATTTTGAAAGTTCGGTTGAAGTCAGTCATCTGTTTCTCTTCAGCTAAAGTTCTTGGATCTGTAGGTTTTGGAATAGATGCTCTTTGAAGAGGGATGTCAAACTGTTCAAGCCTTGCACGAGAAGGTATTGGTAGATTTGGATACAGTGCTATTGGAGGTTCCCTTAGCGTTCTACTAGGCGCTCCAGCAGAATCACTTACCCCATAAGCCATTATCTAAGATGGGAAATTATAAGGAGGAGAAGTTAGCTGACGCTTCGGCGGCGGCTGAGGTTCTTGAGCTCTTGAACTAGACGCTCTCCTCTTCTCTCCTTTTCTCTTCTCTTCTCCCTTATTGCCATCATCAACCTTAAAATGTTCTGTTAGTAGGCTAACCTAAGAGGTAATCTGAGACATTGAAGCTGTAAGATCATCCAGGCGCTTGTCGAAATGTTCCTGCATTGCAAGGAGCTTGGCGCTGGTAGCATCATTCAATGTAGTCTCTAAGTTTTCTAGGCGCTTGTTAAAGTGTTCTTTCATGGCAAGTTGGTTGGCCCGAGTAGCATTATTCATTTCTTAAAATTCTCGGTGACACTCACTAACAGCAGCTTGAGTAGAACTGCACATATGAGCAATCTGGGTGCTCATAGTTTGAGACTCAATCTTCGCCAAATCGGTCTTAATCCAGTGGAGGAATTCTTCATTCTGAGTAGCGTGATTGCTCACCTCCTCTAAGACTGATTTCAACAAAGGTCCAAATGCTTGACTCACATCCGATGGAACTGTTTGAGTAGCCGATCGCTTGAATATGGATGTATGCTTGAGTGGGTCAAGGAGAGCTTGGCATGCAGGATAAAAAATTGTGCCTCGTACATTAATCGGAAGATCCTCAGCCGTATCAGAAATAACTTGTTCAGAAGCGTCAAGATTATCCTCTGATGGAGACGCTTGAACATGTTCTTCAGCTGACGTTGGAATACTTGCAACTTCAGTAGTGGACACTGGTGCAGACGCTTCAACCAACTTAGCAAATTCTTCTTCAAGCGTTGACTCTGGTTGGCGAAATTCATCAAATTGGAAGTTCCAATTGGCTATATCTGCATAGGAATCGGAAGCAGCTTCCAGAAGTTCGGTCAGATGCTGAAGAGGAAGGCAAGTACCTTGAATGAATATGCGAATTAGACTATCTATGGCCCTAATGTACATGGGACCAATGATATCCAGTACATGATTCGGAAAGACATTGGACGGCGCTTGGCAAATAGAGAAGATCGCATCTGAGCAGTAATCCCTGGAAAATCCAATCAGCCTATTTGTTGGAAGATGTTGGAGACGCTGAGGTTCAGGTACATAAGAACTGTAGTACTCTTCCAGGTCGGGGTAGATAGCTTGAGCCAGTCCCTCATTCCTGTCTAGCGATGAGAGGACAAACTCATAGTGATTGAGTACCTATTTGCGGATAGACGGGAGCAATGGATATCCTCGAAAGGGATTGATGACTGAGCCGTTCCATTGTCTGAGATTAGCAGTGAAGATTCTGTCGAAATGGGATATGGAAGTCATAATCTTCACCATCATGTTGAAATTGTCTTCGCAGTGGCTTAGAGAGAAGTTCAAACTAGATACTGAAGTACTGCCACTGGTTGACGCGTGAGTGTTGAAGTGAAGAGGAGTTGTGGATAGTCTGTGAAGCTCTTGACGCAAACACTGCTCAGTCTGATGATGAATTATTGGGAGCTTAAGAACAGGTCCAACTCTCTATTAATGCTTCCTAAGGTAATTGTTGGCAAATTGATGCTTCTTGTCATGTATGCCTATGCCAAAAAGGTGGGGAGCTTTAACCAACTCTGGGAAGGAGTATCGATGGCCCACATATGGTTCAACCCAATTTACCTCGGTCATACAGTAATCTGTTCCAACAATAACTATAGCTTGAATGCCTTCATGGTGGATATCTCTGATGGATTCAAAGCAATATCTATCAGTCTGATAGTTAGCATTCCATATGCTGTCAAAGTATGCATCAGCTTTTGATTGAATCACATCCGTTAGACATTCTAGACGCTCATCAGCATGAATTCCTTTATTCTTCCACAACCGAAGTGGATTAACAGACTCTGTTCTCATCACTATTTGCTATGTGAGGAAAATGTGTGTATCCTTTTCTATTCAAGACTGCCTCTGACGGATTGAGAAAGGTTGGGCGAAGAGGATCATACACTAGGATGTTGTAGTCTCTTAGAGCAAAATCGATCAACTTGATGTGCCCATAGTCTAGGTAGTAAGCCAGATCCGCATCACACTTAGGAGGTCTACCTCCTTATCTGTCTTGTTGAAGGATAAGAGAGGATGGTATCTGACCAGGAGTTTTACCAAGTTGAATGGCCAGATAGTATTTTCTCTCAATTTTTGGCAGCTCAGTGTTGAACACTATATCCCTGATCTTACTGTCAATGTCAATCAGCAGGGCAATTTCATTCTCAACAGTAATGTATCTTTCTTCATTATATCCTGATGGGATGAAATTTTCTTCGAGTGTTGGAGGCATATAATTGACTGAATGATCAATCATCTTCAGTGGGTCCAACTTGAAGAAGTGCCTTGGCTTTGTAACGTCCTCAACAACGCTTTGACCTTCTGAGTGTGCCTCTGTTATAGCCGGGGCAAGAGTTGATGTTTGAACCTCTTTGGAAGCATGTTCTTTGACCTCAATTGCAGCAGCTTCGGTGGCAACGTCTTTACAATAGCCACAATATTCGTCATCTCAACATCCAGATGGACGTCTGTTGATGCTTCAGCAGCAGCTGGAACTAAAACTGTAGCACAAAATTATCCTCTATGAGAGCAGGATCTTCTACAGATGTAGGAATAGAAATGCTGCGGGATGAAATAAACGTACCCTAAGAGCTCGGCTCAGCAGCAACTTGAGCGCTTGGCTCGATAATCTCAGGCTCCTCAGGAACAGGAGTAGCTTGACGCTTGCTTGTCCTGGAACGCTTGAAAATCTTCTTGACGTTGACTCCTTTAATGAGTTTTAGCGTTTGAGCGGGAGGAGCAGCAGCTGGTTCCTCAAAATCAATTTGTTTGATTATACTTTCCAGCTTCCTTGGCTTGATCAGAGGAATCTTGTCCTCTGCATCCTCATCGATTTCCTCATCATCTTTTTGAGGAGACGGAACAACTGGAGCCTTGGGCTTTCTGGGAGCCCTATTCTTGGTAACAGCCGGACGCTTCGCAGCTTCCTCTTGTGCAGAACACTCAACTTCCTCATCAGATGCTTCACATACTTCTAGACGCTCAGACAGTGGCCTACCTGCACCACCAACCTTGGGAGGATTGAAGAGATTGTTCAGAATCCTTTTTCCCAGCAACTTGGCCTTATTCAGAGGATGACCAAACGAGTAAACACAGCCTGATCGATATAGCAGGTCACTCAAAATAAGCCCATAAGGTTTATTTGTGGCGCTTAAACAGTCCCGAAACCTTCCAAAGACATACTCACTCCAGGTGATCTTGATGTTGAGAAGTATTGTTGTCATCATCTGAAACTGCAATGGGTTGACTTTATCAAAGGTGCCAACTCTGCATTCTATGATTTTGCTACAGAAATCAGCCATCAGTCGGTATTTAGATACTAGTTCTTTCTTTTCAAAGTGTTGTTTGTAGGGTACACCATCATAAGCACTCATAGTAGTCCATGCTTCTTTGATTTGTTCCAAAGTAACGCAATCCAATGCCTCACCCTCATTTGGAAGATTGAAGTTCTTGGCAATGGAAGCAGCAGACAGTATAAATTCTTTTAATGACTCCTTCTTGGATAAGGGAATGAGACAGGAGATAGACTTCTTGTCCTCGGAGAGCTTAGCAGTTTTCCAGAAGGTGTCGACTTTCGTCGGAAATAGATAGGAGTATTGGGTTAAGAATGTTTTAAGCCCTGCCTTGGTTACAGAGTCCATCATATCTGTCAGGTTGATCTGAGGTTGTTCATATAGAAATTTTCAGTCGACAACAAGGCCTTCAGTAACCTTGATGGTAGGCTCGGTAGAGGTAGCAGTAGATTTCTTTGGTGCCATTTTTAGTGAAAAGGATTAACTGAGATTTTCTTTTGGACGAAGACAGAGAAATAGTAATTTTGCAGATAACTTTGAGTAAGAGTGAATAATTTTTCTGCAGAAATTTTGTTTTAAATGACACAGTAAAGAATTTTTTGAAACTTGTGTTATCTTGTCTCTATAGGATTTAGACACGTGTAAAGTTATTTAATCTCAGCCATGAAAATTCTAACTGCGGATGCGAATTTTAAGAAAGTGAGGGAAGTTACATTTGGTAACTCCTATATATAAAGATTTGAAATCCGAGTTAAATTTTTTAAAAACGTTTCGCATTTTTAGAGTGTAATGCATGCGCCTGATGGTATACTGACACGTACCAGACAAGTACTTACTCTGAACCGTCATTTTGAAAAGTTTTGGTTACCCACCAGTTTGATGTGATAGAAGCGTGTAAATAGAGTACATAATAGTCTTTTGAGTCTATCCACTACTTCAAGAAGCGTGTAAAAATTTATGCATGAGTTTTATAAATAATTTTATATCAAGTGTTGAAGGGAATAATTTCAACGCTTAACAAATACCACTTTGTAAGTTTTATATTGACGCTTGAGATCAAAATCTTTTTATGTTTGAGCGTCTAACATATGATGCATCGATAATGCTGAGCGTTGATGATCATGCATATGAGAGTTTTTTATCATTGACTCTTGCAGTTATGTTCAAGTACAATTTTAAGGTTCCCCCTAAATTGTTGAGCGTTGTTGAAGGGAATCATTGACTCTTGTAATAGTTTTTCAAAGATCTTTTGGACATAAATAAAGTGGATTCCCCCTAAGTAATGTGTCTAATAAAATATGATGCATAATGATTAAGCATATAAATCGATCATACCTAATTCACTTCTGAAAGTGAGAAAACATTGTTCGTTGAGAGCTTTGGTGAAGATATTTGCCAATTGTTTGTCAGTTCCAATAAAGTGCATGGAGATATCTTTCTTTTGAACATGGTCATGAAGAAAATGGTATCTAATGTCAATATGTTTGGTTCTGGAATGAAGAACAGGGTTTTGAGTCATGGCTAGAGTGCTTTGATTATCGCAATGAATGGGGGTTGGACCTAGGATTATACCATAATCTCTAAGTTGTTCCCTCATCCATAACACTTGTGCACAACAACTTCCTGCAGCTACATACTCGGCTTCAGCTGTAAAGGTAGCTATGGATTGTTGTTTCTTACTATGCCATGAAACTAATCTATCACCTAGAAATTGACATGTACCACTAGTATTCTTATGATCTATTTTACAACCTGCAAAATCTGCATCTGAGTAACCAATTAGTTCAAAAGGAGAGTCCCTTGGATACCATAAGCCCACATTTTGTGTGTCTTTTAGGTATTTAAGGATCTTCTTGACAGTAATAAGGTGTGACTCTTTAGGATCAGCTTGAAAACATGCAGACATGCATACCGAAAACATAATATCAGGTCTACTGGCAGTAAGATAAAAAAGTGATCCAATGATACCTCTATAATTAATGATATCAACCTTCTTCCCACTTTCATTTTTATATAACTTAAGCGTTTGACTCATTGGAATTTTTGAATATGATGCATTTTCCACACCAAATTTCTCATATCACGTGTGTATTTAGCTTGGTTAATAAATATGCCATTAGGAAGTTGTTTAACTTGTAATCCTAAGAAGAAAGCTAATTCAACCATCATGCTCATTTCAAATTGTTCTTGCATCATTTTTGAAAATTTCTCACACAGACGCTTGTTAGTAGAACCAAATATGATATCATCAACATAAATTTGGACTAAGAGAATATCTTCGTTATTGGTAATTTTGAATAACGTTGTGTCAACGCTGCCTTTGGAAAAGCCTTTACCAATAAGGAAAATAGAGAGAGTGTCATACCACGCTCGGGGTGCTTGCTTAAGCCCATAAAGTGCTTTATCTAGATTGTAGAACATACCCTTACCATGGTTGTTGATGAATCCTGGTGGTTGCTCCACATATACCTCTTCTTGGAGTTTACCATTCAGGAAGGCACTCTTCACGTCCATCTGATATACCGTAAACTTTTTGAACGCCACATACGCTAGAAACATGTGGATTGCTTCAAGACGGGTGACAGGAGCATTTGTCTCATCAAAGTCAATACCCTCTTCTTGGCAATATCCTTGAGCTACGAGTCTGGCCTTGTTTTTTGTTACAATGTCATTCTCATCTTTTTTGTTTCTATAAACCCGTTTTAATAAATCCTTGGTGAGTTGGTCTTGGTACTAGCATCCAAACCTTACTACACTCAAACTGATTAAGCTCTTCTTGCATGGCTTCAATCCATCTTGGGTCGCTTAGCGCTTCATCCACTTTTTTTGGTTCCATTTGAGATTTAAAGCTTGCGAACATAGCCTCATTAAATGTAGCGGCTCTAGTCCTAACAGGTGCTTCAATATCTCCAATAATTTGCTCAGGTGGATGATCACGTAACCAGAGTCTATCAGGTTGGAATGGGTTAAGAGGTTGAACAGGCGCTTGATGGTCAGGCGCTTGACTACCCTCTTGCGTAGGCGCTTCAAGTTCACTTATCCTTGATTGCTCTTGATGATCACTCTCTTCATGATCATCAGCCGATCTTGCATTGTTATCCGAAATGACCTCACGAGTAATCTTAGGAGGTGGCACTAAGATCTCATCATCGTCGTCACTATCATCATCAATGGTAATCTTAGACGCTTGATCACATAGATCTTCAACTCCTACATCATTCATATTAACCTTACTCAGTTCTTGGTTAGCATCATCAAAAACAACATAAATAGATTCCTCAACCTTCGATTTGATCTTGTTTAGGATGCTAAAATTCTTTCCATTCTTGGCATAGCCTAGAAAGATTCCCTCATCCGCTTTAGGATCAAATGTCTTTAGGCTTTGTGATCCATTATTATGGATAAAACATTTAGAACCAAAGATATAAGGATATGAAACATTTGGCTTACGTCCCTTCCATAGTTCATATAGAGTTTTCCCATGCTGTTTGTTGATCATACAACGGTATTGAGTGTAACAAGCAGTGTTGATCGCTTCAGCTCAAAACCTAGGAGCAAGCTTGGATTCTGCTAACATCGTCCTAGCGGCTTCCTTGAGCGTTCTGTTCCGGCGATCAACAACACCATTCTGTTGGGGAGTTCTGGGAGCTGATACTCATGATGTATTCCATTCTCTGCACAAAACTTCTCAACAACCTTGTTAGTAAACTCAGTACCTTGATCGTTTCTTATTCTTACAACCTTAAGATTTTTCAATGTTTGAAGTTGCCGAATAAACGTTGTTAACTTGTCACATGTCTCATCTTTGGATGAAAGAAATTCCACCCAAGTAAATCGAGAAAAATCATCTACTATCACCAATGTATACTTTTTACCGCTCACACTAATCGTTTAAACAGGTCCAAACAGATCCATGTGAAGTAGTTCAAGTATTCTAGATGTAGATAGATGAGGTTTTCTCTTGAAAGATGATTTAACTTGTTTGCCCATTTGGCAAGCGTCACAAAGGCGATCCTTATGAAATGGTCCATATGGTAATCCCTCTACAAGATTTAGATTTATAAGCTGAGAGATTGTCTTAAAGTTGAGGTGATTCATTTTTCTATGCCATAACCAACCCGTTTTAGATTCATTTTTAGCAACAAAACATGTTGGGTTATTATCAGTTGTTGAACCCCAATCTACCAAATATAAGTTGTTAGTTCTTTTACCCTTCAATTTAGTAGACTTAGTCTTAGTCATTTATATAGCAATAGTCATTTGAGAATATGACTTCAAAGCCTTTATCACAGAATTGACTTATGCTTAATAAATTGTGCTTCAGACCCCCAACATAATAAACATCACTTATCATGATGTTCCCCCTATGCACAGTACCTATACCTTTGGTTTTACCTTTGGAGTTGTCACCAAATACAACCTGAGGGCCATTGGTGGCTCGATAGTTGGTCAAAAGATCCTTGGAACCAGTCATGTGCCTTGACGATCCACTGTCGAAGTACCAAATAGATGTATTAGCTCTAGCTCTAGGTACCTACAATCAAAAGGGAAGTTCTATTTCTGTTTAGGTACCCATTGTTGTTCGGGTCCTTTAACATTACTAGCATTGTTAGCTTGAATTAGAACTTTAGGAACATATATTTGCCTAGTCTTCATTGTAGGAATACTGGCCTTCTTGGGTTTCACATTGTGTTGTGTGTGTTGTTTGGGTGTATAATAATATCCTTGATTATAATTGTATTCATAATCATAATCATCATGGTATCGATAATATAGTCTTGACTGCCTTGGATATTGATGCTGGTATTTACTTGGTGCTGGCTTGGGTTGCACTTTTGGTGTTGGATGCTTAGCGCTTGATTCACAGTGGTTAGGTTTATCCTTAGCCTTTTGAGGGTTTGGATGAACCCGTCTTTGTGAGTCATTTGCTTTTGCCTTACCCTTGCCTGAGTCCGCTTTGGCTTTCTCATTTGGCCTCGTACCGTTGTCACTTGGTTCATTTTGTTTTTGACTTAGTGAACCTTCTTCAACAAAGAAAACATCCTTCCTTTGTTGTTTGTCGTAACATTAGGTTTATTTGGCTGTTTACCGAATTTATTGCATCCTAAACCGGTCTGTTCACTAAATAACCTTGTTACCTCAGTCACATTGTCTAGCATTATTGACGCTTTGGATAATGATGAGACGAGCTATTTTGATTTAGCAAGTCTAGCAATCAGCTCAGCTTTTCTTATGACTATTATATCAAGATCACTTTTCAATTGAATTATTTCACTCTCAAGCGATTGATTTTTCTCAATGCATTATTGTTGAAATTGCAACTCTGCCTTAAGTGTTACTTTATCACTTGTGAGCTGATAGGGTGTGAATTTACATGTTTTAGAGCCTCATATTTATTGGATTTATATTGGTTTATGCATGATTTATACCACATTTGCGTTTAATTTGTGTGCTTATCGAGTAAAGGTGGAAAATCACTACAATAGAGGAATAATGCACGCAAATACAGAATTTATGCATATTTCGAGTTCGAATTTGAGGATGTCTCCTTCAACAATGTTGTTTATCTCTGTGTTAGCTTCACTTGGCAACTTGAATTATCTAAATCGGAGGTCTGTGGAGAGAGTTATGAAGGAAATACAATTGTTGCGCCGAACAGAGAAGTACATGTGCCAGGATACGCCCCAGCGCCCTCCTAGTCATGCCTAGGCGTGGATAGTCCAAATGTTACTCCTTTTCAGCAAAATTCCAGCATTATATGATGGGTAAGAATCACTTTTGGCCATAATTCAGCACATGTGTTGAGGGGTTGTCATAAGTGTGTTTCTTGGTAGATTTACTTTATGGGGCGCCAAATCAGAAACAACCTCCATGTTGAAACGTAATTTAGGTATACTTAGCGACCGAATTGGACAAAATGCCCTTCTGGAAAGTTGTAGATCTATGTTTTATCTGCACATGGGGACTTGAATCATCTAATGTGGAGATCTGTGGAGAATGTTATGAGGAAAATACTAAGACTGCGCTGGAAAGCAAGAAAATGGCAGCATGCATGTGTTTTGTTGAAGTTTTCACATGGTTATGCTTGGTGGGATTCTTAAGGGCCGAAAGTTCAGCATTTTTCAGCTGGCTGAAATCTTAAAAGTCAAACTTTAAGCATCACCTTAATGCATACTTTAGTGGAATTTTGGCTATAAAAGGAGGGGGAACCCATACTCTTCATCATTCATTATCAATTTCAGATTCTTGGAGAAGAGGGGGAGGAAGTGACCGATCCATAGAGAAGAAAAGAGGGGAGAGAGAAGGATTCTTAATTCATCATCATCATTGGAGAAGGAAGATTCAATTGAAGTTCCATCATTATTCACTTTTGAGGGAGTTTTTATAGCTTTTCATTTCAATTATGTCTATGAACATGTGTATTAATTCATTTATGTTTTTCATATTATCCATTATGAACTAAATTCATAAGACTAGGGCCATGTAAGGCCAAATTGTGATATATGCTTATAATAGATGATTGTTGAGGTTGTTCTTATATTGTTATGCGATGTGAATTTGTGTTTTTGCCTATCTTGCATATACTTGATCACTATATGTTAGAATCTTATGCCTAGGTTAATATTTGGGGAGAAAATTGACTTAGGGTGCAAGAAATTCACATCATGACCCGTAACTAATGAGGAATTGCCCTAGATATAGGTAAAGATTCCCGGGTGTAGTTGTTCGATTCAAATCGAGTGCACTCTAGTACGTTAATGCATGTTTAGTGGTTAGATTTCTGGATAGGAATATTTGGGAAATCACGATCTAAGCATAGGACTTTATACGCGAGACATCGGTTATTCTCTACCCTCGGAGTTCTCACCATAACAATATAAGCGTAATCCTTCAACTAGAATCTTTATAAGTATAATTGATCAATTTGAACCTAGCATGTGCCTTAGTCTCCCTTTATACTTTGTGTAAAATCAATTGTGTGATCTTGTTCTTATTGTATGCATTTTACCTATAATTTACTTTAATTATATTTGTTCTTTTTTCGTTAAAATCATAAACTAAAATTCAAGTCTCCGTGGTACGACAACCCGGACTTTTAGTCCACTTATTACTACACACGACTAGTGCACTTGCTACAATAGCACGTTAGCTTTTAGCGTGTCAAGTTTTTGGCGCCATTGCCGGGGACTTGTTCATTTTAGTTTTTGATTTTTTTTGTTTAAATTTTCATAATTCTTAGTTTTTCGTTTATTTCTAACCTTTCTTTTATTTTATTATTCTAATTTTTTTTTGTGGTTATTTGTTAGGTGTAATTTGTGGTGCATGACCCGCTCTTCTAACGAGCCCCTATACAATTTTGAGCCGGAGATAGAGCGTGTTCTTCAATCTAGTAGACAAGCTCGAGAAATGGCCGACAATCTAAATCCAAATGGGAATTTTCCCGACTTAAATCTTCCGAAAAATAGGGAATGGCTGCAAAATCTTTTCCAAGCTATGCAACCGGCACCTCCTCAAAGACTTCTATCGGTCCGGGAAAGTCTACCTCTAAGGGTCCACACCATACCGGGACCCGTGATCTTTCCAAATTTCTATGCACCAAATTATCACATTCCGTCACACATCTTTAGCATGGTGCAAAGCGAACCCTTCTATGGAGAGCCCCATGAATCACCTCATGAACATTTGGAGACTTTAGACGACACTCTCATGACTACCCAATTTCATCCACGGGATCTTGATGCAATTCGTCTAAGAGTTTTCCACTTCTCATTAAAGGAAAGGGCGACCATGTGGTACAAGTCTCTACCACCCCAATCCATCACAACATGGGGACAATTGGTTGATGCCTTTTTGAGCAAATTCTTTCCACCCTCCAAAATCAACGAGCTAAGGAGCAATATTAAAGAGTTTAAGCAAGGGAATCATGAGTCCTTAGCCGAGGCATGGGCTAGATATAAAAACATGCTCCGAAAATGCCCGGATCACAACCTAAAGTTGAGCGAGCAAGTACTACGATTCCATGATGGGGTCCGATCGCGCATCCGAAATAGGCTCAATGCCGGCGCCGGTGGTGATCTCCTTGGGCTCGATTGCCAAAGTGTGTGGGACAAGATTGAGCAATTAGCCCGGGAAGATGAGCTCTATCCCGATGATGAAGAGATCACACCCACTAAAAAAATTGCTCGTGTTCAAGAGTTGGAAAAAGAAGTCGTTTTGGAAACAATGGTTGGCAATGTAAACTATGTTGGAAATGCCAATCGACCTCAATTGAATTTTTATTTGCCCGAAAATTTTCCAAGAAGGCCAAATCCGGCACAAAATGCTCATACCGGTATCTATCAAGCACCAAGGCCTTCATTCAACAACAATCAAGCTCAAAGGCAAGGCAATCCTCATGTACAAAGGCAAGTTAGGCCTCCCACAACCGATGAACGTCTCGATGAGGAAATAAAGAAATCGGATACAGCAATCAACGAACTCCGTAGTATGATGAAGGATTTGATGATGGAGATGAAGGATATGAAGACACAAATGTTGACGAAGGTTGCTTCTAAATTGGTTTCTATCCAAGTAATCTTATCTTGAAGGCTTAGGTACGTTTGGATAAGGGCAATTTACCTGGTAGTGCTCTGGTTTCCTGCACTTATAACAAAGATTAGTTTTCATCTTTTGTTCATTTGTTAACCTTGCATTGTGTGGTTTTGAGACCACCGGCGTTGAGAATTTTGAGCAGACGCTTGGTACTGAACAGGCGCTTGGGGTGTGGGAACAGAATACTGAGGCGCTTGAAACTATTGATGTATTGGAGCAGGCGCTTGATATGAACTTTATCCTTGATTGCTGGAACCTTTTCCTTTCTTTTCATATCTCAAGAATTTCTTGAATCTATTTAGCAAAGCCAACTCCTCTTCCTCGCTGATATCTGAAACCTTTCCCTTGTTACCCGATTTACCCTTGATTGACGCTATAGACACTCCAGACTCAATCACTGGACTGCTCATTGCATCACTAGTTAAATTCAACTCAAATTCAAATGCTTTGAGCTCTGAAAAGACGTCTTCTGGAGTTAAACTATCCAAATTGTTCGACTCTCTCATAGCTATTGTCTTCATCAAGAATCTACTAGGTAGACTTCTAAAGATTTTGACTACCATTTCCCGATTATGTAGATCCATGCCCAAAGATGTTAATTCTGTAGTAAGAGCTGTGAATCTTATATCCAATTGTTCTATAGTCTCATTGGGCAACATCTTGAAGCTGTTAAACCGTTCCTTAGCAATGAAAAGTTTGTTCTCTTTAATCTGAGCTGAACCACCACAAATTATGGCTAACTTATCCCAAATTTCCTTAATAGTAATGCATGACTTAATCTTGTTGAATAAGTTGTCATTATCACCGATAGCTGTATATAGAGCATTACGACCAACATTGTCCAAATTTGCTCTTCGACGCTCATCTGAAGACCATTCTTGTTTTGGTTTTTCCACATAACCATCCGGAGTGCCTTCCGTGGCTCCAGGCGCTCTAGTGATAACCTTATATATTTTGATTGGCCCATCTCAAATAATATCGCACATGTCATCATCACATGAACAGAGATATGTAAATGCTTTGACTTTCCATGTGTCATAGTTTGACTCAGTCAGTTTATGAACTTTAGCAAATGCCATAAGTAAGATTTAAAGCAAATAAAAATAAAAATATGATCTAAGCAAGCTGTTATGCTTGGAAATTTTAAAATTTCAACTTTAACCGCTTTGATACCACTTGTTGGTCCCAAGTGGCATATGAAAGGGTATATAAGAGGGGGGGGGGGGTTGAATAGACCCTAAAGTCTTTTTCGACTTCAAAATTTCGTATTAAAAGGTGTTGGAGGCTTGAGAAGTAGGCGCTTGATTTAAGTGTCTATTGAAAACTATTTTTAGAAAGTTAACTTAGACTTCAAGATTTGAATACTATAACCAAATAGGTTTAAGCGTTCACTTCTTTAATCAGTGTTAGCATAGCGGAATTGATTTTATAGTCTTCTTGTTTGAAAGCTTTTAGCGTCACAAACTGTTTCTTAGTTGCTCAGCTTTTGATTGTGTTTTACTTGGTCAATTAATGCAATGATATGATAATAAGTAATTGACTGTAAGGTAAATAACACAATATTTGTAAGGTTCGTTAGGTGGTGTAATCCCAACTACGTCCTTCTTCTCTTTGAACACTCGGAGGCAATCCACGAAGATGATTCTCAAAGAATCACACAAAATCTTCTACAAATTAGGGAGAGATGGATGTTGATGACTTGAGCTCCTTGATCACACAGATTTCTGCTCCAAGGCACTTCTATCCTCTTGCTTCTTTCACTCAGAAATAATGCAAGTATCCAACTTCGACTTCACACAGATCGCGACGCTTGGATGGGGTTTTTCTGAATGATTTGTTTGATTTTGATAAAGTTCAAACAATTGGGAATATCTCAATAGTAATGTAGATTTCTCCTAAAAGAGTGTTTGAGATATTGGTTGACTGTCTCAGGATTTGCAGAAAAGCAAAGAGAATGTTTGCTTGAATATTCTGGCTTTTCTTGGGAATTTTAAGCAATGAGACTTCAATGCAACAACAGTTTGGCTTGGAATCAATCGGTATTTGGCTTGTTGTTGAGGTCCTATTTATAGACATTCTTGGAAAAAGTGTCCGTTGACACATGCACAGGCGCGTGTCTCTCACTTCCGAGAGTGAACAACTTTTGTCCTTTTTTCTTGAAAATCTACTGCACAAAAGTTGGTGCTGTAGTCTATGAAAGTTGACAGTCCAATAGGGTGGCTTCTCCATACGTCTGAAAGAGCTTATCACATTTAATGCTCTTATCAGCATTTAATGCATTTGAATTAAATGCCCGTTGGCACTTAATGCACTAAGAATATTTGCATTAAACTCTTTCTGGAATTAGAAGTAAATTCAGGTGAAATCAGTCATTGATAGACGCTCATTCATCCTCAAATAACTTCTATCCTAATAATCGCTTGATGCAGCTTATCGTTTGGACGCTTGGAATCTTTATCTTCATTCAGACTTCAGGCGCTTGAGTCTTCAAACTTAACTCCTGATAAACTCACTCAGAAATTATCAGACGCTCAGCCTAAGAATACTTAGCCTAACAATCTAGAATAAAATAAAGCAAAGCCTATAAAGCCTATTACAATTCTGACGCTTCAAAGCTTATACATGATTTCTAAATAAAATTAAACTTACATATTTTGGGGTCTAACATAAAATCCTAATTGTCATCATCAAAACTTCTAACATGAAATTCCTAACATAAGCGTTTGAGAATCAATTCAGAATGATAACGCCACAAGCGCCTATCATCAACTGAATTTAATCCAAAGTTAATAAGCTATTAAAGGCAATCATCAACGGACATTTATTATCAACGGGAAATAAATTCAAATGCATTAAATGCTTGATAAGAGTATTAAATGTGATAAGAACTATTGACACTATGGATAAGCCTTTCCCATTGGCAGTTAACTCAAAGTAGGTCTTCTACCCACTCTGTGCAGCAAAATTTTTAGAGATGTTAAAAAAGACTGTTTCATGCGGCTCGTGCTTCACACGTTCCTGCATGTGTCCAACGGACAAATCCCAAGGAAAGTCTATAAATAGATACTCACAGCTCAACCCTAAACACCGAGAATTATCCACTTACGTTGTTAAAATCTATACACATCCTAAAAGCTCAAAATCCCCATAGCCAAAACTTCTTTGAGCTTATACATCTCTACAACCAAACTAATATCTCTTACATCTTCATAAGAAGAATCATCTTTTCTGAAAGAGATATTCCAAAAGTGTTTGAACTTTTCAAATCAAACAAACCATGATAAAAACCCAACAACCTTGTCAATCTGAGTGACGAAGTCGTTGATATACAAAGCATTATTTTTGTGTGGAAGAAGCATTGTCAGAAGCAGATCTTAGCTGAGTTGAAATATTTGTGACCAGGGAACTCGAGATCAAGTCTTCATCAATTTGTTATTGTGTTAAAGTTGTCTTTGTGAAACTTCATAAATCATTTTAGTGGATTCCCCCTGTGTGGAAAGGAGTAGAAGGACGTAGCTGGGATTACATAAACCCAGTGAACCTTACAAATTCTCGCGCCTTATTAACTTACTGTTCTATTGCTTTATTTATCACATCATACATTATCTTTTTTGTTTTTGGAAATCCCAAGGTATATCTTCGCCAGTCACCCAGTAGAGCAAACTTGCCCATACGCAATAGCCCGCAAACCACGTATGGGGGTAATCTACCCTAGGTTACCCATAGGCGTTGGCCTCAATAAGCGCAGGGCCCCTCAGGGGAGGATGTAGGAGTAAAACCCCTCATCCTCTTCTCCTGGGTTTCGAACTCAGGTGGGTTCTCACGGCAAATGCCTTGTGGACCACTGGACCACACCCCTTTGCTTTACATCATACATTATCATAAAGCATACATTATCAAATCACTTAGAGCAACTAAATCCTTTCTAAGCGCCTACTCTGTCAAATCAAATAGACTTATACAAATCTTCTGTTGTGCTAACCCTAATATAAGTGCTGAGCGCTTGATCCATTTTGATCAAGCACTCAAAACTATTGTCTAAGTTAAGTTTACAAATCTTGAAATACGACTAAGGAAATATGGGATAAGTTAGCTACTATATGTGGTGGTTCAGCACAAATCAAGGAGAACAAGATTTCGATCGCCAAGGAAAGATTTAATGGTTTTAAGATTTTGCCTAATGAGACGCTAGAGCAATTGGATATAAGATTTACAGCTCTTGTTACAGAACTAACATCTTTAGACATGGATGTACGAAACAGGGAAATGGTGGTTAAGATTTTCAGAAGTTTACCTAGTAGATTTTTTATGAAGACAACAGCAATGAGAGAATCAAACATGTTGGATCTTCTAACTCCAGAAGATTCCTTTTCAGAGCTCAAAGCATTTGAGTTTGAGTTGAATACAACTAGCGATGTTGTGAGCAGTCCAGTGATACAGTCTGGAGCGCTAATAACATCAATCAAGGGAAAATCGGGTAACATAGAAAAAGTGTCGGATATTAGTGAGGAAGAGGAGTTGGGCTTGCTAAATAGATTTAGAAAGTTCTTGAGATATGAAAAGAAAGGAAAAGGTTATAAGCATCAAGGACAAAGTTCATATCAAGCGCCTCCTCCAGCACAACAACAGTTTTAAGCGCCTCAGTATTCTGCCCCGTCTCCCTCAGCAACTAATCAATATCAAACGCCTTTGCCACAAAATCTCTCAGCGCCTGTGGTCTCAAAAGCACAAACTGCAAGATTAACAAACGAACAAAAGATGAAAACTAATCTTTGTTATAATTGCAGGAAACCAGGGCACTACCAGGTAAATTGCCCTTATCCAAACGTATCTAAGCCCTCAAGGTAGGATTACTTGGATAGAAACCAATTTAGGAGCAACCTTCGCCAACAAGGTTTGCTAGTCAGAATCAGCGTCCGCACCTGAAGATTTGGAGTTTTCAAAGGAGAGCAGTGATGATGATGAGCCAGTGGATGACTCAGCGCTTATTTGTCTCATGGCCAGAGATGATGAAGTGTCCTCTGAGGTAAAAACTGAAATATCTTATCCCCTCTTTTATGAAGAATTACTTGACAAAGTTAAAACGTATTATAAAGATTGCCAAGATGCCGCCAAGTTAAATCAAAATCACTTCGATATTATTTCATCACTCAAGAGTGATAATGTGATGCTCAAGGCAGAGTTGCAAGTTTAGCAACAATGTATTGAGAAGAACAAATCACTTGAGAGTGAGATAACTAATTTAAAAGTGATCTTGATATTATAGTCAAGAGAGAAGCTGAGCTGCTTGCTACACTTGCTAAATTAGAGCAACTCGTCTCATCATTGTCTAAAGCATCAAGAAAGCTAGACAATGTGACTGAGGTAACAAGACTATTTGTTGAAAAGACCGGTTTAGGCTGCAATAAATTCGGTAAACAACCAAATAAATCTAATGTTACGGCGAACAACAAAGGAAAGGGTGTGTTACTTGTTGAGAAAGGTTTAAAAAGTTAAACACCTGTTGAACCAAGCGACAATGGTACGAAGCTAAATGAGAAAGCCAAAGTTGACTCAGGTAAGGGAAAGACTAGGGTGAATGATTCACAAAAGAAGGTCTATCCAAACGCTCAAAAGGCTAAAGAGAAACCTTCTACCAGTGAATCAAACGCGAAGCGTCCAGCACCAAAAGTGCACCCTAAGCCAGCGCCAAGGAAATACCAGCGTCGATATCCATAACGGTCTTGATCATATTATTGTTATTATGATGATTATGATTACGACTACTATTATGATTACTATTATAATCGAGGATATTATTATACACCCAAAAAACACACACAACACAAGGTGAACAAAAAGCACACACAACACCATGGGAAACCCAAGAAGGCCAATACTCCCGCAATGAAGACTAGGCAAATATAGGTTCTGAAAGTTTTAATTCAGACTAACGCTACTATTGTAAAAGGAACCAAGTTACAATGGGTACCTAAAAAGAATAGAAATTCTCTTTTGATTGCAGGTATCTAGAGCTAGAGTCGAAACATATGTTTGGTACATCGATAGTGGGTCGGCAAGGCACATGGCAGGCTCCAAGGATCTCTTGATCAACTATCGAGCTGCCACTGGTACTCAGGTTGTATTTGGTGACAATTCCAAAGGTAGAACCAAAGGTATAGGTACTGTGCATAGAGGGAACATCATGATTAGTGATGTTTATTTTGTTGAGGGTCCTAAGCATAAGTCAATTTTGCGATAAAGGCTTTAAAGTAAAATTTTCAAGTGACTGTTGCTATATAAATGACGCTAAGACTTAATCTATTAAATGGAAAGGTAAAAGAACAAACAATGTGTATTTGGTAGATTGGGGTTCAACTATAAATAACAACCCAACATGCTTTGTTGCTAAAAGTGAATCTAAAACGGATTGGTTATGACATACAAAAATGAATCACCTCAACTTTAAAACAATCTCTCAGCTTCTAAGTCTAGATCTTGTAGAGGGATTACCTAAATGACCATTTCATAAGGATCCCCTCTGTGACACTTGTTAAATGGGAAAACAAGTTAAATCATCTTTCAAGAGAAAGCCTTGTCTATCTACCTTTAGAATAATTGAACTACTTCACGTGGATTTATTTGGACCCATTCAAACGATTAGTGTGAGCGGTAAGAAATATGCTTTAGTGATAGTAGATACTTTCTCTCAATTTACTTGGGTGAAATTTCTGTCATCCAAAGAGTAGACATGTGACAAGTTAACAACGGTTATTAGGCAACTTCAAACATTGAAAAATCTTAAGGTTGCAAGAATAAAGAGCGATCACGGTAATGAGTTTACTAACAAAGTTGTTGAGAAGTTTTGTGCAGAGAATGGGATACATTATGAGTATTGAGCTCCCCGAACTCCCCAACAGAATGATGTTGCTGAGCGCGGGAATAGAACGCTCAAGGAAGCAGCCAACTAGGACGATGTTAGCAGAGTCCAAGCTTGCTCCTAGGTTTTGGGCTGAAGCGATCGACACTACTTGTTCCACTCAAAACCATTGCATGATCAAAAAACATCATGGGAAAACTCCATATGAACTATGGAAAGGACGTAAGCCAAATGTTTCATATTTTCACGTCTTTGGTTCAAAATGCTTTATTCATAATAATGGATCCCAAAGTCTAAAGATATTTGATCCTAAAGCGGGTGAGGGAATCTTTCTAAGCTACGCCAAAAATGAATAGAATTTTTGCATCCTAAATAAGATCAAATCGAAGGTTGGGGAATCTATTCATGTTGTTTTTGATGATGCTAAAATTGTTTTGCTGAATAGGCGTAGAGGATATGCCTTATTTTTGCTGAATAGGCGAGAATCGCTTGTTGGTTCTATCATTGCCTTACCATCTTTTAGAAGAGGCATGGAAAGCTATATCAGAGATCAACTTACTCAAATCAGTCAAGGAGGCTATGTGTTTCATCCTAGAGAGAATTTTGCCCAGCGACTACAGATTGATTTGAATGAAGACGCTTCCACAAGTAAGCGTAATGCCCTTCCCGGACCAAGTGAAGCCATTGTGCAGTTAACAGACGATTTTGCCAAATTTCATCTTGAAAGACGAGCGATAGGTGAGAATGCCCAATCGCTGGATATCACTTTTAGCAAACACTTTGGTTTCAGTGACTTCCATGGGTATAATTTGCTTCATGTCTTATTTGGCGAACATAACATCCACGTGGCCAAGTTTATTTCTCTCATTAGGCTAATGGATCAGGCGCTAGCTGAAGCACTCAAACCCTTTTTATTGGACTTCCAGAATCTTTACACTAGTGAAGTAGAGTTTCCGGAAGACGCTGTTCTAGCGTTGAGTTCTAAAGCACACAAAGACACTGTGATGTTTATTCTGAGAACTTTTTATCAGAGTCCAAGGCATGTTATGGAGGCATTGGCCCACTTTGCATTGTGCCAGTGAAAAGAGATATTTTTGTGGAGATCACAGAAGTTGAAGCAGGGCTGGATAATACTGTTGAGAACGCTGAGATTGTACATGACATAATTCCGATGGAAATTGCCCACAGCGTTACAATAGTTGATATTCCCATTGGTGAATAGTTTGATCAGATTGAGAAAGTGACTCAATCTCTCGATTTAGCGATTGAAGAAGTACATACTGAAATGGTCGAAGATACTGAAGAACCTTTCATCCACGATAAATCCAAAGGAAAGGCTGTCGTTTCAAGCTCTTATGGACTCATTCCGTCCCTAGAGCGTTCTTCTTCATCCAACTTAGACTAAAAAAATGATCAAGAGGCACGAGACTTTAGACGAGCTGTTAGGATCTCGCTCAGCACCATCGAGGGTTCCTGCTCAAAGATGTTAGAAAATGATGATTTGCATATCAAGTTAGTCTCCGACCTGAAGCCGTGATATCGCAAACACTGCAACCAAGAGTACTGGTGCGGTACTGGATCGTATGGTTCTGTTGATCACTGGCCTCTCCGAGGAGTTCAATTGCTCATTAGCACAGAACGCTTCAGCAGATACCGAGAGACATAATACTTCCAACTTAGTCAAAGTATCGCTGAGTAGGTTGCCATTTTGATTGATGAAGTTAAGCTGCTAATAAAGGATATCACTGAATTGAAAACCTCCTTTGATGAAATCAAGAAAGGGGAAGAGAAAGAAAAGCATCAAGAATCCAAGGCCAAAGGAAAAGCCTCAATGGAGCCAGTGTCCAAAATAGACAATATGAATTGGCGCTCCATGTTTGAAGAGATAGTGAGCCTGAAGAAGATGTTCACAAAGAAGCGTAAGCCAAGATACTTTCGAGGCAGGCATAGGCTTCCAGATCTTAATGTACTAGAACTCAAACATCCTCCTGTACCAAGTATTTTGGAGGATGAAAGGGTTCGAATTTTCTACATGGACTGGGTCCGTGACAATCATCAAGCTAGAGGATACATGTTGGCTCAATGTGCAGTGAGTTGCAAAGCTCTCATGAAAAGATAAAAAATACAAGAGACATACTACTCCATCTTGACTCCATGTTTGGAGAGAACGTTAAACTGTTCGGTATTTGATATCGAAATAACTCTTCAGAACAAGAATGCGGGAACATAAGAATGTAGGAGATCATGTACTGAAGATGATGACCTCAATTGAAAAATTAAAGTCTTTAGATTACTACGTGGATCTTCAAATTCAAGTTGACCTCATACTGCAGTCGCTTCTTTATTTTTTTACTATTTCGTCATGAACTTTGATATGAACGATATCGAGGATTCATTAGTTGGCCTAACAACCAAACTCAAAATAGTTCAAAGAGAAATAAGGAGGAATAGAAAAGGGAATACAATTTCCATCCCTGAGAACGTACCATTGAATGTCTAGAAGTATGGGAAAGGAAAAGGAAAAATGGAAGCACCCTTGGAAGCTCGAAGAGAAATAGGAAACAAGAAAGGAAAGAGGAAGAAGCGTAAGAAAGTGCTCAAAGAAAAGAGTAGATGTCTCTTTTGTGGTGAGCTGGGCCACTGGAGAAGTGAATGTCCTAATCGTAGCAAGACTACATGTATGGAATGTTTTGTTTTAGAAACCAATTGTTCTATAACTGTATTTTTCACTTCATGGATGCTTGATTCTAGAGCTAGTACTCACGTTTGTGTAATGAATCAGGATCTGGAGTGAAGTAGGAAGCTGGAGCATAGAGAGGTGATGATCAGTGTTGGCAGCGGGTAGAGTGTCGCAGCTTCTCGCATTGGATCAACTACTTTATGTTTATCATCTAGACATGTTTTCAACTTAGAGGATGTTTTAGTTTTGCCCAACGGGCTTAAGAACATTATTTCAATTCCTATATTGGTTAGAAATAATTATGTTTTTAATTTCATTGACAGTACTTGCAACATTTTATTTAATGATAATATTGTTGGCACTACTACTTTAGTTAATGGCCTCTATTATTTAAACATGCGAAATAAATGAGTTGTAAATGTTATCTCAAAGAAATGTGCTAGGCAAAGTACTAACCTAAGCCTAAATTGGCATTTTAGACTAGACTATGCTGGCGAGGAAAAGATACACAAGATAGGTTAATTGACCCATTGGGATCGGATCCCTATCCAACTTGTGAATCTTGCCTCAAAGGCAAAATAGCTAGATCCCCCTTCACCGGGACTTTTGAAAGGGCCGCTAAAGTATTAGGACTTGTGCACACCGACGTTTGTGGACCATTTAGACAAATAGCTCGTGGAGGTTTTCACTATTTCATTACTTTCACTGATGACCATTCAAGGTATGGTCTTGTGTATCTAATGAAATACAAGTCTGAATCGTTTGATAAGTTCAAAGAGTTTAAAGCTTTAGTGGAAAAACAAACTGGACATCATATAAAAACACTATGATCGGATCGTGGAGGTGAATATATGAGTGACAAGTTTGATGAGTTCCTAAAGGAACCTGAGATAATATTGCAACTCACACCACCAGCAACTCCACAACTAAATGGGAATGGTAGAGCGTAGAAATCGAACGCTTTTGGATATAGTTCGATCTATGCTCAGCTGCATTGATTTACCCATCTTCTTGTGGGGACATGCACTCCTTACGGCTGTTCATATCTTGAATAGATGTCCTTCCAAATCTATTCCTAAGACCCCATATGAGAGATCAAAAAATAGGAAACCAAACTTTAAGTACATTAGGGTTTGGGGATTCCCTACCTATATCAAGAAGACAAAGGCAGAGAAATTGGAAGCTAGGTTCCTTAAAGGACATTTCATCGGTTTTCCAGAGGATTCTATGGGATACCTATTCTACATGCAAGATGATCAAAGGATCATTATTGCACTGCAATCGTACTCTCTTGAAGATGAATTTATTTAAGAAGGTGGTGCAGGTAGAAAAATTGTTCTCAATAAACAAGATAAAACACCCAGGGAGAAGATTGTTCAAGAAACACACACTGAACTTGATGAAACACAATCAACATTGCGAAGATCTGGTAGAGTACCACATCAAACTGATAGGTACTATAGGTACATGCTACAAGAGGAACCGTGTGTCCACACTATAGTAGTGGGAGTCCATGGGGATGACCCTTCTACTTATGATCAAGCAATGATGAACATCGGATCTGCAAAGTGGTAAGAAGCTATGCAAGCAGAGATAGACTCAATGCATTCCAACCAGGTCTTGACTCTAGTAGATCATCCTGAGGGCATTGCACCTATAGGGTGAAAGTGGATCTACAAGAGGAAGATAGGCCCAGATGGAATAGTTGACACCTGCAAGGAAAGGTTTGTAGCAAAAGGTTATAGTAAAAAGAAAGGAATTGACTACCAAGAGACCTTTTCACCTGTGGCAATGATCAAGTTTATTCAAATTTTGCTCGCAATAGCTGCACACTTGGACTATGAGATATGGCAGATGGATGTAAAGACGGCTTTCCTAAACAGATTCCTCGAAGAGGATATCTATATGGAGCAGCCTAAGGGCTTTGCATCTGAGTCTGATATTCATAAGGTGTGCAAACTTAAGAGATCCATTTATGGACTTAAGCATGCCTCTAGAAGTTGGAATCTACGTTTTGACGAAACTGTCAAAGGATTTAACTTTGTTAAAAACGAAGATGAACCATGTGTTTAAAAGAAGGTTAGTGGGTAAAATCACTTTCCTTGGTCTTATATGTAGATGGCGTTCTAATCACTAGAAATGATGCAGGAATGTTTACATCAGTCAAAAGATGGCTTTCAAATTTATTCTCCATGAAAGACTTGGGAGAAGCGACCTATATTCTAGGAATTCGTATCTACAGAGATAGAACAGATAGAATGATAGGACTTTCCCAAGCCCTTTACTTAGAGAAAGTCCTAAAAAGATTTAGGATAGAAGACTCTAAGAAAGGCTTCTTGCCCATAAGACATGGGGTGCATCTTTCAAAGTCTATCTCTTCTCAAAGTGGGGAAGATAGAAAAGAAATGAGTAAAATTTCCTACGCGTATGCAGTGGGTAGTTTGATGTACGCTATGTTATGCACACGGCCCGACATAGCCTATGCAGTAAGCGTGGTAAGTTGTTTTCAGGCTAACCCAGGAAGAGAACACTGGACCGGTGTAAAAGATATCCTCAAGTATCTTAAGAGAACTAAGCACATGGTCTTAACATATGGACATGGAGATTTAAAGGTGGATGAATATACTAACTTAGATTTTCAATTTGATGTAGATGATCGAAAATCCAATTCAAAGGTTTATGTTCACGCTCAATGGTGGAGCGGTAACTTGAAAAAGTTCCAAGCAAAGCACAACCGCTGATTCCACCACTGAGGCAGAATATATAGCAGCATCAGAGGCTGCTAAAGAGGGTGTTTGGATTAGGAAGTTTCTTAGAAAACTTCAAGTGGTCCCTAGTGTAGAGCTACCATTGCCACTTTATTGTGACAATAACGGGGCTATTGCACAAGCAAAGGAACCAAGGTCTCACAACAAATTCAAGCACACAGAGAGGAGATATCACATAATAAGAGAAATCATTGGAAGAGGCGAGATAACTATTCAGAGAGTAAATTTAGCAGACAACGTCACTGACCCATTGACCAAGCCTTTGACACAGGCAGTGTTGGATCGACATTTCAAAAATATGGGCATTAGATACTAGAGTGATTGGCATTGAGGACAAGTGGGAGATTGTTAGGTTAATATCCTCAAATGCCACTAGAGGATTAGAGAATGTAAGGACATTATTAAATTGTAATTGTTTCATATTCAATCAATAAAGGTCAATTAGTTGTTTACAATTATATTGGCATTTATATATCATAATCATCTATAAGTCCATGAACACAAGAGTTAACTCTATAAAGCACTAGAGGAGTTTAATACTTGTGTACTAAAGTAGTCTGCAAGTTAATGATTCTCAATTGTGCATTGGAAATCATGAAGACTTGTATGATGTGAGTTTTGACGAGAAAGGTGCTCGTCAATCACTAGGAAGTAGTGAAGAACTCACATCATAGGTGCACTGATGGAGATAGTGGTACTCAAACATGACTCGCATCGATTCTGTCACATTGGTTTTCGCTCTTTGACAGTCAATGATAGAATTGTAATAGGTGTGTCTGAACATTAGACTTGAGGAATCGAGTTGAAGATATACTTGTGACATTAGGTTTGTCATTAGAGTAGTTAGATCCAATTCACCCTTTGGTGGGGTCAACCTCGAACTACAACTTAATGGTTAAGTAGTAGTCTTAACTGATATCCTAGATAAGATTTGTTCCCTAGAAGGTGAACGAGGAATTATCCTATGCATTTATAAGTAAGTTAGATCTTAAAGTCTTTAGCCAAAACATTCATTGATCTGGGCTTATTATAAATATAGCATAGTGTCAAGTTAGTGAGTTTGACCTAAAACCATAGCTCTCACTTGACCGCGATAAGGAAACGAAGAGTTTGTATACACACAGTATTTACAATAGAAAAGGTAAAGATGATCCAATCATTTCATTTTATTTGGGATACAATGTTGACCACTTGACTGGCTAGGTAGGACCCACATTTAATGGAACCCTCCCATTGCCGAATATAGATGAACCTAAAGAGTCACGCTTAAAAAGGAAAAATCGATAGAAAAACATGAAATATTTATTGTGGTAATATTTTAAGTATTGGATACTTAAAATTAATTAAATAGAATTAATTATTTGAAGAAATAATTTAATTAATGTATTATTTCTTGAAAAAATAAAAATTAACTAAATATCCTATCTATTATTTAATTAGATTAATTAATTGGATTGAATTAATTAATTAAATAATGGATTGGACCAAGCTCAAATTGGTGCTCCAAGAGGCACACTAAGACCAATAAAGGGCAACCACTAGGCGTCATTGATGGGCTAAATTAAGCCCAATGTATTAACTTAAGTAATATAAGTATATGACATTAGTTAATATTTAGGTCATAAGTTACAATTAACACTTGAGCCACAAGACAAAAAAGTCCTCTCTTCCCTAGTCCTAGCCATCAGTCACTGTACCAAGAAAGGAGGAGATTTTTCTGATCAAGCTTTTTCCAGCGAGATAAATTAGAGGCAGCACTTTTGGATTGCTCGGATTATCAAGAATTCAGTCGGAGTTATTTGCCAAGAAGTTGAAGAATTTGAAAGTTTGAGTTTCTCCAACCACTTCTCTACAACGGGTAAAGTTATCATACATACGTCTAATAAAACTCCGGGATTGATCCTGTTATGGGAAAATCCCAATAAATTTTTAAAATTTCATTTCTGCTGCGTTTGGTTAATTTTCCCCAACATTAGCATCTTCAGGGATAGAGCGAATAGGAAAATGGGTCTCTCCCAAGCCCTCTATTTGGAAAAGGTTCTTAAAAGATTTGGAATGGAAGATTCCAAAAGAGTCCTCTTGCCCATAAGACATGGACTCCATCTCTCTAAATCGATGAGTCCTCAAAGTGATGATGATCGTAAGAGAATGAGTGGAGTCTCCTGTGCATCAGCAGTAGGAAGTCTTATGTACGCTATATTATGCACGAGACCAGACATTGCATATGTTGTGAGTGTGGTAAGTAAGTTTTAAGCTAACCCAGGAGAAAAGCATTGGATTGCTATGAAGTGTACCCTTAAGTACTTGAGAAGAACTAAGGATATGTGTTTGACATATGGAGATGGGGAACTAAAGGTGGAAGGTTATACTGATTCTGACTTCTAGTCTGACGTCGATGACCGTAAATGCCCCTTGGTTTTTGTATTCACTTTAAACTGTGGTGCAGTGACTTGGAAATGTTCTAAGCAAAGCATAACGGATGACTCAAACATCGAGGTTGAGTACGTGGCTGCCTCAGAAGAGGCTAAAGAGGCTGTTTGGATAAAGAAGTTTGTAGCTGAACTTCAAGTGGTTCCTAGCATGGAGCTCCCGTTGCCACTATTTTGTGACAACAATGGAGCCATTGCGCAGGCTAAGGAACCCAGGTCTCACAATAAATCCAAACACATTGAGAGAAGAAACCACATCATTAGAGAGATCGTTGGAAGAGGCGACACTTCCGTGCATAGAATAGATTCAGCAAATAATGTTGCTGATCCACTGACCAAGCAACTATCACAGGCGATGCTTGAATGACATCTTGAGAAGATGGGTATTAAATACCATATCGATTGGCATTGAGTGCATGTGAGAGATTGTTAGGATTATGCCCTCCATGCCATAGAGGAATTAGATTATTAGGGCATTTATCTTTATGTTGTACAAACTCTTATTCTTTAATAAAGGCATAGTTTTGTTCATATCAATCTTGATGGAATTAATAAGAGTATTGAACAAATAACTCTAAGGTAATCAAGAGGGGGCTTCTACTCCTCAATGGTTTAAGGAGATGGGCACTAGAAGTATTGGTTCCTTGTTTATATAAACTAGAGTCCACAAGTTGACGAGTCTTAATTGGGCATACGACCAGACTTGTATGATGCAAGATTTGACAAGGAGTGTCAGTCGGTCACTTTGGATGGTGGGACCTTGGTCATAGATATATCAATGGAATTGATATATTCGAACATGGTTCGCTGTAATTCAATCACATGGGTAATTACTCTTGGATCGTCAATGATTGAATTAATGGTCGCGGTAGTGTACGTGAGCCTTTTGTTGGGTGGACTCATTCCCTCGGGTGGCTCGTGGCAACGGAAATTAATATTTCACAAAAGTAAACGTACAACCACCCGAAAACAGAAATATTGAGTTGGTTCGATCGGATTTAATAAGGAGGTAAGCAAAATTATACCTTTCGAAAATTTCGCTTCACCTCGTACTTTGGATCTCAGCAACCCTGTGGTGCAAATCCACACAATTTCCCTTGGGTGAGAAATTGCCCGTCGTCTTTTCGTATCTCCCAGTTTAGAGTACTCCAACCGTCGCACCTCTAAGATGTATCCACACCTCGTTCAAATCACCAATCGTTTTGCATTGCGTGCTAGACAACAAAACGATTCTGAGCTTAACTTAGGCTTGATTATGTGAAAAGTAGGAATATTTCTAAGTCGTTTAATTCAACACATGAATAGAACGACGTCTTATTGGAAAAGGGAGAAGGTGGCCGATTTTTAGGTTAGGGAGGGGGGGGCGGATTTTCAGCAATTTTTGATCATCAATTTTTGTCTCCTTCATCTCTTATTTATAGGTGAAGATTAATTAGAGTCCAATTAAGAAAAGGAAACTTCCTTTATCCTAAACTCTCTAGTAATCCTCATCCTATAAGGTGATAAGTCAAACAACTTATCAATGATGAAGACTTGGAGGAGGGGAAAACTCTTTTCTTCTTCCACCACATAAAAACCACCTGATAGGAGTCATTTTTACGAGTTGTTAAGCCTTTTGCGTTTATGTTTTAGGTTCATTTATCGCTTGATTTTGTCACTTGTGCGTTTAATTCGTCTATTAAGTGATTGTATGCCTTAAGTGAATACAATCGAAGAAAGGGTGGAAAAATGACGTATAAAACAAGTTTAGGCCAAGATGTTTCACACCTCTATGACCAAACAAGCAAGAAATAAGCTGGAGTTAGCCAAAATCATATTTTAGTACCATTTCCGCACACCTGGGCGCCAAATCAGAAACAACCTCCACATTGGAACGTCATTTTGATATATTTAGAGACAGAATTGGATGCAGTGTCCTTCTACAAAGTTGTAGATGTATGTCTTATATTCACATAGGGACTTGAATCCTCCAATTCGAAGGTCTTTGGAGAAGTTTATGAATAAAACACTATCCCTGCACTGGAAAATACGAAAGTGGCAGCTCACATGTTTAGTAGGTGGGAAACAAGAGAATGGTAGCTCACATTCTTGGTAGGTGGAAAGAAAAGAGAATGGTAGCTCACATGCTTGGTAGGTGGATTTTTTTCGCTATAAAAGGAGGACTGAAGACCATCCTACAAACACACTTGAAAACACATTCCCCATTGGGGGAGCCTAAACACATCCTATCATCATCTTCATCATCCTTAGATTAGTTATGAAGATCATCAAGAACCTTTGAAGGTGAAGAAATCAAGAAGCATGGAAGAGATGAAGATCGAAGTTCAACCATCAAAAATACGAGGGAGTTTCTTAGATTTAGATTTGTTTTTGTCTATGAATATGAATCTTAATTTAAGTTCCTATCTTTTATCTTTTATGATGAAATAGATTCTTCGAACTAAGGCCATGTTGAAGCTTAATTATGATAATTGAGATATAAATTGTGTTTTTCATATTAATTCTATTGTTGCTTTGTGTCTTGATCTTGTTTGAATGCATCATATGCTTAGCTACCATATGCATGATTTATTGCTTAAATTATTCGTTCGAGAGAAGGTAATTTAAGGTGCAAAGATGATCATCACATAATCCGTAAAAAATAGGGAATTGCCCCTAGAGATAGGTAGAGATTCCCAGGTGCAGTTAGCCGGATTAATCCGGGGAAATTCTAGAACTTGAATGCATGATTGTTGGTTAGATTCTCGGATAGATATATCTAGAGAACCATCAATTAATCATAGGATTATTACAGCCGAGACATCGGGTAGTAATTATTTAAGGTTTTTTCCACCAAAGCAACATTAGTCTAATAATATGAGAACATGTTTATAATGAAAATTGATTAATTTATGCCAACACATGTGTCTTAGTTGCTCTCTTCCGTAGCTATCTTGATTTCGACATCTTGTTTCTTATATCTTACTTCCATAATATTTTAGTTAATTCTTGTTTTAGTTTAAGTTTTTCAATTGCTTTAAAATCATAAACTAAAATACAAGTCCTTGAGGTTCGACAACCCGGACTTTATTGTCCACTTTATTACTACACACGACTAGTCCACTTGCTGTTTAATACACGTGAGGATTTCTCGTGTCAAGTTTTTGGCGCCTTTGCCGGGGACTTGTTTAATTTTAGTTTTTGATTTTATTGCAAGTTTTAAGTATTTATTTTATTTTTATTAAATTTTTTTTTATTTTTTTCTTACACTCTTAGCTCGCAATGGCTAGAAATTTTCCAGATATGACCCTTCCGGAGAATCAATTATGGCTGCAAAGCGTCATTCAATTCGCAAAGGATAGCAATTTTCCTGATATGACACTACCGGAGAATCAATTATGGCTGCAAAGCGTCATTGAAGCGTGTTATGCACAAGGGTTCTTTCCACAACATTACCAAGAAAGAATTCCTACTCCGGAGGAACAACTTGATAACACCATTGGAGAGCTCCACTTTATGATGAAGGACGCACGGCGGGAAATGAAGGAGATGAATCATCAACTCAAGCAACTAACGAGCGACATATCTGAGAAAGTATTATGGGCATTGCTTGGTACCACTGAGATAGATCAAAAGGAGGAATTCAACACCATGATGTTGAATGAAATGAAGTTGGAAAATTCGAAAGCAGATTCCTCCAACGATGAGCAGTCGACTCCAATCCTTTTTGAGGTTGTTGACATTCCTTTACCATCTCCCCTAACCACAAGTAAATCGGTACTGGATACCAATGATGGTAAATTGTCAATGAATATAGAAGATGATATGGTTAATATCGATAACTATGAGGTTTTTGAGCATCCACTTGACTTTGATTTGAATTTTCACACTGATGCTTTTGATCCTTTTAGTGTTGAGCACTTTCAGGAAAAACGAGCTAATAATCTTCTACATCCATACATCATGGACCTGAAATACATCAAAGTAATGGGTGAAGAAAAACGAGATATAATCTCTAGCTTTGTGAAAAGTCCGCACCGCCATCCGGAGCATGAGGAAGAAAAAGTAATTGAAGTGTTGATGGACAATACAAATATTCGCGAGTGGATGATTGCTTGGTCTAACCCTAGGATATGTAGCACAAATAATTGGCCAGTTTTCACTACAAAGGGCCAAAGGTTGAAGCGATACCCGATAGTGGATTGGAGAACGAACAAGACATTCATACATAAACCGCCTTGATCCAATCTCTTACATAGAGTCAAGCTCATGACTTTAAAAGAGCGCTTCTTGGGAGGCAACCCAAGTGTGTAAGTTTTCTTTTCGTTTTGCTTTATTCTCACATTTTATGAATAGCCTCGGTTTTTAGCCATGGCTACGGTTCATTTTAGCAGCGACTTAATAGTACGAAGTTTTGCAATTTTTGCTCCCAGGTATGTTTAGTCGCGGCTACCCATCACCATAGCCACGGCTAAGAATTTAAAACCGCTCTGTCCATTTAGCCACGGCTACACCTAGTTTTAGCCACGGCTAAATGGCGTTTTCTTAAAAAAAAAATCATTTTTTTTTGTTTAGTTTGTTTCTTTATGTTGTGTTCTAGCATGCACTTTTGGCATGTATGTTTTAATATGCTTGATGGTTTGTTTGATAAGTATGTTGAACATGTTAGTAGCAATTTCCCGTTGTTTTGAGAGGCCTATTTTGATGAGATGAGTTTGATTTGGAACATATTTGTGATGAAGGATTGTTTTTCAACAATCCTTGATTGTAAGTACTCTTATACCTTTTGCATGTGTTTATGTGAGACAACATTGGGGACAATGTTGAGTTTAAGTTTGGGGGTATATGTGGGTAGTACTTTGTGGTTTTAATACATTCATATGATTGATCACCATGTGTTTGCTATTTTTGTCATGTCATGTGTACCTCGTTTAACTCAAGTTTGGGGGAATTTGTATGCTATCATGTTTATATGTGTTTATGTTGAGAAAATCAAGCATGGTTTTTTTTTTAGTCCTTCCAATTGATGCATTTAAATTGATTAACTTTAAAAAATGGCATGATTTTTTGAAATAATTTGAATTTAAATGAACATATATATCTTTGAAATTGCTCGTGGAGACCCTAGATGAGAATGATTTCCTTATATGATTCACAATGCACATAAATTGAGGGTAGAGGAGTTGAGAGGATAACCATCTTGAGACACTTAAGGAATTTTTCCCGGAAATATTAACTTAGATTTCTCATAAGGTTATAAGATGAGTAGTAATTTTTGCTAAACAATGAATTAAAAAGGTTGAAGTTTGGTATGAACAAAAGTGGTCAGGCTAATATGTACTGGAGGTGAAAAGTTCCATGCCTATATACTATACTATTATGCTAATTTGAGCTAAGCTCAAGCCAAAAAGAAGCGAATTGTTTAAAAGATCTAGTTTTATTTTGTGGCCTTTGACACTCGAGTGATTAAATCCTTAGGAGTGTCTTTACACTTAATGCCCCAAAACTATCTAGTTTGGGAGTCATTGATCTAAAGCTTGTTACATAGGTGCCATAGAAAGCCTAATGGAATAAAACATTGCACATGATCTAGCCTTAATGAAGTTAATTGGAAAGTTTCATATGAATAGAAAGTTTGAATGTTTGAGATAATGAAATTTAAATGGCTATGAGATTTTCTGTGATTCTTATGCTTTGTGTTTGATCATAAAGTTGATAGATATGGGATTAATGTCCAAAATTTGGTAAGGATGCCTCTCGACTATAATACCTTAGATTTATTTTCACTACACCCTATGGAATCTTTTCCAGTATTGGTGTCACATGAGCAAAAGTAGTTGATATGTATATATATTTGTGAGCTGTAAAAGGATGATTTTGTGCCATTTATTCTTGTTAATTATGTTGAGATGTATTCATTTGGTTGGGATTGAAAGTTTGTTAGATTTTGTGGGTATATCATCTGCAAACCCTCACGAGACTATAACTCGTCCTTTGAGGTAACTCAAAGGTTTAAAGGCTTGTTGCACATGCTAAGTGCAATCGTTTACTCCACGAAAGTGAGTTCGTTAGTTGTTTTTTGTTTTCTCCTTTTGGTTGATGATATTTTTCGTACCCTAGACCTTTTATTGCTCGAGGTCGAGCAATTGATAAGTTTGGAGGAGTTGATAGGAGTCATTTTTACGAGTTGTTAAGCCTTTTGCGTTTATGTTTTAGGTTCATTTATCGCTTGATTTTGTCACTTGTGCGTTTAATTCGTGTATTAAGTGATTGCAGGCCTTAACTGAATACAATCGAAGAAAGGGTGGAAAAATGACGTATAAAACAAGTTTAGGCCAAGATGTTTCACACCTCTATGACCAAACAAGCAAGAAATAAGCTGGAGTTAGCCAAAATCATATTTTAGTACCATTTCCGCACACCAGGGCGCCAAATCAGAAACAACCTCTACATTGGAACGTCATTTTGATATATTTAGAGACAGAATTGGATGCAGTGTCCTTCTACAAAGTTGTAGATGTATGTCTTATATTCACATGGGGACTTGAATCATCCAATTCGAAAGTCTGTGGAGAAGTTTATGAATAAAACACTATCCCTGCGCTGGAAAATACGAAAGTCGCAGCTCACATGTTTAGTAGGTGGGAAACAAGAGAATGGTAGCTCACATTCTTAGTAGGTGGAAAGAAAAGAGAATGGTAGCTCACATTCTTGGTAGGTGGAAAGAAAAGAGAATGGTAGCTCACATGCTTGGTAGGTGGATTTTTTTCGCTATAAAAGGAGGACTGAAGACCATCCTACAAACACACTTGAAAACACATTCCCCATTGGGGGAGCCTAAACACATCCTATCATCATCTTCATCATCCTTAGATTAGTTATGAAGATCATCAAGAACCTTTGAAGGTGAAGAAATCAAGAAGCATGGAAGAGATGAAGATCGAAGTTCAACCATAAAAAATACGAGGGAGTTTCTTAGATTTAGATTTGTTTTTGTCTATGAATATGAATCTTAATTTAAGTTCCTATCTTTTATCTTTTATGATGAAATAGATTCTTCGAACTAAGGCCATGTTGAGGCTTAATTATGATAATTGAGATATAAATTGTGTTTTTCATATTAATTCTATTGTTGCTTTGTGTCTTGATCTTGTTTGAATGCATCATATGCTTAGCTACCATATGCATGATTTATTGCTTAAATTATTCGTTCGAGAGAAGGTAATTTAAGGTGCAAAATTGATCATCACATAATCCGTAAAAAATAGGGAATTGCCCCTAGAGATAGGTAGAGATTTCCGGGTGCAGTTAGCCGGATTAATCCGGGGAAATTCTAGAACTTGAATGCATGATTGTTGGTTAGATTCTCGGATAGATATATCTAGAGAACCATCAATTAATCATAGGATTATTACAGCCGAGACATCGGGTAGTAATTATTTAAGGTTTTTTCCACCAAAGCAACATTAGTCTAATAATATGAGAACATGTTTATAATGAAAATTGATTAATTTATGCCAACACATGTGTCTTAGTTGCTCTCTTCCGTAGCTATCTTGATTTCGACATCTTGTTTCTTATATCTTACTTCCATAATATTTTAGTTAATTCTTGTTTTAGTTTAAGTTCTTCAATTGCTTTAAAATCATAAACTAAAATACAAGTCTTTGAGGTTCGACAACCAGGACTTTATTGTCCACTTTATTACTACACACGACCAGTCCACTTGCTGTTTAATACACGTGAGGATTTCTCGTGTCACCGCCCCCTCCTTTATTTTATTCATAAAAATCGGTCAACACAAGTCAATTAGACTCTAGGATCTAATTTTGACTTCTCAATTTAATTATAGGCCCAAACCCATCAATTAAATACAAGTCGAATTAAATACAACCAACTAATTCCAGCATTTATTTGTTTAACTTGGGCTCCACGCAATTAAATAAAATACTTGGACTCTACTAGGTCCATTAATTTAATTAATTCTACAAGATTAATTAAAAGAGTAAAATTAGTTGAATCCTTCAATTAATTTATATTCCATATTTGGAAAGTACTACACTTTCCTAATTCCCTCAATTTCCTCAAAATTGATTAATCACATCTATTCAAGCAATGACTCTCCTGAGTTAGTGTGTGACCCCTTAGGCTCGTTTCTATCTAGTAGTAAGTACACCTTTCCAAAGTGCTAGTGTACTATTATAAAGAATGGCGCCCAATAATTGATGCGCCGGTCACTAACTCTAACAATCTCCCACTTGCCCTAGCGCCAATTGCCCATGTACTTAAGGCCCATTCTTCCCAGATGTCCTTCAGATACTTTTTGGCTAAGGGGTTTGGTGAGTCGATCCGCTATGTTGTCCGCTGTGTCCATGCACTCCATTCGCACGTCGCCTCTTCCAATGATTTTTCGTATCAATCGGAATTTCCTTAGAACATGTTTGGATTTTTGATGAGACCTCGGCTATTTTGCTTGCGCAATAGCCCCGTTGTTATCACTGTAGACCGTTACTGGATCCCCAACTGATGGAACGACACCAAATTCTTAGATGAAGTTCCTCATCCAAACAGCTTCTTTTGCAGCGTCATTTGCTGCAATGAATTCTGCTTCAGTGGTGGAGTCAACTATGATTGCTTGCTTGGAACTCTTCCAGCTAATCGCTCCGCCATTAAGCAGAAATACAAACCCAGAGACCGACTTTGAGTCATCCTTGTCGGATTGCAAACTCGAATCAGTGAACCCCTCTAATTCCAATTCTCCTCATCCGTATATCAAGAACAACTCCTTAGTTTTCCTTAGATACTTAAGGATTGTTTTCACCGAACTCCAGTGTGCCACGCCTGGATTCGCTTGATATCGACAGCACACACTCAATGCATAAGCTACATCGGGTCTTGTGCCTATCATCGCCTACATAATACTACCTATCGCAGAAGCATAGGGAGTTTTGGACATTTTCACTCTTTCCTCCTCGGTTATTGGGCACATAGACTTGGAAAGTGTGATGCCACGTCCAATTGGCAAGACTCCCTTCTTGGACTCTTCCATCTAAAATCTTTTGAGTACGTGATCGATATATAAAGATTAGGAGAGACCTAGCATCCTACTCGATCTATCCCTGTAGATCTTCATACCGAGTATGTAGGACGCCTCTCCCATATCTTTCATGGAGAACTTATTAGAGAGCCATACTTTAGTCGATGCATCATCCCTACATCATTTCCAATTAGTAGGATGTCATTGACATAAAGTATGATGAACGTGACTGCGCTTCTACTGATTTTCTTATACACACATGCCTCTTCAACGTTTTGAATGTATCCATACTCTTGTATGACATTGTCAAAATGTTTGTTCCAACTTCGAGAAGCTTGCTTAAGTCCGTAGATGGACCTTTGGAGTTTACAGACTTTGTGTTCGCTCCCTTTGGATGTAAAGCTCTCTGGCTATTGCATGTAAATCTCTTCATCAATTTCTCCATTGAGGAATGCAGTTTTTACATCCATCTACCATATTTCATAATCAAAATATGTAGATATAGCAAGCATAATCCTAATGGATTTCAGCATATCCACTGGCGAGAAGGTTTCCTCATATTCAATCCCTTGTCTTTGAGTAAATCCTTTTGCCATGAGGCGAGCCCTATAGGTAACAACCTCTCCATCAACTACAAGCTTTCTCTTGTAGACCCACTTACAGCCAATGGGCTTGATGCCCTCAGGTGGGTCAACCAAGGTCCATACCTTGTTGGAGTACATGGAGTCCATTTCGGATGTCATGGCATCTAGCCATTTTCTCGAATCAATGTCAGACATTGCACTCTTAAAACTATTCGAATCAGAGTCTAGAGGAGGATCTTGAGTACCCTCCTCTTGCAATAGGCCTAGCCATTTGTCATGGCTCCTTTGGGATCCTCTTTGATCTCCTCAAAGGTTGTGTTTTCAGTGGGTGCCTCTGATGTAGCCTCATTGGTGTCGGGTGGGTTAATTTGTATCTCTTGACTTGATCCATTCTCATGGACCTCATAAAGTTCTACAGCCTTGCCTTTTCTAACTAGAAGGTGACCCCTTTCCAAGAAATTGACGTTTCTCAAAACAATAACAATTTGTTCCGTTGGGCTGTAAAAGTAATATCCAACAGTTTCCTTTGGATATCCTACAAAATAGAACAAAGAGGACTTGGGGTCCAATTTGTCTCCCACTAAATGCTTTACATAAGCTGGACACCCACGTATTCTCAAATGATTATATGAGGGCGTCTTTCCACACCAACTTTTGCATGGGGTATTGGGCACCGTCTTGCTAGGCGATCTATTCAACAGATAGACAACCGTTTCAAGAGCATAGCCCCACATGGTCTTAGGAACTTTAGTGAAACTCATCATGGATCCAACCATATCTAGCAATGTTTGATTCCTTCGCTCGGCTACCCCGTTATGTTGAGGCGTGCTGGGCGGTGTCCACAGTGAGAGAATTCCATTCTCTCTAAGATAATCAAAAAACTCGGTGGACAAGTATTCTCCTCCTTGATCCGATCGAAGAGCCTTAATATTGCTACCAAGTTATTTCTCTACTTCATTTCTGAACTCCTTAAACTTCTCAAAGGATTCAGATTTATATCTCATAAGATATAAGTAACCATACCGTGAATAATCATTGATAAAAGTTATGAAGTAGCTTTGGTCACCATGAGTGCTCACACTCATTGGCCCGCACACGTCAGTATGGACCAAGTCTGTTGGTCCCAAGTGGTATACGAAAAGATCTAGAAGGGGGGGGGTGAATAGTGATAAGAGGCATTTTTACGTGTTTTTAAGCCCCTTTGCGTTTATGTTTTAGGTTCATTTATCGCTTAATTCTTGCTACATGTGCGTTTAATTCGTGCATTAAGTGATTTCAGGTCTTAAATGGATACAATCGAAGAACGGGATGAAAAACGACGTATAAAACAAGTTCAGGCCAATTTGCTTCTGTTGTCCATGCCCAGGCGCCAGTATTACCACGCCTAGGCGCCGGAAAAGATGCAAATAACGTCAACATTCTGCTTTCCGCGCCTAGGCGCCGTTCTGTCCACGCCTGGGCGCCGTATCTGCACCAGTTTCCACGTTCGAGCGATATTTTCTTATTTTTAGAGACCGAATTGGATGAAGTTTCCTTCTACAAAGTTGTAGAACTATGTGTTAGCTTCAAATGAGGACTTGAATCATCTAAATCGGAGTTTTGTGGAGAAAGTTATGAAGAAAATACAATTACTGCGCTGAAAACCAAGAAAACGGTTCAGACTCTGCATCAGGCGCCTAGGCGCCACCTCACCCGCGCCTAGGCGCCAGCCAACTTATTCCCCAAGCCATTTAGTCCACCTGGACCGCGCCTAGGCGCCATTTAGGTCACGCCTGGGCGCCGATACAGCGGTTTTGAAGGTATAAAGGCCAAAAATGAAAGAAAAGAAAGGGGGTCTCGGTTTTTAGGCCCTTTTGGGGCTAAAATTAGCCATGTAAATCATATTTTGGAGGACAAGAAGGAGGAAGGGCATGGAATTGAAGCTTCCAACTTGATTTCATCATCAACCAAGTGTATTAGGGAGTTTTCCATTGCTTTCATTATATATTTGTCAATGAATAAATACATGTTTGCTTTAGATTTTCTTGTACCATTGTTTATGAACTAGATCTATAAGACTAAGGCCATGTGAAGGCCTATTTGTGAAGTATCTATATAATATTTGTTTGTTTGAATCAATTCATGTGTTGCTATGTGTTGTGAATTTGTATTTGTTCTACGTACATGTGTTTGATCACCATGTGTTCGATAAATTGCCTAGGTGAATATTTTGAAAGAAATTTGATCTAGGGTGCATGAAATTCACACCATAACCCGCAACCAATGAGGAATTGCCCTAGACATAGGTAAAGATTTCCGGGTGAAGTCGTTCGATTTATATCGAGGAAGCTCTAGTTTGTTAATGCATGCTTAGTGGTTAGATTTTCGGGTAGAAATACTTAGGAAACCATCACTTAAGTATAGGAGTCTATCACGAGACATCGGTTATTCTTTACTTTAGGAGCTTTCACCATAGGAACATAAGTCTAATGATTCAATAAGATTCTTAATAAGGATATGGATCAAATTGAGCCTCTCATGCGCCTTAGTCACTCTTCATATTTGAGTTTCAATCGTTCGCTCATCTTTGTTCTTGTTCTTTGCACTTTTATTTGAATTTACTCTTACTTTAATTGTTTACTTCATTACGAATCTTAAACTAAAATTCAAGTCTCCGTGGTTCGACAACCCGGACTTTTTGTCCATTTATTACTACACACGACTAGTGCACTTGCTACCAAGCACGTTAGCTTTTAGCGTGTCAAGTTTTTGGCGCCGTTGCCGGGGACTTGTTTATTTTAGTTTTTGATTTTAGTGCAAGTTTTTTCTTTCTTTTTTTTTAGTATTTATTTTATTTCTGTTTCGTATTTCAGGACTAGCTAGCAATGGCTGGTAACTTTCCAGATATTAACCTTCCGAAAAATAGAGAGTGGTTGCAAAATATCATACAGGCTATGCAACCACCAGTGCCTCTTGCATCCATTCGTAGTAGTCAACCACGACGAGTTCACCCTATACAGAGACCTGTGATTATTCCGGACTTCACCACACCAAATATCCAAGTTCCGCCTCACCTACTCACCATGGTTCAGAACAACCCATTTTATGGGGATCCAAGCGAATCACCATATGATCACTTGGAAAATTTTGACAACATCCTCTCAACCATACAACTCCATCCAAGAGATCTCGACTCTCTTCGCTTTCGATTCTTCCATTTTTCCCTCAAGAATAAGGGAACCACTTGGTATAAGTCTCTTCTCCCACAATCCATCACGACTTGGGAAAAGCTTACGGATTTATTTTTGGATAAATTCTTTCCACCATCAAAGGTAAATGAGCTCCGAAGTGAAATATGGGGATTTAAGCAGAAAACAAATGAGTCATTGGCAAATGCATGGGTAAGGTACATGTTTATGCTTAGAAAATGCCCATCACATAATTACTCTCTATGCGATCTTGTGCAATATTTTTATGATGGGGTTCGATCGAGGGTTAGGCATCGACTCAATGCTGGAGCCGGTGGTGATTTATTGGGATTAGATGATCGGACTGCATGGAGAACACTTAAGCAATTGGCACAAGAGGATGAGTGGTACCCTGAGGATGATGTTGAAGAAATTTCCCCCAAAAAGGTTACGAGTGTTAAAGTGGTTGAGGAAATTGGCAATTTTGAGGAAAACCCGAAGGGGCAAGGAAATTATCAACAAGACCAAGTGAGAATTCCTACTCCAGAGGAACAATTTGATAACACCATTGGAGAGCTCCGCCTTACGATGAAGGATGTATGGCGGGAAATGAAGGAGATGAGTCATCAACTCAAGCAACTATCGAACGACATGTCTGAGAAAGCACTGGGGGCACTGGCGTGTGACACTGAAGAGAATTTGAAGGAGGAATACAACATCGTGATGTTGATTGAAGGAAAGTTGGAAAATTTGAAAGATTATCCTCTGCACAGCACTTTCGAAAATGCAGGCCATGACGTTCAAACATCCGTGGCAGACCCCTCCATCAATGAGCATTCGACTCCTATCCATTCTGAGGCTGTTGCCATTCCTTTGCCTTCCTCCCTAGCTATAGGTAAGTCGGTACTTGATGCCGCCGATGGTAAGTTGTCAATGAATATAAAAGATGATATGATTAATTTCAATAACTATGAGGTTTTTGAGCATCCACTTGATTTGGATTTGAATTTACACATTGATGCTTTTGATCCTTTTAGTGTTGAGCACTTTCAGGAAAAACGAGCCAATAATCTTCTACATCCATAGATCATGGAGTTGAAATATGTCGAGATAATTGGTGAAGAAAAACGAGATATTATCTCTAGCTTGGAGAAAAGTTCACACTATCACCTGAAGCATGAGGAAGATATGGTAATTGAAGTGTTGAGGGACAATGGAAAAACTCGTGAGTGGATGATTTCTTGGTCTCAACATAGGGTATTTTTCACAAAGAATCGGCAAATCTTCTTTCCAAATGACCAAAGAGTGAACCGAAACATGAGAATGGATTGGAGAACAAATAAGGCATTCATACGGAACCCTCCTTAAGCCGGCCCGATAAAGTCAAGCTAATGACTTTAAACAAGCGCTTCTTGGGAGGCAACCCAAGTTTGTAAGTTTTCTTTTCTTTTTGCTTTCGTTTTTGTCATGTTTAGTTCGTTTCTTTATGTTATGTTCAAGCATGCACTTTTGGCATGCTTCTCTTTGAGTCTTGATGGTTTGTATTGTGAGTACATAACATGTAGTAGCCGAGTTTTGCATTGGAGATCTTTCGTTGTGGATTTGAGCTTGGAGTGGATCTCACGTGATTTAAGGGTTGCTTTTTAGCACCCTTGTTGTAAGTACTCTCGTTTACCCCCTTTTGAGTGTGTATGATTGAGTCAACATTGAGGGCAATATTGAGTTTAAGTTTGGGGGGGTGGCATAAATAGCGCTTATTAATCTTATGTGTCATCTGATCTTGTTTGTAGCTCAAGTTTGGGGGAATCGTTGCTATTGCATGTGTTTTGTACTAATTTTTGTGAAAATTCAAGCATAACAAATTTTTGGATAGAATTTTAACCCTTCACTCGATGCATTGAGAATGGTTAATTTGAATCAATGACATGTTTTCTCTATCAATTTGAACTTTTATGACTATACACATCGTTTCCTTGCTTGTGGGACCCTAAACGTGACTAGATTGTCCTTAAGATGATTCACATATGCACATAAGTCGAGGGTAGAGGAGTCGAGTGGACAACCATTTTGAAACATTTAAAGGCTTGATCCCGGAAATATCAACTTAGATTTTTCACATGTGTTATGAGATGAGAATGTTAAATTTGTATGCTTAACAATAATAAAAGAGGTTGAACATTGGTATGACTGCAAAAGTCAGGCTTAATAGATACTGGGGGCGAAGAGCACCATGCCTAGAATACTGTACTATTATGCTAATTTGAGCTAAGCCCAAGCCAATGCAAGTGTAAAGGGAATAAGGACCTAGTTTTGTTTTGTGGCCTTTGACACTCGAGTGATTAAGCCCTTAGGAGTGTCTCTACACTTAATACCCTAAGGCCGTCCGGTTTGGGAGTTATTGGCCTAAAGCTCGTTACAAGGGTGTCATAGAAAGCCTAAGAGAACCGAACATTGCACATGGTCTAACCTCTAATGTTTTGAGTTGAAAGTTGCATAAGTTAAAGCCTAAAGTGGATAAAGTGATGAATTTTAATTAGCTATGAAGTTCTCTTCAATTCTCATGCCTTGTGACTAATCGAAAGTTGATAGATATAGGATTAATGCTTGAAAAGTGGTAAGAATGTCACTCGACTATAATACCTTAGATTTATCATCACTACACCCTTAGGATGGTTTTTCGAGGTTAAGGCGTAACATGAGCAAGTATGTGACGTGTATATATATGTAATTTTGAGCTTAAACGGATGAATTCATGCCATTGGTTTATTATTAATCATATTGATTTGCTTTGATTGATTGTGGTTGAAATTCCTTCGATTTTGTGGGTATATCGTATGCAAACCCTCACGAGACTATAACTCGTCCTTTGAGGTAACTCAAGGGTTCAAAAGCTTGTTGCATCCGCTAAATGCAACCGTGTACTCCACGAAAGTGAGTTAGTTAGTAGTTTTCTTTTCGTTTCTCCCTTGTTTGATGATGTTTCCATATCTTAGAATTCTTATTGCTCAAGGTCGAGCAATTGATAAGTGTGGGGGTGTTGATAAGAGGCATTTTTACGTGTTTTTAAGCCCCTTTGCGTTTATGTTTTAGGTTCATTTATCGCTTAATTCTTGCTACATGTGCGTTTAATTCGTGCATTAAGTGATTTCAGGTCTTAAATGGATACAATCGAAGAACGGGATGAAAAACGACGTATAAAACAAGTTCAGGCCAATTTGCTTCTGTTGTCCACGCCCAGGCGCCAGTATTACCACGCCTAGGCGCCGGAAAAGATGCAAATAACGTCAACATTCTGCTTTCCGCGCCTAGGCGCCGTTCTGTCCACGCCTGGGCGCCGTATCTGCACCAGTTTCCACGTTCGAGCGATATTTTCTTATTTTTAGAGACAGAATTGGATGACGTTTCCTTCTACAAAGTTGTAGAACTATGTGTTAGCTTCAAATGAGGACTTGAATCATCCAAATCGGAGTTTTGTGGAGAAAGTTACGAAGCAAATACAATTACTGCGCTGAAAACCAAGAAAACGGTTCAGACTCTGCATCAGGCGCCTAGGCGCCACCTCACCCGCGCCTAGGCGCCAGCCAACTTATTCCCCAAGCCATTTAGTCCACCTGGACCGCGCCTAGGTGCCATTTAGGTCACGCCTGGGCGCCGATACAGCGGTTTTGAAGGTATAAAGGCCAAAAATGAAAGAAAAGAAAGGGGGTCTCGGTTTTTAGGCCCTTTTGGGGCTAAAAATAGCCATGTAAATCATATTTTGGAGGACAAGAAGGAGGAAGGGCAAGGAATTGAAGCTTCCAACTTGATTTCATCATCAACCAAGTGTATTAGGGAGTTTTCCATTGCTTTCATTATATATTTGTCAATGAATAAATACATGTTTGCTTTAGATTTTCTTGTACCATTGTTTATGAACTAGATCTATAAGACTAAGGCCATGTGAAGGCCTATTTGTGAAGTATCTATATAATATTTGTTTGTTTGAATCAATTCATGTGTTGCTATGTGTTGTGAATTTGTATTTGTTCTACGTACATGTGTTTGATCACCATGTGTTCGATAAATTGCCTAGGTGAATATTTTGAAAGAAATTTGATCTAGGGTGCATGAAATTCACACCATAACCCGCAACCAATGAGGAATTGCCCTAGACATAGGTAAAGATTTCCGGGTGAAGTCGTTCGATTTATATCGAGGAAGCTCTAGTTTGTTAATGCATGCTTAGTGGTTAGATTTTCGGGTAGAAATACTTAGGAAACCATCACTTAAGTATAGGAGTCTATCACGAGACATCGGTTATTCTTTACTTTAGGAGCTTTCACCATAGGAACATAAGTCTAATGATTCAATAAGATTCTTAATAAGGATATGGATCAAATTGAGCCTCTCATGCGCCTTAGTCACTCTTCATATTTGAGTTTCAATCGTTCGCTCATCTTTGTTCTTGTTCTTTGCACTTTTATTTGAATTTACTCTTACTTTAATTGTTTACTTCATTACGAATCTTAAACTAAAATTCAAGTCTCCGTGGTTCGACAACCCGGACTTTTTGTCCATTTATTACTACACACGACTAGTGCACTTGCTACCAAGCACGTTAGCTTTTAGCGTGTCAAATAGATCGTGAAGTCTTTTTCGACTTCAAAAATATTTCGTATTAAAATGTAGACGCTTGTCTGAGCGTTTACTTGAAGACTGTTTTGATAAAGTTAACTTAGATTCAAGATTTGAACACTATAACTAGATAGGTTTAAGCGTTCAGTTCTTTAATCAAGGTTAGCACAACGGAATAATTTTAGAGTCTTCTCTTTTTGAAAGCTTTAGCGTCACAAGTTGTTTCTTAGTTGCTTAGCGTTTGATTGTGTTTTACTTAATCAATTTATGCAATGAGATAATAATAACAAAATTGACAGTAAAGTAAATGACACAATATTTGTAAGGTTCGTTGGGAGATGTAATCCCAACTACGTCCTTCTTCTCTTTGATCACTTGGAGGCAATCCACTAAAATGATTATCAAAGAATCACACAGAATCTTCTACAATTTAGGGACAAAGGAAGAGATGGATATGGATGACTTGAGCTCCTTGGTCACACAGATTTCTGCTACAAGCCACTTCAATCCTCTACTTCTGGAAAGACGATCTCGAGCTCCTTGATCACACAGATTTCAGCTCCAATAAAGATCTTATCCAAGATGGCCTTGAACTCCTTGATCACACAGACTTCAGCTCTAATAAAGACCTTTCTTCAACAAGCTTCTCTTACTCAAAAATACTGCTTGTGGAAGTCAACAATCTTTCTCACTCAGATGAAAGGTGTTGAGGGTTTATTGTAACAGGTTTGTTTGCTATTAGGAAGTTCAAACAACTTGGGATATCTCAATAAGAATTTAGGTTTGAGAATTTAGGTTTCTTCTTTGGAAGAGGTTTGAGATATCTGGTGACTGTTTGGAATGTATTTGAGAAGCTTGAAGGATTTTGATTATGGGGTTTGCAAGCTTTTCTCTCAAATTATTTCTCAGTTCTCTTTCACATTTACGTCTTTTCACACTCGCACAGAGATAGCTGAAGCGTACTATTTATAGAGAATCTTGGGATTTGTCCGTTGGACACAAGTCAGGCGCGTGTACCTCACGCAGAGCTTCAAATAGTCCCTTTTCTGACATTCCTTAATTTCTGCTGATTCCGATTGGACAGGAGCAAGTTTGAACTCTGAAAAGCCGACAGCCTAGTAAAAAAAGGTGGCTTGTCCACAAGTCATACTGTCTTGTTTATATTTAATGCACTTATCAAGCATTTAATGCATTTTGAATGTATTTCCTGTTGGAAATAAATGTCCGTTGGTGATTGCATTTAAGTCCTTGATAACTTGGGTTTTATTCTTCAGGTGAATCTGAAAGTTGGACGCTTGAGTCGCTCGGACGCTTGAGATAGCTGAGCGCTTGAGTCGCTGAGAACAGTTGCTGAGATCAGTAGCTGAGAACAGTCCCTGAGCGCTCGGAACAAATCTTCATCTTTACTTTGACTTTGGACGCTGATCTTCAACTTCATCACTTAATAGACTCACACAAAACCCTATTAGTGATTTGGTATCACATACTTAGTCTAAAATCTATAAAGATAAAAATTACAAGCCTAACAAAATAAGTAAACTTCCAAACGCTTATACAATATTTCTATGAAAGCATAAACTTACATTTTTGGGGTCTAACATAAAATCCTATCTTGTCATCATCAAAATATCTAACATGAAATTCCTAACAAAGTCCAATGGTCTTGTGGCTCTTTCCACTTTCCCCGAAAATGGTAACTTGGTCATTTTTCCTTTAAGACATGATTTGCAACTTGACAATTCATCTAAGTCATTTACACCTAAATGTTTTGCCAATGTTCGAATTCTTTCTTTGGAAATATGTCCAAGTCTTTCGTGCCACATTTGTGCGTTTACTTGATTATCTTGTTTACGTTTGTTACATTGTTAAATATTGAGATTGAAAATTATTGGGGATATTGTATACATTCCATCCTTCATTTTTGATTCCATAATAAGAGACGATTCATAAAACAAAAGCAAACTTTTATTATGAATCTCAAAACAATATCCTTCTCTATCCAAAATCGGAATCAAGATAATATTTCTTATTATTTCAGGAACAAAATAAACGAAATATAAAACTAATTTCCTATCTCCTAACTCTAAGTAGATCGTCTTCACGGCTTTGGTAGCAACCAATGCTCCATTCCCCATCCGTAGGGTCATATCTCATCTACTTAGCTCCTTGGTTCTTTTCATCACCTGCAAATCATTGCAGATATGAACACCGCATCCAGTGTCAAAAACCCAAGAAGAATTGTTAACAGTGAAGTTAACTTCAACAAAGAACATATCTTGAGCCGGAGGCTCTTTGCAGTTCCTTTGCCAGTGCCCAACTTTCCCACATTTATGGCACTTATCAGACTTCTCAGACTTTGTCTTCTTTACCTTCTTCACACCACCATTACCTTTCAGCTTCTTAAGTCTTATTCTTCTTCTTCTTGGCCTTCTTTGCTTTTGAAGAGGAATTCATAAGAAGCACTGATTTGTCCGTCTTGATGGTGCTTTCAGCAGTTATCAACATGTTCAACAATCCATTCAATGAAGCATTCAAGTTGTTCATGTTGAAATTGATGACGAATTGATCATATGACTTTGGGAGAGATTGAAGCACAAGGTCGACACAAAGGTCTCCGTCGAGTAGCACATCCAAATCATTTATCTTATGAATTAATTGGATCATTTTAAAGACGTGCTCACTCACAGACGCCCCTTCATTCATCCTTGGTCCAAATAGTTGTTTTGATATAGCATATCGTTCTCTCCTAGTCCTAGTACTGTAAAGCTCTTCTAAGTGGTCGATGATTTCCTTTGCCATCATCATATTTTCATGTTGCTTTTGCAACTCATTTGACATAGAAGTCATGATGATGCATGTAGCTTGGATGTTATCATCCGATCACAGCTTTGCGTACTCTCTATCCTCATCACTACTTTCATCGTTAATCTCCAGCTGTATAGCCGTCAGGATATAATCCTTCCTTTCATATTGAAGAACGATTTTTAGGTTTCTAAGCCAGTCCGAAAAGTTTGGTCCGTTCAGTTGGTTGGTTTCAAGAATTGTATAAAGAGGATTTTTAACCATTTTCGTTTATCTACAAAAATGCATAACAGACAATCAATAAAGGATTTTCAAATAAAGTCCTTATACAATTTGGTCTTTAATTGTACAAGTCTCCCGCTATTTTTCTCAAATCACACCACCCTCTTAACATGATTCGAAGAAACGTTAGTTTCTTTAGTGGGCTTGAGATCTATTCTCACTTCATCATATGCCCCATTTTCTGAGCTAACATACGATTATTTTGAATACTAGCCTTACCGGACCTTCTATCTTTTTAGATAGTTCTCAAGATGGTTTTCCTCATCTCCCACATGTGCCCCATTTTCTGAGCTAACACATGAGGGGCGATGTTAGGCTCGACCCATCAAATATCCCATGTATAACCATCAATTTCATTGCCCCCATTTTCTGAGCAAAGCAATGAAACCAACCAATTTCCATGGGGCACCATAGTGCTTAGTAAACACTCACAGCCTACCTGAGATCTAACCCACCCCATTTTCTGAGCAAAAGGATTGAACCTTTGGCGGCGTTTCACATGGTGAATTATAACATGCTTATAGGGGGGATCTCATCAGATTTAATTATCTTGTTTTAGTTATCTATCCTATGCATGCATTACATCACATAATCATCATAGACAGATAAATAAAACATCCACAAAGCAGTAAAATTGAGGATGAACCACCTCGAGCCCTAACCTAATAACCCACTCGAGCCAAAGTGGGTTTGGACATTCTAGAAAGTAAAAAACAACCTAAACCATTACAATGGTATCACCTCAACATACAAGTCTTCAAGTTTTGGCTCCGTCTCCTGGCTCCATCTTCGATTACATAGAATACCAAAAACTACTGATCTACTATATGGAAAAGTAAAGAGCCAAACCGGCTATTATTTACAACTCTAGAATAATTACATACATCGAAAACCAATACTACGACTAGGCTCGTGGTTCATCCCCTTATCACATAAACATGCCAAGCAACAAACATATATGCGATAACGTAAATTTTACCCATTCATCATTCAAACTAGATTGCAAATATCATTGGGATAAGTTCGATATTGATTTCTAAAACGTTTCTCAGAGTTTATAAGTCCAAAACATCATAGGTAAGGTCTTTGGGTCACCCACCTCCAGAAAGTACGAAGAAAGGAATTTTTTTATTTATTTAACTTTCTATTGACCACGCCTAGGCGTGGTCATACGAGCGCCTGGGCGTGGGTTACCCCAAGCCTGGGCGCCCCGTGCAGCAGCGGTTGCTGTTCGCGATTTTCAAATTAGTTTTTCGCACGTTCGTGATTCTTTCGAGTTTCGAGTAACGAATCTGAATTCTCCTAAGGTCTGAGTTTTATTACTTAATGATTAAACCTTCGGTTCAACCATCTCGCAACACCCCACCAAAGGTGATTTCATAAAACTAAATCAAAACTTTCGAAAAACAATCATATACCTAAATTTCAGATTTCAGATTTCATGATTTTTAAAACCAATGACTTTTAAACATTAAAATCATAAAAATCAAACAACATCCCAAATCAAAATCAATCCTAGTCTAACAATGAACATATTGATTATCATGCTTTCGATTTTTCAATTAAAACGTAAAAACAAATATGCATAATCACATAAAAATTCAATCGAGCCAAACCATGGCTCTGATACCACTGTTGGGTTGACTCACTCCCTCGGGTGGCTCGTGGCAGCAAAAATTAAAATTTTACAAAAGTAAATGTACAACCACACGAAAACAGAAATATGAAGTTGGTTCGATCAAATTTCATAAGGAGGTAAGCGAAATTTAACTTTTCGAAAATTTTGCTTCACCTCGTACTTTAGATCTCAGCAACCCTGTGGTGCAAATCCACACAATTTCCCTTGGGTGAGAAATTGCCCATCGTCTTTTTGTATCTCCCAATTTAGAGTGCTCCAAACGTCGCACCTCTAAGATGTATCCACACCTCGTTCAAGTCACCAATCGTCTTGCCTTGCGTGCTAGACAACAAAACGATTCTAACCTTAACTTAGGCTAGATTATGTGAAGAGTAGGAATATTTCTAAGTCGTTGTATTCAACACATGAATAGAACGACGTCTTGTTGAAAAGGGAGAAGGTGGCCGATTTTTAGGTTAGGGAGGGGGCGGATTTTCAGCAATTTTTGATCATCAATTTTAGTCTCCTTCATCTCTTATTTATAGGTGAAGATTACCTAGAGTCCAATTAGGAAAAGGAAACTTCCTTTATCCTAAATTCTCTAGTAATCCTCATCCTATAAGGTGATAAGTTAAACTACTTATCAATGATGAAGACTTAGAGGAGGGGAAAACTCTTTTCCTCTTACACCACATAAAAACCGCCCCCTCCCTTATTTTATTCATAAAAATCGGTCAACACAAGTCAATTGGACTTTAGGATTTAATTTTGACTTCTCAATTTAATTATAGGCCCAACCCAACAATTAAATACAAGTCAAATTAAATCCAACTAACTAATTCCAACATTTATTTATTTAACTTGGGCTCCACACAATTAAATAAAATACTTTGACTCTACTAGGTCCATTAATTTAATTAATTCTACAAGATTAATTAAAAGAGAAAAATTAATTGAATCCTTCAATTAATTTATAGTCCATATTTGGAAAGTGCTACACTTTCCTAATTCCCTCAATTTCCTCAAAATTGATTAATCACATCTATTCAAGCAGTGATTCTCTCGAGTTAGTGTGTGACCCCTTAGGCTCGTTTCTATCTAGTAGTAAGGACTGATAAGAGTCGTTTTTACATGTTTTTAAGCCCTTATGTTTATGTTTTAAATTCATTTATCGGTTGATTTATGCCACATATGCGTATAATCTATGTGCTTATTGTGTAAAGGTGGAAAATCACTACAATCAACGTAAAGTGCACAAACACACAGTATTTCAGTGTATTTTGAAATCAAATTTGAGGAATTTTTATTCTAAAAAGTTGTCAAACTCTGTCTTGGCTTCACGTGGCAACTTGAATCATCCAAATCCGAGGTCCGTGGAGAATGTTATGAATAAAATACAATTGCTGCGCTGAAAAACAAGAAAACGGTTCAGACTTTGCAGCTGGCGCCTAGGCGCCACATCACCCGCGCCTAGGCGCCCGTCAACTTATTCCCCAAGCCATTTAGTCCACCTGGACCGCTCCTAGGCACCATTTAGGTCACGCCTGGGCGCCGATACAGCGGTTTTGAAGGTATAAAGGCCAAAAATGAAAGGAAAAGAAGGGGGTTCGAATTCTAAAGGAATTTTGGGGATTTCTTGGGATTGGGACCTCACTTTTCATCACTTTAGAAGAGCAAAAGAGAAGGGAAAGAAGAGATTCAAGCCTCCAATTAAAGATTCGATCATCAATTCAACATAGGGAGTTTCTTAGCTTTAGATTCATCTTTGTCTATGAACATGGATCTTATGCTTAGATTTTTCCTTATGCATTTTATGAGCTAAATTGTTGAACTAGGGCCATGAGAAGGCCATGTTTTTAGTATTGTGATAATAAGATTGTTTTCCATTTCAATTCATATATTGCTATGTGTTGTGATTTTGTGGTTGAATGCCTTACATATGCTTGATCACCATGTGTTTGATATCATGCCTAGGTGAATTATTCGAGAGAAAGTTGACTTAGGGTGCAAGAATTTCACAACATCACCGACCAAATAGGAATTGCCCTAGACATAGGTAAAGATTCCTGGGTGAAGTCGTTCGATTTTAATCGAGAAAGCTCTAGCTCTTTAATGCATGCTTAGTGGTTAGATTTTCGGGTAGACATACTTAGGAAACCGCCATTTAAGTATAGGAGTCTATCACGAGACATCGGTTATTCTTTACCTTAGGAGCTTTCACCATAGCAATGTGTGTCTAATGAATTGGTAATGATCTTAGGATAGCAATATGCAACATGTGCCCGAACATAAGCCTTAGTCACCTCTCCACCTTGGAAGTTTAATCTCTCTTTACTTTCGCTTTAGCTTATTTTACTTTCCTTTTTAGTTAAATCTCTAATTTACTTCCTTTTGTTATCGAAAATCATAAACTAAAATTCAAGTCTCCGTGGTTCGACAACCCGGACTTATTGTCCATTTCTATCACTACACACGACTAGTGCACTTGCTACCAAAGGACGTTAGCTTCTAGTGGCTAAGGTCGAAGCTCTATTAATTCAATACTATGCTTCCCATGTTATGTGAAATCGACTTCGACTATCTGAATGAGGAAACCCTACGCCTCTTTAGAAATCATACTTCGGACGAAGATTCCTTAAGTCGATTCACTATGTAACCATAGGAGATTAACCGACTGGCTAATGTCAGAGATAGATTTCTCTCGATTCTCACGTGCCTTACTACGTAAGACGTGCATGTCTGAGTTTGCCCATATTCGATCATCTAAAGTGATTATGTAACAAATCAAGAACATGCGCGGTTACGCATAAGATATCCAATGGAATCTTAGGTCCATAAGGATTACTCTTATACTACAAGACCACTGGAAGTTCCACATTCGAATGGGAATCCATTTTAGGAACTTCTATGGGGTTGTTCAGTTTGCCCATTACCACAATGGCAACCCTCATATATGCATTGGCTTTCACCATGCCAGTATCTATGGAACGAGATACACTTCTCCCAGAGTATGCATCATATGAGCAAGTCTTTTGGGTTGCATCGATATCCCTTTATCTCGATGAACCCTTTTATGACTTGGAACAATGTTTAAAGATCACAACCTTTGAAACATATTCCATCATTGCCACACCCAATGTGCAATGATGTCCCATAGCTATGCGTGATCCTTCGGGATTTTATTCTAAGCCAAAGTAAAAAACTAATTTTAGAATAAAGGCGTGCCACACTTATAAATGAGATTGACTTTATTTATAAAAAATGATTGTCCAACTCTAGAGTTACTATTACAAAGAATGGCGCCCAATAATTGGTGCGTCGGGCACTTTGGTGGGATCAACCTCAAAGTGCGATTCAGAAGGACAAGTGGCAATTGTTCGGTGATTGCCAATAGGGGACTCACTGTCTCGGGTAGTAATGAGTTAAAGTCCAGTGCAATCGTAGTTAAATAAAATTATAAGTCTTTGGCCAAAGAAGGAGAACTAACTTATGTATAGTACATAAGGGTAGTTTAGTAATTTCATCTTACTATGATTTCTTAAAGCATAACATCGAGTCATGTGAGTTTGACACAATCCACGACTCTCACTCAATCGGGATGTTACAGTGAAGGGCTTATACTCACATGGTATCTATGATCTAAAGGTTAGTATTGATCTATTCATTTCAATTGGGTTTTGATGTGAGTCCACGTGACCGGCTTAGTGACACTCACATCCTTGGTTTCCTCCCAATACAAATTGAAATGAACCTAGAGAGTCGCGCTTAAAAGGAATTGACCGAAGAAAATTCTATCGTTGTCAAATATATAAATTAGGTAATTTGCTATTTGATGAGCATTTATTTGATTAATTGGATTAATAAAAATAAATTAATTATAATAAATAAATAGACTTATTTATTATACTCATCCTTTTATTAAATAATTAGATTATTTAACTTAGCTGATTATTAATTAGTATTATATTTTAATTAGATTAAAATATGTTGGACCTAATTAATAATTGGACTAAGTTGAAAGTCAACTTAGCCCAATGAAGATGAAAGAGACGTGTGTTTAGGTGTGTAGGAGGAGTTGGATGGGCTCAAGGGATTAGTTAATTCCAAGCACATCACTTCTTATATATGCCTAACACTGGTTCAATCAAAACCTAACTCTCACATTCGACTAGACAGTAGAGAAAGAAGAAGAGAAAAATCTCTCTCTTCCCCTTAAATAAGTCATCGGCCATAGTGGTGAAAAGGTGGTGGATTTTTCTTCAAAGTTCATTCTGGCGTGATATCTAGACGCATGAGTTTGGAATTGTGGGTACCAGGAAGATCAAGTCTTTTATCAAATCAAAAGGTTAGTGAAAAGAAGAAATTAGTTTTCATCATTATATTATTTTTGAAATATGCATAAATAATATAAAAACCAAAAAGTGATCCAATTGTGAATGCGGACATGTTTTTCTCGTTTCTGGTGTGCGTAACACCTATTACTGTTCTCGCATATGTTGAAATCTGAACGAGCTTTGCAATCCTTTCTTGAACAGCAAATCCATCGCTGTCTCTAAATTGCCACGCCGGAGTCAAAAACGAAAATGTCCTTCTTCTTCACCTTGATGGACGGCTAGTGTGAGTGAGAAAGGGAGGAAAGTTTGATTTGGAGAGAAAGTTTGTAAGCTAATTCTCTTGACCTAGTTATTTTTTCACTAAGTAGTATATATGTACTACAATAGAAAACAATGACCTAGGCTTCATAACGCCCACTTGTGGGCTGTTAAGCCTTCGGGCTTTGGTTATTAATTAATTAAATAATTAATATTATTTATCCAATAAATAAATAAATTAAATAATCAATTAAATTCATGTTAATATTATAATTAATTTACCATGAGGAATTAATTAATTCATTAACTTAATTAATTAATAAAATCATCTAATGATTAATCAATTAAACTCGATATCCAATACCGAAAATTCTCTCAAGTCTTTTTCCCATGATTTTCTTTTTGCACTTCCTTTAAGCGCGACTCTTTAGGTTCGCCTCAAAAGGCAATTGGGAGGAAACCAAAAGGATGTGAGTAACACCTAGCCAGTCACGTGGCTCACAGCGTATCCCAATTGAGAATGAATGAATAGGATCATTCCAAACCATATACGCTGTGAATACCATACGTGTATAAACCTTTTATTCTTATATCCTAGTCAAGTGAGAGTCATGGTTTTAGTCAAACTCACATGACTTGACCATATGCTTAGCTCATAATGAGTCGAGGTCATTTTATGGTTTGGCCAATGACTTTTAACCTCACTCATTCATGACTGCATAGGATATTTAGCTCATTCACTTGTGAGAGAATAAATCCCATTTTGCTAATCAGTTAACAATGCTACTAGCCCATCAAGTCGCACTTCGAGGTCGATCCCACCAAAGGGTGATTTGGATCTAATTACTCTAATGACAGACTTGATGTCACAAGTACATCTTCAACTTGACTCCTCAGGTCTAAGGTTCACGCGTACCTATCATAACTTATCAGTTTCATCATTGACTGTCAGTGAGTGAATACCCATGTGATGAAACTGATGCGAGCTGTGTTCGAACATATTAGTCCAACTTATATGTCGATGACATAAGTTCCCACTATCATTCCCATAGTGTTCGACTGGTACTTTCTTTGTCAAAACTTATATCATGCAAGTCCTTGTTCTGTATTGATGTCCAATCAAATACTTTTTTAGACTTGCGAACCCTATTTACAGAATAAGGATCAAACCCTTCTAGTGACATTCTTCCTATCCCATAGGAAGTAGAAGGTTTGCCTTATACTCAAGGACTTTACGTTGTTTATTAACACCTTACAAATGCCTATAAGAAAACAACAAGATAATGCCTTATATATAATAAAAGGATATTGTTTAGCTACAAGTTAATGCCCTATAAATCTATTCTCTTTATGGCATTTGAGGACATACACTCTAAAAATCTCCCACTTGCACTCAATGCCATTTGCTATGGTATTTAATACCCATCCCTTCGAGATGTTTTTTTAGCACCGCCTGTGCTAATGGCTTGGTCAATGGATCAGCGACATTGTCAGCTGAGGCTATTTTCTAAACAAATATTTCTCCTCGTTCAACTATCTCTCTTATGATGTGATATCTCCTCTCGATGTGTTTGGACTTGTTGTGAGACCTAGGTTCCTTAGCTTGCGCTATTGCTCCATGTTGTCACAATAAAGTGGCAACGAGAGCTTTATACTAGGAACCACTTGAAGTTCTTCTATGAACTTCCTTATCCAAACAGCCTCTTTAGCTGCCTCAGAGGCAGCTATGTATTCAGCCTCAGTAGTGGAGTCCGTGGTTGTGCTTTGCTTGGAAATTTTCCAAGTTACCGCCCCACCATTGAGGGTGAATACGAATCCTGAGGTGGATTTCCGATCATCGACATCAGATTATAAATCCGAATCAGTGTACCCGTCCACTCTCAGGCTACCACTCCCATAGATGAGAATCATATCCTTGGTTCTCTTCAGATACTTTAGGATATTCTTCATAGGAATCCAATGTTCCTTGCCTGGGTTTGCTTAAAATCGACTAACAACGCTTACCGAATAAGAAATGTCAGGTCTAGTACACAGCATTGCGTACATCAGGCTACCCACTGCTGATGCATATGGTACAGTGCTCATTTCCTTTCTATCTTCCTCACTTTGAGGACACATAGTTTTTTAGAGATGTATCCCATTCCTCATTGGCAGGAACCCTTTCTTAGAATCCTCCATCCTATATCTCTTTAGGACCTTTTCTAAGTACAGAGCTTGAGAGAGCCCTATCATTCTATGTGTTCGATCTCTGTAGATTTGAATCCCTAGAATATAAGTTGCCTCTCCCAAGTCTTTCATGGGAAAGTACTCGAAAGCCACTTCTTTACAGTGGTGAGAATTCCTATATCATTCCCCATGAGTAATATGTCATCTACATATAACACAAGGAATGTTATCTTGCTCCCACTAACCTTCTTGTAAACACATGGCTCGTCTTCGTAGATTCCAGCGACGGGACGCTTGCTTGAGTCCATAAATGGATCTCTCAAGCTTACACACCTTATGAGTATGCTCCTCGGATACAAAACCTTTAGGCTGTTCCATATAGATATCCTCTTCTAGGAATCCATTTAGGAAAGCATCTTTGACATCCATTTGCCATATTTCATAGTCCAGGTGTGCCGCTATTGCAAGTAAAATCCTTATTGATTTGATTATAGCCACTGGCGAAAAGGTTTCTTGGTAGTCAATTCCTTCTTTTTGACTATACCCTTTCGCCAATAGCCTGGTTTTGTAGGTGTCAACCTTGCCATCAACACCAATCTTTCTCTTGTAGATCCATTTGCACCCGATTGGTTTTACCCCTTCAGGTTGGTCCACAAGTTTCCAGACTTGGTTTGCATGCATCGAATCGATCTCAGTTTGCATAGCTTCACACCATCTAGCAGCATCCACATCCCCCATTGCTTGATCAAAAGTGGAGGGATCATCTCCATGATCCTCCTCTAATACAGAATGAAGATCCAGCTCCCTCTGTGCTAGATATCCGTACCTCTCAAGCAGTTGAGGTGCTCTATTTGATCTTCGTGGTTGTGGTTGTGTTACAGAAGGTTCGGTTCTCACTTCCTGTGCAGATGTATCCACTGGCGTCTCATTTTGTTCTTCTAGAACAATCTTTCTACCCGCTCCTCCTTCTTGAAGGAACTCATCTTCAAGAAAGTGGGCTTGTAAAGCTACAATGATCCTTTGATCATCGTGCAGGTAAAAGAGGTATCCCATTGAATCCTTAGGATATCCAACAAAACGTCCCTTCAAGGATCTAGCCTCCAACTTGTCCACTTTGGTCTTTTTGACATAAGTCGGACATCCCCAAATCTTGATGTGATTAAGACTTGGTTTCCTATTCCTCCATATCTCATAGGGAGTCATAGGAACAGACTTGGACGAACATCTATTTAAAATGTGTACAATTGTAAGCAGTGCATGACCCCACAGTGAAATGGGTAAGTCAGTGTAGCTGAGCATGGAGTGAACCATGTCCAACAAAGTTCGATTCCTTCGCTCTGCTACTCCATTTAACTATGGTGTCGCTGGAGGTGTGAGCTGTAATACTATACCATTCCCTCTAAGGTATACATCAAACTCGTCGCTCATATATTCTCCTCCTCGATCCGATCGAAGGGTTTTTATATGTTGACCATTTTGATTTTCCACTAAAGCCTTGAATTCCTTGAACTTTTCAGTGGATTCAGACTTGTGCCTCATCATGTACACTAGACCATATCTTGAATGGTCATCCATCGAGGTGATGAAGTAAAGGAAACCTCCAAATGCCATTTCTCCAAATGGACCACAAACATCAGTATGCACTAAGCCTAAGATTTGTGAGGCTCTTTCAAAAGTCCCTGTGAAGGGGGATCTAGCCATCTTGCCTTTGAGACAAGATTCACAAGTAGGATAGGGATCCAATCCCAATGGGCCAATTAGTCCATCTTTCTCCATTTTGCGCATTTTATGTTCGCAGGCATGGCCTAGTCTAAGATGCCAAATCAATCTTTGGTTTATTCCAAGCCTACTACGTTTCCTTTGTATAGTATTCACAGACCACTCATTCTGGACATTAAGGCAATACAATCCATCTATTATAGAAGCAAAGCCTACTAATTTATTACCATAATAAATGTTGCATCGTTCATTAATAAAATGGAAAGTGTAGCCAAATTTAACTAAAACGGGAATAGAAACAATGTTTTTAAGCCCATTGGGCAAAACTAAAACATTATCCAGAAATAGTATATATCCAGAATTTAAAATCAATGAGGTATATCCAATTCTAGTAGCTGCGACGCTATGCCCACTGCCTACTTTTATCTTCACCTCATCACTGTCCAGCTTCCTTCCTCGCACCAGATCCTGATTCATACAACAAATGTGAGCACTTGCTCCAGAATCAATAATCCAAGATGTTGAGAAGACGGTCATAGAACAATAAGTTCCATGAACATAAAGTTCCATACCTTGTGTGCCCGGCCCCATGTTTGGACAGTTCCTTCTCCAGTGGCCCAGTTCACCGCGGTGTAGGCATCTGTCTTTCTTTTGTGGCCCTTTACGCTTGCAATTCATAGGAGCTTTCCCTTTTCCTTTATCGACACCACCCTGAGCTCCAAGCTCGCCACTCTGCTTCTTGGCTTTCTTCTTCTTATTCTTTACCCGTTTGGGCCCAGAAGAGATAACCAATGCAGTTTCCTTTCCCTTGGGCTTCAATTGAGATTGTTCAGTGTTTAATTTATTCATTAGCCTAGCTAAGTTGCATTCAATCTCATTGCAATTGAAGTTCATGACAAATTGGGAAAAAGAATCAAGAAGTGACTGCAAAATGAGATCGGTTTGAAGATGTGGGTTCATTGTAAAATCAAGAGCCTCCAATCTCTCGATCCTCGAGATCATCTTGAGGACATGATCCCCAAATTTCTCACCTTCTCTCATTTTGGTCCCGAAGAGCTCTTTAGATATCTCATATCTAGTAGTACGACTATGCTCGCCATAGAGCTCGACCAAGTGTGCCAAGATAGCCCTTGCTGTGGTCATCTTCTCGTGGGACCTCTGAAGCTCTTTTGTCATTGAGCCGAGAATGTACCCACGCACTCGGGAGTCATCCTTTACCCATTTTCATGAGCTTGGACTTCTTCCTTGTTGGCACGTGTTCTGGCAGGAGGAGCAAGGATGTCTGTGTCCAACACGTATCCCAAGAACTCCATGTTGAGAACTATTCTCAAGTTCATTAGCCAATGCACGTAGTTGGGTCCGGTAAGGATGTTCTTTTTGAGTAAAGCAGAAAGTGGGTTGATAGTCATTTTTGTTTTGAGAGAGATAAATAAAAATAGCTGCAGGAAATAAACCAGACTTTATTAGGAAATTAATTGTCGTTCTCGCCTATGTTGAAATCTGAACCAGCTATGCAATCTTTTCTTGAACAGCAAATTCGTCGCTGTCTCTAAATTGCCACGCCGGAGTCAAAAACGAAAATGTCCTTCTTCTTCACCTTGATGGACGGCTAGTGTGAGAGAGAAAGGGAGGAAAGTTTGACTTGGAGAGAAAGTTTGTAAGTTAATTCTCTTGACCTAGTTATTTTTTCACTAAGTAGTATATATGTACTAGAATAGAAAACAATAACCTAGGCTTCATAAGCCCCATATGGGCGTCCACTTTGGACGCCCACTTGTGGGCTTTTAAGCCTTCAGGCTTTGGTTATTAATTAATTAAATAATTAATATTATTTATCCAATAAATAAATAAATTAAATAATCAATTAAATTCATGTTAATATTATAATTAAATTCCCATGAGGAATTAATTAATTCATTAACTTAATTAATTAATAAAATCATCTAATGATTAATCAATTAATCTCGATATCCAATACCGAAAATTCTCTCAAGTCTTTTTCCCATGATTTTCTTTCTGCACTTCCTTTAAGCGAGACTCTTTAGGTTCGCCTCAAAAGGCAATTGGGAGGAAACCAAAAGGATGTGAGTAACACCTAGCCAGTTACGTGGCTCACATCGTATCCCAATTAAGAACGAATGAATAGGGTCATTCCAAACCATATACGCTGTGAATACCGTACGTGTATAAACCTTTTATTCTTATATCCCAGTCAAGTGAGAGTCATGGTTTTAGTCAAACTCACATGACTTGACCATATGCTTAGCTCATAATGAGTCAAGGTTATTTTATGCTTTGGCCAAAAACTTTTAACCTCACTCATTCATGACTGCATAGGATATTTAGCTCATTCACTTGTGAGAGAATAAATCCCATTTTGCTAATCAGTTAACAATGCTACTTGCCATCAAGTCGCACTTCGAGGTCGATCCCACCAAAGGGTGATTTGGATCTAACTACTCTAATGACAGACTTAATGTCACAAGTACATCTTTAACTCGACTCCTTAGGTCTAAGGTTCACGCGTTCCTATCACAACTTATCAGTTTCATCATTGACTGTCAGTGAGTGAATACCCATGTGATGAAACTGATGCAAGCCGTGTTCGAACATATTGGTCCAACTTATATGTCCATGACATAAGTTCCCACTATCAATCCCATAGTGTTCGACTGGTACTTTCTCTGTCAAAATTTATATCATGCAAGTCCTTGTATTGTATTGATGTCCAGTTAAATACTTTCTTAGACTTGTGAACCCTATATAGAGAATACGGATCAAACCCTTCTAGGGCCATTCTTCCTATCTCATAGGAAGTAGAAGGTTTGCCTTATACTCAAGGACTTTACGTTGTTTATTAACACCTTACAAACGCTTATAAGAAAACAACAGGACAATGCCTTACATATAATAAAAGGATATTGTTTAGTTACAAGTTAATGCCCTATAAATCCATCCTCTTTATGGCATTTGAGGGCATACACTCTAACAATTTGGACACTGTGGATTGCCCGTAATACTTTTATTCTCAAAAGCAAATATGTTTCTCTTGGTGAGCTTATTCATGGGACTAAAGAGATGGCTCGAGCTGCGCCAGGCAGTCCCCATCTTAGCTCAACCTAAGCAAATGGCCCGATAAACATTACTTGGACCAAACCACCATTTGCGTGGTGGAAACTCAACATCGATGGGAGTTTTTATACAACGAAAAAATAGGCAGCAACTGGTGGAATCTTAAGGGACGAGGCGGGTTAACGAAATAGTGGCTTAGTTGGAATTTGGGGAACCACACGATTAATGAAGCAGACATTTTAGCAATCAGACAAGGTCTTGTCTTTGCTTGGAACTAAAGAGTGGAGCGTATTGAGATTGAGGTTGATTCAGAGGTCACGTTCAAGTTGTTGAAGGACGGGGATAGTAACACACACCCTTTGGGTGTTATCATTGAAGATTGTAGAAGGCTCCTGGGGAGACCTTGGGATGTCATTTTTGTCATATTTTCAGTGAAGGAAACTCTTGTGCAGATGCATTGGCTAAGCTGGGTCACCAATTGTCCAAAGGAGCACACTTGTGGGACTACCCCCCCCCCCCTAATAGTGTAATTGATCTCCTTCGACATAAAGAATGAGATGTCTCATTTCCCGTTTGAAACCAAAAAGAAAATATTAAAACTCCATCAACATATTTTCAACGTGATTTTTTAAGCCGAAGGTTCATACATACCTATCATAACTAATTTATTCTGTCATTGGCTGCCAAAGAGTGAAACCCATTTGACAGAATTGATGCGAGTTGAGTTCAAGTTCACTGAGTCCATCAGTGTACCTATAATATAAGCTTCCACTATCCCATAATATTCGACCGGCATTTTCTATGCCAAAGCGTACATTATACAAGTCTTGGCGAATCTCAATGTCCAGTTGAGACTCTATGACTTGAGAATATATTAAGTACACAAATATTGAACTCTTCTACTCGACTTCCTTATCCCAAAAGGAATAGAAAGTTTATTCTTGTGCACATGGATTATGTGTTGAATACTACTTATGAATTCTTATAAGAAATACGTAAGTCAACAATAATGCCTTTTATTAAAAGAGAAGAGTCTAAAATTACATAATCAAAGCCCTACTATAAACTATCCTCTACGATATTCGAGGGTATATTCTAACTTCACGTCTCGGGATCTTCTCCTCTTTGTCTCTCCCGGTTCGCTTTCCTTCTTGATCCGAGTTGGTCTCTTTTACACTCCAAGATTTATAATTCTAAGTGTGTATCCACATCATGGACTTCTCCTTTGATTGTTGCTACCATGCTATTGGTGTGCTCCAACCATTGAAGACTTATGTGAAAGGTTATGGAATTTTAGTGATTGCATATTTGTGAATTGATGAACACATGAACTAAAAAGAGATATTAAATATGGAGAAGGAGATGAAAATTTCAACAACAATTTTGCTTGATTTTCTTCTATGGTGGTCGAGTTCCACACCCTATAGAGGTGTTGTTCGAGCACCCTCCTAGTTGGAAAAGGATTTGGAGTCTTTTGTCACATCCTAGTTATAATTGAAGTCTCCAATCCTAATTCTTTTTGGGATCCAAGACTTTTAATCTATTCCAAATAAATTAGTCTTCATGCCCTAATCTTATTCAAAATAAGAGTTTGAATAAATCTCTTCATATCTTTATCCTACCTGTTAGGAATTTCATGTTAGATGTTTTGATGATGACAATTAGGATTACTTGTTAGACCCCAAAATATGTAAGCTTATTTTTAATAGAAATCATGTATAAGCTTTGAAGCGTTAGATTTGTAATAGGCTTTATAGGCTTCGTTTTGTTTTTATTCTAGATTGTTAGGCTAAGTAATCTTAGACTGAGCGTCTGATAAATTCTGAGTGAGCTTATCAGTAGTAAAGTTTGAAGACTCCAGCGCTTGAAATCTGAATAAAGATGAAGTTTCCAAGCGTCCAAATGCCAGCTATATCAAGCGGGACAGAAGTAATTCAAGGATGGATAAGCGTCTATCGATGATGGATTTCACCTGGATTTATTTCCAAGTCCAGAAGGAGTTTAATGCAAATATTCTCAGTGCATTAAGTGTCAACGGGCATTTAATTCAAATGCATTAAATGCTGATAAGAGCATTAAATGTGATAAGCACTTTCAAACGTATGGAGAAGCCACCCTATTGGACTATCAACTATTCACAGACTGCAGCACCAACTTCATGCAACAGATTTTCAGGAAAAAAGACAAAAGTTGTTCACTCGAGGAAGTGAGAGACACGTGCCTGTGCATATATCAAACAGACACTTTTTCCAAGAATGACTATAAGTAGGACTTCAACAACAAGCCAAAAATAATGATTCACTCTAAGCCAAATTACTGTTGCATTGAAGTCTCATTCCTTAAAATCTCAGAAAAGCCAAAATATTCAAGCAAACATTCTCCTTGCTTTTCTTCAATTCCTGAGATAGTCAACCAAATATCTCAAACATTCTTTTTGGAGAAACCTACACTACTATTGAGATATTTCCAGTTGTTTGAACTTTATCAAAAACAAATAGACCATTTAGAAAAACCTCATCCAAGCCTCGCGATCTGTGTGAAGTCGAAGTTGGATACTTGCATTATTTCTGGGTGAAAGAAGCAAGAGGATAGAAGTGCCTTGGAGCAAAAATATGTGTGATCAAGGAGCTCAAGTCATCAACATCCATCTCTCCCTAAAGTGTAGAAGATTCTGTGTGATTCTTTGAGAATCGTTTTAGTGGATTGCCTTCAAGTGTTCAAGGAGAAAAAGGACGTAGTTGGGATTACACCACCCAACGAACCTTGCAAATATCGTGTTCTTTACTTTACAGTCACTTTTCATATTATTATATCATTGTATAAATCTGTTAAGTAAAACTCACGTGAACGCTAAGCAACTAAGGAACCGTGTGTGACGCTAAAGCTTTTAAACAAGAAGACTAAAATCAATTTCACTATGCTAACACTGATCAAAGAACTAAATGCTTAAACCCAATTGGTTAAAGTATTCAAATCTTGAAATCTAAGTTAACTTTATAAAACAGTCTTCATTAGACGCTCAGATCAAGCGCCTACTTCTCAAGCGTCCAACAAATTTTTATACGAAATTTCTGAAGTCGAAAAAGACTTCAGTGTCTATTCAACCCCACCTTTCTAGACCCTTTCGTATGCCCCTTGGGACCAACAAGTGGTATCAGAGCGGTTAAAGTTGAAATTTTAAAATTTCCAAGCATAACAGCTTGTTTAGATTTTTTTCAAATCTAGTTGCTTTAAAAAAGTTCTTTATGGCATTTGCTAAAGTTACTAAATTGACTGAGTCAAATTTTGACACATGGAAAGTCAAAGCATGTAGATATTTCTGTTCATGTGATGATGACATGTGCGAAATTATTTCAGATGGGCCAATCAAAATATATAAATTTATCACTAGAGAGCCTGGAGCCACAGAAGACATTCCGGATGGTTACGTGGAAAAGCCAAAACAAGAATGGTCTCCAGTTGAGCGTGGAAGAGCAAATTTGGACAATGTTGGTCGTAATGCTCTATATACGGCTATCGGTGATAATGACAATTCATTCAATAAGATCAAGTTGTGCAAAACCACCAAGGAAATTTGGGATAAGTTGGCTACAATTTGTGGTGGCTCAGCACAGATCAAAGAGAATAAACTTTCTATTGCCAAAGAAAGGTTTAATGGATTTAAGATGTTGCCCAATGAGACTTAGAGCAGTTGGACATAAGATGCACAGCTCTTCTTATGGAACTTACATCGTTGGGAATGGACTTACAAAACTGAGAAATGGTGATTAAAATCTTCAGAAGTCTACCAAGTAGATTCTTAATGAAAACAACAGCTATGAGAGAATCGAATATGTTGGATCTTCTACCTCCAGAAGATGCCTTTTCAGAGCTCAAAGCATTTGAGTTTGAATTGAATTCAGCCAGTGATGTTGTGAGTAGTCCGATAATTGAGTCTGGAGCGCTCGTAGCTTCAATCAAGGCTAAAACGGGTAATAAAGGGAAGGTTACAGACATTAGTGAGCAAGAGAAGTTGGCCTTACTAAATAGATTCAGGAAGTTCTTGAGATATGAAAAGAAAGGAAAAGCTTTCAGCAATCAAAGACAAAGTTCATATCAAGCCCCTGCTCCGATACATCAACAGTTTCAAGTGCCTCAGTATTATGTCCCTATATCCCAAGCGCCTGTTTAGTACCAAGTGTCTGCTCAAAATCTCTCAGAGGCAGTGGTCTCAAAACCACACAATGCAAGATTAACAAATGAACAAAAGATGAAAACTAATCTTTGTTATAATTGCAGGAAACCAGAGCACTACCAGGTAAGTTGCCCTTATCCAAACGTATCTAAGCCCTCAAGGCAGGATTACGTGGATAGAAACCAATTCAGGAGCCACCTTCGTCAATAAGGCTTGCTAGCGGAATCAGAACCAGCATTAGCACCTGAAGATTTGGAGTCTTCAGAAGAAAGTAGTGATGATGATGAACCAGTGGATGACTCAGTGACACGCTAATACCTAACGTGCTTGATAGAAAGTATACTAGTCGTGTGTAGTAATAAGTGTGGACGGTAAGTCCAGGTTGTCGAACCACAAGGACTTGAATTATAGTTTATGATTTTCGATAACAAAAGGAAGTAAATTAGAGATTTAACTAAAAAGGAAAGTAAAATAAGCTAAAGCGAAAGTAAAGAGAAATTAAACTTCCAAGGTGGAGAGGTGACTAAGGCTCATGGTCGGGCACATGTTGCGTATTGCTATCCTAAGATCATTACCAATTCATTAGACATACATTGCTATGGTGAAAGCTCCTAAGGTAAAGAATAACCAATGTCTCGTGATAGACTCCTATACTTAAATGGTGGTTTCCTAAGTATGTCTACCCGGAAATCTAACCACTAAGCATGCATTAAAGAGTTAGAACTTTCTCGATTAAAATCGAACAACTTCACCCGGGAATCTTTACCTATGTCTAGGGCAATTCCTATTTGGTCGGTGATGTTGTGAAATTCTTGCACCCTAAGTCAACTTTCTCTCGAATAATTCACCTAGGCATGATATCAAACACATGGTGATCAAGCATATGTAAGGCATTCAACCACAAAATCACAACACATAGCAATATACGAATTGAAATGGAAAACAATCTTATTATCATAATACTAACAACATGGCCTTCTCATGGACCTAGTTCAACAATTTAGCTCATAAAATGCATAAGGAAAAAGCTAAGCATAAGATCCATGTTCATAGACAAAGATGAATCTAAAGCTAAGAAACTCCCTATGTTGAATTGATGATCGAATCTTTAATTGGAGGCTTGAATCTCTTCTCTCCCTTCTCTTTTGCTCTTCTAAAGTGATTAAAAGTGAGGTCCCAATCCCAATAAATCCCCAAAATTCCTTTTAAATTCGAACCCCATCTTTTTCCTTTCATTTTTGGCCTTTATACCTTCAAAACTACTGTATCGGCGCCCAGGCGTGACCCAAATGGTGCCTAGGCGAGGTCCAGGTGGCCTAAGTGGCTTGGGGAAGAAGTTGACGGGCGCCTAGGTGCAGATAAGTTGGCGCCTAGGTGCCACAGTGCGAAGTCTTAACCGTTTTCTTGTTTTTCAGCGCAGCAATCGTGTTCTCTTCATAACTGTCTCCAAGAACCTCGGCTTTGGATGATTCAAGTTGCCACGTGAATCCAAGACGGAGCTCTACAACTTTCTAGAAGAAAATTTCCTCAAATTCAATTTCAAAATATACTGAAATACTGTGTTTTTGTGCACTTTATGTCAATTGCAGTGATCACCTTTACTCAATAAGCACACAGATTATACGCATATGTGGCATAAATCAAGCGATAAATGAATCTAAAACATAAACGTAAGGGCTTAAAAATACGTAAAAACGACTCTTATCACTCAGCGTTTATTTGTCTCATGGCCAGAGATGATGAAGCTTTCCCTGAGGTAAACACTGAACTATCTTTTCCTCTCTCTTATGAAGAATTACTTGACAAAGTCAGAGAATCTTATAATGATTGTCAAGATGCTGCCAAATTATACCAAAATCACTTTGATATTATTTCATCGCTCACAAGTGATAAAGTGACGCTCAAGGCAGAATTGCAAGTTCAACAATAATGCATTGAGAAAAACCAATCGCTTGAGAGTGAAATACTCCAGTTGAAAAGTGATCTTGATATAATAGTCAAGAGAGAAGTTGAGCTGATTGCTAGACTTGCTAAATCAGAACAACTCGTCTCATCATTGTCCAAAGCGTCAAGAAAGCTAGACAATGTGACTGAGGTAACAAGGTTATTTGGTGAGAAGACCGGTTTAGGATGCAATAAATTCGGTAAACAACCAAATAAATCTAATGTTATGGCAAACAATAAAGGGAAGGGTGTTTTCTTTGTTGAGAAGGGTTCACAAAGACAAACGCTAAATGAACCAAGCGACAATGGTACGAGACCAAATGAGAAAGCCAAAGCTGACTCAGGCAAAGGAAAGGCGAAAGCAAATGATTCACAAAGACGGGTTCGTTCAAACGCTCAAAAGGCTAAGGATAAACCTGCCCACTGTGAATCAAGTGCTAAGCGTCCAGCATCAAAAGTGCACCCTAAGCCAGCGCTTAGAAAATACCAACGTCAATATCCAAGGCAGTCAAGATCATATTATCAAAATTATGATAATTATGATTATGATTATGATTATTATTATAATCAAGGATATTACTATACACCCAAAGAGCACACACAACACAATGTGAAACCCAAGAAGGCCAGTATTCCAACAATGAAGATTAGGCAAATATGAGTTCCTAAAGTTCTAATTCAAACTAACAATGCTACTAATGTTGAAGGACCCAAGCAACAATGGGTACCTAAACAGAAATAGAACTTCCCTTTTGATTGCAGGTACCTAGAGCTAAAGCCAATACATCTGTTTGGTACTTTGATAGTAGATCGTCAAGGCACATGACTGGTTCCAAGGATGTTTTGATCAACTATCGAGCTGCCAATGGTCTTCAGGTGGTATTTGGTGACAACTCCAAAGGTAAAACCAAAGGTATAGGTACTATGCATAGGGAAAGCATCATGATAGGTGATGTTTATTATGTTGAGGGTCTGAAGGACAATTTATTAAGCATAAGTCAATTTTGTGATAAAGGCTTTGAAGTCATATTCTCAAGCGACTGTTGCTATATAAATGACGCTAAGACTAAGTCTACTAAATTGAAAGGTAAAAGAACTAATAACGTATATTTAGTAGATTGGGGTTTAACACTTGATAACAACCCAACCTGTTTTGTTGCTAAAAATGAATCTAAAACGGGTTGATTATGGCATAGAAAAATGAATCACCTCAATTTTAAGACAATCTCTCAGCTTATAAATCTAAATCTTGTAGAGGGATTACCAAAAGGACCATTTCACAAGGATCGCCTTTGTGATGCTTGTCAAATGGGAAAACAAGTTAAATCATCTTTCAAAATAAAACCTCATCTATCTATCTCTAGAATACTTGAACTACTTCACATGGATCTGTTTGGACCTATTCAAACGATCAGTGTGAGCGGTAAAAGGTATACTTTGGTGATAGTAGACGATTTCTCTCGATTTACTTGGGTGGAATTTCTTTCATCCAAAGATGAAACATGTGATAAGTTAACAACGCTTATTCGGCAACTTCAAACATTGAAAAATCTTAAGGTTGCAAGAATAATAAGCGATCACGGTACTGAGTTTACTAACAAGGTTGTTGAGAAGTTTTGTGCAGATAATGGAATTCATCATGAGTATTCAGCTCCCAGAACTCCCCCAACAGAATGGTGTTGCTAAGCGCCGGTACAGAACGCTCAAGGAAGCTGCTAGGAAAATGTTAGCAGAGTCCAAGCTTGCTCCTAGGTTTTGGGCTGAAGCGATCAACACTGCTTGTTACACTTAAAACAATGCATTATCAACAAACAGCATGGGAAAACTCCATATGAACTGTGGAAGGGACTTAAGCCAAATATTTCATACTTTCATGTCTTTGGTTCTAAATGTTTTATTCATAACAATGGATCCCAAAGCCTAAAGACATTTGATCTTAAAGCGGATGAGGGAATCTTTCTAGGTTACGCTAAGAATGGAAAGAATTTTTGCATCCTAAACAAGATCAAATCGAAGGTTGGGGAATCTATTCATGTTATTTTTGATGATGCTAACCAAGAACAAAGTAAGGTTAATATGAATGACGCAGGAGTTGAAGATCTATGTCATCAAGCGTCTAAGATTACCATTGATGATGATAGTGACGACGATGATGAGATCTCAGTGCCACCTCCTAAGATTACTCGTGAGAATATTTCGGATAACGATGCAAGATCTGTTGCTGCTGATGATGAAGAGAGCTATCATCGTGAGCAAACAAGAATCAGTGAACTTGAAGCGCCTACGCAAGAGGATAGTCAAGCGTCTGATCGTCAAGCGCCTGTTCAACCTCTTAACCTATTCCAACCAGATAGACTATGGTTGCGTGATCATCCACCTGAGCAGATTATTGGAGATATTGAAGCACCTGTTAAGACTAGAGCCGCTACATTTAATGAGGCTATGTTCGCAAGTTTTCTATCTCAAATGGATCCTAAGAAAGTGGATGAAGCGCTAAGCGATCTAAGTTGGATTGAAGCCATGAAAGAAGAGCTTAATCAGTTTGTATTAGGATTATGCCCTCAGATGCTATAGAGGATAGAATGTATACGGCATATATCTTGTATTGAACTTAAACTTTTCTTAAATAAAAGGCATTATTGAGTTTTCACTTAATTCTTATCTGCATCTATAAGTTGTGTAAAATGTTTTGTCCATGTTTTCAGTGCGATCCCTCTACTTCCTATAGGATAGGAAGATTGGCACTAGAGAGATTGATCTTGATTACTAAAATAAGTTCGCAAGTAATATGAAGTCTTTAATGGACAAATAAAGACTTTGAATGCTTGTACAATCTTAGCTCCGACATGGGAGTGCCTGTCTGGTATCATGGGATGACAGGAGATTAAGATTGTAGACACGTCAGTGGAACTGATATGTTTGAATACGACTCGCATCGGTTCTGTCACATGGGTTTTCACTGTGTGACTGTCAATGACGAAACTGATTATGCGTAATAGGTATATGTGAACAAAGGGTTTATACATATACGGTATTTACGATTGGAAGGCTTCGGTATGATCCTATCATTCGTTTTCGTTTGGGTTACGAAGTGGGCCACATGACTGGCTAGGTGTTCCTTTGGTTTCCTCTCATTGCTAAACGAAACGAACCTAAAGAGTCGCGCTAAAGGATTGACAAAGAAGAATGAAGAAAAAAAAGAAATTTCTATTATTTCTTCTAGGAGTTTTAATTTATTGGATAAATTAAATAATTAATTGTTCATTAGATGAAATAATTAATTTTAATGATAAGATTAATTTTTAATTAATTTCCTTGTGAAATATATTAATTAATTAATTGGATATATTAAATTATTAATTGAAATAGAAATTAATTAAACAAAACAAATCCCGGGGCTAAATAAGAAGTCCAATTGGACGCCTGTGAGGCCTCAAAGTGGAGTCTTTGAGAGGACACATATTAGGGCTCTTTTATTTTGACTTGTTCAATAAGTCATGAGGTATATACGGACTCTTTGACTTAGAACAAAAAAAGAAGAGAATACACAACTCTCATAACTCTAAAAAGAAAGAAAAATATTCCTCCCCTCCTCTATACCTAGCCGTCGACCATAGAGAAAGAAGAAAGGGGATTTTTCATTTGTTGATCCGTACGTGACGATTTAGAGACGACGTATTTTCGTTGTTCAGATCAAGTTCAAGTTTGAAGAATCAAATCAAAGGATTGAAGATTTGGAAGCTTCAATATTTCGAGTTTGGAGAAGAAGAAGTTTTTCTCCATCATCATATTCATATTAATGAGTAAGTTTTATTCGTTATACGCTTTTAGATTCAATTATGCGAATTAGAGTACCAATTGGGTTTTCGTTTTAATTTTTGAAATCCCTTCCGCTGCATTTATGCTTTTTCAAACGAAACCCAACAGTTTGAGCGTAGTAAGATTTGGACGCTAGTACCAAAACCAACTCACTAAGGAGTTATTGGAACTAGATGGGTATATAGAATCAAGATGGATGAGAATGGCATTGTGATAAGGAACAAGACCAGACTCATAGCTCAAGGATACTGCCAAGAAGAGGGAATTGATTTTGATGAGACATATGCTCCTGTTGCTCGTCTTGAAGCATTTCGTATGTTTCTAGCGTATGCAACGTTCAACAACTTTACTGTGTATCAAATGGATGTGAAGAGTGCCTTCCTGAATGGTAAACTCCAAGAAGAGGTATCAACAACCATGGTAAGGGTATGGTTTACAAGCTAGACAAAGCACTTTATGGGCTTAAGCAAGCACCCCGAGCATGGTATGACACTCTCTCTATTTTCCTTATTGGTAAAGGCTTTTCAAAAGACAGCGTTGATACAACGTTATTTAAGATTACCAATGATGAAGATATTCTCTTAGTCCAAATTTACGTTGATGATATTATATTTGGTCCTAGTAACAAGCGTCTGTGTGAGAAATTTTCGAAAATGACGCAAGAACAATTTGAAATGAGCATGATGGGTGAATTAACTTTCTTCGTAGGATTACAAGTTAAACAACTCCCTAATGGCATATTTATACACCGAGCTAAATACACATGTGATATGATTAAGAAATTTGGTATGGAAAATGCATCATATTCAAAAATTCCAATGAGCCAAACGCTTAAGTTAGATAAAGATGAAAGTGGGAAGAAGGTTGATATCACTAATTATAGAGGTATCATTGGATCACTTCTTTATCTTACTGCTAGTAGACCTGACATTATGTTTTTGGTATGCATGTGTGCACGATTTCAAGATGATCCTAAAGAGTCACACTTAATTGCTGCCAAGAAGATCCTTAAATACCTAAAAGGAACAGAAAATGTGGGCTTATGGTATCCAAGGGACTCTTCTTTTGAACTAATTGGTTACTCAGATGCAGATTTTGCAGGTTGCAATATAGATCGTAAGAGTACTAGTGGTACATGTCAATTTCTAGGTGATAGGTTAGTTTCATGGCATAGTAAGAAACAACAATCCATAGCTACCTCCACAGCCGAAGTTGAGTATGTAGCTGCAGGAAGTTGTTGTGCACAAGTGTTATGGATGAGGCAACAACTTAGAGATTATGGTATAATCCTAGGTCCAACCCCCATTCATTATGATAACCAAAGCGCTCTAGCCATGACTCAAAACTCTGTTCTTCACTCCAGAACCAAACATATTGACATTAGATACCATTTTTTTCATGACCATGTTCAAAAGAAAGATATTTCCATGCATTTTATTGGAACTGATAAACAATTGGCAGATATCTTCACCAAAGAGCCCAACGAACAACGTTTTCTCAATTTGAGAAGTGAACTAGGTATGATCGACTTAAACGCTTAATCATTATGCATCATATTTTATTAGACATATAATTTAGGGGGATTCCACTTTATTTATGTCCAAAAGATCTTTGAAAAGATGTTACAAGTTATCAAATCTAGGGGGAACATTAAAATTGAACTTGAACATGTCTGTAAGCGTCAATGATCAAAACTTTCATATGCATGATCATCAACGCTCAGTATTATTTGTGCATAAAATATTAGACGCTCAAACATAAAAAGGTCTTTGATCTCAAGCGTTAATATTACAACAATTACAATAAATACCAACAAGTGGTATAACAACGAGTGATATTTGTTAAGCGTTGAACCAATTCCATTCAACACTTAATATAAAATTGTTTATAAAACTCATGCATAAATTTTACAAGCTTCTTGAAGTAGTGGATAGACTCAACAGTCTATGTTGTACTCTATTTACACGCTTCCATCACATCAAACTGGCGGGTAATCAAAACTTTTCAAAATGATGGTTCGGGAATAGCACGTGTCTGTGTGTGTGTCAGTGTACCATCAGGCACGTGTGCTACACCCTGAAAATGCCAAAAGTTTTAAAAAACTTTAACTCGGATATCAAATATTTATATTTGGGAGTCACCAAATGTAACTTCTCTCTATTACACAAAACTCGCGTCCGCAGTTAAAACTGTCTATGGCTAAGATTAAATCACTTTGCACGTGTCCACATCTTATTGAGACGAGAGAACACAAGTTTCAAAATTTTCCTTTTGTGTCATTTAAAACACAATTTTTGCAGAAAAATTATTTACTTTACTCTCTGCAAATTTTACTCTCTCTCTCTCTCAAAGCAAAAGAAAATCTCAGTTCATCTCTTTCACTAAAATGGCACCAAAGAAATCTGTTTCTACTTCGGCCGAGCCTATCATCAAGGTCACTGAAAGCCTTATTGTCGACTGGAAATTCCTTTATGAGCACCCTCAGATCAATCTAACGGATATGATGGACATGGTAACAAAGGCCGGGCTCAAAACCTTTTTAACCCAATACTCCTATCTTTTTCCAATGGAAGTTGACACTTTCTGGAAAAATGCTAAACTCTCCGCGAACAAGAAGTCTATCTCTTATTTCTTTTCTCTATCCAAGAAGGAATCACCAAAGGAATTTGTTCTGTCGGCTACTTCCATTACCAAGAACTTCAATCTTCCAAATGAGGGTGAGGCACTGGACAGTGTTACTTTGGAACAATTCAAATGGACAACTATGCGCGCTTATGATGGAGTACCATACACACAGCACTTCGAAAAGAAAGAGTTAGTGTCCAAATACCGACTGATGGCTGATTTCTGCAGCAAAATCATAGAATGCAGAGTGGGTACCTTTGATAAGGTGAACCCAATGCAATTTCAGATGATGACAGCGATATTCCTCAACATCAAGATCAACTGGAGTGAGTATGTTTTTGGAAGGGTTCGGGACTGTCTAAGCTCTCCAAATAAACCTTATGGGCTTATCTTGAGTGACCTGCTGTTCAAATCAGAGTGTGTCTACTCATCTGGTCAACCGCTGAATAAGACCAAGTTGCTGGGAAGAAGAATTCTGAATAATCTGTTCAATCCTCCCAAAGTTGGTGGTGCTGCTAGACCACTGTCTGATCGTCTAGAAGTACGTGAAGCGTCTAATGAAGAAGCTGAGCATCCAGTTCCAAAAGAAGTCGTGAAGCGTCCGGCTGCTACAAAGAAGAGGGCTCCCAAAAAGCCCAAGGCTCAAGTCATTCCTTCTCCTCAAAAGGATGATGAAGACACTGATGAGGATGCAGAGGACAAGATACCTCTCATCAAGTAGAGGAAGCTGGAAGGCATTATTAAACAAATTGATTTTGGGGAACCAGCTGCCGTTCCTCCCTCTAAAACGCTTAAACTTGTTGAAGGAGTCAACGTGAAAAAGATTTTCAAGCGTTCCAGGACAAGCAAGCGTCGAGCTGCTCCTGAAGAGCCTCAGACTATTGAACCAAGCGCTCAAGTTGCTGTTGAACCATGCACTCAAGGTGCTGATGAGACTCGTTCTCAGGGTAAGTGTATTTCTTCCCGCAACATTTCTTTTCCTACATCTATAGAAGATCTTGCTCTTATAGAGGATAATTCTTGTGCTACAGCTTTAGTTCCAGCTGCTGCTGAAGCATCAACAGATGTCCACCTGGATGTTGAGATGACAAATATTGTGGCCATTGCCAAAGATATTATTGCAAAATCTGCTATACTCGAAGTAGAGGAACCTGCTCCCAAAGAGGTTCAAGCGTCAACTATTGTTCCGGCTATAATAGAGGCATGTTCAGAAGGTCAGAGCGTTGCTGAAGACATTACAAAGCTAGGGCATTTCTTCAAGACCCACTGAAGATGATTGATCATTCAATCAATTATATGTCTCCAGCGCTCGAAAAAGACTTCATTCCATCAGGATATAATGAAGAAAGATATATTAATGCTGAGAATGAGGTAGCCGCGCTAATTGACATTGACAATCAGATCAGGGATATAGTGTTTAACACTGAGCTGACAGAAATCGAGAGGAAATATTATCTGGCAGTTCAACTCGGTAAAACTCCTGGTCAGATACCGTCTTCTCTTTTACTCCAACAAGACAGACAAGGAGGAAGAACTCCTAGGTGTGATGTGGATCTGGCTTACTACCTAGATTATGGGCACAGCAAGTCAACCGATTTCGCTCTAAGGGACTACAACATCAGAGTGTATGATCCTTTTCGCCCAACCTTTCTCAATCGGTCTGAAGCCATTTTGAACAGAGAAGGCTACACACATTTTCCTCACATAGCAAACAGTGAGAGAACTTGAATTTTGCCAATCCAGTTCTCCTGTGGAAGAATAAAGGAATTCACGCTGATGAGCGTCTAGCATCTCTCACAGATGTGATCCAGACTGAAGCTGATGCATATTTTGATAGCGTCTAGAATGCTAACTATCAAACCGATAGATATCGCTTTGAATCTATCAGAGATATTCATCATGAAGGGGTTCGAGCTATGGTTAACGCTGGGACAGATTACTGTATGGCCGAGGTAAATTGGGCTGAAGCGTATGTGGTTCATAAATACACCTTCCCGGAGTTAGTTCAAGCTCCCCATTTATTTGGCATAGGCATGCATGATAAGAAGCGTCAGTTTGCTAAGTATTGCCTCAAGAAGCATCAATTGAGAGTTGGACCTGTTCTCAAGCTCCCACTAATTCGACATCAAATTGAGCAGTGTTTGCGTCAAGAGCTTCACAGACTATCCATTACTCCTCTTCACTTCAACGCTCATACATCAACCAGTGGTAGTACTTCAATAGCTAGCTTGAATTTTGCTCCAAGACACTGCGATGATAAATTCAACATGATGTTGAAGATTATGACTCCCCTATCTCATTTCGACAGAATCTTCACTGCCAATCTCAGACAATGGAATGGTTCAGTAATCTACCCCTTTCAAGGATATCCCTTGCTCCCGTCTATTTGCAAAGAGGTACTCGGTCACTATGAATTTGTCCTCTCATTGCTAAAGAAATCGGGGACTGGCTCAAGCTATCTATCCTTATTTGGAAGAGTACTATAATTTGTATGTTCCTGAATCTCAACGTCTTCAAAGTCTTCCAACAGACAGGTTGATTGGATTCTCTAGGAATTATTGCCCAGATGCGATTTTCTCTATCTGCCAAGTGCCGTCCAAAATCTTTCCAAATCATGTGTTGGATATCATTGGTCTAATGTACATCAGGGCCATAGATAGCCCAATTCGCACATTCATTCAAGTGGCCTGCATCTCTCGTTCCAAATTGACTGAACTTCTGGAAGCTGCTTCAAACTCTTACGCAGGTATCGCTAACTGGAACTTTCAATTCGATGATTTTCGCCAAGAGGAATCAACGCTTGAGGAAGCGCCTGCTAAGATGGATGAAGTGTCTGAACCAACCAAAGTTGTAAGTATTCCAGCGTCTGCTGAAGAACCAGTTCAAGCGTCTCCACCAGAGGTTATTCCTGACGCTCCTGAACCAGTTGCTGCTGATATTGCTGAGGATTGTCAAATCGATGTACGCGATACAATGTTTGATCTGGCATATCAAGGTCCCCTTGACTCACTCAAGCATACATCCAGATTCAAGCGACAATCTCCTCAAGCGGTCCCATCGAATGTGAGTCAAACTTTTGGACCTTTGCTGAAATCTGTCTTAGAGGCGATGAGCAATCAAGCTACTTAGAATGAAGATTCTCTCCACTGGATTAAGACAAATCTAGAAAAGATTGAATCTCAAACCATGAACGCTCAAATAGGTCATATGAATGGTTCTGCTCAAGCGGCTGTTGATTAGTGTCGTAGAGAATTTCAAGATATGAATGATGCTACCAACACTAAGCTTCTCGCAATGCACGAACACTTCAACAAGCATTTTGATGATATTGCAGCTTCAATGTCTCAGATTGCCTCTCAAGTTAGTCTACTCACAGAACATTTTCTGAAGGTTGATGATGGCAATAAGGGGGAAGAGAAACGAAAAGGAGAGAAGAGAAGAGCCTCTGGTTCAAGAGCTCAAGATCCTCCGCAGCCGCCGAAGCGTCAGATTATATCTCCTCCTGCGTCTAGACTTCCATCTTGGATAACAGCTTATGGAGTAAGTGATTCTGCTAGAGCGCCTAGTAGAATGCTAAGAGAACCTCCACTATCACTATATGCAAATCTACCAATACCTTCTAGAGCACGGCTTGAACAATTTGACATCCCTCTTCAAAGAACATCTATTCCAGAACCTACAGGTCCAAGAATCTTAGCCGAAGAGAGGCACATGACTGACTTCAACCGAACTTTCAGAATTTGCCTAAGGTATATGGGTATTGATCCGACTGAATGGTACAGACACTTTGTGGCTTTCAAGAAGAGACAAAAGGAAGAAAATAAGCTCATAATCGACAAAGATCATGAAGCGATGATGACTTTGGAAGATAGCCTAACTGAAGTTATTCGAGCTGAAATGCCCAAGCGATACATAGTTAGACCAAGTCGTTAAGACTTCTTGATTTGCATTATCTATATTCTTGTCTCTTATGCTTTTTTTTTGTTTAGTTGTAAAATGCTTGTAATCATTGATATATATATAAAATGCATTGTCAGCTGAAACATCTCGTTGAAGCGTAACTAACATCAACTAATCTTATCTAACCAAAGCTAACTTTTATTTTGGCTGTCTAACTCTTGAACTATAAAAGAGTAAGTATTGCCATCATCAAAAAGGGGGAAATTGTTAGGAATTTCATGTTAGATGTTTTCATGATGACAATTAGGATTACTTGTTAGACTCCAAAATACGTAAGCTTGTTTTTAATAGAAATCATGTATAAGCTTTGAAGCGTTAGATTTTTAATAGGCTTTATAGGCTTCGTTTTGTTTTTATTCTAGATTATTAGGCTAAGTAATCTTAGACTGAGGGTCTGATAAATTCTGAGTGAGCTTATCAGTAGTAAAGTTTGAAGACTCAAGCGCTTGAAGTCTGAATAAATATGAAGTTTCCAAGCGTCCAAATGCCAGCTATATCAAGCGGGAAAGAATTAATTCAAGGATGGATAAGCGTCTATTAATGATGGATTTCACCTGAATTTATTTCTAAGTCCAGAAGGAGTTTAATGCAAATATTCTCAGTACATTAAGTGTCAACGGGCATTTAATTCAAATGCATTAAATGTTGATAAGAGCATTAAATGTGATAAGCACTTTCAGACGTACGGAGAAGCCACCCTATTGGACTGTCAACTATTCACAGACTGCAGCACCAACTTTGTGCAGCAGATTTTCAGGAAAAATGACAAAAGTTGTTCACTCGCGGAAGTGAGAGACACGCGCCTGTGCATGTGTCAAACGGACACTTTTTCCAAGAATGTCTATAAATAGGACTTTAACAAAAAGCCAATTGCTGTTGCATTGAAGTCTCATTCCTTAAAATCTCAGAAAAGCCAGAATATTCAAGCAAACATTCTCCTTGCTTTTCTTCAATTCCTGAGATAGTAAACCAAATATCTCAAACATTCTTTTTGGAGAAACCTACACTACTATTGAGATATTTCCAGTTGTTTGAACTTTATCAAAATCAAACAGACCGTTTAGAAAAACCTCATCCAAGCCTCGCAATCTGTGTGAAGTCGAAATTGGATACTTGCACTATTTCTGGGTGAAAGAAGCAATGGGATCAACGTGATTTGTAGCAGAAATCTGTGTGATCAAGGAGCTCAAGTCATAGACATCCATCTCTCCCTAAAGTGTAGAAGATTCAGTGTGATTCTTTGAGAATCGTTTTAGTGGATTGCCTCCAAGTGTTCAAGGAGAAGAAGGACGTAGTTGGGATTACACCACCCAACGAACCTTACAAATATCGTGTTCTTTACTTTACAGTCACTTTTCATATTATTATATCATTGTATAAATCTGTTAAGTAAAACTCAAGTGAACGCTAAGTAACTAAGGAACCGTGTGTGACGCTAAAGCTTTTAAACAAGAAGACTGAAATCAATTCCACTGTGACAACACTGATCAAAGAACTGAACGCTTAAACTTATTTGGTTAAAGTATTCAAATTTAGAAATCTAAGTTAACTTTATAAAACAGTCTTCATTACACGCTCAAGTCAAGCGCCTACTTGTCAAGCATCCAACGAATTTTTATACGAAATTTCTGAAGTCGAAAAAAACTTCAGGGTCTATTCAACCTCCCCCCACCCGTCTAGACCCTTTCGTATGCCACTTTGGACCAACACTACCCCATTTCAAATTGTAATTTCATTTCAACCCAACTTGTAACTAAAATTTATTAATTGGGTTTTAATTAATTTATTTCTTCGATATAAATTCATTAATTATTAATCTAAAGATCAATTAAATAGTCTTAATTAATTCCCTTCACTCTTTTCCAAAAGCTAATTAAATCACATGACCAAAAAATTTATCCAAGTAAGTGTGTGACCTCATAGGTTCACTTAACAACTAGCAGTTGGACAACCTCCAAGTGGTTCATGAATCTAAAATTACCTTAATTAATTCTTATGCCAAATAATTAATTGGATTATGAATTAACCACCAACTAATTCATAATTCCCACATATTGTGTTCAATATCTAGCAAAGTCGACATAATCCCTAAACTTGAATGATTTCAACTAGACCTTTTCAAATCATGACTATAGAATGCGTCTGATCCCTTCCTGTCAGACCTTCCAATTAAATCTAGGATTTGGTTAAAAGTCCAAATACTATAAATTTAATCATATGACAATGTCTTGAGAAATAATGACTTGTGTCAACTGAGCAAGGATCACACACATTCTCATTGACTGACTCTGGCTAGAGATTCCTTAGTTATTTATTTTAAAGACATCATAGAAGGTGCATTGATATGCGGATAACTGACAGATCTCATTTTGGAACCATATAAGTCACACAACTAGACCACACCTAGAATAACCCATTTAGTGATTCTCATGGAATTATGAGATAAATCAAAGTGTAGTAGGTTGTGCACTTGCACAACCTTGATCCTTTAAACATGCCTACATGACCATATATACAACATTGATGCCAATATGAATTACCAATAGGGCGGTTCAGTCTGATCATCCCCAATGTGAGCCCTCATACGTGCATAGGCCCCTGACCAAGCAAGTCTTTGCGAATCATTGCTATCACAATCAAAATGATTTTATAACTTGGAATTGAGTTTAGGATCACAATTTTTCGCACATACTCCACGATCACTATACCCAATGTGTAACCATGTCATGTAGCTCTGTGTGATCCAAGGAATTTTATCATACATTAGTTAAGATATAATATATAATAAAGAATGTCATATTTTATTGATAATATGAAAATAAAACTATTCTAGTGTTACAATCTATTAGCTTATCAACACGTAACACTAACAATTCTCCACTTGCCTTAAAGCTAATTGCACATATATCTCAGGCCCATCCTATCTAGATGACCATCGAACATCTTCTAGGTTAAGGGTTTGGCGACGGTTGGCTGTATTCTCTTCTGAGTCAACATATTCCACTTGAACGTCTTCTCTTCCCATGATCTCTCGGATCAAGTGGTATCACATTAATATGTGATTGAATTTTTTATTAGGCCTTGCTCATTTACTTGTAGAATAGCCCCATTGTTATTACAATACAGCCGTACTGGATTCATAATAAATTGGCATAATGCCCATCTCTTTGGGCGAAATTCAGCATTCAAAAAAAGATAAAGAGGCTTGGAGATTGGAATGTGTCTTTCAATTTATTTATTTTGGTTAAAAATGTGACTTTTAATTGAAAACATGGAGGTTCAATAAAAACTATATATAAAAAGAGGGCTGGCGGATTCAAACCCCAACCCTCACAATTTCGCCCAAAGAGATTAGAGTTTTAAACTTAGCACATTGCCAACTGTACTACTGATGATCTTGGTTCATATAAAACTTAAATACCTACATCTTGGGCTGGGGGGAGGGATGATTTCCCTGTCTGAAAAACCCTTTTAGTTCAAGAGCTACACGTGCAGACTTTGCCCCAACGTAAAACGGAAACTCACATTTTAACATAGTCAAACAGAGAGAGAAATCTGCAGCTTTTTTAGTGAAATTCCACTCAACACTCATGTACCCAAAACTTAGAGGTGTCAATTGGGTAGATCGGGTTGGGTTTGGGTTGGGTCCAACTTAGGTCGGGTCCAACTTAGGTCTTATGCTAAAAAAATTGCATCACAAATAAGACCCAATGAGAACCCAATTAGGACCCAAGGTAGACCTAATGAAAACCCAATTAGGACCCAAAGTAGCTCCAATGAAGACCCAAAATAGACCAACTAGGACCCAAAATTGATTATAAAATGTTTCCAACAAGTTTAGTCAAGCATCCTTTTTACACACACCACATACATTTTCATACACACAAATATGCACACTTTTTACACATACTACATACTTTTTCACATACACTACATATTTTTTCACACACAATGCATATTTTTACACAAACTACACATATATTTCACAGACAATGCACACTTTTTACACACACTCAGTGTTTTAAAAGGCAGTCTCGGGGCGTGCCCGGGGGCGGGGCGTTGCTTAAACGCCCGGGGCTATAGGAGGGGGGCGTAACTCCTCGTGGGCATACGCTCAAGCAATTGGGGCGTATGCCCCGGGCGAAAATGCGCCCAATCCTTGGGCGTACGCCCAATGTGTTTCATTTCCATACGGTATGATTTTAGGTCTAAATTGATCTAAAACCCACCCTTTTAGGCCCACTTAAAACTTTTTACATGTTTTATTCTTTTAGTAAAAACCTATGACCCACTTATTCAATTTAATCAAACATTAAAAAAAAATAACTAAGCAACAAGCAGCAACAACAACACGACTTAGTGCTCGAGTATTGAGAGCCGAACATAATGATCTTAATGAGGAGACTTGATTTTGATTGAGTAAATTAGTGTTCGTCAACTATTATTTTAAATCTTTAGTTTGCTTAACGCTGAATTTGAAACAATTATTTATCTATCTTGATTTTTTTTTATTGTTTTTGACAGGAGTTGAGCTTGGACTTTTAGTTTGCATGGTTGAATATATTATTATTTTTAACTTTCTCTATCTTAATTTTTTGCTTAATTTTCTTTTCAATTTTTATAATATTTTGCTAATTTAAATTAATTCTTAACATTATATTATATTTTGTAATATTAAAAAAGCGAAATTTACGGGGCATACACCCCGCCCCGTGGGACATAAAACGTCCCGCCCAGCGCCTTCGCCTTTTAAAACACTACACACTTTTTACACACACTACACTTTTTCACACATACTACACACTTTTTACACACACTACACACTTTTTCACACACAATGCACATTTTTTACACACACAATGCACATTTTCACACACACTACACACATTTTCACACACAATGCATATTTTTTACACATACTACACACAATGCATACTTTCTACACACTACACATTTTTTATACACACCACACACATTTCCACATACAATGCATATTTTTTACACACACTACACACTTTTTACGCACACTATACACTATTTACACACACAAGGCACTTTTTCACACACAATGCACACCTTTTACACATACTACACACATTTTCACACAAAATGCACACTTTTTACACACACTGCACATTTTTTCACATACACTACACTTTTTACACACACTACACACTTTCCACACACAATGCACATTTTTCACACACACTACACACATATTCACACACAATACATATATTTTACACATACTACACACTTTTTATACACAATGCATACTTTTTACACACACTGCACATTTTTTAATCACACCACACACATTGTCACATACAATGCACACTTTTTACACACACTAAACACTTTCTATGCACACCACACACTTTTTACACACACAACACATTTTTCCACACACAATGCACATTTTTTACACACAATGCACATGTTTTACACACACTACACACTTTTTCACATACACCACTTTTTACACACTACATATTTTTTCACACACAATGCATATTTTGACACACACTACACACGTTTTACGCACACAGCACACTTTTTACACACACAACACACTTTTCCACAAACAACGCAAATTTTTTACACACACTACACACATTTTCACACACAACACACACTTTTCACACATTCTACACACTTTTTCACATACATTACACACTTTTTACACACACAACACACTTTTTCACACACAATGCACATTTTTACACACTACACATATTTTCACATACAATGCACACTTTGTACACACACTACACACTTTCTACACACACTACACACCTTTTATACACATGATAAGAGGCATTTTTACGTATTTTTAAGCCCCGTTGCGTCTATGTTTTAGGTTCATTTATCGCTTGAGTGTTGCCACATGTGCGTTTAATTCGTGCATTAAGTGATTTCAGGCCTTAAATGGATACAATCGAAGAATGGGCGGAAAATCGACGTATAAAACAAGTTTAGACCAAGTTGCTTCGCACCTCCGCGCCCAAGCGCCCCTCCAACCACGCCCAGGCGCCTGACAAGATGCAAATAACATCAACATTCTGCTTTCCGCGCCTAGGCGCCATGCTGTCCACGCCTGGGCGCCGTATCTGCCTTAGTTTCCACGGTTGAGCGCTATTTCCTTATATTTAGAGACCGAATTGGATGAAGTTCCCTTCTACAAAGTTGTAGAAATTTGTGTTAGCTTCAATTGAGGACTTGAATCATCCAAATCGGAGTTTCGTGGAGAGAGTTATGATGGAAATACACTGCGCAAGACAGAGGCAAATATGCCCAACATTCTGCTGACGGCGCCTAGGCGCCGTAATTCCCGCGCCTAGGCGCGCCCACACCCGGGTTTTGATTCCTTTAATCCAAAAGTTCATTATTTGAGGATGGAATGGAATATTTAAAAGGGAGAGGTCAGCACATGTGTTGGGGGACATGCTTGAGGGGAAAATGGATTGTTTATTGCACACCATGATGGGGTGTGGAGTAAAAAATTAGAGAGCCCATCATTTCTTGTCTTCAAGGAGAGCATCTTCTTCACTTTGGGGAGGGGGACTCTTGACCGAAGGGTGAGAGGGGGGAGAGAGAGGAGAGTCCATCATTCACTCTTGACCCATCATCATTCATCACCATTCTTCATCATTTTGAAGATTGCAAAGAAGGGGATTGAGCTAGAGATTGAAGCTACAAGCAAGGATTCATCATCATTCAAGACTTAGGGAGTTTCTTTTGCATTTCATTTACATGTTTATGTCAATAACTATGTATATGATTGTTTTAGACTTTCTTGAGCTATTGAATATGAGTTAATCTTGTAGAACTAAGGTCATGTGAAGGCCAAATTTATGAATCAATATATGTGAAGTTGCTCTTTGTATTAATTCTCCTATTGCTTTGTGTGTTAATTCTATGCTTTTATTCCAATCATGTGTTTGATCACCATATGCTTGCTATCTTGCCTAATCTAGTTGTTCGAGAGAAAATAGATTAGGGTGCAAGAGAATTAACACATCATCCGAAACAAATGAGGGATTGCCCTAGAAATAGTAAAGATTCCCGGGTGTTGTTAGCCGGATTCGTTCGGGGAAGCTCTAGAACGTTAATGCGTGATTTTTGATTAGATTCTCGGATAGACATATTTAGAGAACCGTCAATTAATCATAGAATTATTATGAGCCGAGACATCGGGTAATAGTTAATTTAGGAGTTTCCACCAAAGCAATAGGAGTCTAATAATTCGAAGAGTAGCTCATATATATCGACGAGTGGATTTGGTCATAGCATGTGCCTTAGTCTTTTTAACCAATTCGTGAGGTTTAATTCATAGCTTGTTCCCTCCTTTGATCTTTCGTTTACTTAATTGTTTTCCTCTTACTTTACTTTAATTGTCTTTACTTTCATTAAAATCATAAACTAGAATTCAAGTCTCCGTGGTTCGACAACCCGGACTTTTTGTCCACTTATTACTACACACGTCTAGTGCACTTGCTATCAAAGCACGTTAAGTATTAGCGTGTCAACACACTACACACTTTTTACACACACTACACACTTTTTCACACACAATGCACATTTTTACACACTCTACACACTTTTTCACACACAATGCACACTTTTTACACACACTACACACCTTTTCATACACAATTGTGAAAAGGTGTGCAGTGTGTGTAAAAAGTGTAATGTGTGTAAAAAATGTGTAGTGTGTAAAACGTGGGCATTGTGTGTGAAAATATGTGTAGTGTGTGTAAAAAGTGTGCATTGTGTGTGAAAAAGTGTGTAATGTGTGTAAAAAGTGTGTAGTTTGTGTGAAAAAGTGTAATGTGTGCAAAAAGTGTGTAGTGTGTGTAAAAAGTGTGCATTGTGTGTGAAAATATGTGTAGTGTGTGTAAAAATATGCATTGTGTGAAAAAATATGCATTGTGTGTGAAAATGTGCGTAGTGTGTGCAAAAAATGTGCATTGTGTGTAGAAAAGTGTGTTGTGTGTATAAAAAATATGTAGTGTGCGTAAAAAGTGTGGTGTGTGTGAAAAATGTGTAGTGTGTAAAAAGTGTGTAGTGTGTGTGAAAAGTGTGCATTTTGTGCGAAAGTATGTGGTGTGTGTCAAATATGCATTGTGTGTGAAAAATATGTAGTGTGTGTAAAAAGTGTGTAGTGTATGTGAAAAAGTGTGTAGTGTGTGTAAAAAGTGTGCATTGTGTGTGAAAATATGTGTAGCGTGTGAAAAAATGTGCATTGTGTGTGAAAAAGTGTGTAGTGTGTGTAAAAAGTGTGCATTGTGTGTGAAAATGTGTAGTGTGTGTGAAAAAGTGTGTAGTGTGTAAAAAGTGTGCATTGTGTGTGAAAATATGTGTGGTGTGTGTAAAAATTGTGTAGTGTGTGTAAAAAGTATGCATTGTATGTGAAAATGTGTGTAGTATGTGTAAAAAATGTGCATTGTGTGTGAAAATGTGTGTACTGTGTATAAAAAGTGTATAGTGTGTGAAAAAGTGCAATGTGTGTAAAAAATATGCATTGTGTGTGAAAATGTGTAAAAAATATGCATTGTGTGTGAAAATATGTGTAGTGTGTGTTAAAAGTGTATAGTGTGAAAAAGTGTAGTGTGTGTTAAAAGTGTGCATTGTGTGTGATAATGTGTATAGTGTATGTAAAAAGTGTGTTGTGTGTGTAAATGTGTTCAAGTGTTTGTGTAAATTGTATGTTGGGTGTATATTGAATTTTAAACTAAGTTAGACCAAATTTGAACTTATATTGGGCTCAAACTTAAAACCCAATTGGACCCATATATAAGTGGGAACCAACCCAATTGAAACCAAAGAGAAAAACTTTAGGACCCAACCCAACTACAACCTAGTTGGATTGGGTTGAAATTTTATATTTGGATCCAAATTGCCATCCCCAAAACTATTAAACAAGTGAAACCGAACCGCGCTCAAAAGCATATTTTAAAAAAAAAAAAAAAAACAAAAAACAAAAAACGCGTACAAAAGCGTTTAGATCCGGTTTGTTATAATGAGTTATTCGGTTGGCATGCTATTTATAGCTGGCCGCTTCAAATTTTCGACCGCCATTTATCTCTCAAATCAAATGTCAAATCCAATTTCAGTCATACAGCAAATTTCCCTCTTTCGCTCCCGAATTCAAAACCGAAGGTCAGAATTTTCTTTATTTCTCATTCTTCCTTATTCAATTTTGATCTCATCTTCATAGCCAGGTCTAACTGGAAACTCTTTTTGTTCTTTGTCAGCTTTGATGATGGAACTGTTGCAATTCTCCAATTGATTTTGGTCTCCAAAGACGTGGAATCGTTGGTTGGAGTCAGATCGGCTTTGAAAGATTTCATGAGAGATGAATCTCTCCTCATTTTTCGAGAAATTGTCGCAGAATCTGTTGAGATTAAGCTCCTCTGTACTGATTTTCTAATTCGTGTCTTTGCTGTGATTGGCGATGTTGAGGTACTTCCTGTATTTATTGTTTCTATTGTTTTGAATTGTGTTTGATTGGCCTTCAATTGTTTTATTGTGAGATGTGTTATTGCTTTATTTCACATTGAACTGTGAATACAAACATCACTGATTTATTGCTCAATTGCAACTCAGATTCATCCATTCAATGACTCTCTTGTAGTTGTATCTAATTCAATTTCAATTTTTAAGGCACACGTTAAAATCTCGTAATATAATCTGATTACCTTTTTCATTTGTTAATCACCGGTCTGAAATGGATTCCGGCTGAGAAGCATGAATGACTTAATGAAACGTGCGACATACATTGACAGTTTGGAATTTGTAGTATTTATTTTTATACTCTGTTCACCTCATAAGTTGAAGATATTGTGATAATACATGATAATGCTTCTAGAACTAAAAAGTGGTCTAGCATTTTCTATCTGCTTTCTTTAACTACAAAATGCGCTTACATTTTAGGCTTATTGTCTTTTTGATAAAATGCTATCCATAATGGATGTTTGGACCAAGTCCTTAGTCGTCGCATGTGCAGTTCTGAAATTGGATTTTTGGCAGAGTTGTTTGGCCTTGAGATATGAAGCACTAGTCATGCGACAACAGAAGACCACCAGTTACCCGGAGCTTGAAGTTTCTTACAAAGAGTGGCTCACTTTTGCTGAACATTCTCTTGAAAATGGCTTCCATTCCATTGCAGACAAGGTAAATCTTGAGCTTCATTATGTTCTAGCGATTTCATTCTTTTTTCTCTCGGGTATAGGAATTTGTTGCAAGTATGTGCATGCAGATATACAGTTTCTTAAATCTCGATTGATTTCTATGGAGGTGACAATATTTGAGTCATCTATGAATGATTTCTAATCTAATCCAATCTGGGAAATGATCTTTTCAAAATTTTGGATATGCTTTTGTTCTGAAATGTATTGGAAATCATATCTCATACCCTTGGGTGGGTCTGGAAACTTGTAGTGTATTTAGAAGAGTCCGTTTTACATAGAGTGGGACCAGGACTTTGTCATATTATCTAGGTTATTCTGACATTGATGCTTTCTTAAATTGAACAAAAGCTTCTCGGTAAGAATTTAAGTTAGAGTTTCCAGTTCTCAAGTCACTTCAAAATGCACAATTTATGTTGAATCCGCTATATAGGTTTTCACTTTTCATTTATGCTTGAAAGAATTTATATCTGAGGATCTGATTGTTAAATATAATATAGAAAAGATGAAATAGTACATTCTTTAATCTGTACATGCATTCAAATACTCAACACCCTATTTTTTGCAGTGTAATCGTTGCATTTGTTACTTAAGTTTCTGGGAGAACATTCTGACTTCCACTTCTACTTCAGTCCAAAGACAGTTTATTCATTTTTTTCCTTCTTATTTGGTTGTCTTGTTCTATTCCTGTGAATAAAATAAGCCACTTCAAATGGCACTTGCTGAGTTTGCTTTGAGGTTCTTATATTGTAAAATATTTTCTTTAATCTTAATAATTAACTGAAGATCAATTTCGCAGCATGAGAGTACTGCATATCAAGTTTTTTGGTTGATTATTCCAAATTTGCTGCTGATTTTAGCTAAAAGACCACAAGTTCCTTTTCTTCCTTCTGATTTTGTTGTCATACTTAATGGTCACTTTTGATATTCGTCTAAACCAAACAAACTAACGCAGCTCTGTGCTTGTGATCAGTCTGAAATTCTATCTATCTAATTTGAGCAAACATAATCCTCAAACCTCTCAGTTAGTTAAGCTTGTGTTTCCCATCATTTCCACTGGTTTAGTGTTACTTCTTCTAGGTCTTATCTCCATGTCCCCAGGATAAGGATTAATGTGACTTCTGACAGAACACTAAATATCTGTTTCTAGGTTTTTTTTTCCTTTACTGAACGTCTTCACTCCTCCCTATATCTGTTTCTCCTGTAATAATTCTGTTAATTGATTGTGAATAGAAGTTATGGCCTGGAGTGAGAAAGTGATTAATATTAGGTTTCCTCTTTCATTTTTATTGAAGGCGTGTGGAAAGGCACTTACATGCTCTTACATAAATCATGCGGCTGATTCTGAAATTAGTGACTTCTTCCATGATGTGGATGTTATCAAGAAAATCAAGATATTAAAGTGTGCTGCTCTACTCTCAATGTCTTCACGATCAGGTATGCTGTAAGGTCCTAATTCTTGAAAATCTCATTGCTTCTTTAATTTTTAAAATGCACGAGCTGCAAGTGATTTGATCCGTGAACACGGTTTAAGTACAAGAGCTAACATGGATAATTACTGTAGAGGTTTGCATTGACTACTTCACATATGTCGGTAAAATGTAGGATATGACCTTGATCTTTTCACTAGCCGTAAGTGATACTGGTTAGAATATGTGTCTCTTAAAGATCTGAATATTTATAGAGCTCCTCAATGAATAACTGAGTTGTTGAATTTTGTGAAAGAATGAATTGTATAATGAAAAAATTGCAATTGTTTTACTATGAATAAATAACAGTAACCAATTTGCTATATTGAGCTGCTGTTGGACTAAGGCATAAAACTTTGATATTTCCTAGGTTGTTTGATGCACTTTTATGGAAAATTAGAAAACTCTGGAATCAACTACCATAGAATTTCCCGGCAATGGGTTTAGCGAGGTGCATTACATATAATTTTGTTTTATTCACTTATCAACATAAAGCACATAGAAATATCTAAACGATAGGGCTTGCAGTTGTGATGTGTGTTCTGCTAATTCTGAGGCAGGCAAGTGATTCAAATGCAAAAGGGTTATAATTTTGGCATTGAACAAAAGATTTGTTTGCTATATACTGCAAGGACCAGTTCATTACGCACACTAAAGCCAATTTGGCCTGTTTGGAATGTCATGGTATGGTCTACAAAGAAAAAAATATTTTAACTAGGAAAGACTATAAAGATGTGCATGTACATATTTCCCAGGAGTTCTCTTGGAATTGGCAGATGTTTCAATTGAACAGAGACATATCCGCCTTCATACCTTGATAATTATATGGTATCAAACTAAACTGGTCGAGTGTTAAACTTTGGACATCCTAGAATTTAGTGTTTAATTGGAGGGAAAATTGCACTTTTAGTCCCATAGGAATCGCCCCAAAACAATTTTAGTCCCACAGACTTTTTTGACACTTTTAGTCTCATAAGATTGAAAAAGTGACACTTTTGGTCTCAAATCTCACTTTTTGTCCTATAGAAGTGCCGCCTGTAACACACGCACGTGGGGCGCGTGATTTAAGGAATTAACTATTTCAGAAAAAAAAGAAATTCAAAAAACAATTCAAATATTAATTAAATAAATAAAAAAAAACAAAAAAAAAGGAAAAAGGAAGAAGATGAACAGTGTTTCGACTGTTCATCTTCTTCCCCCACCATCCCCGCGCCCCGCCGCCACGCTGCCCCCCACCACCACCGCCAACTCCATCGCCGGCGAATTTTTATAAGTGTTGGGGGGTCATGTTTTATTTTGGGGGGGGGGAAAGAAGACCCACCATCACCATCACCCCACCATCGCCGTCGGCAGTAGTGGAGATGGGCCACACTTCTCAAGGTTCGAAAATTCACTTTCTCTAAACTAATAATTAATAATTTACAAAAAAAATAGAAATAATGTAAAAATGTATACATACACGCACAAAAATTAATATTTAAATGTCTTGTGACATTATAACTAGCAAATAATGTGTCGGGGAGGGGGGGGGGGGGGGGAGAAGATGAACATGAACAGTTAGTTCATCTTTTTTTTCTTTTTTTTTTTTGTTATTTTATTATTTTATTAATATTTTTGAATTTCTTTTTGAATTTCCACTTTTTTAATGGCGAGTGAGATCCACTCGCCGCTCCTATGGGACCAAAAGTGGGCCTTGGGACTAAAAGTGTCACTTTTTCACTCCTATGGGACTAAAAGTGTCAAAAAAAGTTCTATGAGACTAAAATTGTTTTGAGGGTAGTCCTATGGGACCAAAAGTAAATTTTTCCCTTTAATTAGATGACATATCCATCGTCGGAGAGTTTTTTTATGACAAAAGTGAGAAAAAGTGTTTTTAGGGATAAAAAATATGGTGTTAAATGTGCATTTAGATGGATTTTTTTTTAAGAGAAAAATATTTGTAATAATTATGGTTGATGTGATATGTTTGTTGTTGTGAGCAATTTGTTGGGATATAATTTTTTGTAAACATATCTTAGTTGAACTCATTGACGGCCTTATTGGGTAGGGATTTCATTTTACACGTTATATTATTTTGCATTAAAATATATGATTAATTCGACTCTCAGTGTTGGGAAATAGCCGAAAGAAAAAATTTTAGTCGATGAGTGAACTGTCAAATCATGAATAAAAATTTACTTTTTTTTTTTTTTTTTCAAGAATTTTTTCAAAATTAGCTAGAACTTTGAGATTTTTTTTTAAAAGAAAGTTTTGATGATGCGCCAACCAAACACATAAAAATCTCTAAAAAATAATTTTCATGGTAGGAGCTGCCAACCAATTAGGGCCTAATTTTCCATTAAAAATTTGAACTTTCTCATAACACAATTACTCGAGATTGACAATACTCTTTCAGCTGCAATATTGGACTTTATTGCCAGTATTGATGTAACGAAACTAGATTGCTATGCACCTCAAAAACGCTTTGAAATTTTGCACATTGTTGACCAGAGCTAATGTGTAGCATAAATTAATGTTCTTGAAAAATAGTTTTAATTGCATTTTTTTTTTCTTTCTGGAAATGTAATATAATTCTGTGTATGGTTATGTTTGTGATGATTCAGTCCAGGCGCAGGCAACAGTATATCTGAAGCGAAAGGAAGTTGCGCAGAGCACATACCACTTAGCCACCTCCATTGAAACACAAAGTTGTGGAAGCTCGCGGTTTAGAAGTGGGATCAGAAAACGTAACTTGAGGAGATTGCACGACTATCAATGTCTATGATAATTGTCCTAATGAAGACACGAGTTATAAACCTGAGGTCCCCCTATCTTTATTGTCTTTTGTCTTCTTCTTCCTCATGTAGTTGAATTAGTGATTAGATGTAATTGTAAAAATAACTTAACATGAGAGGGACTTTATGCAATTTCGAAATTGTCAGGGTTTTTGATAATTGACCATGACATGGGGGTGGGGTGAGGTTAGGTTATGTAGGTAATTAAATCTTTTGATAGGGTAATTGTGATTCTATACTTCGAAGTTGTGAATTGATGTATAAATACAAACATAATACGATATGAATATGTAATATGAAAAATTTTAAAATTTTAAGATACGATATGTTTGTAATCATACGATTATATATATCTCTGGTTAAGATTAAAAAATAAATTTGACTCACTAGGTTCACTAGTATTAGTAAAAATGCATATTAAGCACATCGCTAATTTCATTTTTATAAGTTAAAAAAATCTTCAAACGGATTTGTATCAAAAATTTCATCATATGCAGTTTAAAAACATCAATTTACTAATACTCATAATTACCTTCTAATTCAAAGTTTCAGGTGATAAAGCGCAGAAGACGGGGTTTCAGATGGAGTAAAAGAAGAAAAACAGATCGAGAAGTGGAGCGAAACAGGGTTTCTATCTCTTTCAATTTCTTATTCGTTTGTTTAATTTGAACATTTAATTTTTTACCAAAAGACTGAACAAACTATATCTCTTTTTTTATTTTTGCTGAAAAAATATTGTATAATTTTAAAAAGAAATATGCCGCCTGTACCCACAGCGTGTTGTAAAGTCCAGATTTTTTATCCGACATGGTGTCCATCTTTTTTTTTTTTTTAATTTCTATCACTTCAAAAAGGTATCCGACACGTATTTAGTCAATATTTATGGAATATCCGTATCCGACAAGATACGATATTGGACGAAGTATTTTTAAGAGTATCCAAATTATGACTTTGGAGCCGCGTAGTTTACAGAATAAGCAGGCTGGATGGGTTGACTATCTTTATGTTTTGAGAATCTATACTACCATTCGAAACTGGCACACCAGTTTGTCTTAAATAACAATCCTTTTATATTCTGGTATGTAAAATAGTGAAAATGCAGAGAATCTGCAATTAATTTTGAGTTAGCCATATGGTACCATTGCAGCAAGGCACTGTCCTATGTCCAAGTCCACTAAGTCACGTGCCTATCATATGTTGCTGAACCTCTTATTTTCTTCTTCAACTTGGTAGAAGCAGAATACTCTTGTAGGTCCCCCTAATCTAGCATTAGGTAGCATGGAATGATAAGTTAGAATTATTCCACTCAAGTTGGGTAATATTTAAGTAAAGTGAGGCTCCTCCTGTAGTTTATTATATTATAGGCTTGTGATGGTGATATGGGTAAAAACCCACTTTGACAAAATTACCCCCCAAAGCTAGCTTTATTCTCCAAACAAGCCAAGATCCGTGTGTTTTAGTTCGGGTTCGATATGACCCGACCCGTCCGATCCAAAAGACCCGGAACCTCAGCTGTAGATAGGTAAGACGTGGATTTCAGAGATCATGACGCGTGTTTTATCCCTATCCGTACAAGGTGATCTCTCCTATAAATATCTCACTCCATTTCTCACTTAAGGGGTAAGCATTTCATTACTCCGCATTTACTATAGCAACCTCGATCCTTTAGTCTATACTGACTTGATCGTTGGAGGGTCTACGCTGGGGTCAACCCCAGCTCGACCTTAACGAGGGTCTTTTGATATCAGGTAGTTCCAGTTCAGGAGCTTCGCGATCGTGTTCGAGCCGAGCTTCACTGAGGAGGGTCGAGTTCATTTTAGACCCAAATCAGTTGGCGCCATCTGTGGGAACATTACCAGAGATCAAGGAAATTTCAAGGATCGGTGGAGGGTGCAATCAAGAAGAATAATAGAGCCCATTTTGAAGGTTCAACATCTCAATCCCTGCCACCTGCAACCAAGCCTCCAGTAATGCTTGAAGCTCCAACTATTGAGCCAATAGCGTGTGGTGGAAATGGAGTTCAATCGGAGAATGCAAGAGTGGGGAGGCAAAACTATTGAAGGATCACATCCAGAGAGCGCCGACTACACCGAACGTTTCAGTTCACCCTCAACCTCCTACCCAGCATAGCTTAATTTTGGGAAGAATTGCAAAGAGGGTTGAGATCTGTGAGACCCCAGATAAGTGTTGGGTACAAGTATGTGATTATGATGAAATGCAAAGGTGCAAAGTCAAGCTCCTTCAGAGATCGAATCTGAAAAAGATCGACCTACAAAATAAATGGAAAGGTGTGAGATCTAAGGCATATCTCAAGATGTATGAAAAAATTAATGATGTGCCTCAAAAGATTGAGTTTGCATTGAAGAAGAGCCTGCCTATATGAGTCACGAGAATGGCGATCCTAGAGAGCATCTGGTCTCAATCGAATGTTCAACAACGAAGCTCTAGAGATGCCAGACACCTCGATGGATATGTTGCTCCAGTTACTTCTGCATAGCCTGAAAAAGGGACCATTGGCATCAACATTAGTTATCCAAATTGATAATAATGGTAGAGCGATACAACCAAGAGGAAGAGTTGGAAATCAAAAGAAAAGGATCACCATGATCGAGATCTGAAAAAGATCATGAACGACCTATCAAAGGCTCCAAAGGTACGAAAAGTATACCACTTTAAAATGAATTCCAAGTACTGCAATTTTAGATATGCTCTAATGGCCACTTTAAAATGAATTCCACTTTAAAATGAATTCCAAGGCATTGAGATATGCTCTAGTGGCTTAGAAAAATGAGGTTAACTCCAAATAAAATGAATTCCAAGTACTGCAATTTTAGTAAGGATAAGGATCATGATACCGAAAAAGCTTCACAATTGAAAGATGAGATAGAAAGGCTAATAAAGCAAGGTTACTTGAGGGAATTCGTTAATAGAACCCTCGAGGATCAACAATGTGAAGAGCCTCGATCATGTAAAAGAGGTCAATCCAGGGAAAGAGGAAGGCAAATAAGTGATCATGCAAGAAAAGATCAACACCAAAAACATTAACCTCGACATGGACGCAGAGGCAATAGGCACGAATAGCCCAGGTAAGATGATCCTGAACCTAAAAAAGAAAAGAAAATCAGGTTCGGGGTAATCAATGATAGCAGAAAGACCATCAAATGAAGGTTCAGTGAATGCAAGAAAGCATATATGGAAGCTAAGGTCATATAGGCCAATGTTTAAAAATAAGTCGATCCTAGTAGTTAATGCCACAGAGGAGGATCATTTTCTATGGTGGCGATTGGGGTGTTTTGGTAGGATCTCAGGATGATCCTGTGATGATCACTATGAATGTAGCCAACTTCTCTATTCAAAGGGTTAGTACCCCATTGACGGGTTTAAGAGAGGTTTGATGTGACCAAAAGATGGTGAGAGAGTGTTATACCACTTCCTTGAAAAAGAGAAAAGATAACACGCGAACTCGATCCAGATCACAAGGAGGATCAGCAGAGCAAAATAATGCTCTTAGTGAGCTAGAAGCTCCCATCAAAAGAAAGAAAAGGTAAGGATGAAGCTCCGAGCTCCCAGAGAAGCCAGAAAAGATTCAAGCGATGCTTGATGCGGAACCACCGCGATCTGTAAGAAATGTGCAAAGACTCACTAGCGGGAAGGACAACCTTGAAGGTTTGCATTTCTTTAAAATAACTTTGAAAGAGCTTAAAGGTTATCTTACTTCGCTACCATGGTGCGCGAGGTCGATCCTCAATGAACCTTTAATTCTGCACTTAGCAATTTTTTAGGGTGCTATCAATACTATACTAACTCGAAAGATCGGGACCGGCCATCGGCCGATCTATTGCGCATGCAAGATTCTACAAAAAATAGAGAATAGTTATTCTGAAATGGACAAATGGGCGTTAGCGTTGGTTACAGTTTTGCGAGAACTCCGACCTTACTTCCAATCATGCCGAATCATAATGCTCATGACGCAACCACTACATCAGGTTCTAGCCAAACCATGAGTTTTGGATAAATTGGTAAAGTGGGTAGTCGAGCTACAGGTGTTTGATGTGGACTATCACAGTCGTGGTTCATCAAAATCACGCCATTGCTAACTTTGTGATCAAGGTCACATCGATCCAAGAAGAGCAAAAAAATGACAAAAGCATGGATGCCTCATGTAAATGGTTCATCAACGACCCAAAGAGAAGGGATAGAAGTTTGGCTCTAGGATCCATAAGGGTCATTTTTGAAGTATGCAATCAAGCTCGAGTTTGGAATCGCCAATAATGAGGCAAAATATGAAGCACTAATTACATGACTCACGATATATATACCGACCCTCAGCTCATTGCAAACTAGGTTGATGGTTTTTGTGAATTGAAGGAGAGAAACATGACAACATACCTGAACAAGGTACAACATCTCATTTCTCAATTGGAAGAAGCAAAATTTTAGTTAAATTCATAGGTAGTGAAAGCAAGCAAGTTACAGTGATGGTCTCTAAACACTCGAAAATCAGATCTGAAAAGGATCAACCTGAAGTGGTAATAATAGAGGTTGAACCAAGCTGGATGGATGATTTGAAGAAACATTTGGATGGAACTCTACTCGAGGATTGTCACAGCAAAAAGGGTCATACATCAAGCAACTCTTCACCATTATGAAGAGCGAACTCTATATAAGGTACAAACGAACCTAACCCATCAACCGACTACACTTGTGGAAATGATCAACGTCATTTACCTGCAAAACCTTTTTCCCAAAAAAATAATAAAAAAAAAAGCTCGACCCATGAGGTTGATAATGAGCTTCATCCTCTAAGTTCGACCCAGAAAGCAAAGAAATCTGCTTCTAAAAGAGAGGCAACAAAATTTTGATGAAGAACTCCAACCAAAATCTCAATCCATGAAGCAAAAGCGAGACCCTGCGAAATAAGGATTCAACTCAAGATCAGCACTTACGAATCCAAAGTTAATCAATAGCATATGATACTCGAGCTACATGCTTATGACAAATAGCATATGATACTCGAGCTACATGCTTATGACAAGGTACATTTTTTGTCTCCATAACTATCAATATAATTGCTATTTACACTTAAAAAAAAAAAAAAGAACTCGAAGTTGTTGCTCATGAACCATGACCCAAGTTCTGAAAAAGACTTGGCAAACATTTAAATATTTCTTAATAAAGAAATAGAAATGGTTGCTCATGGACCATGGATCATGACCCAAGTTCTGAAAAAGACATGGCAAACATTTAAATATTTCTTAATAAAGAAATAGAAGTGGTTGCTCATGAACTATGACCCATGTTCTGAAAAAGACTTGGCAAACCTTTAAATATTTCTTAATAAAGAAATCTAAATGGTTGCTCATGGACCATGGATCATGACCCAAGTTCTGAAAAAGACTTGGCAAACATTTAAATATTTCTTAATAAAAAAATAGAAATGGTTGCTCATGGACCATGGATCATGACCCAAGTTCTGAAAAAGACTTGGCAAATATTTAAATATTTCTTAATAAAGAAATAGAAATGGTTGCTCATGAACCATGGATCATGACCTAAGTTCTGAAAAAGACGTGGCAAATATTTAAATATTTCTTAATAAAGAAATAGAAATGGTTGCTCATGAACCATGGATCATGACCTAAGTTCTGAAAAAGACTTGGCAAACATTTAAATATTTCTTAAAAAATAAATAGAAAATGGTTTCTCATGGACCATGAACCATGATCCAAGTTCTGAAAAGAGAATGGTTTCTCATGAACCATGAATCATGATCCAAGCTCTGAAAAGAGAATGGTTTCTCATGAACCATGAATCATGATCCAAGTTCTGAAAAGAGAATGGTTTCTCATGAACCATGAACCAAGTTCTGAAAAATGGTTAGAAATTAAATATTTCTAAAAAAAGAAGGAAGACCAAGTTCCAAAATCCAAGAACCAAAATCTGAAAAAGATACAAAAACCAACTAAAAGGAAGACATACGAAGTCGCCATTACCTCTGAAAAAGAGGGAAAAAATCAATGAGTCGGAAGGTTCACCATGAACTCGACCCTACCTCTGAAAAAGATGGTATAATTGTTAGTATAGAAGGTTCACAATGAACTCGACCTTACCTCTGAAAAAGATGGTATATTATTAAGTCGGAACGTTCATAATGAACTCGATCCTACCTCTGAAAAAAATGGTATAATTATCCAAATTTAAAAGGAAGACATACGAAGTCGACCTTACCTCTGTAAAAGAGGGAAAAAATCAATGAATCGGAAGGTTCACCATGAAGTCGACCCTACCTCTGAAAAAGGTGGTATATTATTAAGTCGGAACGTTCAAAATGAACTTGACCCTACCTCTAAAAAATATGGTATAATTATCCAAATTTAAAAGGAAGACATACGAAGTCGACCTTACCTCTGAAAAAGAGGGAAAAAATCAATGAATCGGAAGGTTATCCATGAACTCGACCTTACCTCTGAAAAAGATGGTATAATTGTTAGTACAAAAGGTTCACAATGAACTCGACCTTACCTCTGAAAAAGATGGTATATTATTAAGTCGGAACGTTCATAATGAAGTCGACCTTACCTCTGAAAAAAATGGTATATTATTAAGTCGGAATGTTCATAATGAACTCGACCCTATCTCTGAAAAAGATAGTATATTATTAAGTCGGAACGTTCATAATGAACTCGACCCTAGAAAAAAAGGAAGAATTCTTAAGTCGGAAGGTTCACAAAAAGTCGAACCTATTTCTGAAAAAGATGGTATAATTGTTAATACAGATGGTTCACAAACGAAGTCGATCCTATCTGAAGACGAAGAAGATTCATCAAAAGGATGACATGCGAAGTCGATCCTATATCTAAAAGGACGACCCGCAAAGTCGATCCTATATCTAAAATCAACCAAAAGGACGACGAACGACGTCGATCCTAGACCTGTAAGAGAGTAATTTCAATAGGACGACATGCGAAGTCGATCCTAAAGTTGAAAAGTGATCAACTAAAAGGACGACCTTCAATACGTAATCAAGCCTCGCCATCTTCACTGGCATCCTTGCGTTCTCTTTTTCTTCATCACCTTGGATTGGCTCGGCAATAGTGCGAGGGTTCAATTGTCTAAAATTAATAGCCAAAATGCTTTCTAGAAAGCACAAAGGAACTGCTTCGATCAAAAGACTTTTCTTTTTACTTCATCAGTCATGATTGCACCTCATGATTGTGCTTCACATTAACTAATGAAGTGGGGGATTAATGATATGGGTAAAAACCCACTTTGACAAAATTACCCCCCCAAAGTTAGCTTTATTCCCCAAACAGGCCAAGATCCGCGCGTTTTAGTTCGGGTTCGATATGACCCGACCCGTCCGATCCGAAAGACCCGGAACCTCAGCCGTAGATTGGTAAGACGTGGATCTTAGAGATCATGACGTGTGTCCTATCCCTATCCGTACAAGGTGATCTCTCCTATAAATACCCCACTCCATTTCTCACTTAAGGGGTAAGCCTTTCATTACTCCACATTTACTATAGCAACCTCGATCCTTTAGTCTATACTGACTTGATCGTCGGAGGGTCTACGCTGGGGTCAACCCCAGCTCGACCTTAACGAGGGTCTACGCTAGGATCAACCCCAGCTCGACCTTAACGAGGGTCCTTTGATTTCAGGTAGTTCCAGTTCAGGAGCTTCGCGATCTTGTTCGAGCCGAGCTTCACTGAGGAGGGTCGAGTTCATTTTAGACCCAAATCAGATGGGATAAATACTTTTAACGACAGAGGTGTTGATCAAGGAAGTTCCATCGAGAAATTGGAGGTTATGTAGTGCCTCAATTGGCCTCTAAAACTTGCGACGAGGAGACGTGTGTCACCACGTGAATAATAAATTCCATGAAGGAGCGAGGACTATAAAAAATTGTATGTAGTATTGTTATTAGTCTCTTAGTTTAGTGGTGGTTCATTGATGGGATTGTGGAGTCTGACATAAAAAAGATTGAAAAAAATAGCTAAAAATGGCAGAGAGGGAGGCAACGAGGCACTAGAGTCAGAGCGCGTTTGGCTAAGCTTATTTTAAAGAGCTTATAAGCCCTTAGTGCTTATAAAATATTTTCAGAGCTTATAAGCTTTCCAGCTTATAAGCTTATCCAAAACATGTTATAAGCTCCAACATCTTATAAGATGTTTTAAGAACTTATAAGATGTTTAAAAAAAGGTAGGTTTGAGTTACTTTTTTAAAAACAGCTTATAAGACCCAAACATCTTATTTTTGGTTAATCTGTATTTTTTTTTTGAAATACCAAACAAATTTATAGAGTTTATAAGCTTAGCCAAACACCCTCAAGATCTTAAAAAATAAGTTGGGGTCCCCTTATTTATTTTTTAACAGCTTATAAACTCCTAACATCTTATTTTAAGAGTTTATAAGCTGTTTCACCAAAAATTTACCAAATACTTTGTAAGAACTTATAAGCTCTTAAACATCTTATAAGATGATTTAAATAGCTTATAAGCTTAGCCAAACACTCTCTCAATCATTTGTCTGGATGCAGCGGTGCTCGGGGCTATTTTCTCAATTCCTGTGTTATTTTTATGGTAATTTTTGATTTGGTGTGCGGGCTTGATTAATTGATTCTTCATTTTGAGTCCCTAATTGTTTGGTTATTGATTGTTAATTTTTTTGCCCTTTAGAGAGACTATCAATTTTCTCCCCCAACTATACTCTTTGTACCAAATACCCCTTAAATTGTAAAAAAATACACTTACCCCCTTCAATTGCATGAGATTGCCCCCTCTTACCTTGACCAATATTTTTCCTTTCATTTTTTATTTTCTTCCCCATTTTATTCTTTTTCAAAAAATTTCTTTTCTTACATATATTAAATAAAATTTATCCAAAATATTATAATTAATTATTTTAAATAATAATTTGCAATATTTTTTTAGCACAAATATTAAATTAACTTGGTGAGAACACATTATATAAATATTTGAAAAAATTCAACTAACGCATTGTGACAAAATTAAAATAATTAAAATAGATTTTTAATATATTTTATGTATATTTTGATAATATATATATATATATGTATGTATGTATGTGTGTGTGTATCTGTGTCTGTGTGTAGTTTAAATCAGGGGGGTGTAAAGATATGTATATTTTTGGTTAATTTAAATACATTTATATGTGTATATATATTTATACTGTTAAAATATAATATGTTAGCATTAAGTTTAATATATATATATTATATATATATATATATATATATTCTCATAAATTAGGGTATTAAAAATACACGTATATGTAATAAGAACGGGAGTTGTTAAAGGCACTCCATTTTTTTTTTGGCATTCCACATTCCATTTTATTTTTTCAAAAAGACAAAATTATCCTTAATGCTAAAAATATATATTAGCGCAAGGCACAATTGCACATTGTACTATCATGGACTCCTAAAAAAATTATTGAACCTTGATAAGCTTTGTCCAAAAGAAATAGGTAGGGAAAAACATAAAGCCCTTCAAACTTTTTGCAAAGAAATAGTTATTCTTTTTTCCCAACTTTCTAAGATAAAATATCCATCTACTAGTTGATGTATATATTTTGGTTCTTGGTTGCCTTTGAAATTACATCAATTAAAATTGTAGCTGTAACAAAAAATAAATAAATTTAGCAATGGATCACCGAAGCAATGAATATAATTTAGAGGAGTTAGATAAGATTTTAGAGCTTGCAAATACTAAAAATTTCGAGAAAATTTTAGAATATTATACGTACTAATAAGCCCATTACTAATACAATTGGATTATTATTTCTTCATAGTCTTTTAGTCCTTTTTATATGTATTTTAAACATTGTGGACTCTTGAAAAAAAAAATTAGGGCTTTTGCTCAATATTTTCCTTGATGATTTGTTTCTTTCTAAAATAGTTTAACATATTAGTTTATTAGTTGATTTTTATATTTCTTTTACCATTTGCAATATTATGTTTATGTGTTCATAATTAATGATTTGTAGAGTTTTCGATTAAACGAATGATAATGCTAAAATCATTTTAGATTTGTTAGGTAATAAAGTAAATATAAAAATAAAATTTTATTTTAATTCATTCAATTTATATGAATATTGTAGGATGAAATTATTTCTTATTTGTGAAGTCACAATGTTGATGTCTATAACATTTTTCATATTATCTCCAATCGTGTTTCTAGATATTGTATATTGAATTAACTTTAACATGTTTATACTAAATCGATTTAACAAGAATGAGACAAATTGTCTTCAATTTTTTTTTTTACACATTGAAGGGCTTTTTTGTCTTTTGACAAAATAAAATAAAAGTTGGAGTGCCTTTAACAACTCTCGATAAGAAAATATACATAAAAGATATCTGTTGTAATTAATTTGATTTTGTAATAATGTATTAGCATAATTCCATCATACAAACACACAATGTGATGTCACCAAATTAATTTATTATTATTGCTAAAAATATTGCAAATTATTATCTTAAACAATTAGGCCTCAACAATCTAGTTTCCCATTTTTCAATATTTCAGAGTTTTTTTCTTCAAAAATTTATTTGTTTGGCATCTTCAAGAAATATCTCAAAAAAAATACTACACTTTTCCCTAAAAAAAAAAGATCCTCAAATTTCCAGAAAAATGAATTCAAGTGAATTTCTCTCACATTTTTCTTAGGAAAGTCAAGTTTTTTACTATTCATGATTAGACAGCTCACTCAACAACTAAAAGACATTTATCTGTCAATATCTTAACATAATTATCAAAATAATCACATATCTTAATTTGAAATGACGCAAGGTACAAAATAAGATCCATTTTGAATATTTTTATCGATGAGTTTAACTTAAATATGTTTAAATTTTCTTAGAAATAAAAACTCATCCATACCCAATTTCCTACAAAAAAAAAAAAAAAACCTTTCTTACAAAAAAAAAAAAAAGTATCACATCATACCTAATCATTACACTTTTTTCATAAAAAAAACTCAACCAAACACACTTCCTCCACTATATCCATACTCCCTTAAAAATAAATTCTCTTACTTTTTCTAAGGAAAATGAGAAATAGAAAATAGCATCTCATCCAATCGGGCCCTTTGTTATAGGGAAAATTAGAAAAAAATTCCCAATCCCATTTCAAGCTTGAAGTTCAGTTCCTAAGCATGTATTTAAGCTCTGCACTCCCTAGTTCATGTTACAAATTGTGATTCACTTCCTACCCACCTGAAAAGACAAAAATGCCCTTCATATATCTTTTTTTAATCACTTTCTTCCTCCCATCTCTCTTTTCTTTTTTCTTTTTCACCTTCACAAATCCGATTACATTGGCTTTTTCGGCGATCGACTATGTTCAAGGGTGACACTGTCTTATTCTGCACAACGAAAGGAACAAATCGAAATCCATATTGCCTATATTTCGAGTAATTTTTTTTTCAAACTTCATATGTATAGAGATTGCAGTATCGATAATGAATGTGTGAAGTATTTTTAGTGCTTAGTTGAATTATATTCAAATGAAAAGTTGACAGATTTGTGCGACTTCACGGCAACGTCCATAACGCACTATACGATGTTCAAAATCATAAATCATTTTTTTATTTTGAAAATGGACACAGAGCTTTTGAGAACTGTATGACACATATCAATAAAAGACTCGTATGATAGAATTTTGCCTGCAAACGTAAGCCAAAATTTATAGATAGTTTTGCGTTACTTCACGAGAAAGTCCATAACTCACAGTACAATGGTCAAAATCATACATAATTTTTTTTGTTTCAAAGTGGACACGTATAGCTTTCCAAAAATGTATGACACATTATCAAGAAATCTCTAATATGAACAATTATTTCTTCAAATATAAGCTAAAATTTATCGACAGTTTTGCACAACTTTACGAGAAAGTCCATAACGTACTGTACGATACTCAGAATTATAAATCGCTTTTTTAAATTCAAAGTAGACACATAGAGATTTATGAAAATGTATGATAAATTATCAAAAAATGGCTAGTATAAAACAGTTTTTCCTTCAAATGTAAGCTAAAATTTATCAACAGTTTTGTGCGAGATTTTCCGATAAAGTCCATAACACACTATGATGCTCGGGATCATAAACCGATTTTTTACTTTCAAAGTAGACATAGTGATTTATGAAAATGTATGAAACATTATCAAGAAATTTCTAGTATGAAACAATGTTGTCTTCAAACGTAAGTTAAAATTTGTAGACAGTTTTATGCGACTTCATGAGAAAGTCCATAACACATTGTACGATGCTCAGAATCATAAACTGCATTTTCACTTTCAAATTAGACACATAAGATTTCTGAAAATATATGATAAATTATCAAAAAATGTCTAGTATGAAACAGTTCTCCCTTCAAACGTAAGCTAAGATTTGTCGACAGTTTTGCGCGACTTCGCGAGAAAGTCCATAACGCACTTTACGATGCTCAGAATCATAAACCAATTTTTTCTTTCAAGGTAGACACATAGAACTTTATGAAAATGTATGACACATTATCAAGAAATGACTAATATGAAAAAAAAATTCCTTGAAATGTAAGCTAAAATTTATTGACAGTTTTGCGCGACTTCACGAGAAGTCCATAACACATTGTATGATACTCGAAATCATAAAGCTTTTTTTTTTCTTTCAAAGTAGACACATAGGGATTTTTAAAATGTATAACACATTATAAAAAAATATCTAGTATGAAATAGTTTTTTCTTCAAATGTAAGCTAAAATTCACAGATTATTTTGCACGGCTTCATGAAATGTCTATAACGCACTATACGATGCTTGAAATCATAAATTATTTTTTTTATTTTCACATTACACACATAGGGCTTTTCAAAAATATATGACATGTTATCAAGAAACGTCTAGTATGAAATATTTTTTTCTTCTAACATAAGCTAAAATTTATTGACAATTTTACGCTACTTCGCAAGAATGTCAAATATGTCATTGTACTAATTGGACAATTAATATTTCCGAATATATCATTTAATATGTAAGAATACGTTATATAAATGAAATGAAAATCATTTATTTGTAATAATACGTATACGTGAAAAATACATCGTTCTATGTACACATACTCAATTGTCATGTAAAACTACGTCATTTCATATGTAGGAATACGTCCTTTAAATAAAATAAAAGTCATTTATATGTAATAATACTTCATTTTGTATGTTACCGTACGTCATTTTTATGTGAAAATAAGTTGTTTACATGTACACATACGTCAATTATCATGTAATAATACTCCATTTCATTGTAAGAATAAGTCCTTTAAATGAAATAAAGCCATTAATATTCAATAATACTTCATTTTGTATGTTACCATATGTCGTTTTATATGTAATTTCATATGTAGGAATACGTCCTTTAAATAAAATAAAATGTCATTTATATGTAATAATACTTCATTTTGTATGTTACTGTGCGTCATTTTTTATGTAAAAATACGTTGTTTACATGTACACATACGTCAATTATCATGTAATAATACGTCCTTTCATTGTAAGAATAAGTCCTTTAAATGAAATAAAGCCATTAATATTCAATAATACTTCATTTTGTATGTTACCATACGTCATTTTATATGTACAAATACGTCAATTTACATGTACACATACATCAATTATCATGTAAAAATATGTCATTTGATGTGTAATAATACTTCATTTCATACGTAAGAAAACATTCTTTAAATGAAATAAAAAGTCACTTACATATAATAATACTTCATTTTGTATGTTACCATACATCGTTTTATATGTATAAATACGTCAATTTACATGGACACATATGTCAATTGTCATATAAAAATACGTCATCTTAAATGTAACCATACCTCATTTATATTTGATAATACAACCATATATTTGTAATAATACATATTTTAAATGTAATAAAACATATTTCAGTTGTATCCTAAAACCTAAACCCCAAACATTAAATCTACTAACACACATTATTATATTTGGACAAGTTTTTTATGAATGATAATTGTATCTATTTGTAATATATTAAAGTTGCATTATACAATGTATTAGAGAATATGTTGTACATTTCTTTCACAAACGTAATATGTGTAAACACTACTACTAGTGATCACATGAATACTTAGGCATGTTATATATTTAATAATATTAATTTATAATGTCACTAAGGTGCATTAAAAAACATACTTGGAGCAAAATATGCATTAAATCAACAAATGTTGATCTATAGTTTTGATAAACAACGATATAATGAAAATAGATATGCTAAACACTATGTGTATCCACACTACTATTAGTTATCACTTGAATCTATTTGTAAGGGTTTATAGTTTTGAGATACTTATACATATGATTATACATATTTAATATTGTTCATTTATGACGTATCATTAAAAAGTAAATATGTAATGTTACAACTAATACGATGCATATACAGTGACATATTATTACATATCAAATAATGAAGGGATAATTATAATTTACCCCTCTGTGTTAGTCCGAAATTGCTAAACACCCCCCTCTGTTAAGAAAATAGGCAAAATCACCCCTATGTTATCTTAAAACCTATGCGAAAATTCACTCGCGAGTTGCGCGATTTTGGATTTTTTTTTATGAATAGTATGCACGTGGAATGTCAATTTTATCCCTCTAATTAAAATAAAAATAATTTTTACTTTTATCTTTTTTATTTTTCATTTTTCTTTTCTTTTTCTCACTACTTCTTTGTTTCTTCTTCCTCACCATCTGCAACTCCCCCAGCCACCATAACTGTGCAGTCCCACCTCCCCCACCACCCCGCCTCTTCCCAATCACTCACCCATGCCCCCACCAAAACACTTACCCCATAACCCTAACCCATATTCTTTTTCATTTTTTATTTGTTCCTTTTTCATTTTCCCTTTTCCTTTTCTTCTTTTTTTGCTCTTCTCTTATGTTCTTTCTCGTCAAGCATTCGCCGGTCATTACCCCCATCCCAAACGTCGCCCACCACCCCAACGGCGCCACTTTACCCCACCGCGATTAACCGCCACGGGTAAGCCATTCCCTCCCCTGAAATCGCCACCGCCGAGCCATCTACCTCCCCTGAAATGGCGACGCCACCTCTAGATTCCGACCCCCGCCGCCACCGCCGTCGGGGGCAAGAAATCTCCGTATTGTTGTCTTCTTGTTTGAGAATTGTGGCAATAAACCTCATTTGATTTGGTTATGTTGACTGAAGATTTCAAAAAGAAAAGAAAAATCAAAAAATTGATTTAATCTTTTTTTTTAATTTTAAAGAGATCTAACCGTTGGAATTTTATTATAAAATCTAATGGTCAAGATTTTAAACTTTTAAAAATTAATACCTAATAATTAGAAGGGTATAACGGGCAAAGAACAAAAGAATTTAACACCGTTAAGTTTCATGGATGGAAAGGGTAAGTGAGCATACAAAAATATAACAGAGGGGTGATTTTGCTTATTTTTTTAACTGAGGGGGTGTTTAGCAATTTTCAACTAACACAGGGGGGTAAATTATAATTATCCCAATAATGAATGTCTACATATAATAAATTAATGTATTATTACATATCAAATGACACATGGTTACATATAAATTGATATATTACTACACATCAATTGACGTATGGCTGCATATAAATTAAAGTATGACTATATATCAATTGATGTGTGGTTACATATCAAATGTCATATTATTACATATGAATTAACGTATTATTACATATAAAATGACGTATTACTACATATCAATTGACGTGTGGTCACATATAAAGTGTCGTATTACTACATATGAATGGACGTATTATTATATATCAAATGACGTATGGATACATATAAATTGACGTATAATTATTACATATCAATTGACATATGGTTGCATATAAAATGTCGTATTATTACATATGAATGAACGTATTATTACATATCAAATGACATATGGTTGCATATAAATTGACGTATTATTACATATCAATTGACAGATGGTTGCATATAAAGTGACATATGACTACATATCAACTGAAGTATGGTTACATATAAAATGCCGTATTACTACATATGAGTTGACATATTATTACATATCAAATGACGTATGGTTACATATAAATTGACGTATTACAACATATCAATTGAACTATGACTATATATAAATGTCGTATTATTACATATCAATGGACGTCTATTACATATCAAATGACGTATTGTTACATATAAATTGACGTATTACTACATATTAATTGAAGTATGGTTACATGCAAAATGTCATATTATTACATATGAGTTGACATATTATTACATATCAAATGGCGTATGGTTACATATAAAATGTCGTATTATTACATATGAATTGGCGTATTATTACCTATCAAATGACGTACTGTTACATATAAATTGGTGAATTACTACATATAAATTTATGTTTTATTATTATTATATATCAAATGACGTATGGTTACACATAAATTGATGTATTATTATATATAAAATAATGTATTGTTTAATAGAAAGTGACGTATAATTTCATATCAATTGACATAGTTTTATCTATTAATTGACGTATTTGTATATTAAAAGTGACGTATTAGTACTTAAAATAGATGTATTATTTCATACAAAGTGACGTATGTTTTCATATCAATTGACATATTTTTCTCTATTATTTGACGTATTTGTACATTAAAAATAACGTATTAGTACATTAAATTTACGTATTATATCATACAAAGCAACGTATGATTTCATATCTATTGATAACATGTCATATATTTTCAAAAATCTGTTAAATATCAATTGAAAACACTTGCATTGTGCACTGAATATATGTCGAACATGGTTTATGTATACTGCAGTTGCTGTTCATATGAAAGTTTGAAAAAAAAAAAACTTGTTCTCAAAATATAGGCAATCTGGATCTTGATTTGTTCTTTTCATCATGGAGAACAAGATGGTGTCACTTTTGAACAATTTTGATCGTCGAAAAAAGCCTATGTAATTGGAATTGTGGTTAAGGAGAAAAGGAAAAAAAGGATAGAAAAGTGGAAAAAGAGAGAACGAGAGGTTGAGGAAGGAGGAGAGAGAAAGAAAAGATGGAGAAAGAGGATGTGGTGGGTCATTCGTAATTTTATGTTAAGTTGAGGATATTTTGATCTTTTCGCAGGAAGTAGGGAGTGAATCCTAACTTTTAATTACAATTGGGGAGTGCATAGCTTTAAATCATGGCTAGGGACTGATCCATGAATTGATTAGTGCATTGGGGATTTTTCTCTAAAAATCCGTTAGTTATAATACTTTGGGTAAATTTTAACTACATTTTAAATATATAAGAAAAGAAAATTTGTGAAAAAGAAAAAAATGGTGGAGAAAATGAAAAATAAAAGGAAAAATAATGGTTAAGGGTAGTAAAGACAATTCCATGCAATTAGGGGCAAGTGTATTTTGCCCTAAAAGAAATGATAAAACAACAGAAATTTACTGCCTAAAATATAATAATTAATAATTAGTGATGCATAATTTAGTAACATTAGAAAATGCTCTAATTTTAAATGTTGAAATCCTTTTTTGAGAGACCAAAACTTTCATAGAGTGAGATAGAAGAATTAAAAACAAAATAGACAGAGAAAAATATCCGCATTGTGGTCAACAATTAATCCATAATTGTAGACGTCCATTTAACAAACAAGTAAAAACGGAGACCACCTCCTCCATCCATCAATCAGAAAGATTCATAGAAACAATTTAGGATAACTAATTAGCTTTTGATGATTAACACATCATGTAATGATGCATACAATCATTTCACTTGAAAAAATAAAAATACAAAATTGTGTGTAAGTGACTGAAATAACCTCCTGACTCCCACCATGGGAAATTGCAAAATTGTGAAAGATTGTGGTTAAAGTGTTTGAAAAACATCCAAATCCCGAGAATGGAATCTTCCATATTACTAAGCGCATTAAATGTATTGCATTGGAGGTCGCACGTTTTATTTTCTCTAAGACGGTGAAGATGTCTGTTTCTTTGCATACTTTATTCATTAACTTGTGAAACAAAAGAAAACACACTTCCACACACATTAAATTAAGTTTACAAGGTTCTCATCCTGTCTGTCTACTCACAATTTGAAGTGGTCGTATAGGGGCTTGCTTCAAACTTGCAAATTTTGACACTGAAATTACGCATTTCATTAGGTAATAGGAAAAGGTCCCCACTTCTATTCTATAAGATCTCCTATTGCAAACATATGCTATAGGAAACTCTATTACATTTTCTAATATCTAAATTCACTGTTCGAATCCTCTATTCTAAATTATATTTTATTGCTTATTTCGTTTATTTATATGTATGCCAAGTGTACAAAATGCAAATTACTTGTCTATTTAAAAAAAATATTAATACATTTAGCATTTATATAAGTAATTGTTTTTGATAAAATTATATAAGTAAATGGAACAGGAGATATAATACAATATGGAATAGATAATCTGATTTGCTAAACTAAGGTCTCTTTTAGTTCAACTAAAAATTTAGTGCAAATTTAATTTGATCGCACTTTATAAATCACAATATAAGTGTTTTTTTTAGTAGCTAAATTAAGGCTAGATTGTCCAATGAAGTGAACCTAACCCTCATGAAATGATCCTTTTGATAATGCTAAATTATGGCTAGGACTTGATTATCGAAACTCCATCAATACACTAAAAATTAAGCTTTATACATAGTGGATTAAACATTATAAATCGGCACCATCATCCATAATACACTCGCATAAAGTAATAAGTACTTCATCCATAGCAAGGTTGGGGCTCGTGACTTTAGAAACTTAACCATCAAATCATTATATCAGTGGTAATATAAGTATAATTGTACTTGTTTTATGTCTGGTTAGATTCAATCTAATTGGATCTTGACTCGAATATCAACTATTTTACGATGAGCTACTAGTCAACACCACTTTGTATTATCGATTTGCAAAATATTTTTGATCACTACAATAGAGAGATAACATTTTAGCTGGTGGTAGTAATGAGCTTTTCCAGTAGGCAGTAGTCATTGCTCAATCGAGCTTTCTTATTGAACGGTAGCTATTGCTCAACTGGACATCTATTAGGGGGAAAAAGCTCCTAGAGATTATGATCATCGCCAAAAGATGTTAAGCTATTCATTCTTCAGTGTCTTTGAACTACCAAAAAGGCTTGTTGGTTTTTACACTCTGTTTGGTTCAAAGAAATTGTTAGGGAAAGGGAAAACAAAAAAAACACAAATAAAACTGTTTTCTTTTTCCCACGGGTTTCCTCATTAAGTGGTAAGGAAAATGTACTACTCAAAGTAGTATTACATTTTCTTTTCATTTACATTTTTTTAGTAATCAAATAATGAAAAATGATTTTCCTTTGCATTTTCTTTTTCTTTTTCTATTAATTTTTTGAACCAAACATAGCATTAGAGAACAGAAATGATCGTTGCTGGTATTATTATATAAAATATATTGTAAATTTTAGATTATAGAATTGATACGATTGCTGTGAAAAGAGAGCTGTTTTCCTCGGTATAGAAGATTAGAAGCTTGGAATCATGTGATGGGCATTAAATGCGAGGTAGAGGGAATCGATCTTAATGTTATAATTTAGGAGTATTGTTTCAGAAACCCTCGTGATCTTTCATGCATAATCACAACATAATGACAATTCGAATTTAATTTATGATGCAGAACTATTATTATATTTTTATTATGATTACTTTGTTAAAACTCTTACTCAATCTAATGCATGTGACCCTGATCACTTGTCTATTGTGGTTGGGCATTTATTTTTGATTTTTTTGGTCTTTTGAAGTTTGTACTTCTCTTCTCTTAATTTTCTGAAATAATTATTCATGTTTCCGTAGTTATCCGTTGTTATTAATTATTATTGATCTTCTTTTCTTGAGGATTTAAGCAAAAAAATTGAGTTCTCTGCTTCATATTAGGACAAAATGGTCATATGTTATTGGCAAGGACTGCATTGATCCTATGTGAATATTGTGACAACAAAAAAATGTTCTTATATAGCTAGATTTTAGCAACGCCTATATCATCAGGAAATGGGCTACACTCATATCATTGTTATAGGTACACATACACGGATAACAACTGTGTTTGTAGTTGATATCGTGTTTGGTTCTCTCTGTTTTTTTTTTTTTTAATTTTTATAAATTTGGAAGTAATTAAACCAAAATTAGAAAACTCATTAATATCTTTTTCATTTGGAAAAATGAACATTTCTTTGATCTTTCTTTCCAATTTGATAAATTTAGTTATTCTTTCAAAATTGGTGATATATATATATATATATATATGTTTTAAATTAATCTTCTCTAGTAAGGTTAGCAAATATCACAATCATGAATCATGAAAACAATTTTCTTTAAAATTGATAAGGCATGAAAGCACAACCTCACAATTCTCCTTTCTAAAATATAGAATACAATACTGCCTAAAAAACCAAGAGAAGTAAGTCTTTAATAATAATAAACAATTTCTTTCTATGATATGGAATATAATACTGCCTAGAAAAACAAGAAAATTAAGTCATTAATAATAATAATAATAATAATAATAATAATAATAATAATAATAATAATAGTAATAAAAAGTTTTCAATGCCCAATATCTTAAAATCTTGTTACGCTTTTATCCATGATCTTTCAACATTTGTCGTCATGATTGTAACATTGAACTCAATGATAATGTTTGTGTGTATATATAAAATAAATTTTGATTAGTCATAAGAAAATATTTGCATGTATATATGTTTGATGTTTCCATGTGAATGTACGCCAACAAACATTCACGTTGAACCCATATCTCTCCCTCGGTCCGGGTTGCGGGTCTTCCTCCACATCTTTTCAGGCTATAATATTGCAATTTACTAAAACCCTAACCCTAGTTCCTCTCAACAATTTATTGCTTTTGTCTTTACTAATCTTTAAATAATTATTTCTCCGATTCCCATTACTACTTTGGTTTTTCTTTCTTTCTCTTTCTCAAGTTATTGACAAATTATCTTCATATATTTAATGTTCATTAGATATATAATAAATTAAGGTTTCAAATTAGAGCAATTTGGCCAAGCTCTCTCATGCCTTGGCGGTGGTCAACCTCTCATGCTCATTTGATTCTTTAAGACGATTCTTTCTATATTAATATGACTAAAATATCCTTCTTTTTCGTACGGTTTGTTTTAATTAACCTATAATCAGTCGGGGGCAAGACTGTAATTTTATCAACTAGTAAGCTAAATATATGATTTTATATTATGGTAGGTGCCACTAGGCTAGAACAGTGACATTCAATTTTAATTTCTAACATGTCAAATTGTAATCCTAATTGTTTATGTCGAAATTAATGTAGAATTTAGAAGAATAGTACCAATATTTTATTCACTATAGTGGACTAATTGAACTCCATCTCCACCATTATAAATAGGTCTTCCGAACTACCACATTCGTGTCTGTTATACACTGCACAACAAAAGAAAATAAGTTGATTCAAACATTTTCTACCAAAAAAAAAAAAAGAAATTATGGGAGGAGGAAGTTCACCATGCGCTTCCTGCAAATTGCTACGACGCCGTTGCGCAAAGGACTGCATCTTCGCCCCTTACTTCCCTCCCGACGATCCTCATAAGTTCGCCATCGTTCACAAGGTCTTTGGTGCTAGCAACATTAGCAAGATGTTGCAGGTCTGTCTATTTTCATCTTTCTAATTCGTTTCTATCACACTACTTTATACGAATGCTAAATTAATTCTTATACACACCCATAAATATTTCTTAAATTGACAAGTGTGAATCAGTATACCTGGTTTTACATTTATATTGCTTTTATGTACCAAAAAGCTTTAAGAATACGAAAAATAGGTCTTCACATGACGAGAAATGTTACATTTGTGTATGAGTTGTTTGACTTATAGTTTGGAAATGTTGCAGTTCTGTCTATTTTCATCTTTCTAATCCTTTCTTCCACACCACTACTTTATAAGGATGCTAAATCAATTCTTCTACATACATACAAAATATGGATATATATCCTAAAACACCATAAATATTGCTTATTGATAATTAATTAATTACACGACAAGTGTAAATCAGTGGACCTGGTTTTTACATTCATATCCATTTTATATACGAAAAAAGTTTTCATGACAAGAGAAATGTCGTTGTGTATGAGTTGTTCGACTTATATTAAGTTTGGAAATGTTAACAGGAGCTTCCAGTGCAACAGAGAGGAGATGCAGTGAGCAGTTTAGTATACGAAGCGAATGCAAGAATGAGAGATCCTGTATACGGGTGCGTAGGCGCCATATCTTACTTGCAGAATCAAGTTTCGCAGCTACAGATGCAATTAGCTGTGGCTCAAGCAGAGATATTGTGCATTCAGATGCAACAAGACGAGTCTGCGGTGTTGCCACAGCCTCCGACGATTCAAGATGATCATCAGAAATCCCTTCTCTTAGCCACTAACAACTTTAATAACCTTCAACACTATCTTAGCTTTGCTTCTACTTCTACCAATGTAATGCAAGATCCTCTCAAGAGAGAGTCCCTTTGGACTTGACCTTTTTTTAGTTATTAGGGGTTTGTTTGTTCATTTCATCTAACTAGCTAGGTAGGTTTATGATCTCAAGTTTAATGTAGTTTCTTAACTATTACCTTATTTGACTCTTTCCCATTTCGTGCTTTGTATATGTTAATATTTGCCTAGTCAAGGTTTTTAACGTCAAATGGTGAAAAACATGTCATGTTAGCACCAGGTGGTTCGCACCGGTATTATTCTCAAAATTACCTTGTGAAAGTATTTGGCGTAGCTATATAAGAATTTTCCATCTGTTCCACGCTCCATGTGATCTATCTATACCATGGTTCGCGGGAACCTATAGCGGCCGGAACGGCCCTAGGCGTGTGCCAAAGTTCCAGGTCAACTCATTTTTGTATTTGGAACGCGTTGGAACGGCAAGATGGACGGGATGAGGCTGCGATTTAGCTGCGCCAGAACGGCTGGAACGGGCGTGTGTTCAAAAACACGGTTTCAAAAGGCTCCGTTTCTTCACTCTCTTCTTCTCTTTGTTTGTTTTCGCCATTGTTCAACTTGAATGATTTTGTTTCTGGGCTGTTTTCTTCATTCTTATGGATTTATCTAACACTTTCACCTCCTGCATTTACATATACATATACATATACATACATACATATATATATATATATATATAAGTAATTTGTTGCAAGAAGATTATATAGTGGGACTACTAATTAAGAACTTATCATTTTTTTAGTTGAATTGGGATATATGACTTAATTTCTGAAATGGGTTTGAATTATTTGTTATAATTATGCTCAATTTTGGTGGGAAATTGGGATTTTTTTTTATTTTTTTTTTGTTGAATTTGGATGATCTATACTTGTATGCACATCAAATGTAGGTTAGACCTTTTTATGAATATTGAATAATCCATCATACACAGTATATATACGTATCGTATGTGTAAACAAAACACACAAATTGGCCAGGCTCAGCAGATGGGATGACCAAGACTTGGAGTACAAATGAAGAAAAGATCATAAATATATATTTCGATTTTTCTTTATTATACAAGACTTGAGCAGACTTTCAATGCTGTAACAAAGTAGTTTATTAACTTTGAAATTTGTATCACTTACCTGTCAAACACCAAAGATATATATATGTGTGTGTGTGTGTGAAAGAGAGAGACGAGAGGTAGAGAAAGAGAAAAAATTCCTTAGAAGCTCAAAAATCAATGGCTACTACTGGAAGTCTGGAACTTTGTTTAACATTTAGCCTGTATTGTTCGTATAATGTGTTCCTTCAGGTTTACGAAATTGAAACCAATATAATCATGTAATCAACACGACAAAAATCAAAGTTAGGTTCTCAAGTCTACGAATCTAAAGCTAGATCACACTGGAAAAATCATACACGTCAGTTAGAAGTTCATCAAAATCAGGTCTAATTGGAAAATTGCATTTTGGTCCTATATATTAGTGCAAGAAGACTGCGAGGTCTAAATGGTGAAAACATGGCAGAAAGACCGGGGGACCTGACCTTTCTTTTTTCAAGTTGTGCCTTGGTTGTTCACGAAGGGGAGCTGCGAAGTTTCACTCACCTCTATCCTTGCCTTTTGGCATTTTTCAATTTTGGTATTATTCGTTACTAGATTCTCATATTGTGTCCCATACCCTTTCAAAATTCTCATATTTAGTCACAATCGAATTTTCCATTCAAAATTTAATGGTCAACTTTGTTAATCTTTTTGACCGGTTGCTTTTGGGAGAATTTGTGCGTGAATGCACTCACACACAGATTTTATATAATATTATTCAAAATCACATACTACTCACGCACAAAATCTCCCAAAAAAATCGATCAAAATGTTCACTAACAAAGTTAACCGTTAAATTTTGGACGAAAAATTTAGTTGAGAGCAAATGTGAGAAGTTTTAAAAATTATGGGACACAATGTAAGAATTCCGTAATGAATGCAATCAAAATTGAAAAGGCCAAACATGTAGGACCAAAAATAAGAATTTCCGTCTTTATTATTTATCAACTAGACGGATTTAGAGTAACTATTGGTTTATCAAATGTGTGCACCTTAATTTATCCTCATATCTCAAATAGTTAAATAGCAATTACAAGGACCAATTTGTAAAAATCTTGTACTATGAAACCAAAATCACCTCTCGTGTGCCATGACTAAAGTTGAGGGCAACAATTAGGAATTTCGGCGCAAATGAGTAATGGATATGGGCAAATAGTTAGGAGCTTGTGTGACTTAGATAGATGGATACGGGCTAATAGTTATGAGCTTGTGTGACTTAGATGGATATGGGCTCATAGTTATGAGCTTGTGTGACTTAGATGGATATGGGCTAATAGTTATGAGCTTGTATGACTTAGAGATGGCCGGCCCATGGTCCACATCTAATTGTCGAGTCCATGTCCCATTAAGTACACCTATAATTATCATTTTAATTAGTTCATTCTAAAGACATTTAGAAATCATATCAAAAAACTATAATCACACTCAGGTGAAAGTCCTCTGATCTGTTATGTTGTAGGTTGGATCTTATCATTTCGTACACTCGTTTAAGTATATTTTTTCCCTTTTTAAATCTTGTCCTCTACACTACTTTGATACAACATTAATTTGGCAATGTATGTGGGAAAGCACGACTTTGTTGGGAAACAACATAAAAAATGCTGCAGAAGATAAATTTATTTAAATCCCAATGTGTGGTCATCTCTGCTTTTCCATATTCAAACTTACAGGAAGAAAAACTTACGTGTCGTTCCTTATATGCGTCTTTTCAAAAATTCTGACCCGAGCAGCGAAACAGCCACTGCCTCTAAAGCTTCATGCCGGAATCCAAAGCAGAAATCCTCTTCCTTCTTCCCTTGGGGGGTGATGGCTAAGAGAGGATGAGAAGAGAGAGTTTTTGATAGATTTCTTTCCTTTTTGCTGTAAAAAGGAGATTAGGGTTTTTAACTCTCTTTGAGTAGTATATAAATACACTACTCAAGAGTTACAAAACTCTTGGCAACCAAGTCATGGATGGACGTCCACCACTTGGTTCCAATTTTAATTCAATTCAATTTATTTAATATATTTATCCAATAATTAATTAAATAAATGAATCAATTAAAATATAATTAATTCCTCCAAGAAATTAATTATTTTATTAATTAATTAATTACATCATCAAATGGCAAATTAATTATTTAATATTAATCGATATCAAATACTGAAAAACTCTTTTATGTCAAAAACCGTTTTTCCCTTTGCAATTCCTTTAAGCGAGACTCTTTAGGTTCGTCTCAAAAGGTAATTGGGAGGAAACCAAAAGGATATGAGTAACACCTAACTAGTCTCGTGGCTCACATCGTAACCCAATTGAGAACAAATGATGAGGATCATTCCAAACCTTTTCTATTGCGAACCGTACGAGTATAAACTTTTTATTCTTATATCCCAATCAAGTGAGAATCACGGTACAGTCAAACTCACAGTACCTGACTATATGCTCAAGTACATAATAAGTCGAGGTCAATAAGATTACTCTTGTGTCTAACACTAGTAATCTCTATCGCTTTGGCCAAAGACTTTTGACCTCACTCATTCATGACGGCATAGGATAATTGCTCATTCACTTATGAGAGAATAAATTCCAATCTTGTAAATCAGTTAAGACTGCTAGTTGTCTATCAAGTTGCACTTCGAGGTTGACTCCACAAATGGGTGAATTGAGTCTAACTACTCTAATGACTAACTTGATATCACAAGTACATCTTCAACGTGATTTATCATGTTTAAGGTTCACGCGTGCCGTTCACAATTAATCAGTTCTATCATTGACTGTCAATGAGTGAAACTCATGTGACAGAACCGATGAGTCGTGTTCGAACATATCAGTCTCACTGATATGTCGATGATATAAGCTCCCACTACCATCTAGTGTTCGACTAGCACTTCCACGTTAAAGTTTATGCCATACAAGTCTTATCTGTTCCTGATGTCCAGTCAGAACTTTCTTTGACTTGCGAACTTATTTAGACAATGAGTACCGAATCCATCTAGTGCTATTCTCCCTAACCCATAGGGAGTAGAAGGTCCGCCTTAATGTCATGGACTTAGAGTTGCTTATTTTATCTTACAAATGCCAATAAGAAAACAATGCAAAATGCCTTATATAAATAACGTTTAATTACAATGAATATGCCTTATACTTTACATCTTCTGTGGCATCTGAGGACATAACACCCACAATCTCCCACCTCCACTCAGTGCCATTCACTATGGTATCTAATACCCATCTTCTCCACATGTCGATCTAGCACCGCTTGCGCCAAAGGCTTAGTCATTGGGTCAGCTACGTTGTCAGTTGAGGCTATTTTCTGCACTGCTATTTCTTTTCTAACAACGATTTCTCTAATAATGTGATATCTTCTCTCTATGTGTTTGGACTTATTGTGAGACCTTGGTTCCTTTGCCTGCGCTATTGATCCATTGTTGTCACAGTAAAGTGGCAATGGTAGCTGAACACTAGGAACCATTTGAAGTTCTCCAAGAAACTTCCTAAGCCAAACAACCTCTTTGGCTGCCTTTGAAACAGCCACGTATTCAGCCTCAGTGGTGGAATCAACAAGTGTGCTTTACTTGGAACTTTTCTAAGACACCGCCCCGCCGTTGATGGTGAAAATGAACCCTGAGGTAGACTTTCTGTCATCGACATTAGATTGGAAATTCGAGTCAGTGTATCCATCCACTCTTAGGTCACCACCTCCGTAGATGATAATCATATCCTTTGTCCTTTTAAGATACTTAAGGATATTTTTCACAGCTATCCAATGTTCCGTGCCTGGGTTTGCCTGAAATCGACTGACAACACTAACTGCATAAGCTATGTCAGGCCTCATACACAGCATGGCGTACATCAGAATACCCACTGCTGATGCATATTGAACATCGCTCATCTCTTTTCTATCTTCCTCACTTTGAAGACACATAGATTTCGAGAGATGTATCCCATTTCTCATTGGAAGAAACCCTTTCTTAGAATCCTCCATCCTAAACCTCTTCAGAACCTTATCTAAGTAAAGGGCTTGGGAAAGTTCTATTATTTTTGTTTGTTTGATCTCTATAGATCCGAATTCCCAGAATGTATGTGGCCTCTCCCAAGTCTTTCATAGAGAATGTACTTGATAGCCATTTCTTTACATCGGTGAGCATTCCTATGTCATTTCCTATGAGCAATATTCATCTACATATAGTACAAGGAATGATATCTTGCTCCCACTAACCTTCTTGTAAATACATGGTTCATCTTCGGTTTTGACAAAGTCAAATCCGTTTACTGCTTCATCAAAACGTAGATTTCAGCTACGAGATGCTTGCTTGAGTCCATAGATGGATCTTTCAAGCCTGCACACCAATATAAAACCTTTTGGCTTCTCCATATAAATATCCTCTTCCAGGAATCCATTTAGAAACACCGTTTTGACATCCATTTGCCATATTTCATAATCTAGGTGGACGCTATTGCTAACAGAATTTTTATTGATTTGATCATGGCTACCGGTAAAAAGGTTTCTTGATAGTCAATTCCTTCCTTTTGACTATATCCTTTCGCCACTAGCCTACCTTTATAGGTTCAACCTTGCCATCGGCATCAATCTTTCTCTTGTAGACCCATTTGCACCCAATTGATACAATACCATAGGGTCGATCCACTAGTGTCCTGAATTGGTTCGGATGCATCGAATCAATCTCCGCTTGCATAACTTTACGCCATCTTGCAGCATCCATATCCACCATCGCTTGATCATAAGGAGAGGGATCATCTCTATGGCCTCCTTCTATGATAGTGTGGAGACCTAGTTCTTTCTGTAGTAGATAGCCATACCTCTCAGGGCTTGAGGTACTCTACCAGATCTTCGCGGTTGTGGTTGTATTACAATTTGGCCGATTCTTACTTCCTATGTAGATGTATCCAAAGGAGTCTCGTTGTGTTCTTCAAGAACTATCTTTCTACCAGCTCCACCTTCTCTAACGAACTCATCTTCGAGAAAGTAGGCTTGTAAGGCTACAATGATCCTTTGATCATCATGCAAGTAGAAAAAGTACCCCATTGGATCCTCGGGGCACCCAACAAAATGTCTTTTTAGGGATCTAGCCTCCAATTTTTCCACTTTTGTCTTTTTAACATAAGCTAGACATCCCCAAATCTTTATATGATTGAGACTTGGTTTTCCATTTCTCCATAACTCATATGGAGTCTTAGAAACGGACTTGGAGGGACATCTATTTAAAATGTGTACTGTTGTAAGGAGTGCGTGACCCCAAAGTGAAATGGGTAAGTCAGTGTAGCTGAGCATGGATCCAACCATGTCTAACAAGTTACGATTCCTTCGTTTAGCTATCCTATTTAACTGTGGTATCGCTGATGGTGTGAGTTCTTGGGTTGGTTTAATCCCCGGGTAAGTTAGCACAACGGAATTTAAAGGTTTAATGCAACTACCCCGAAACAGGATTATGGCTGGTTTAATCAAACTAATAATACGAAGAAAAACTAATCTACACGAAATACCTTTCGTGCTTTTCCCCTCGTACAAGTTTCTGATCTTTTCAACCCGAACAAATACTCCCTTGAACGAATCTACTAGAAGACCGTCGACCTTCTCCAAAATTCTCGAGCTTTGATTTGTTCCTTGTATCTTCAAGCGATCCAATTGTCTCACCTCTAATATATATCCACACCTCTGTTATAATTCCCAATAATTATATTATGGTGCTAGCCTATATAATTATTTTTGATTTAATCTAAGCTTCTATATATGAAGGTAGGAATATATGTGAAAGGTTAATCTCAACACATGAGCAAAACCTTGTCTTGAATCAATTGGGTGAGGGGCGATTTTTACTTAAAATAAGAAGACAAAATTTCTCTATTTTTCTTCTAGGGTTGGACGAAAATTTGCTAGGAATAAAAGTGTGTGTGTATTTTTCTTAACACACATATTTATAGAGATACTCTTAGGTTTAATTTGATTAGAAGTCAAGATGAGATAAAATCTCCAAGATTTGACTTTCTTCTACTCCTAATCAAATTCAATTAAGAAGTTTCCTAAAAATAAGGAACTTAGCTTGCAAGCTAACTTGTTCCCTATTTTATCTCCTAGAATAACTTGATCAAGACTTGGAGAGGAACTAAATCCTCCCTTATTTCGTCTGCCACCGCACACCCCCTCATCCTTGGAATCCAAAATTTTTATCCAACTTGATTTAATTTTTGACACCTTATTTAATTAAATAGTCCAACCATTTAATTAAATATTCTATAATAATTAAAGCCCAACCTTAGTTATTATTACCCAATTATTTCTTTAATTTTATTTAATTTTCGACTTCCTCTACTAATTAAATAAAACCCTTGGACTCTAATTAGTCCATTAATTAATTAATCCCACTTGATTAACTAAATAGTCCAATTAATTGATCTCCAACCAATTAATTAATATTCCTCTTTAGGTAATTACTAGACTTTCCTAATTCCACCTCAACTTCCAAAGTTGATTAATCATATCTTTTAAGCAGGAACATCAGAAGTTAGTGTGTGACCCCTTAGGCTCGTTCATGTTCCAGTAGTAAGTACACTTTCTAAAAGTGATATTGTACCTTTCTATATTTAGAAAGTACTAGATTAAATCTTTCTTGATATAATTCGACCATGTATCATTCACCAAATTTATCATGGTACTTACAAATCGAGGTTACTATCTAGCAACGGGTCCCGAAGACCTAGACACAAACGATAAAAAGGTGCTTAACCTATCATAACGACGATCTTCGCATAAGTAAGATCCCTCCATCAAATTCCCCAGATTGGTATCTCAAGTAATGGCTCAGTCGAAACTCTTATGACCCAATCACTATGTCTCCTTATTGCATGATATCGATTCATGCAATCCAAACGAGGAAACACTCCGCCTCTTTGGATTGCCCTACTTTGGCCAAAGATTCCTTGAATCGATTTGTTAAGCAATACATAGGAAATGTATGATTTGCTATGTCAGTGATGGATCCCATCTTGGTCTCTCATGTACCTGGACACATAACTATACTATACCTAAGATATCCCATATGACGACTCGCGATGGAATCATGAGATAAGTCTAAGTATAGTATGCTGTGCTCAAAGTTACAATGGAACCTCAGGTCCAAAGGATTACTCTTATGCCTACGTGATTATAGGAAATTCCATATTCGATCAGGATAACCATTTTAGGAATTTCCTGGCGGGGTGTTCAGTTCACTCATTATCCAAATGAGAACCCTCGTGCAACATCTATGCATATGGAATGAGGCATGTTCTCTAAGAACTATGTGCACAAGTAAGTCTTTAAGTCTTTTGTCAATGCCCTCACCTTGACAGACTCATTTTGGACTGGGAACCTTTTAAGAATCACGACCTTGGAGACATATTCCATCATCGTCATTCCCGATGTCTGATGATGTCCCATAGTCATGTGTGATTCAAGGGACTTCGGTCTAAGCATATAATAACAGTTTAAGAACAAAGAATGCCTATAATAAAATTGACTTTATTCATAAAGAAAAGATTATCTCATAAAGTTTATTACAGAGAAAATGGCACCCAAAATTGGCGCGCCGGGCATCTACTCTGTCAATCTCCCACTTGCCCTAGAGCCAATTGCCCACGTATTTGAGGTCCATCTTCCCTATATGTTCATCAAACACCTTTTGACTAAGCAGTTTGGTGAGTGGATCTGCTACATTATCTGCCAAGTCTAGACGCTCCACTCGAATGTCACCTCTCTTAGTGATCTCCCTGATCAAATGGTATCGCCTTTGTATATGCTTGGATTCCTAATGAGACCTTGGCTCTTTTTCTTGCAGAATAGCCCCATTGTTATCAAATTACACCGGTACTAAGTTAACAATAGATGAAACGACACCCAATTCTTGGATGAAGTTCCTCATCCAAACAACTTCCTTTGCCACCTCTGAGCCAGCAATGTATTCTGCTTCGGTGGTTGAATCAGCAGTAGTTGGTTGCTTGGAACTCTTCCAACTCATTGCTCCACCATTAAGTAGAAAAATGAAATCAGAAACTGATTTTGAGTCGTCAATATTAGTTTGGAAATTAGAGTCTGTGTAACACTCTAATTCCATTTCTCCTCCACCATATACCAAAAACAACTCCTTACTTCTCTTAAGATACTTGAGGATTGCTTTAATGGATTTCCAGTGTTCTTTAATGGGATTTGCCTGATAGCGGCTGCACACGCTAAGTGCATAAGCTACATCAGGCCTTGTACATATCATCACATACATAATGCTTCCAATGGCGGCTGCATAAGGTATGTTAGACATCCTCTCTCTTTCCATATCAATCTTAGGGGACATAGACTTGGAAAGAGTGATTCCATATCTCATAGGCAAGAATCCCCTGTCGGATTCTTCTATGCTAAATCTCTTTAGCACTCGATCTATGTACAAGGATTGAGAGAGTCCCAGCATCCTACTCGTTCTCTCTTGATATATCTTCATACCGAGTACGTCGGAAGCTTATCCCATATCCTTCATGAATAATTGATTTGACAACCATACTTTTGTCGACTGCATCATTCCTATATCATTTCTGATTAATAGGATATCATCAACGTAAATTACTAGAAAAGTAACCGCCCTCCCAATATCCTTCTTGTACACACAGGGCTCATCAACATTTTGAATATATCCATACTCTTGTATGACATTATCAAAACGTCTATTCTAGCTTCGGCAAGCTTGTTTAAGTCCATATATGGACCTCTGGAGTCTTCACACTTTGTGTTCACTCTCCTTGGATGTAAAACCCTCTGGCTGCTGCATATATATCTCTTCCTCAATCTTTCCATTGAGAAATGCAGTTTTAATATCCATCTGCCAAATTTCGTAGTCGAAATGTGCAGATATGGCTAGAAGTATCCTTATGGATTTCAGCATTGCCACTGGTGAGAAGGTTTTCTCATAGTCAATGCCTTGTCTTTGAGTAGACCCTTTCGCCACTAGACGTGCTTTATAGGTGGCCACCTCTCCATTAGCTCCAAGCTTTCGCTTGTAAACCCATCTGCAGCCTATGGGTTTTATCCCGTCTGGCAAGTCTACCAAGGTCTAAACCTTGTAGAAGTGCATAGAGTCCATCTCGGATTTCATAGATTCTAGACATCTTCCCGAATCGATGTCTAACATCGCTTTCCTATAACAATTTGGATCTACATCCAAAAGGGGATCCTCTTAATTGCTTTCTTGCAAATGGCTTACCCATCTCTCAGGTGCCCTTGGAATCCTTTCGAATCTCCTCAGAGGTGGTGTACTTTCGGCTTGTTCTTTATGAATTCCGTCTTGTGTGGAATCAGGCGAGCTCGTTTGTGGTTCTTGAGATCTCTCACTGCTTTGAGTCTCCTTAAGTTCTACAATCTCGTTATTTCCATCTAATGGAAAATCCCTCTCCAAGAAGGTCGCATTCCTTGAAACAATTGCTGTTTGTTCCAAGGGATTGTAGAAATAGTATCTAAAAGAGTCTTTTGGATACCCCACAAACTTACACAACATGGACCTCGGGTTTAGTTTGTCTCCCACTTGCTGCTTGACATAAGCAGCACACTTCCACACCCTTAGGTGTCTATATGAAGGGATATGGGCTAATAGTTATGAGCTTGTGTGACATTAGATGGATATGGGCTAATAGTTATGAGCTTGTGTGACTTAGAGATGGCCGGCCCATGGTCCACATTTAATTGTCGAGTCCATGCCCCATTAAGTACACCTATAAGTATCGTTTTAATTAGTTCATTCTAAAGACATTTAGAAATCATATTAAAAAACTATAATCACACTCAGATGAAAGTCCTCTGATCTGTTATGTTGTAGGTTGGATCTTATCATTTCGCACACTCATTTAAGTGGATTTTTTCCGTTTTTAAATTTTGTCCTCTACACTGCTTTGATACAACATAAATTTGGCTACGTATGTGAGAAAGCAAGACTTTATTGGGAAATGACATAAAAACGCAGCAGAATATGAAATTTATTTAAATCTCAATATATCGTCATCTCTAATTTTCCATATTCAAATTTAGAGGAAGAAAAACTTTCGTGCCCTTCCTTATATGCGTCTTTTCAAAAATTCTAACCTGAGCAGCAAAACCGTCAATGCCTCCAAAGCTTCACACCGGAATCCAAAGCAGAAATCCTCTTCCTTCTTCTCTTGGGGGGCGACAGCTAAAAGAGGATGAGAAGAGAGAGTTTTTGACAGAGTTCTTTTCTTTTAGCTGTAAAAAGGAGGCTAGAGTTTTTAACTCTCTTTGAGTAGTATATAAATACACTACTCAAGAGTTACAAAACTCTTGGCAACCAAGTCATAGACGGACGCCCGCTTTAACCGTGTGCTAGCCTTCGGGCTAGTGCACCACTTGGTTCCAATTTTAATTCAATTCAATTTATTTAATATATTTATCCAATAATTAATTAAATAAATGAATCAATTAAAATATAATTAATTCTTCCAAGAAATTAATTATTTTATTAATTAATTAATTACATCATCAAATGGTAAATTAATTATTTAATATTAATCGATATCAAACACTGAAAAACTCTTTAAGTCAAAAATCATTTTTCCCTTTGCAATTCCTTTAAATGTGACTCTTTAGGTTCGTCTCATAAGGCAATTGGGAGGAAACCAAAAGGATGTGAGTAACACCTAACCAGTCTCGTGGCTCACATCGTAACCCAATTGAGAACGAATGATGAGGACCATTCCAAACCTTTCCTATTGCAAATACCGTACGAGTATATACCTCTTATTCTTATATCCAAGTCAAGTGAGAATCAATGTACAATCAAACTCACAGTACTTGACAATGTGCTTAAGTACATAATTAGTCGAGGTCAATAAGAATACTCTTGTGTCTAACACTAGGAATCTCTCTCGCTTTGGCCGAAGACTTTTGACCTCACTCATTCATGACGGCATAAGCTAATTGCTCATTCACTTACGAGAGAATAAATTCTAATCTTGCAAATTAGTTAAGACTGGTACTTGTCTATCAAGTTTCACTTTGAGGTTGACTCCACCAATGGGTGAATTGAGTCTCACTACTCTAATTACTAACTTGATATCACAAGTACATCTTCAACGTGATTTCTCAGGTCTAAAGTTCACGCGTACCTATCACAATTAATCAGTTCTATTTTGACTGTCAATGAGTGAAATCCATGTGATAGAACCGCTGTGAGTCGTGCTCGAACATATCAGTCTCACTAATATGTCGATGATATAAACTCCCACTACCATCTAGTGTTCGACTAGCACTTCCACGTTAAAGCTTATGCCATACAAGTCTTATCTATTCCTGATGTCCAGTCAGGACATTCTTTGACTTGCGAACTTATTTAGACAATGAGTACCGAATCCTTCTAGTGCTATTCTCCCTAACCCATAGGGAGTAGAAGGTCATCATCCTCAACACATGTTCTCCAACATCCTCATTTTCAGTCATCTTAGTTCTGAAGAGTTCTCATGATATAAAATATCTTGCGGTTCTACCGCCCTTTCCAAACAACTTATCCAAGTGAAGGATTATGTCTTTTGCATTATCCATCTTTTCATGAGATATCTGTAGTTCAATGCACATCGAGCCCAAAATATACACCCTTGCTCTAGGTTGTCACAACACCAGTCCCAGCGAGCCATGTGGACCTTCTCGTCCTCATATCTTCTAGGAATGGGTGGACGACCAACTTCTAACACATGTTCAATGGATTCACTACTAAGAACCATTCTCAGTTTTGTGAGTCACTCTATCTAGTTAGGTCTAGTAGGAATGGTGTTCTCGAGTAGATTAGATAGAGGTTTCATTGTCATTGTGAGCGAGATATGACTTAAGAACGGAAGAAAATAAACCAGATTGAATTACATGAATGTAATTAAAACTTTCCAAGTTAAATCAATGATTTAAATTTAAACTCGGCTCCCACTACATTTTTCGAGATCCACACTCCCACTATAGAAATTGGAAGTAATCGTTGTTCATTACTTTGTAGTGGAGATTGATTTCTTTAATTGATTCAGTGGATGACAACCTTTTAATGATATTTAATCCACTAATCCATTAAAGTGATGTCTAACATCAATCTAACTTAAATTTTTCAATCTTCTTTTCCCATAATCCATAATACCGCAATCCTTTAACGATATATAGGTATTTGGACTATCTAAGTTCATTCCCACTAACTCCTTTTTAATCTAACATTTGAATCTCACCTTGCAACCCTTTAACGATATTTGGGGTGAAATATCAAATGTACTTTATAAAATTTTAAATCATATCTAATTATATGACCCCCACGTACTGGGATGATGTCATACATTAGATACAATTTTAAATTCTATTAAGTTTAGTGGAGGGAGAGGACACCTAGTGCCCGTTACTAACTTAGTATCATTTAATTTTGGGAGAATTGTGATTTTTCAAAAAATTAAATTTGGTCTCACTTTGCACATTTAACCAATTTGTAAAGCGCAGGAATATACATGATATATACAACTAATATAACATGCTTTAGCAATTCTAAAAAGCTAACAATACATATAACCATGAACTTTTCTAGAGGATCCAAGCCAATGGATCATCAAATAAAATAAAAGGCGAAAGGAAAAACTAATCTAATCTTCATGGGTCTCCAAGATCCACTGTCTTCAAAAAGCCTATTCTATTACAAGATATTTAAACAACCTATACATAAAATCTAGTAAATAAAATTGTGCTCAAAACGGCCCTTACAACCCAATGAAAATAAAATACAAACTAAAAGCCTAAGTCCATGGAAGGCGTCACCATCACATATTACATGCTCGCATTAAAGTAAAGCAAATATGTTGATGATTATTAATTTTAATTAGTACATCCAACTAATTAATGCCTTGTTTGATTTTAATGTTTAATACATTCATAATTCTAATCAAAATCAAATAGCATAATTAAATGATTTAGACATATTTAAATTCCAAATTTAATATGTCTATTTTTGATTAAAATAATTAGTCCAACTAATTAAATATATAAAAATTAAAATTCTCATGCAATGTCATAATTTGAAGGGACCTCATTTAGGAAGAAAATAAAATAATATTTAAGTAAATAATTAATCATAATTCTCCAAGAAAAATAATTAATTAATTCAAATTTAAATATTTTTATTTCAATAAATACCATATGGGCTTGATTTCATCAAACCCAAGTCACCATACATTTGGCCCACTTAGATTTAATAAATTTAACCCATAATTAATTTATCAAAATTCTAATTTTTTAATAAAACTAGTTTTGGGCTTATTTAATTAAATTTGGGTCAACATCCTCTTAGCCAACCCAATTAATCAAAATAGCCCACAACCTAAATACAAAAAATTAGACCCGTGCACAACTACCCGCCCCGTCTTTCATTGGGTCCGACCCGACGAATATGGGCGCACGGGATGGCCAGGCCCACTCGACGGCCTGGCCACACGATCTGTGGCGCCTAGGCGCCCCGATGCCCAGCATCAGGCCGCATGGGCGCCCGTCGCGGCCAGACCACCAGGCCTGGTCATGCACTCACAACGTGCGCTCAGTCTACGCGGCAGGCGAAGGCCTTCCGCCTTCGTCTACGCAGCAACGCGCATGCTGTGTGTGCGAGTTTCGGGGTTATTCAACCCCGTTTTTCTTTCTTCTTTCTTGATTTTTCATGCAATTTTAGATTCACAAAACAACATGAAATATAAATCCAAAAATATAAAATCATGCTTCAATAACAACATATAATTTTTTCATATTTTAACATGCTATAAAATACGGAAAAAAAAAACACATAAAGCTCAAAGCCATAGTTGAATATGGATTTCAAAGATTGGCTCTGATACCACTGTTGGGAAATGACATAAAAAATACAGCGGAAGATAAAATTTATTTAAATCCCAATATGCGGTCATCTCTGATTTTCCATATTCCAACTTAGAGGAAGAAAAACCTACGTGTTCTTCCTTATATGTGTCTTTTAAAAAATTCTGACATGGGCAGCTGAAACGTGACTGCCTCTAAAGCTTCACACCGGAATCTAAAGTAGAAGTCCTCTTCCTTCTTCCCTTGGGGGGGTACGACTAAGAGAGGATAAGGGGAGAGAGTTTTTGACAGAGTTCTTTTCTTTTTACTGTAAAAAGGAGGCTAACATCATAACCCAATTGAGAACGAATGATGAGGATCATTCCAAACCTTTACTATTGTGAATACCATACGAGTATAAATCTTTTATTCTTATATCCCAGTCAAGTGAGAGTCATGGTACAGTCAAACTAACAGTACTTAACTATATGCTTAAGTACATAATAAGTCGAGGTCAATAAGATTACTCTTGAGTCTAACACTAGTAATCTCTATCGCTTTGGCCAAAGACTTTTGACCTTACCCATTCATGACAGTGTAGGATAATTGCTCATTTACTTATGAGAGAATAAATTCTAATATTGCAAATCAGTTAAGATTGCTACTTGCCTATCAAGTTGCACTTCGAGCTTGACTCCACCAATGGGTGAATTGAGTCTAACTACTCTTATGACTAACTTGATATCATAAGTACATCTTCAGCGTGATTTCTTAGGTCTAAGGTTCACGCGTACCTATTACAATTAATCAGTTCTATCATTGACTGTCAATGAGTGAAACCCATGTGATAGAATTGATGCGAGTTGTGTTTGCACATATCAGTCTCACTGATATGTCTGTGATATAAACTCCCACTACCATCTAGTGTTCGACTAGCACTTCCACTTCAAAAGCTTATGCCATACAAGTCTTATCTGTTCCTGATGTCCAGTCAAGACTTTTTTTGACTTGCGAACTTATTTAGACAATGAGTACCGAATCCTTCTAGTGCTATTCTCCCTAACCTATAGGGATTAGAAGGTCCGCCTTAATGTCATGGACTTAGAGTTTTTTTATTTTATCCTACAAATGCTAATAAGAAAACAACGCAAAATGCCTTACGTAAATAACGTTTAATTACAATGAATAGGCCCTATTCTTTATATCCTCTATGGAATCTGAGGGCATAACACCAACAGACCTATGCACTAAGAATGCAAACTAGATATCATTTGCGACATAGGTGATGAGACATTTGAGATGATTAACCTTCCGGGTGATAGCTTAGGAGGAAAGACCTCCTTCCAAAGAGTAGTCTCACTAGCCTCCACCACCATACCCATCATTTAGGTAGATCTTGTAGCTTTGGTTGAAGGTACCTCCGCGAGAACTGCTGCAAGGGCAGTTGCCCAATATGTTGTAGAGAATCTTCCTAGGCCCAATCCCCCTTGATCTCCTTGCTGAATTAAGGATTTCCTAGCTCCCGAAGCTGAGTTGAGGATGTATGACTCACAAATCTCCCTTCCCAAAGTTAGGATTGTCTAGCTCTAGAGAAGGATGAGACGAGAAGATGAGTCCCGCAGGGAAAAGAACCTAAGGTAGAATCCCCTCGAGCCTCTCATCGAAATCAGAACTCTTGGGCTCCCTATGAAGTGGAGTTGAGAAAAATGCACAACGTAAGAGAGAAGATGTTGGGATCGCGTTCAACGCCCAGGGATATCGGCGCAACGGAATACACATAATTTCAAAAATAAAGCGAAATCCCAGAAACTAGGGCTAAGTCGACATGGTACCATCGAATTCTAAAACTATCCTAGAGATAAGTTTACTCGTGTTTACCTCTTGTAGACCTTAAAGCAGCAACGTCTTTTTAAGCTACTCCCTGCTATAGTCTTCGAATTAATTTGCCCTAACGCCCCAAGCATTGCGCCTCTGAGATGTACCCACACCCTAGCTTGTACCCTCAATTATCTCCACTAGTGCTAGCAAGGAGAATATCGAATCTTGGCGTTTTAGGAAAAAAGAGTTTGAAATTATTTAAGTGTTCTTCGCACTTAACACATGAGTTTGAAGAATTAAAGTGAAAGAAAAATTGGGAGAGAATAAAGAGAAAAAGACTTGTGTATTTTTAAAATTACTTTTCAAAATTTTCAACCTTTAAAAACCATTTTTCTCATTGTTTAAAAGAGGGGAAAATACACATATATATAAAGACCACATAGGGTTAAAATTCTAGGTGTTGTACACACTTCCTCTCCCCAAAAAATAGGGAGAAACGTGTACATATATATATGTATATGGCAAGTTTCCCTTTTCTTTTATTCTCTCTCCACAAATTGTTGAACTTCTTTCCAACTAACAAGATATTACCACATCTAATAATATCCTAACATATATCTAATAAGATTCTTCCTTATTAATTAGTTACCTTAACCAATTAAAGATCCTAATAAATATATTTATAGAATATGAATTAATATATATATTTAACAAACTTGGTGAGCAAGATAAATCTTTCCACCAAATCCACATATACACATTACACACGCCACACGTGCACATATGTATATATATATATTATTTTATTTTCTTTCCCCTAATTAATTAGTTAGTCCTTCCCAATTTAATATTCTAATATTAAATTATAGGACTATTAATTAACTAGTTAAATTAATTTCTGTTCCTTTGATTAATTAAATCCAATTAATTAATCCCACCATAATTCACAAAGAATTAAATAGTCAATAGGTACTACACTAAGTTATGTGTGTGAACCCTCAGACTCGTTATCAAGCTAGCAATTAGTCCCCATAGGCTAGATTAATTATTCTAAATAATTAACTAGTCCTTGAATTAATTTCACCAAATTAATCCAAGACACTTATTTGTCATGGTTCGATATCTAGCAACATCGCCATGACTACCTAGATGTCAACGATGTAAAGAAGTAACCTATCCGAGTTACGATCGTCATGTGAGTGGAATCCTTCATCAACATCCCGTCTATGGTCTAGGGTATGACGACGATCGAACCCTAATAACCTTGGAAACTATGACTGTGTTGTGACATCTAATGATCTAGTCTTCCGATCCGGGATCACCAATCCCTCTCAGCAAATAATTGCTTTGGTCAAAGGCTTTTCAGGATCATTTAGATTCTCGCAAAAGCATAGGAAAAGCCAGGTACTCGTGACCCTGGATGAATTCCTCTCCGACTGCCATTTGTTCCACCACAGTACCAGACTATACCCAACATACACTCCATATGACTCTCCTGGAGTGCACGTGCATATCAAAGCAGAGTGGGTAGTGCCCTTTCTAAATGACATCTTAGGTCTGAGGATTAATCTCACACTTACGAAACTCAAGGACTCCATGTTCGACAGCACCAAATAGGAGTCCTTAGGCGGAGCCGTTCAATTCCATAATCTATTAGGAATCTCTATACATGTATTGCCATTCAAGGCATTGACAATGGAACGCGTCGACCTCTTGAATGAGTTACATGTATGAACAAGTCTTGACGAGGCCAGTGATATCCCACTTCTCACAACCTCTATGACTTGGAACAATATTTAGGATTACGGTCTTTGAGAGCATTTCATATATTTTTCCTGACCGCCTCCCCTAACCATATGTAATCTATGGGATCTTTGTCTATACTTCTAATAGTATAACAATAAAGAAGCATACCATTTAACAAAAGATTCAATATATTTAAAACAAGACTGTTATAGTGTTTACACTTAATATAGTTGAGCCCAAAACAATTGGCTCGCCGGGCATCTAACACTATTAGAAGATAGACAAGAGGAAAGAGCGAATAGTTATACCTCCCTTCCTGAATCCAAGACTAGGCGGAGGACAAATAAGGTTGAAATCTCGAGCCAACTCCAACCCACACGGTAGGCATCCTGAGAAGGTAGAGAGATGAAGTTGGTGGAGATCCTCATCTTCTCTCCTTGATGGTTTCCCTAGCTCGGTGAAGTCCATTTTGTATCATGATATAGGCAGAGTCGATATGCCTGGAGTGAAAATCCGAAACCTGAGTGAATATGAAGGAAGTGGGGATCCTCAAGAGAACTTGGACAAGTTTAGCGCGAAGACAGACATGTGTAACTCATGCTACCTAGCTTATTGCAAAATGTTTCGTATGAATTTATCAACAGAGTGCTTACTTGGTTTAACTAATTGCCCCTGGTACTATCACATGCTTCGATCAATTGATCCAATGCTTCCTACATCACTTCTCCATGAATAAGAAGTACTTGAAAACAACGCCTTACTTGTTGACAAAGGTACAAAGAGAGTGTGACTTCATCCAGGAATATGTGCGGCTATTCTCAGAAGTACTCTCAGAGGTTTTGCATGTTAATAAAAAATTATTATCCGGAATTGTTAAGTGTATGCCCTCAATGCCAATGAGGAATTAAATTTAGTAGGGCATTGATAAGTTATTTTGTACAAACAATTATATGTTTCTATTTATAGAATAAAAGTTTTGATTTTGTTCATATAAATCTAAATGGCATTTACGTGTGTTGAACAAATAAGTCCCTGAGATTTGAAGATAAACTTTTCACCTCTTATGGTTAAGAAGAGGCACTGGAAGAGTCAAGTACTTACTCTCTTAATGATAGTTCGCGAGTTAAGGAATTTTAATTGGGCATTAAAATTCAGCTCGTATGACACCTGTTTTGACAAGGAAGTGTCAGTCGGTGTCATGAATATAGTTAATGGTATTAATATATTTGAACTCGACTCGTATTAATCCAATCACATGGGTAATTACTCTTTGACAGTCAATGATTGAGATTACGATTGCGATGGTATGTGTGAACTTTAAACTTGAGGAGTTATTTACAATGTGCTTTTAGTATTGGATATGTTACTAGAGTAGTTAGACCCGTATCACCTGGTGGGTGGGGTCGACCTCGAAGTACGATTCACATTGTGCATTCGACATTGTAAGATAACTGTCAATATGGGATTCACCGTCTCGATAGTAAATGAGTATGTGACCTGTACGATCATAAGTAATTGAAATTACAAAGTCTTTGGCCAAAGCATATAACCTAACTCATGATGGTCAGTGAGGGTAGTTTGGTAATTTTATATTATTATGATTACTGAGTACAACATCAAGTTCTATGAGTTCGGCATACCATGACTCTTACTTGATCGAGTCACGTCGGTGAAGAGTTTATACGCATATGGTAATCGTTATCAAGGTTCGTGTTGACATGTTCGTCTCGTATTCAATTGGTTCCACATTGCTGGTTAGGTGACAACCTTATCCTTTGAAATCATCCATTGCCAATGGAAACGAGCCTAGAGAGTCGCGCTATGTGAAGAAAATGAATGATTTTCTATACTAAAGGTATTTTGGAAAATTCACATTAGATGTGAATGAGTAACAAAATGGATGACATGATTTAATTAAAGATATTTAATTAGATTAAATAAATTAATTAAATCATTTAATTCATAAGTTAAATTAATTCATAAGTTGAATTAAATTAAATGGATTAAGTTCAATTGGATTGGACTTGGATTTAATTAATTACACATGGGCAAAGATGGAACATAGTCCGGAAGCCCATTCCAAATAGGCCTAGAGGTCAACCCTCTTACTTCACTACTACAGAAATCACTTATAACAGCGGTTTTTTTGGGCCTATAACAGCGGTTTTTTTGGGCCTATGACAGCGGTTTTTAACAGTTGTCATAGGTACCGCTGTTATATGGTTTTGACCTATGACAGCGGTTAAAAAACCGCTGTCATAGGGTTAAAAAAAAAAGATTTATTTGGTCCCTATGACAGCGGTTCCGGCTGAACCGCTGTCATAGGGGTTAAAAAAAAAAATTGGATCCTGTGACAGCGGTTCAGCCGGAACCGCTGTCATAGGGTTGTTTATTTTATTTTTTTTAAATTTTATTTTCTCGATTATAATGTTACCATGTCCGAATGACACGAAACTCGCACGGTCATAGCGAAATGGAATTTTGAACAAAACGCAAGTTTCTTCTTGCACTCTCGTGAGTTTAGCCATTTGAGATCGTTTAAGACCTCAAATATGCATTTTATTACAAAAATACCCTATTTTCATAATAAAACGCAAATTTGAGGCCTTAAACGATCTAAGATGACTAAAATCACGAGAACACATGACAAAGTCATGCGTCTTGTTCAGCATACCGTTTCTCTATAATCGTGTGAATTTCGTGTCATTCCGACACCGCAAAATTTCAACCGAAAAATATTTTCATAAATACACAAATATACGTACACCCACACATACACAAATATACATACACCCATCAACATATACACAAATATACATACACAAATATACATACAACCACATATACACAAATATACACACACCCACACATACACAAATACACCCATCAACATATATACAAATATACATACACCCATCCACATATATACATACACAAATATACATACAACCACATATACACAAATATACACACACCCACACATACACAAATACACCCATTAACATATACACAAATATACATACACCCATCCACATATATACATACACCCATCAACATATACACAAATATACATACACCCATCAAAATATACACAAATATACATACATCCATTAACACATACACAAATATACATACACCCATCCACATATATACATACACAAATATACATACACCCATTAACACATACACAAATATACATACACCCATCCACATATATACATACACAAATATACATACAACCACATATACACAAATATACACACACCCACACATACACAAATACACCCATTAACATATACACAAATACACATACACCCATCCACATATATACATACACAAATATACATACACCCATCAACATATACACAAATATACATACACCCATCAAAATATACACAAATATACATACACCCATCCACATATATACATACACAAATATACATACAACCACATATACACAAATATACACACACCCACACATACACAAATACACCCATTAACATATACACAAATATACATACACCCATCCAAAAATATACATACAACCACATATACACAAATATACATACACCCACACATATACAAATATACATATATATATATATATATAGTGAGAGAAAGAGAAGAGGCAGGCTTACGGTCGTGGTCGTGGTGGCGGCGGCGGCGGCGGTGGTGCCGAGCCTTTGGGGGGGATTGAGAGAGAGAGAGGCCGAGAGTAGTGAGAGAGAGGCAAAACTGAAATTTGAGAGTGAGAGAATAAGGGGGCGGCTGTCTGACCTAGTGAAAACCCGACAGCTTAGGACAGCGGTTCTCCCAGAACCGCTGTTATAGCCCAGCCCTATGACAGCGATTGTGCAAAACCGCTGCCACAGGATATTTTTTTTTTTCTGAAAAATTTATGACAGCGGTTCGTGGCGACCGCTGTCATATCTCGACACTATGACAGCAGTTCGGGGAGAATCGCTGTCAGAGGTCCAAACCGAATAGCCCTATGACAGCGGTTTTGCAAAACCGCTGTCATAGGTTCGAACCAAATAGCCCTATCACAGCGGTTTTGCAAAACCGCTGTCATAGATACGCTGTAATAGAGTATTTTTGTAGTAGTGCTTGGACTAGGGGTTTTATTATACTTGTATAAGTTGTTAGTTAGTGTCAAAATTCTACACAAGTCATAATTCCGAATCTGACTTTAAGCCTAAGAAACCTAGAGCAAAATGAAAGACAAAATTCCCTCCCTCTCTCCATCTAGCCGCTGCCGCCATAGTTGCCGAGGAAGAGATCAAAGCTTTCTTAGAGATTTATCTTTCGCGTGATAATTTAGAGGCAGGAGTTTGGAGCTGCTGCTGATTATTCGAGTTTTGTCATCAAGAGGTAATTCGATTATCCTCTTTCGTAATTTTTCTTATTGCGAAACAATATCATGAAACCCCGGATTCAATTTTTGGAGTGATTCGGATTAAAAAGTTTATCCGCTAGACCGAATCACAACAGGAACCATGCAACAAAATCTCTCGAAAGAACTTTTCATGTAATCCATAGCAGGAAATCTCGGAGTACATTTTTTTTCCTTTTATGGCGTCGAACTTGTCGACTCTAAAATCCCCAAGTACGATAGATGAAGTATTAGACGGAGAGTAGAACTACACAAGGATCAAGGAAACCATAGGATCCAGGAACATAGAAGGAGGAAGTAACAAGATGAAATGGGGTGAAGAAGATAAAGCTCCCGACAATAAAAAGATGGAACATGGCAGACATGTAAACCCCCTGGGTTTTTCCTGGTATACTCCGCTCACTGCGTCATAGGATGTAGTGCTTGTTGTTGTGGAATGACAAGACTTGGTTCAATGACCTATGAAGATGAAGGAAAACTCCAAGAGAATGATGCCTAAGAAGTATTGCCAATATAACAAGGATAGATGCCAAAAGACTGAGGAATATCATCACCTCCAAGTCAAAATTGAGAAGTTGATCCAAAAAGGAATTTTGAAGGAGTATGTCGCACAAGACCGCTTGTCCAACACCCCGGACTCCAACTTTGAGAACTGATTTATGCCAGCCTAGCTAATACGATGTTAGAATAAACACGATAATAAGCATAAAGATCAAACGACACAATGGGCCTTCTGCTTAATTTAGGGCTTAGAACTTTAAAAGATATCACAACATACGGGATACGAGAACCCCACAACAAATGAAACTGTAAGAGTGATATATTGGGGGCATTGGGAGGGAATTTCTGGAAATGTGACTAAGGCTCTTTCGAGGACAATGATGCAAGAGGTAAACCTATGAGAAAGGCTGAGTGTGCTAAATTTTCTTTCTCACAGTTTTCATTAAATTAAATGGGAAAATTTTCATTTTTGGTCCCATAGGACTTCGACCCTTTCAGATTTAGTTTTATTGGAATTTCAGTTGCACTTTTGGTCCCAACCGTAAAAAAATGAATGGAAAAAGGTGAGTGTCATACGCGCATCATTTTTTTTTATTTTTTGAGATAACGGGATGTGGCACTCGCTATTCATTTTTTGACGGCTGAAACCAAAAGTACAACTTTTTGAGTCCTATAGGACTAATATGTAACTAAGATTCCAATGCGATTATATTTTGTTGATCCATGTATCCGGTCAACGTTCGTTGAGAAGCACGCTCTAGTAGTGGGGCCCATATGATGAGTCAAAAGATAAATGCCATAGGCAAAATTCTTCTTTCTCAACTATATCGTTAATATTCTTTTTAATTGAAAATATTACTTGGGAGTTATATATTGCACTGAAACCCTTTGTAAAGGGTTAATCAACACAACCCTAGTAATCAAGCATATGCATAATGAGGCCATGGGCCTATCTATTCCCTTATAAATATGCTTCCATTACCTTTCTCATATAATAAAGGGATAATTGCAGACACTCCCCTTATATTGCACTTCACTCCCTCATTTATTGAAATGTGCACTTTACTCTCTTACTTATCATCAAATGTGCACTTACCCCCTTCGGGCAAAAAAAATTCAAAGGAATTTTTCGTACGTTGCTGCTCGGATTTGAATTTTCCTTTGTATTTTTTTGCCCCAAACTGTCGGAAGGGGGTAAGTGCACATTTTATGATAAGTGAGAGGGTAAAGTACATATTTCAATAAGTAAGGGGTGAAGTGCAATGACTCCCATATGTGAGGGAGGTGTCTGCAATTATCCCTATAATAAATATGCTACCATTACGACTGTGAATGGTATAATCTCTATATTTTACATTTTCCTTTTGCACTCAGTAATTTCAAAAGCGATATTTCTGTGGCGCTGCAAACTTCTCTGACTTATGTCACAAGGAGATATATACGCAACTTCATTTTTTGACGTCTAGTTTATGTTTTGTTTTATGTTTTGTTTTTTTCTAATGAATATAGGTGATGAGCATGCGGAGAACAAAAAGACCATGACCACATGTTTTGGCAACATCGATCGTTTTACATTTTGCTAAGAACAACATATGATTGATGATTCACATGGCTGTACCTATCCATATGCTACATCACATGCCCCGTACGACACCGTTCATAAATACTTTGTCCCTAATTCCTAACTAGTAGAACCTCATGTCATAACTCATATGTCGTAAGAGATCCCACATTTTGATCAAAAAACTAAAATAAAAGAAGAGATCCCACTAAAATTTTACCTCTCTCTCTCTCTCTCTATCTGGGAGTAGTATGGATGAGCCAATCCCCAACTGCCACGTGGTGGCAATGTCTTACCCTGGAAGAGGCCACATCAACCCCATGCTCAACCTCTGCCAACTTCTTCTCAATTGCCGTCCAGACGTCGTCGTCTCCTTCATAGTCACCCAAGAGTGGCTCGGCTTCCTCAGCGGCTGGACGCCGCCGTCCAACTTCAGCTTTCACACTATTCCGAATGTCATTCCATCGGAGATAGGGCGAGCCAAGGACTTCCACGGCTTCTATGAAGCCGCGCTCACCAAAATGGAAGCGCCGGTGGAGGAGCTACTGGACCGGCTTGAGCTGCCGAAGCCGAGCGTGATTATATACGACACGTACTTGTGCTGGGTGGTGGGGATGGGTAATAGGAGGAATATTCCGGTGGCATCTTTTTATACCATGTCCGCCACTGTCTTCTCCATCTTCCATCACTTTGACCTTCTCCTTCTTAACCATCATTTCGATTCCCATATGAATTTCTCAGGTTTTATTTCTTACTCTCTTTTTTTTCCTCCCTTTTTATTCAATTTCCTGTTATATATGTCCTAAATTTAATTCAATTCACTTGATAAGTTGGAATGAAACCTTTTATTTATTGTAATTATTTGTCTCCAAAGTAGTATTAATTATGAGCTACAGTTGCCAATCGTCACATCGTTGAAGTGGTAAATTTGGAGAAAGAAAAATGTCCACTTTAGGAATAACTGTCCCCAAAGACAACATTGATACAAGTATTTTAATTTCTCTTCAAATTAAATATAGAGAAATGGTTGCCTTAATCTTTATCCCACTTTGTGTACACTAAGCTAGTATAAGAATGGATGAATGTGATGCAATTCCAAAACAGAGAAGAATATATAAACCTGTGGCATATATATTAATCAAAGACTACATTAACAAATAAATTTCTAATCAGAATTAATGCATAAGAGAGAATGAAGAAGAAATGGTTCTGATTGTGCTAACCTACATTTGCAGAGGAAGAAAAGAAGCAATTAGTAAGCTACATCCCTGGAGTCCCTCCCATGAGAATAGCTGATCTTCCCACACCGATCTATGGTAAAGGCCGAGAAGTTCTGCCTCGAGCCTTAGAAGCCGTTGCGTTGATAGCAAAGGCACAGTATCTTCTCTTCACTTCTGTATATGAACTAGAAGCTCAAGTTGTTGACTATTTAAAACAGAAACTTCCCCTTAAAATCTATTCATTAGGCCTTGCAATACCTCATCCCAACATTGAGAACTCAAGCCCCGGGAAGATGGAGTACATGAAATGGTTAGATGCTCAGCCACTGGGTTCTGTCCTGTATATCTCACAAGGCAGCTTCCTTTCTGTGTCGGATGCTCAACTTGATGAAATTATTGCTGGTGTTCGTGCTAGTTGTGTTAGATTTTTGTGGGTGTCGCGAGGAGAGGCCGACCGGATTCAAGAGAATGGTAATAATAATGGGATTGTTGTCCCGTGGTGTGATCAGTTAAAGGTATTGTCATAAATTTGATGAATGAAGTGCAAAGAGAATCACAATGATCCTATCACGATAAATGGGAAAATTGCAACACCGGTGGCATATATTATTAGAGGAACTGTTCCAATTTTAATCCCACTATATACAAAGTTGCAAATATGGTCTCATTTGTTTACAAAACGGACAGAATTTCACGCCTGGAATGCAGGCACCGTTAAATTTAGTGTTGTGCAAGACAAGTGAACAAATTAACAATTTTTCGTCGTCAACGGTTTGAAATAAAAATACACAAAATTACATCATATGGAGCTAATTCTGAAAGTTTGTAAATGTTGGGAGTAATGTTGCAATTTTCCCTCACAATAAATCATATTACAGCAATAATTTACACCAATTAGTTATCATAGTCTTAATCAAATTGATCAGATTTGATTTCTAACAGGTCTTGTGCCACCGTTCGGTCGGAGGATTTTGGTCACACTGCGGATGGAATTCTACGAAAGAAGGTGCATATGCAGGGCTGCCAATGCTAACATTCCCGATATTTTGGGACCAAGTCAGCAACAGTAGATTGATTGTGGATGAATGGAAGATTGGTTTGCGAGTGAAGAAGGACGACGAAAGCCTTGTGACAGCAGAAGAGATTGCTAGGCTCGTGACGAGGCTTATGGACGCAGAAAGTGATGAGGCTAAGGTAAAGAAATTCGGGAAATCTGTAAGAATGGAGGGTCGTCTGTGGTCGATATTTTAGCTTTCATTAGGGACATTTCTGGGTGATGATGTCCATATGGAGCTTGCAAATTTAATTTTTGTGATTCTATGGTGTCCTAAAACTGTGATGTGTTTCATGTATGCATTATCAATAATTAAATGCCATGTATCTTCACATGAACTTGGAGATAAGAGTCATATAGCATGATTTATTTTACTGATTTATTGCAATTTACTTCCCTGTGAAATTGGTATATAGCAAAAAAACTCTGTGGAAAAAAAAAAGCAATTTATCTCCCGGTGTTTTCCAGAATGAAGCAAAAACACTCCCCATGTGCCTCCGCGCAGATTTTACACTTTAAAGCTATGGAAGAAAATCTTTTCTTTGGGTGTAGGAGGCGTCTAGGTTGCTGAATAAGAAAGGGGAGACCAAATATAAGGTAATTAGGGTTTTTTATAGTTAGTAAAAAGGGCAAAATGGACTTTAAATAACGAAAAACAGCATGCAAAGTCTCGGTTTTGGCGTGTGGCGCGCGTAGGGAGTGTTTTTGCTTCATTCTAGAAAATACAGGGAGGTAAATTGCTTTTTTTTTTTCACAGGGAGTTTTTTTGCTATATACGAATTTCACAGGGTGGTAAATTGCAATAAACCCCTTATTTTACTCTATTTTTAGGGATAATTATCTCATACCCCCGCTTTAAGGCTAATTACCAAAACCTCTCTCACTTTTGATAAATTACCAAAATTCTCCTTGCGTGTAAAATTAGATTACATTGTCACCTTCTATCAATTTTACTGAGGAGAAAAATGTTGATGTCAGCAATAAAGTTTGAAGTAACATCATTTTACAAATTGTCAAGCCCCCAGATTCAGTACCCGACTCGACTTGGTCAACCCAAGACCAAATAGTCAAATATTTGACTGACGAAAATACCTTCAGAGGTATTTGATATTACTGATTATGTTTAGGAGGTGTAAATATAATTCAATTATATTTGGAATTTTTTTCTTTCTTTTCGATTATTCACTTAATGTCGATTATAGTTTATTAATTTTTTTAATAGTTACCTTGTTTTAATAAGTATTTTTCAACCAAAATAAAAACATATATGCTAATAATTATTTCTGAAATGGAAAAACAAAAAACATAGAATCAATTTTTAATCCATAATAATTTATATAACAACTTAAATATTTAATTAATTAATTTCAATTAATACTGAGTAATTCTTTTTATAAACTATTGTATATCTAGTTATGTATACTGATGTGGGCGTAAATATTACATTCCACAGGGCCTCAAGGAAAGCTCATGGGTTACCCCACAGAAGGCTTATAAGCTATCTCAAAGGAGGATGAAAATAAGGATTGAAGATAGAAAGGTGGAAACCTGATAGAAAATTTGATAAAATATGAAATGAAATCATGTCAAATATTTAGTCAAGATTGCATCCCCAAAAATATTTTCTCTTCCCCCAACTACCAAAAGAGACCATCTTGACTTGAAGGAGGGGGAAGTGGGCAGTCATAGGGCTTATAGAAGGGGCAGTTTCACAATTTTTTGTCATCTTTTTCACTTATATAAAATTTTAGGAATATTTTGTACTTTTCTCTACAAAAATTAATAAAAGTTTCATATTTATTCTTCTTTCTCTTCTTTATATTTTTCCAAAATTACTCTTCAAATTAAATAAATATTGTTTTTAATCTATTATTCTAAGTCAATTATTGATTGCATTTCTTGGTGTGAAAATCACACCACATCATATATATAATTTATTTAATAAATATTCAAATTATTCAATTAATATTTTAAGTAGTCATGAATAATTACTTTTACAAATCATCAAATAATTATAAAATATTTGTAGTGGCTACTGAATCTACTATTACTATTATAATTTTAGAATTAGAAATTATAAAAAAGAGTAATTGATATTGAAATTATAAATTAAAATAACAAAAATATTATAAATAAACTAAATTTTTTATTCATTGAAGAATAATTTTGTTTTATTCTACAGATTTATTATTATATATTTTTTTCTCTTTTGCTTCAATTTTTTCCCCTTCTTTCTTCTTCCTCCTTTATTTATTCTTGGAGCAAAGCCTTAGTAACCGCCGCTACAACGAAGCAGCTCCCGGACAGCTCCTAGCCCCCCCCAGTAACGTACGCATAGCCCTCCACCCCAAGGCAATGTTTGCAGAGTCCCCCCGCCACTTGCCATCGATAAATGCATCTAGACCCCCCTAGGAATTCAACCTTACAAATTTTGTTATTTTTGATTTTCTAATTTGGGAATTATAATTAATAATTTTTTAATTAAATATCAATTGCAATTAATTTTGAATTATTTGATAATTCATGAAAATAATTATATTATATAAAAATATTATATATATATATATATTAGTATAGAAATGATTATTTAAATTAACTAATTAAATATTTTAAGTGATTATTAATTTTTTATGATTTTTTTCTATTATTTTAGAATTAATTATTAGCATATATTAGTTTCATTTAATTGAAAACTAATAATTTAAATAAGGTAAATTTAAAATAACAAATAACATAATAAAATAAAAATTTAGTTAATAATTGAAATGAAAGAAGGATATTAGTACAAAATAATTACATTCCAATGTAATCAATAACAAGAAGTATCTTCCAGGTCCATCCAGATTGGCATTTGACACAAATTGCTATTTTGGTGCCATCGACTATCCGCAAACAAATACGCACGCATCACGCAACAACTCAACACCCAGCCCTGGGCTTGGACTCCAACAGGTAGGGACGGAGCAGGGGGGGGGGGGGGGGGGGGGGTAGTTTCATTTAATTGAAAACTAATAATTTAAATAAGGTAAATTTAAAATAACATAATAAAATAAAAATTTAGTTAATAATTGAAATGAAAGAAGAATAATAGTACAAAATAATTACATTCCAATGTAATCTATAACAAGAAGTATCTTCCAGGTCCATCCAGATTGGCATTTGACACAAATTGTTATTTTGGTGCCATCGACTATCCGCAAACAAATATGCACACATCACACAACAACTCAACACCCAACCCTTGGCTTGGACTCCAACATGTAGGGACGGAGCCGGGGGGGGGGGGGGGGGGGGGGGGGCTGGAGGGTGCCACCGCCCCCCCTCAATTTTTTTTATTATTACTACCTATAAAATTTTCAAAATATCCATTTCCCCCCCTTCAAATTTTTTTTTTCATTACTACCCATAAAATTTTCAAAATATCTATTTTCGCCCCCCCCCCTCAATGACATAATTATCCTCTATATTGTTCATATTTATTGTAATTGTACCTAGTTCCTTATTAGATTTCCCCCATAAATATAGCGTACCGTACCGCAGGGGGCAAGCCCCCTGCACCCCCATTGAATTCTTCATCTATTTGGCAAAAAAAAAAAATGTATAGCTATATTACAACAATGTCGCCCCCCTCCCCTCGCTAAAAATCTTGGCTCCGTCCCTACCAACAGGCATATTCACGATCAAGAGTGCTTATCACTGGTTACTCCAAAACAATTGCCCGATCCATCAACCTATTGTCCCATGGAAGCTTATCCATAAACTTCCCCTTCCACCTCGTGTTCATTCCTTTGTTTGGTTACTGGGCCACGAGGCCCTCTCAACTGGTCATAAACTGTTCTTGAAACACCGACTGAATGATCCCACTTGCAACCTATGTTGTACAGAATCGGATACTATTTCACATCTCTTCCAACGATGTCCCATCTTTCTCATTCTCTATCAAGCTCGGTTACCTCAGAATTTCAGATGAGGAGAAACTAATCATCGTCTTTCTCCACTAATTCCAAAACAATTTGATGGTGCAATTTCACATGATTTACTTATTATGGAAAATCTGGCAAGGCCGTAATCATGCTATCTTTAACAACACACCCATCCAATTGTCCCATATTTGGACACAAGTCGTGCAACTAGCTGCACCCACTCTGTCTTCCAACACCTTCCCACAAAGATCGTCCTTCAAACTCAAATAGCATCCACCAGAATTCCCCTGGACGAAGCTCAATATAGACGGTCTTCATTGGGCAATCCCGGCCCAGCGGGCATTGGTGGTGTTTTTTACAACTCTTCGGGGGACTATTATATGGGCTTGTGCATATCATATCGGTCACACAATGAATAATGTCAGTGAAAAATGGGCTTTACGATAAGGTTTATTATTTGTGTCTACTTTGCATGTTACACAATTGCACATTGATTCTGATTCTATTTTTATGATTAACTCTCTTACCAAGTTGATCTAGCCGCACCGGACCCATTAGGTGTTGATGGACGATATTTACCAGATCTTGACTAGATTCACTCGGGTGAAGATCAGGTTTTGTTATCGCGAGGTTAACTAGGTAGCTGACTAGTTAGCAAAGTGAGGGCCTGAGGTGCTGAGCTCTATACACTGTGGTCTATATGCTTGGACTTTTTGCGAGATAGTATTGATAGAGATCTATCTCAATTTGTATATAAGTTCTCTGAATTGGGTGTTATGTGTAGTTTGACTCACGTTTTGATATAATATAAACCCTCTTTTTGTTAAAAGAGATATATCCTGAGAGAGATCTACGAAGGATGCTATGGCAGCCATATAGAAGGAAGGGCACTGTTGGTCCCAAGTGGTATACGAAAGGGTCTAGAAGGGGGGGGGGTTGAATAGACCCTGAAGTCTTTTTCGACTTCTTAAAAATTCGTATCACTTTGAAGTATTTGAACGCTTGACAAGTTTAAGCGCTGGATGTGACGCTTGAGAAACGTTAACTTAGACTCGGTGATTTCAACGCTTACCAAAGTAGGGCAGAGTTTAGTCACTAAATCAGAGTTAGCACAGCGGAAGTATTTTATAGCTTAGCGTTCAGTTAATTAATCGAAAGTAGTCGCTTAGTTGTTTTAAGACTTTATCAGAATGTATGCAGTATGAATAGTAAATCAGTAAAACAATGAATGCTTAAAGAGGTAAATGACACAAGATATTTGTAAGGTTCAGTGGGTGATGTAATCCCAGCTACGTCCTTCTTCTCCTTTTATCAGGGAGGTTTTTCCACTATGATGATTATCGAAGAGTCACACAGAGACTTCTACAAGATAGAGGGAGATTGGATATGATCTTGGAACTCCTTGGTCACACAGATTTCAGCTCCACTAAAGATCTTCTATCCCCTTGCTTCTTTCACTCAGAAATGGTGCAAGTTACTCTTGATCTCGGAACTCCTTGGTCACACAGATTTCAGCTCCAATAGAGATCAACTTCAACAAGCTTCTTTTACACAAAAATATTGCTTGCAAGTCAACCAGCTTTCTCACTCAGATGAAAGGTGTTGATGGTTTTGGTCACGGGTTTGTTTGTTTTTGGAAAGTTCAAACAACTTGGGGATATCTCAATGGTAGTATAGGTTCTTCGAAAAAAGGATTTGAGATATGGGTGACTGTCTCTGGAATATTTGTGAAAAGCTTATATGGATATTTGGCTATGATTTTTAGTAAGCTTTTCTTTCAACAAAGTAGGTATTTTTTTTTTTGTGTGCATCCGTGTGCATCGGTTTACTTGTTTGTTGAAAGAGCTATTTATAAGGTATTGGTGGTTTTTGTCTGTTTGACTCGGTTGGAGTCTCGTTTCCCCAAATATTCCTTGAGTTCAGACATTTCTAACTTTGGGTATATTTAATTGGTTAGGCATGGTCTTGGTTTCATAAATCTGACAGTTTAGGTCAAAGATATGGCTTGCCCATAAGTTATAGTGCTTATATTTTAATAGCACTTATCCGACTTTTAATGCATCTTGTCTTATTTCCGTTGGAAATAATTCGTCCGTTTGATTCATGCATTTTTTAAGTCTTTGGATGGTTTTGGGTTTGAATTCTTTTCAGGTTACGTTCTTTGTAGGTTGTGTTGGTTTAACCTTTTTGGACGCTTGCTGAAGAGAATAGTTATTCTCGTGTATTGGACAGACGCTTGGACTGATCCTGACTTTCTTTTCTTTATTTCAGACGCTTACTCTTCAATCTTGTCTTGAACATATTAGTCCAACTAATATGTCCATGACATAAGTTCCCACTATCATTCCCATAGTGTTCGACTAACACTTTCTCTGTCAAAACTTATATCATGCAAGTCCTTGTTCTGTATTTCAAATACTTTCTTAGACTTGCGAACCCTATGTAGAGAATAAAGATCAAAACCCTTCTAGTGTCATTATTTCTATCTCATAGGAAGTAGAAAGTTTGCCTTCATTCTCAAGGACTTTACGTTGTTTATTAACATCCTACAAATGCCTATAAGAAAACAACAAGTTAACACCTTATATATAATAAAAGATATTGTTTAGTTACAAGTCGATGCCCTATAAATCTATCCTCTTTTTGGAATTTGAGGGCATACACTCTAACAATCTCCCACTTGCACTTAATGCCATTTGCTATGGTATTTAATACCCATCCCTTCGAGGTGTTTTTCTAGCACCTCCTGTGCCAATGGATTGGTCAATGGATCAGCGACATTGTCAGCTGAGGTTATTTTCTGAATAGATATTTCTCCTCATGCAACGATCTCTCTTATGATGTGATATCTGCTCTCGATGCATTTAGACTTCTTGTGAGACCTAGGTTCCTTTGCTTGCGCTACTGCTCCAGTGTTCTCACAGTAAAGTATTGCTCTAGTATTGATTCCTTTTATTACTTTGTCATTAATTTGGATTTGAATGATATTGAGTGTTCATTAGTTAGACTAATGAATAAACTCGAAATTGCTAAAAAACAAATGTAGGCAGATAGCTGGAATGATCAACTAGCTATTCCTGTTTCTACGACATTGGATGTTTAGAAAAATAAGGAAGGCAGACGAAATCTAGAGGCATCCAAAAGATCTCAAAAGATTTTGAAGCAAAGCAAGAGCTAAAGACCAAAACATAAGGACAGATGCCTACACTGCGATGAGCCAGGCCACTGGAGGAGGAATTGTCCATATAGAGGCCACGGAGCACAAGGTATGAAACTTTACATTTTTTAAACTAACTGTTCTATGACCATTTTTTCCAGTTCATGGATTCTTGATTCGGGTGCTTGTGCTCATATTTGTTGTGTGGATCAGGACCTAAAGAAAGGAAGGAAGCTGGACCATGATGAGGTGCTGACCAAAGTAGGCAGCGGGCAAAGCGCGCAACTACTGGAATTGGATCTACCTCATTACTTTTAAATTTTGGACATTTGTTAGTTTTGGATAATGTTTTGGTTTTTCACAAGGGCTGAAGAACATTGTTTCTATTCCTGTTTTCGTTAATGATGGTTATAGTTTTCGTTTTATAAATAAGCAGCGCGACATTTATTATGGTAATAAAATGGTAAGCTTTGCTACTTTAGTAAATGGATTGTATTGCCTTAATGTCCAAAATGAGTGTGTTGTTAATGTTATAACTAGGAAATGTGGTAGGCAAGATATCAACCAAAGATTAATATGGCATCTTAGACTAGGCCATGCTGGTGAACGTAAGATTAATAAAATGGAGAAAGATGGGCTTATAGGCCCATTGGGATCAGATCCCTATTCTACTTACGAATTTTGCCTCATGGGCAAGATGGATAGATCTCCCATCACCGGGACTTTTGAAAAAGCCACACAAATTTTAGGATTGGTACATATTGGCGTTTGTGGGTCATTCGATGAAATGGCTTATGGAGGTTTTGACTACTTCATCACATTCACTGATGACCATTCAAGGTATGGTCTTGTTTATTTGATGAAGTATAAGTCTAAATCTATTGAAAAGTTCAAATAACTCAAGGCTTTAGTGGAAAACCAAACTAGGCGACATATAAAAGCTCTTCGGTCAAACCGAAGGGGAGAATATATGAGTGTCGAGTTTGACGAATACCTCAGAAAAAAGGTATTGTACTGCAACTCACACCACCAACGACACCATACTTAAATTGAGTAGCTGACCGAAGGAATCGTACATTGTTAGACATGGTTCGATCCATGCTCAGCTACACTGACTTACCTATTTCACTTAGGGGTCACGTGCTCCTTACAGCTGTACACATTTTATATAGATGTCCCTCCAAGTATGTTTCTAAGACTCTTGATCAGAGGCATTTTTACGTGTTTTTAAGCTCGGGATGCTTACGCTTTAGATTCAATTATTGCCTAAATTATGCTACATTTGCGTGTAATCAGGGTGTTAAGTGATTTCAGGTGATAAACGAGAGCACACGAAGATGGCGTATCAAACGATCAAGAGAGGATGCTTCACATGCCGGCGCCTAGGCGCCACAGTAATCGCGCCCAGGCGCCAGAAGATGCAGAGAAGCAGCAACTGCATGCACACCCACGCTTAGACGTAGACTTACCCATGCCCAGGCGACGTGCCTTCCGCGCCCGAGCTCCAGATTATCCACGTCAGGGCGTCGTCCAACTTTTCCTCCTAGGGGATTGAAGGAACTTCTGGGTTTTTAGGCCACATTCTCATCAATTGGAAGAGATCAAGATGGAAGGTTAGCTTGGGGGATTGAAGATTGAATTGAAGATCCATCATCAATTCAAGATAGGGAGTTTTAATAGCTTTTTCTTTTCATTATTGTCCATGAATATGTATATGAATCTATCTATGTCTTTTATGTCATCAACTATGAGCAAAGCTTGTGAGACTAGGGCCATGTAAGGCCAAATTGTCATTTATGCTTATAATAGAGGATTCTTGAAGTGATTCTTATGTTGCTATGTGGTGTGAATTTGTGTTTTTGCTTGTTTGACGTATGCTTGATCACCATATGTTAGAATCTCATGCCTAGGTGAATATTTCGAAAGAAAATTCACTTAGGGTGAAAGAAATTCACACCATAACCTCCAACCAATGAGGAATTGCCCTAGACATAGGTAAAGATTCCCGGGTGAAGACGTTCGATCTAGATCGAGTGAGCTCTAGTGCGTGTTTAGTGATTAGATTTCCGAGTAGATATACTTATGAAATCATCATTCTAGCATATGAGTTTAGCACGAGACATCGGTTATCCTTTAACCTAGGAGCTTTCACCATAGAAACATAAGCGTAAACCTTCAACGCGAATCTTTATAAGTATAATTGAGCAATTTGGACCTAGCATGTGCCTTAGTCTCCTTTTATAATTGGTCTTCAATCCTTCGTGTGTCTTCGTTCTTATCTTACGCGTTTTACCTTCAATTTACCTTTACTTTAATTGTTTATTTGATTACGAATCTTAAACTAAAATTCAAGTCCTTGAGGTTCGACCCAAATCCGAATGGGAACTTTCCTCACATGAATCTTTCGGAAAATAGGGAATGGTTGCAAAATATACTCCAAGCTATGCAACTGGCACCTCCACCGCCTCCTTCATCGGTTCGTGGTAATCAACCACCCCGGGTACACACTACACCGAGACTCGTTATCTTCCCGAACTTTGCTACTCCACATTTCCACATTCCTTCTCATAAGTTTGGGAAGGTTCATGCGGAGCCATTTTATGGTGGCTCAAGAGACTCATCTTATGAGCACCTAGATCACTTTGAGAATGTGATCACTACTATGCAATTAAACCCACAAGATCCTGATGCCATCCGCCTCTGATTATTTCACTTTTCCTTGAAAAATGAGGCAACTCTTTGGTACAAGTCGTTTCCCCCACAATCAATTGGAGCATGGGATGATCTAGTAGATGAGTTTCTCAACAAATTCTTCCCTCCATCAAAAATCAACGAGCTTAGAAGTGAGATCAAGGGGTTCAAATAAACAAGGAACGAGTCCTTAGCATCCGCATGGGAAACGTACAAGGGTATGCTTCGAAAGTTCCCCGATCACAATTTTACCCGACACGAGCAAGTTCAACACTTCTATAATGGAGTTCGATCTCGAATTCGACACCGACTCAATGCGGGAGCGGGTGGTGACCTTTTGGGCCTTGATAGTAGGACCGTGTGGATTAAGCTTGAGCAAATGGCTAGGGAGGATGAACTTTACCCTGAAGATGATGATGAGCTACCTCCACCAGATCGAAGGGTTGCTTGTGTGCAAGAATTAGAGGAAGTGGTTGCCCCGGAACCGGAGGTTGTAGATGTAAATTTTGTTGGGAATCCTAATCGACACTTGTTGAACTTTCACGTGCCCGAAAACTTCACAAAGAGACCAAACCCCGCACAAAACGCACAACCGGGCATTTACCAACCTCCGAGGTCTCCTTTCAACAACCCACCCCGAGGCAAGGAAATCTCAATGTACAAAGACAAGGGCAAGTACGACCTCCCACGATCGACAAGCGACTTGATGCTCAAATAAAGAAATCGGATACGGCAAACAATGAACACCGTAATTTGATGAAGGATATGCTCATGGAGATGAAGGACATGCGAACACAAATGGGTCAAATCTCCAACGCGATTAGTGCAAGAGCCCCGGGAACTCTACCAAGTGACACAGAGAAAAACCCGAAAGAACAATGCTATGCAATTGCTTTGAGAAGTGGGAAACAAGTGGAAAGTGACTCTGTTCGCATATCGGCACCCAAGCGCCCCTCAGATGGCGCCCAAGTGCCAGACACGTCTAGAATTGAAAATCTGCTACACACTCCCAAGCCTAGGAGTGACTCATATGGCGCCCAGGCACCAGATCTCACTCAGCAGGAAGAATTGGTACACACCGCCGCGCCCGAGCGCCACTTTCCACACTCCCAGGTGCTTTTTCCTACTATCTCTAGTCTTGGTTCCTCGACTCCAATGCCTCCTCCTCCCATTGAGATCCATCTTCCCTTTCCAAATGCACAAAAAAATAAAAAGAAGGAGATGGATCCGAGTTTCCTCTGTATTTTGTCTATTCTTCGTGTGGTGAGGATAAATATTCCTTTTGTGGTCGCTATTTTGCAAATGCCAAACTATGTTAAGTTCTTCAAGGATATTCTATCCAACAAGAAAAAGTGGGAGGAAAATGAAACGGTTTGTCTAACCGAGGAGTGCTCTGCTGTCTTACTTAACAAATTACCTTGCCAGCTAAAGGACCCGGGGGGTCTCACAATATCGTGCACTATTGGTCATCTCAAGTTCGACAAAGTTCTTTGTGATTCGGGAGTGAGTATCAACCTTCTTCCCTACACTATTTTTAAAAAGCTAGGCCTTGGAGATCCTACGCCAACATCCATGTCCGTGCAATTGGCGGATCGCTCTATCAAGAAACCAAAAGGCGTTATCGAGGACGTCATTGTACAAGTCGACAAGTTCTTTTGTCCGGTTGACTTCGTGGTTCTCGAGATGTATAGTGACATTGACGTCCTCTTGATTCTAGGAAGACCCTTCCTAGCCACTAGAAACGCTAAGATCGACGTGGGAAAGGGTAAGTTGACATTGAAGGTGGGCTCTGAAAAGGTGATATTCAATGTTTATTATGACATGCAACCGCCTATGGATGATCTTACTTGTTCATATGTTGAGGCTATGCACCTTTTGTTTGATGAGAAATGCGCACTTGGTAAGACTAAGGGCATTCTTACGGTGGAGGATGAGGTCCCCAATGAGCAACAAGGAAAGGTGAGAAAAGATGATTTGTGCATGAAGTACATTCTACCACCTCTACATGTTCGTGAGATCGATAAGACAAATCCGGAACGAAGGTCTAATTTGAAAACACAGCAATATGAGTGGAGGCCTGTGGGACATCAGAAAAAAATGAGGAATGGCAAGGATATTGTAGTTCTAAATGGGCCTCCTATTTGAACCTTAAAGCACAAAAAAGTCAAGCTAATGACTATAAATAAGTGCTTCATGGGAGGCAACCCAAGTTTGTAAGTTTCCTTTTCTTTTCGTTTTCATTTATGTTGTGTTTGTTTCATCTGTTTTATTTAGTAGAAGCATGTCTGTTTTAGTTAACTTTTGTTTTGTTGTTGGTTGTTTTTCGTTTCTCGCTATCTTTTTCTTAATGCTTTGTGTGGCTAGCATCGTTTAATGTATAGTTGTTGCATTCCTTGCTCCCAGTGCTGTTGCCACTCTTGGATACATTTGCATCGAGGACTCGGGTTTGCTTTTCAGCAACCCTATGGTGATGTGTACTTTGCCCTTCTCTTTTTCGGCCAATGGGGACAATATTCGTGTTAAGTTTGGGTGGGGGGAGTATACTAGATCCATTATAGTCGTGTTTATCCATGTTTTATATATTTCGGTCCAAGTTTGGGAGGTGGTACCTCTACATGTGAAGCTTGTGCAATTTTGAAGTTTTTGGACAGAATTTCAACCCTTCACTCGATGCATTGAGAATGGTTAATTTGAATACATAGCATGTTTTCTCTATCAATGTGGATTTTAATGACTATACACATCGTTCTCTTGCTTGTGGGATCCTAAACGTGACTAGATTGTCTTTAAGATGATTCACATATGCACGTAAATTGAGGGTAGATAAGTTGAGTGGACAACCATTTTGAAACACTTAAAGGCTTGATCCCGAAAATATCAATCTAGAATTTTCACATGTGTTATGAGTTGAGAATGTTAACTTTGTGTGCTTAACAATAATAAAAAAGGTGAACATTGGTATGACTGCAAAAGTCAAGGCTAATAGATACTGGTGGCGAAGAACACCATGTCAAGATTACTGTACTATTATGCTAATTTGAGCTAAGCTCAAGCCAATGCATGTGTAAAGTGAATAAGGACCTAGTTTGGTTTTGTGGCCTTTGACACTCGAGCAATTAAGCCCTTAGGAGTGTCTCTACACTTAATATCCTAAAGTCGTCCGGTTTGGAAGTTATTGGCCTAAAGCTCGTTACAAGGGTGTCATAGAAAGCCTAACAGAACCGAACATTGCACATGGTCTAGCCTTTAATGTTTTGAGTTGAAAGTTTCATAAGTTAACGCCTAAAGTGAATTAAGTGATGAATTTTAAGTGGCTATGAACTTTTCTTCAATTCTCGTGCCATGTGACTAATCGAAAATTGATAGATATGGGATTAATGTTTGAAAAGTGGTAAGAATACCACTCCACTATAATACATGAGATTTTTTACACTATACCTTTAGGATGGTCTTTTCGATGTTAAGGCGTAACATGAGCAAGTATGTGACGTGTATATATATGTAATTTTGAGCTTAAGCAGATGAATTCATGCCATTGCGTTTTTATTAATCATATTGATTTGCGTTGATTGATTGGGGTTGAAAATCTTACGATTTTGTGGGTATATCGTATGCAAATCCTCATGAGACTATAACTCATCCTTTGAGGCAACTCATGAGTTCAATGGCTTGTTGCACCCGCTAAGTGCAACCGTTTATTTTACAAAAGTAGTTAGATAGTTTTTCTTTTTGTTTCTCCCGTGTTTGATGATGTTTTTCCTATCCTATAGCTCTTATTGCTCGAGGACGAGCAATTGATAAATTGGGGAGGTTGATAAGAGACATTTTTACGTGTTTTTAAGCCCATGATGCTTATGCTTTAGATTCAATTATTGCCAAAATCATGCTACATTTGCGTTTAATCTGGGTGTTAAGTGATTTCATGTGATAAACGAGAGCAAACGAAGAAAAGGGCAAAAAACGGCGTATCAATCGATCAAGAGGGGATGCTTCGCATGCCGGCACCTAAGCGCCACATTATTCGCACCCAGGCGCCAGAAGATGCAGGGAAGCAGCAACTGCACGCAGACCCGCGCCTAGGCGCAGACTTACCCACGCCCAGGCACCGTGCCTTCCGCACCCGAGCGCCGGATTAACCACGCCTGGGCGCCGTCCGACTTTTCCTTCAAGAAACTCCTACCACATAGGCAGCGCCTGGGCGCCGCTGTAACAATTTTTGGAAGCTATAAAGCTATTTTGTCAGCTCATTTCAAGGGTCGAACACCTGGGGGATTGAAGGAATTTTCTGGGTTTTTGGATCACTTTCTCATCAATTGGAAGAGATCAAGAAGGAAAGTTAGCTTGGGGGATTGAAGATTAAAGTGAAGATCCATCATTAATTCAACATAGGGAGTTTTAATAGCTTTCAGTTTTCATTATTGTCCATGAATATGTATAAGAATCTATCTATGACTTTTATGCCATCAACTATGAGCTAAGCTTGTGAGACTAGGGCCATGTAAGGCCAAATTGTCATTTATGCTTATAATAGAGGATTCTTGAAGTGATTCTTATGTTGTTATGTGGTGTGAATTTGTGTTTTTGCTTGTTTGACATATGCTTGATCACTATACGTTAGAATCTCATGCCTAGGTGAATATTTTGAAAGAAAATTGACTTAGGGTGCAAGTAATTCACACCATAACCTCCAACCAATGAGGAATTGCCCTAGACATAGGTAAAGATTCCCGGGTGAAGTCGTTCGATCTAGATCGAGTGAGCTCTAGTGCATGTTTAGTGATTAGATTTCCGAGTCGATATACTTATGAAATCATCATTCTAGCATAGGAGTTTAGCACGAGACATCGGTTATCCTTTACCCTAGGAGCTTTCACCGTAGCAACATAAGCGTAAACCTTCAACGAGAATCTTTGTAAGTATAATTGAGCAATTTGGACCTAGCATGTGCCTTAGTCTCCCTTTATAATTGGTCTTCAATCCTTTGGGTGTCTTCGTTCTTATCTTACACGCTTTACCTTCAATTCACCTTTACTTTAATTGTTTATTTCATTACAAATCTTAAACTAAAATTCAAGTTCTTGAGGTTCGACAACCCGGACTTATTGTCCACATTTATTACTACACACGACTAGTGCACTTGCTTTTCAAGCACGTTAGCTTCTAGCGTGTCAAGTTTTTGGCGCCGCTGCTGAGGACTTGTTTATTTTTAGTTTTTTATTTTTGTTTACGTTTTCATAATTCTTAGTTGTTGTTTATTTCTTGCTTGTCTTTTATCTTCGAATTAGTCTAATTTTGTTTCTTGTGCTTAATTGAAAGGTTTGGTTGTGCATGACCAGCTCCTCCAACGAGCCCCTATCTGATTTTGAGCCCGAGATAGAGCGTGTTCTTCGGGCTAGTAGACGAGCTCGAGAAATGGCCCACAACTTCAATCCAAATCCGAATGGGAACTTTCCCGACATGAATCTTCTGGAAAATAGGGAATGGTTGCAAAATATACTCCAAGCTATGCAACCGGCACCTCGACCACCTCCTCCATCGGTTTCTGGTAATCAACCACCCAGGGTACATACTACACCGGGACCCGTTATCTTTCCGGACTTTGCTACTCCACATTTTCACATTCTTTCTCACATGTTCGGGATGGTTCAAGAGGAGCCGTTTTATGGTGACTTAAGAGACTCACCTCATGACCACCTAGATCACGTTGAGAATGTGATCTCTACTATGCAATTCAACCCACGGGATCTTGATGCCATCCGCCTCCGATAATTTCACTTCTCATTGAAAGATGAGGCGACTCTTTGGTACAAGTCGTTGCCCCCACAATCAATTGGAACATGGGATGATCTAGTAGATGAGTTTTTCAACAAATTCTTCCCTCCATCAAAATCAACGAGCTTAGAAGTGAGATCAAGGGGTTTAAACAAAGAAGGAACGAGTCCTTAGCATCCGCATGGGCAAGGTACAAGGGTATGCTTCGAAAGTGCCCTGATCACAATTATACCCGAGACGAGCAAGTTCAACACTTCTACAATGGAGTCCAATCTCGGACACTGACTCAATGCGGGAGCAGGGAGTGACCTTTTGGGCCTTGATAGTAGGACCGTGTGGATTAAGCTTGAGGAAATGGCTAGAGAGGATGAACTTTACCTCGAAGATGATGATGAGCTTCCTCCACCAAATCGAAGGGTTGCTTGTGTGCAAGAATTAGAGGAAGTGGTTACCCCGGAACCGGAGGTTGTAGATGTAAATTTTTTTGGGAATCATAATCGACACTTGTTAAACTTTCACGTGCCTGAAAACTTCCCAAAGAGACCAAACCCCGCACAAAACACACAACCGGGCATTTACCAACCTCCGAGGCCTCCTTTCAACAACCCACCCCTAAGGCAAGCAAATCTCAATGTACAAGGACAAGGGCAAGTACGACCTCCCATGATCGACGAGCGACTTGATGCTCAAATAAAGAAATCGGATACGCCAATCAATGAACTTCATAATATGATGAAGGATATGTTCATGGAGATGAAGGATATGCGAACACAAATGGGTCAAATCTCCAATGCGATTAGTACAAGAGCCTCAGGAACTCTATCAAGTGACATGGAGAAAAACCCGAAAGAACAATGTTATGCAATTGCTTTGAGAAGTAGGAAATAAGTGGAGAGTGACTATGTTCGCATATCGGCACCCAAGCGCCAGACACATCTGGAATTGAAAATTTGCTACCCACTCTCCCGCCTAGGCGTGACTCATACGGCGCCCTAACGCCGGATCTCACTCAGCAGGAAGAATTGGTACGCACTGCCGCGCCGTAGCGCCACTTTCAACACCCCCAGGCGCCATTTCTTGCTACCTCTAGTTTTGGTTCCTCGACTCCAATGCCTCCTCCTCCAATTGAGATCCGTCTTCCCTTTCCAAATGCACAGAAAAATAAAAAGAAGGAGATGGATCCGAGTTTCCTCCGTATATTGTCTAGTCTTCGTGAGGTGAGGATAAATATTCCTTTTGTGGGTGATATTTTGCAAATGCCAAACAATGTTAAATTCTTCAAGGATATTCTTTCCAACAAGAAAAAGTAGGAGGAAAATGAAATGGTTTGTCTAATCGAGGAGTGCTCTGCCGTCTTACTTAACAAATTACCTTGAAAGCTAAAGGACCCAGGGAGTCTTACAATACCGTGCACTATTGGCCATCTCAAGTTCGACAAAGTTCTTTGTGATTCAGGAGCGAGTATCAACCTTCTTCCCTACTCAAATTTTAAGAAGCTAGGCCTTGGAGATCCTACGCCAACATCCATGTCCATGCAATTGGTGGATCGCTCTATCAAGAAACCAAAGGGCTTTATCGAGGACGTCATTGTACAAGTCAAAAAGTTCTTTTATCCGGTTGACTTCTTGGTCTCGACATGGATAGTGACATTAACGTCCCCTTGATTCTAGGAAGGCCCTTCCTAGCCACTAGCAACACCAAGATCGACGTGGGAAATGGTAAGTTGACATTGAAGGTGGGCTCTGAAAAGGTGACATTTGATGTTTATCAGGACATGCAACCACCTATGGATGATCTTACTTGTTCATATGTCGATGCTATTCACCTTTTGTTTGATGAGAAATGCGCACTTGGTAAGACTAAGGGCATTCTTACGATGGAGGATGAGGTCCCCAATGAGCAACAAGGAAAGGTGAGAAAAGATGATTTGTGCATGAAGTACATTCTACCACGTCGACGTGTTCATGAGATTGATAAGAAAAATCCGGAACGAAGGTCTAATCTCAAAACTCCGCAATATGAGTGGAGACCAGTGGGACATCAGAAAAAAATACGAGATGGGAAGGATATTGTCATTCTAAATGGGCCACCTAATTGAACCTTAAAGCACAAAAAAGTCATGCTAATGACTATAAATAAGCGCTTCTTGGGAGGCAACCCAAGTTTATAAGTTTTCTTTTCCTTTCGTTTTCATTTTTGTTGTGTTTGTTTCATCTGTTTTATTTAGTAGAAGCATATCTATTTTCGTTATCTTTTGTTTTGTTGTTGGTTGTTTTTCGTTTAATGTGTAGTTGTTGCATTACTTGCTCCCACCGCTGTTGCCACTCTTGGATACATTTGCATCGAGTACTCGGGTTTGCTTTTCAACAACCCTATGGTGATGTGTACTTTTCCCTTCTCTTTTTCGACCATTGGGGACAATGTTCGTGTTAAGTTTGGGGGCGGGGGGAGTATACTAGATTCATTATAGTCGTGTTTATCCATTTTTATATATTTCAGTCCAAGTTTGGGGGGTTGGTACGTCTACATGTGAAGCTTGTGCAACTTCGAAATTTTTGGATAGAATTTCAACCCTTCACTCATGCATTGAGAATGGTAAATTTGAATACATGGCATGTTTTCTCTATCAATGTGTATTTTAATGACTATACACCCCGTTTTCTTGCTTGTGGGATCCTAAACGTGACTAGATTGTCTTTAAGATGATTCACATATACACATAAATCGAGGGTAGAGGAGTGGAGTGGACAGCCATTTTGAAACACTTAAAGGCTTGATCCCGGAAATATCAATCTAGAATTTTCACATGTGTTATGAGTTGAGAATGTTAACTTTGTGTGCTTAACAATAATAAAAGAGGTGAACATTGGTATGACTGTAAAAGTCAAGCTTAATAGATACTGGGAGCGAAGAGCACTATGTCCAAAATACTATACTATTATGCTAATTTGAGCTAAGCTCAAGCCAATGCAAGTGTAAAGTGAATGAGGACGTAGTTTGGTTTTGTGGCCTTTGACACTCGAGCAATTAAGCCCTTAGGAGTGTCTCTACACTTAATACCCTAAAGATGTCCGATATGGGAGTTATTGGCCTAAAGCTCGTTACAATGGTGTCATAGAAAGCCTAAGAGAACCGAACATTGCACATGGTCTATCCTTTAATGTATTGAGTTGAAAGTTGCATAAGATAACGCCTAAAGTGGATTAAGTGATGAATTTTAAGTGGCTATGAAGTTTTCTTCAATTCTCGTTCCATGTGACTAATCGAAAATTGATACATATGGGATTAATGTTTGAAAAGTGGTAAGAATGCCACTTGACTATAATACTTGAGATTTTTTACACTACACCTTTAGGATGGTCTTTTCGATGTTAAGGCGTAACATGAGCAAGTATGTGACGTGTATATTTAAGTAATTTTGAGCTTAAACAGTTGAATTCATGTCATTGCGTTTTTATTAATCATATTGATTTGCGTTGATTGATTGGGGTTGAAAATCTTACGATTTTGTGGGTATATCATATGCAAATCCTCACGAAACTATAACTCGTCTTTTGAGGTAACTCAAGGGTTCAAAGGCTTGTTGCACCCGCTAAGTGCAACCGTTTACTCTACGAAAGTGAGTTAGGTAGTTTTTCTTTTTGTTTCTCCCGTGTTTGATGATGTTTTTCCTATCCTATAGCTCTTATTGCTCGAGGACGAGCAATTGATAAGTTTGGGGGGGTTGATAAGAGGCATTTTTACGTGTTTTTAAGCCTGTGATGCTTATGCTTTAGATTCAATTATTGCCTAAATCATGCTACATTTGCGTTTAATCGGGGTGTTAAGTGATTTCAGGTGATAAATGTGAGCACATGAAGAAAAGTGCAAAAGACGGCGTATCAAACGATCAAGAAGGGATGCTTCGCATGCCGGCGCCTAGGTGACACATTACTCATGCCCAGGCACCAGAAGATGAAGAGAAGTAGCAACTGCACGTAGACCCGCGCCTAGGCGCAGACTTACCCAAGCCTAGGCGCCGTGTCTTCCGCGCCAGAGCGCCAGATTATCCAAGCCTAGGCGCCGTCTGACTTTTCCTCCAAGAAACTCTGCCACGTAGGCAGCACCTGGGTGCCGATACTCCCGCGCCTGGGCCCCGCTGTATCCATTTTTTGGAAGCTATAAAGCAATTGTTTCAACTCATTTCAAGGGTCGAACTCCTGGGGGATTGAAGAAATTTCTTGGGTTTTTGGGTCGCTTTCTCATCAATTGGAAGAGATCAAGAAGGAAGGTTAGCGTGGGGGATTGAAGATTGAAGTGAAGATCCATCATCAATTCAACATAGGGAGTTTTAATAGCTTTCTCATTTCATTATTGTCCATAATTATGTATATGAATCTATCTATGTCTTTTATGCCATCAACTATGAGCTAAGCTTGTAAGACTAGGGCCATGTAAGGCCAAATTGTGATTTATGCTTATAATAGAAGATTGTTGAAGTGATTCTTTTGTGGTTATGTGGTGTGAATTTGTGTCTTTGCTTGTTTGACGTATGTTTGATCACCATATGTTAGAATCTCATGCTTAGGTGAATATTTCGAGATAAAATTGCCTTAGGGTGCAAGAAATTCACACCATAACCCGCAACCAATGCGGAATTGCCCTAGACATAGGTAAAGATTCTCGGGTGAAGTCGTTCGATCTAAATCGAGTGAGCTCTAGTGCGTTAATGTGTGTTTAGTGATTAGATTTCTGGTAGATATACTTAGGAAATCATCATTCTAGCATACGAGTTTAGCACGAGACATCAATTATCCTTTACCCTAGGAGCTTTCACCATAGCAACATAAGCGTAAACCTTCAACGAGAATCTTTATAAGTATAATTGAGCAATTTGGACCTAGCATGTGCCTTAGTCTCCCTTTATAATTGGTCTTCAATCCTTCGTGTGTCTTCGTTCTTATCTTACGCGTTTTACCTTCAATTTACCTTTACTTTAATTGTTTATTTCATTACGAATCTTAAACTAAAATTCAAGTCCTTGAGGTTCAACAACCCGGACTTGTTGTCCACATTTATTACTACACACGACTAGCTCACTTTCTATTCAAGCACGTTAGCTTCTAGCGTGTCAACTCCATATGAGATATGGAGAAATAGAAAACCAAGTCTGAGTCATATAAAGATTTGGGGATGCCCATCTTATGTTAAAAAGACAAAAGTGGAAAAACTGGAGGTAAGATCCCTGAAGGGACGTTTTGTTGGATACCCCAAGGATTCAATGAGGTACTTCTTCTACTTGCACGATGATCAAAGTATCATTGTAGCCTTATAAGCCCCCACTTTCTCGAAGATGAGTTCATCAGAGAAGGTTGTGATAGTGTTAGGTGCCCAACGAGCCAATTGTTTTGGGCTCAGCCCTATTAAATGTAAACACCATGACAGACCTGTTTTAAATATATTGAGTCTTTTATTTATGGTATGCTTCTTTATTGTTATAACTATTGATAGTATAGATAAAGATCCCATGGATTGCATATGGTTAGGGAAGTCGGTCAGGGAAAACATATGGAAAGTTCTCATAGACCGTAATCATAAATATTTTTCCAAGTCATAGAGGCTATGAGATGTGGGATATCACTGGCCTCGTCAAGACTTGTTCATACATGTAACTCTTTCGAGAGGTCGACACGTTCCTTTGTCGATGCTTTGTATGGCAATACAAGCCCGAAGATTCATACTGGATTATGGAATTGAACGGCTCCGCTTAAGGACTCCTATTTGGTGTTGTCGAAGATGGAGTCGTTGGGTTTCGTAGTGTGAGATTAATCCTTAGAGCTAAGATATCATTTGGAAAGGGCACTACCCACTCTTCTTTGATATGCACGTGCACTCCAGGAGAGTCATACGGCGTTTATGTTGGGATAGTCTGGTAGTGCAGTGGAACAAATGGTAGTCGGAGAGGGCTTCATTCAGGGTCACGAGTACCCGGTATTTCCTATGTTGTTGCGAGAATCTAAATGTTCGTGAAAAGCCTTTGATCAAAGTGATTGTTTTCTGAGAGAGAATGGTGATCCCGGATCGAAAGACTGGATCATTAGATGTCACAACACAGTCATAGTTTCCAAGATTATTAGGGTTTGACCATCGCCATACCCTCGACCATGGACGGGAAATTGATGAAGGATTCTATTCACATGACGATCGCAACTCGGATAGGTTTTTGCTTTTCATCGTTCACATCTATGTAGTCGTGGCGACATTGCTAGACATCAAACCATGACCAATAGGTGCCTTGGATTAATTTGGTGAAATTAATTCAAGGACTAGTTAATTATTTAGAATAATTAATCTAGCCTGCGAGGACTTATTGCTAGCTTGACAATGAGCCTGAGGGGTCAAACACATAACTTAGTATAGTACCTATTGGCTAATTAATTTTTTGTGAATTAATGATGGGATTAATTAATTGGATTTAATTAATCAAGGAAAAAAATTAATTTAACTAGTTAATTAATGGTCCTATAATTTAATATTAGAATATTAAATTAGGAAGGACTAATTAATTAATTAGGAAAAAGAAAATAAAATAATATATAGATATATATATATATATATACGTAGTGCACGTGTGTATTATGTATGTAGATTTGGTGGAAAGATTTATCTTGCTCACCAAGTTTGTTAAATATATATATTTATTAATATCCTATTCATATATTTGGTAAAATCCTAAATTAATTAAAGTAGTTGACTAAAGGATATGGAAAGGATTCTATTTGATATATGTTAGGATATTATTAGATATGGTAATATCTAGTTAGTTGGAAATAGTCCAACTTAACAAGGAAGAGAATAAAAGAAAAAGGAAATACATGTACATATATACATATGTACCCCCCTACTCCCTAATTTTTAGGGGAGAAGTAGGTGTGTACCCACCTAGGGTTTTAACCCTAGGTGGACTCTATATATACATGTATATTTCACCTCTTTTAAATCTAATGAAAAATGGAAAAAGTGACTTTGAATTAGTTTTGGTTTTTGAAAAGAAAAATAAGTTTTTGAGAAAAACACTTTTTCTATTATTCTCTCCCAATTTTCTTTCATACTATTTCTTCAAACTCATATGTTGAGTGCGAAGAACACATAAATAATTCCAAATCTTTTTTCCTAAAAAACCAAGATTCGATATTCTTCTTGCTAGCACTAGTGGAGATAATTGAGGGTTCAAGCTAGGGTGTGGATACATCTCAGAGACGCAACGCATGGGGCGCTAGGGCGAATCAATTTGAAGACTGTAGTAGAGAGTGGCTTAAAAAGACATTGATGTTTTAAGGTCTACAAGAGGTAAACACGAGTAAACTTTCTCCTAGGATAGTTTTGAATCTGATGGTACCATGTCGACCTAGCCCTAATTTCAGGGATTCCGCTTTAATTTTTGAAATTTATTTTTTTTGTTGTGCCAGTATCTCCAGGGGTTGTACCGATCCCAACAGTGGTATCAGAGACAAGGTTTAGATAGGGCTCGAATTCTTTTCGTATTTATATGCTTTAAAATTAGTTTTATTGCATATTGGAATTGATTGGATTTTCTTTTTAATTTTGGATCCGTTGATTTGGTATTAATTTGAAAATCGAGGGCTGCGTTTTTATGTTTAAAAAAAAGGGGGGGGGGGGTCGCCATCGCACGGAAGCGCTGCTGGAATAGCGCCGCCGGCAACGCGCTGGTGCTTGGAATCGTTCTATTTGATGTTGAGAATTGAAATAAAATGGAATTTATTAATTTTCGTAATTGAATTAAATTGGGTTTTTTTGGAAAAATCTTTTTAGAATAATTTGAAAAGTGTGACTTTTCATGGAAGTTTCTATTGGTTTTCAGAAATTAGAGTCTTTGGGTCCATTAACTAATTAGATCATCTTTAATTAAAGACGGTGAAGATTAATTCATATTTGCATGATAGCATGTTTATATGGTTATGTGGTGATCCGGGTCGAGCCACAGACTAATTGTTTTTATAATTTGAGGCTTACATGCCATGTTTTTCCTTTTATTGTAAATGAGAGGGAAAAGTTTATTTAAATGTAAATTTAAATACGAAGATGGAGGCATTCAATCCCATGGAGTTTTGAGGACATTAGTGTAGGTTTCAAGTCTTTAAATTATAATGGTCAACACCTTGATGGTTTGGGGTGTTTAGATATTGGCTTAACTAAGATCACATTTACCGCTTTATGCATGATTGCTTATTTTCTTATATTATGAATGTTGTGCATATATGCATGATTACCTAAGACAGATAAGTAAATAAAACGTGTGAGACCTTGTTTTTAAAAAAACCCTTAATCCATATTAAGTCCTTAAATGGATAAATCGGGGGGCCAAGAAGCTCCTTCATTAGGTCTAGTGTCTTCCATCATTAGATGTGAGAGGGAATAGCGCAACTTGTCATCATTGACCACGAGTCGTGGGATGGTGGCAAGTTAAGTGTAGTAATCTCACAACTAGGCGGTCATACTAGAAGTGCACATGGATCTCAGTCTACCCAGGGGTCGACCATGAGTCATGGGATGCCCTGGGCACTGTTATTGCGTGAGAATTTGGGGGGTCGGACTTAAACGCAGATTAGTGTACGGTTGGATCGTGTTCTCGGGACGTGGATGAAATGTGAGGCAAACATCTCGAGAACCACCTGGATGTGGATGGGGTCGTTGTGCCTGTTCAATGTTACCGCCCATTAACCGTGAGTCATGGGATGAGGTTGGGACATTTGACGCTCGAGCCCACAGGAGATTTTATATTTCCCGTCTTCTGTCAATTTGGGGTGATGGATTTCGTAAAGTTAAGTGGGAAAACACATGTATATTTAAAATTCCTTAATTGCATGTGAATATATGTTAGAACTGAATGTTAATGATTCTTTTTCGTTTTATCGCATTTTACACAGTATTATCATGGATATCATTTATACTTGTCTATAGATTCTCAAACGCAACAAGTTTGATAGCTCAAAGTACACCTATTGGCGTTTGGCTTTAGATGTGTATCTCAGGGTTAAGGGTCTTAACTACATAATCAAAGGGGACATCCCGCCTAGACCTAAACCTGCAACTCGTGCTCGTACTTTGGAGTAATGGAAAAAGCAAATCAGTGATGAGGCTTATGTTCGATCCTTCATATTATCCATGATGTCGGAAGATCTGATTGAGATATATGGAAATGTCAAATTTGCCAAGGACATCATCAAAGATATTGAGGAGACATTTGGAAAGAAGACGCCTAAGGGTAATTGCCCTCATTGCCATGGGATGGAACACTTGAGCAAGGATTGTCCTGCTACCTTCAAAAGCCACAACGAAGGTGTGTTTATTGTTGAGGTTAATTGGTCGATTAACCATGCTTCTTGGGTGTTTGACACCAGATGTGGTACTCACCTTTGCAATGACTTGCAGGTGCTGTCTAGAAGCAAAGAGCTAGATGACGGGGACATCGTCCTAAGGATGGCTAATGGAGCATCTGTCGCTACAAAGGCTGTTGGAAACGTTATTTTAGTTCTTAAGGATAGTAATAGGTTTATTTTAAAGGATGTTTATTATGTTCCCGGATTGATTAAGAACCTTATTTTTGTTTCCGTATTGGACAAAGAAGTTTTTTCTTTTAATATAAATAATAGTTTTTGTTCAATGTTTTAAGGTTCTAAGTTAATCATGTGAGCATGCATGTATAACAACCTTTATGTTTACCTGTATACTAATTCTCTTGTTGTTCAAACAATAAACACGGAAAAGCGTAAATCTGATGATCAACCTAATGCACAAATCTGGCATGCTAGACTTGGTCATACATCTAAGGATAGAAAATTTTTTAATCCTAATTACACCCGAGAATCGAATTCGGGGATATTCATGATATTGGAGATAAACACAATAGGAATGAATTATGACAGAGAGTAATCGAATTACCTCTTGACAATTAAATTCTGAATTATCAGCAGCAACCCCGGACTCCTGCCTCTATATTATCACATGGAAAAAAAATTCTCTGAGAAAAGCTCCGATCTCCTCCTGGCAACAATGGCGGCGGCTAGATGGAGAGAGAGGGAGGGAATTTTTTTTCCTATTGATCTAGGTTTCTTTTTGTCTCTCAGTCAGATTCTAAAACAATGACTTCTATGTGCAGAGTTCTCACACTGACTGAATACTTATTCACATAAGCAGAACCCCTAGGGATACATAGAGGGGGGCGGCCACTAGGCCTTAAGCAGATGGGCTTCCGGGCTTTGTTCCAACTTAGTCCATGTGTAATTAAATCCAAGTTCAATCTAATTGATAATCAATTAATTACTTTAATATAATTAAAATTAATCCAATTAATTTAATTCAACTTATAAATTAATTTTCAATTACTTTAACTTATGAATTAGGGATAATTACACTCACAACCCCTCAATGATGGGATAATTACACAAACCTCCCCTCACTAATTGATAATTACAAACACACACCCCTCATGTTAAAGATTTCTTACAATTGCACCCCCTGTGTGTATAACAATTCTTACAATTGCACTCCTTGTAAACCTTACAGATAGACCCCTGGAGGGGGTGTGTTTGTAATTATCAATTAGTGAGGGGAAGTTTATGTAACTACCCCATCATTGAGGGGGTGTGCGTATAATTATCCCTATGAATTAATTGATTTATTTAATCCAATAAAATATCTTTAATTAAATCATGCAATCCATTTTCGTCAGTCAATTCACATTTAATGTGATTTTACCAAAATACCCTTAGCATGAAAATAATCATTTTCTTCACATAGCGCGACTCTCTAGGCTTGATTCAATTGGCAATGGGAGGATTCCAAAGGATAAGGTTGTCACCTAGCTAACACCGTGGAACCAAATCGTAATCCAATTAAATACGAGATGAACATGTCATCACGAACCTTGATTACGACTACCATATGTGTATAAACTTTTCACCGATATGACCCGATCAAGTAAGAGCCATGGTACGTCAAACTCATATAACTTGATGTTGTACTTAGTAATCATAACAATGTGAAATTACCAAACTACCCTTAGTGACCATCACTAGTTTAGTTTATTTGCTTTGGCCAAAGACTTTGTAATTTCTATTGCTTATGATCGTACAGGTCACATATGTTAGGATTATGCCCTCAGATGCCATAGAGGATAGAATATGTAAGGCATCTATCTTGTATTGAACTTAAATCATAATTTGAAAAAGGCATTACTTAGTTTTTCACTTAATTCTTATCTGCATCTATAAGTTGTGTAAAAACACTTTGCCCTTGTTTTCAGTGCGATTCCTCTACTTCCTATGGGATAGGAAGATAGGCACTAGAGAGATCGACCTTGAGTACTAAAACTAGTTCGCAAGTTATATGAAGTCTTTAATGGGCAAATAAAGACTTTGAATACTTGTACAATCTTAGCTCTGAAATGGGAGTGCCTGTCTGGTATCATGGGATGCTAGGAGATTGAGATTGTAGGCACGTCAGTGGAATTGATATGCTTGAACACTACTCGCATTGATTCTATCACATGGGTTTTCACTCTGTGACTGTCAACGATAGAACTAATTATGCGTAATAGGTATGTGTGAACCTTTGACCCGAAGTATCAGGTTGAAGATGCACTTGTGACGTCAAGTCTATCACCAGTAGGGGTGTTCATCGGTCGGTTTTTTATCTGAACCGAACCGAAATTTAGGACCGAAAACCGAAAAAAAATTTAATTTTTTTTTTGGCTATTGTTGTTCACTTTTTCTTTGGAATGCATACATTTATATATTTATAATTATGTTTAGCACGGCCAATTAAAATTGACATAATAAAATTAAAAAGTGAACCGGTTCGGTTTGATTTTTCGGTGTAAATAAATAAATTAAATATAAATAAATAATTGAAATATAATTATGACTAATTTTAATTCATTTTCTTATAAGTTGGTCACTAGGAAACACATTTTTTATAGTTTTTGGTCTATATTATACTATATAAATAAAAAAAATTCGGTTTTTCGGTTAACCGACCGAACCGAACCGAAAAACTGAAATTTGCAAAAAAAAAACGAAAACCGAACCAAAAATTTCGGTTCGGTTTTCGGTCCGGACCGAAATTTCGGTTCTCGGTCAGTTCGGTCGATTCGTGAACACCCCTAATCACTAGAGTAGTTAGACCCGATTTACCCGTTGGTGGGGTCGACCTCGAAATGCGGACTTGATGGGCAAGTGGTAGTCTTAGCAAATATCTAATATCGAATTTATTCTCTCATAAGTGAATGAGAATGTACCCTATGTGATTATAGATAAATAGAGATCAAAGTCTTTTGCCAAAGCAAAAGAGATGATTGTGCTATGCACTAAATCAATCTCAATGATCTCGTATTATTATAATTATTACAAGTCCAGTGAGTTTTACAAAGCCATGACTCTCACTTGACCGGGGAACGTGAACAAAGGATCCTAACATTCGTTTTCGTTTGGGTTATGAAGTGGGCCACGTGACTGGCTATCTGTTACCCACTTCCTTGGGTTTCCTCTCATTGCCAAATGAAACGAACCTAAAGAGTCGCGATAAAAAATCAGCAAAGAAAAATGAAAAATGAATTTCTATTTTCTTCTAGAAGTTTTTAATTTATTGGATAAATTAAATAATTAATTATTCATTAGATGAAATAATTAATTATATGGATAAAATTGATTATTAATTAATTTTCATTGATGAGTTAATTTATCTAATTAATTAGATTATTTGATTAATTAATTTATTTATTGGATATAATAAATTGTTAATTGAAATAAGAAATTAATTAAACAAAACAAATCATGGGCTTCTAGAAGGCGTCCAAAGTGGACACCTAACAGGCCGAAGTGGGCGCCCATGTGATGCCCTAATTTAGGGCTCTTTTGTTTTGGCTTGTTCAATAAGTCATGAGGTATATAAAGACTATTTGGCTTTGAATAGGTAAGAGAAAATCATAACTTTCCTAGAAAAATAGAGGTAAATATTCCTCCCCTCTCTAATAACTCTAGCCGTCGCCCCTTTAGAGAAGAAGTGGGAATTTTTCGACTGTTGATTCGTGCGTGACAATTTAGAGATGACGTACTTTCGTTGTTTGGATCAAGTTCAAGTTTTGAAGATCAAATTAAAGGATTGAAGATTTGAAAGCTTCTCGGTTTCGTATTTGGTGGAAGAAGAAAGATTCTTCAACAACTTCGTTTTAACGAGTAAGTTTTATTCGTTAAGTTTATCGTGCAATTTGAATATGCGATCATTGAATCCAAAGTTGGGTTTTAAAATAAAAAAAATTGAAATCCTTTCTGCTGCGTTTACGTTATTTATCGTGAAACCCAACAGTGGTATCAGAGTCAATCTCTGATTCGTATATTTAATTGAGTTTATGTGATTTATGATATGCATAATATGTGTTTTTGAAGCATGCGATTATGTGTTAATTAAATCTGTGTTTTTTATAGTTTAAAGCATGGATCTTGATTTTTTTATATTTATTGTATATCTGGATATATCATGATGGATGAAAAAAATCAAAAACGAGGAAAAACGGGGCTCGAAGAGCCTTGAGAAATCTGCGCGGAGCAGCTGCGCACGTGCACAGCATGCGCACGAGCTATGCATGCACTGCTGCTGCAAGTGGCCTGGCCACCCAGCCGCGGCCTGACGGGTTGTGGGTCTTCACACCCGATTCGTTGAATCGGTTCTTGGATTCGGGTCGTATAACGGGCTATGTAATGGGTCAAAATTGAAATTTGGGTTTGGGGAAATTTAATTATTCGGGTGGGTCAAAAGAATGATGACCCGATATAATTTAATTAAGCCCAACAAGAAATTTAATCAATCTTGATTTATTAATTAATTTGGGCTTGATTTAATTAATTCCAAATGGCCCATTGGATAGGTGATTTGGATTTTAATTAAAAATAACCCAATAGAAATTAGTAAAGTGTGCATGTTATTTCGAATTAATTAATTACAGCCCAATTGAATTAAATCCAAGTAGACCAAAAGGATGGTAACTTGGGTTTGATGAAATCGAGCCCAATACGATTAATTGGAATTAAATATTTAATTAGAAATAATTAACTATTTTTCTTGGAGATTAATAATTAATTTATGGATTAAATATTATTAATTTTTCCTCGACTTGGAAAATACTTGAATATTTGAATATAAAATATATTATTTTTCTTGGATGATTAATAATTAATTCTTTAATCAAATAAAAGTCTTTCCATTTAATGATTACTTTAAATCAAAATAAAATAGAATTCCATATTTTACGTATTTATTTAGTTGGACTAATTTTATTTTTATTAAAGGTAGATATACTTAATTTTGAATTTTGTATATCTAAGTCATCTAGTAGGACTAAAATGATTATAATTGAAATAAATAATACATAAAAGTTGGGAATTTATTAAAGGACTTTTTAGTTGGACTAAAATTTTAAATAATCAATATAAGTGATTTAATATTGCGAGCATGTTTTATGTGATTGAAACACCGATCATGTATTTAGGTTTATTTATTTTACCTTTATGTTTTATGGGTGATCAAGTTTGAGGATGTTTATTATATTCGTAGAAATAATCCATGAATTGTTTTAGGAATTAAAATAAAATAGTTCAAATTGATAAAGTCAAAAGGCCCATGAATGTTAAATAGGTTTTAATTTTTGCCTTTTGTGATGGCCCATTGGCTCAGACCCTCTAGTAAAAGTCCATGATCGAGTGATAAATTTATTTATTCATTTATTTAAATTTCATGAATATTTATATTGAAAGGCATGATTATTAGTAGTATTTTTATGCATGGTCAATATAAAATAAAAGCGCTACATAAATTGAATAATGTACAAAGTGAGACCAAAACTTTTGACAATTTAAATTCTCCCAAATAAATAATACCGAGTTAGAAAAGGATGTTTGACATCCTCATCCTCCACTAAACTTTCTAAAATTAAAATTACTATAAATGTGTAATGTTTCCCAGTTATAAATTTATACATTTAGAAATAACTTAAAATTTTATTAAGTGCATGAAATGCCTTAATCGAAGCATATTTCACCCCCAGAAACTTGTCCAGTTGCAAGGTGAAATTCAAATGTTAAACTATAGGAGTTAGTGGGAATGAACTCGGGTAGTTCACGAGCTTAGAAACCTGTTCGGTTGCGGTTTGGTGAACTATGGGGAAAACTTGACACGCTAAAAACTAACGTGCTATGATAGCAAGTGCACTAGACGTGTTTAGTAATAAGTGGACAAAAAAGTCCGGGTTGTCGAACCACAAGGACTTGAATTCTAGTTAATGATTTTCGATAAAGATAAGATAATTAAAGTAAAGTGCAAGAAAAGAGATTAAACAAACGAAGAACCAAAGAGAAACGTACTATAGATTTAATCTCACGTATGATAAAATGACTAAGGCACATGCTACAACCGAATCTACTCGTCAATATATATGAGCTACTCTTCGAATTATTAGACTCCTATTGCTTTGGTGGAAACTCCTAAATTAACTATTACCCGATGTCTCGGCACATAATAATCCTATGATTATTTGACGGTTCTCTAAATATGTCTATCCGAGAATCTAATCAAAAATCACGCATTAACGTTCTAGAGCTTCCCCGAACGAATCCGGCTAACAACACCCGGGAATCTTTACCTATTTCTAGGGCAATCCCTCATTTGTTTCGGATGATGTGTTAATTCTCTTGCACCCTAATCTATTTTCTCTCGAACAACTAGATTAGGCAAGATAGAAAGCATATGGTGATCAAACACATGATTGGAATAAAAGCATAGAATTAACACACAAAGCAATAGGAGAATTAATACAAAGAGCAACTTCACATATATTGATTCATAAATTTGGCCTTCACATGGCCTTAGTTCTACAATATTAGCCTCTCATCAAAGCCTTAAGAAAATCTAATACAAACATATACATACTCATGGAAATAAACATGTAAATGCAAATAATTAAAACTCCCTCAATTGATTTGATGATGGATCTTTGCTCTTGATCTTCAATCCTTAGCTCCTCTCTCTTTGTTCCCCTCCAAAAGTGATGAAGAAAATGGTGATGAATGATGATGAGTGAAAAGTGATGGATAAAATGCCTCTCTCTCCCCTCCTCCCCAAGATGATCGGTCAATTGTGCTCAAATATCCTTAAGAAGACCACCAAAAATCAGCTCCTCATGTGTATGTCCCCCCTAGTGTCTCCTCCACTACTCTAAAAGTGAGTAGTATAAAATTCCCTAAAGTAGATCTAGTAAGAAACATACTTATGACATCCCTCCCATACATGTGATGACCTCTTGGCTTTAAATGTTCCATTCCCCCATCAAATGATGATCTTTTGGCTGAAAGGAATCAAATCTCGGATGTGGCCACGCCTAGGCGCGGGAATTATGGCGCTCGGGCGCCCAAATCAGAATGTTGGGAGTATTTGCCTCTGTCTGGCGCAGTAATTGTATTTTCTTCATAACTCTCTCCACAAAACTCCGATTTGGATGATTCAAGTCCTCATTTGAAGCTAACACATAGGTCTACAACTTTGTAGAAGGAAACTTCATCCAATTCGGTCTCTAAAAATAAGAAAATATCGCTCGAACGTGGAAACTGGTGCAGATACGGCGCCCAGGCGTGGACAGAACGGCGCCTAGGCGCGGAAAGCAGAATGTTGACGTTATTTGCATCTTTTCCGGCGCCTAGGCGTGGTAATACTGGCGCCTGGGCGTGGACAACAGAAGCAAATTGGCCTGAACTTGTTTTATACGTCGTTTTTCATCCCGTTCTTCGATTGTATCCATTTAAGACCTGAAATCACTTAATGCACGAATTAAACGCACATGTAGCAAGAATTAAGCGATAAATGAACCTAAAACATAAACGCAAAGGGGCTTAAAAACACGTAAAAATGCCTCTTATCAAAGCTATTGAAATATTTATTGGATTAATTGATATTAGATATCACTTCAAATAATTAATGGGCCAGAAACCGGTTAGGTTGCAACCCATTTAATTAATTGAGGAACTCAATACCCGCTGTGGAATCGATGCCAATGATGATTCCCGATTTTCACATGGGAGTGTGGAATTCGAAAAATACAGTGGGAGCCAAGATTAATTTTAAGTCCTTAATTTTTCTTGGTTAAGTCAAAACAAGTAATCTAATTAAGTTTGGTTCTTTTCTACAGTTATTTTCTCGTTTATCTCTCTCAAATATGACAACCCCATTTTCAATTTTACTCGAAAGAAATGTTCTAACTGGACCCAATTACATGCAATGGCTCGCGATCTTAAGGAATGTCCTGAGTGAAGAGTCAATTGATTATGTATTGGAAACTGATCGTCCTGTTGCTCCTGAGAGGAATGAGGATGAAGAGAATCAACTAGCTCACTTTAATTAGACTTGTGACAATTATAAAGCTAGAGGGTACATTCTATGCTCAATGTGCAGTGAGTTGCAAAGTTCACATGATACAATGAGCAATGCAAGGGACATAGTTCTTCATCTGGAAGAAATGTTTGGAGAGCACGGTAGAATCGTAAGATATTTCATATCAAAAGAACTCTTCAGAGCGAGGATGAGAGAGGAAGAGAATGTGGGAGACCACGTTCTCACGATGATGACCCTAATGGAAAGACTTAGGTCAATTCATTTCTATATGGATATTCATCTTCAAGTTGATCTCATCCTACAGTCGCTCCTGACTCCTTCTACTACTTCGTCATGAACGTTGATATCAATGATATTGATTGTTCATTAGCTGGGCTGACAAAGAAGCTTGAAATTGAAAAGCTCGAATAAGGACGAATAAGAAGAGGGATTCTTCTATCTATTTAACGAATGATTCATTTGATGATCAACGTAATGGAAAGGGGAAAAGGTAAATGAAAGTATCCACAAGAACTCAAAAGAAGTTAGGACATGGCTGTAAGAGCAAAGGACCAAAGAAAATGGATACATGTCTCGAGTGCGGTGAGTTTGGCCTCTGGAAGAGGAACTATCCCAAATTAGGCAAAGGAGCAAAAGGTATGGAACTCTTTGTTTTTAAACTAACTGTTCTATGACTGTCTTTTCTACTTCGTGGATTCTGGACTCAGAGGCTAGTGCCCATGTTTTTTGTTTGGATCAGGATCTGCAGAGAAGTAGAAAGCTGGGCCGACTAGAGGTGATGATCAAAGTTGGTAGAAAGGAAAGCGTCACGGCTACTAGGATTGGATCTACTTCCCTTTATTTGAATTCTAGACGTTTATTGTTATTAGATGATGTTTTAGTTTTGCCCAAGGGGCTTAAGAACATTGTTTCTATTCCTATCTGAGTTAAGATTGGATATACATTCCGTTTTTCTAAATTAAATTGCGACATTTATTATGGAAATAAATTAGTTGGCAATGCTGGTTTAGTTAATGCCTTTTATTGTTTGAATGTTCGTAATTCATCTGATGTGAATGTTGTAATTCGTAAACGTGGTAGGCAAGAAGCTAACCTAAGACTCAAGTGGCATCTTAGACTAGGCCATGCCGAAGAGCACAAGATCCACAAAATGGAAAAATATGGGCTTTCAAGCTCACTGGGGTCGGATCCCTATCCAACATGTGAATCATATATCTTAGGCAAGACAGCTAGATCACCCTTCACAGGGACTTTTGAAAGAGCTACTCAAGTCTTAAGGTTAGTGCATACCGACGTCTGTGGACCATTTGGAGAAATGGCTTGTGGGGTTTTCTATTACTTCATCACTTTCACAGACGATCATTCAAGATATGGTCTAGTGTATTTGATGAAGCAAAAGTCTGAATCCTTTAAAAGATTCAAAGAGTTCAAAGCCTTAGTAGAAAATCAAACTGGGAAAAATATAAAAACTCTACGATCGGATCGTGGAGGAGAATATATGAGTGCCAAGTTTGATGAATTCCTTAGACAACAAGGAATAATGTTACAACTAACACCACCAGCAACTCCTTAACTAAATGGAGTAATCTAGCAAAGGAACTGAACACTGTTGGACATGGTTCGTTCCATGCTTTGTTACACTGATTTACCCATTTTGTTGTGGGGACATGCGCTTCTAACTGCTGCTTATATATTGAACAAATGTCCTTCCAAATCCGTTCCTAAAACTCCGCATGAGATGTAGGAAACCAAGTTTTAACCACATTAAGATATGGGAATGTCCCGCTTATGTCAAAAAGACTAAAGTGAAGAAATTGGAGACAAGATCCCTCATGGGACGTTTCATTGGTTATCTTGAAGATTCCATGGGATTCTTCTTTTACCTGCATGATGATCAGAGAATCATCGTGGCCCTACAAGCTCACTTCCTTAAAGATGAGTTCATTTTGGAAGGGGGCAAAGGTAGAAAAATTGTTCTAGAAGAACAAATGAAACTCCCTCAGAGACATCTGTCCAAGAACCAAGGTTTGAACCAATAGTAGCACAACCACCACATAGATCTAGTAGAATACCACATGAACCTGAGAGGTATGGGTATCTACTGTTGTGGGAGCCAAAGCTTCACATTGTAGTACAAGAAGGTCATGAAGATGATCCTTCTACCTATAATCAAGCGATGGTAGATGTCGACGCTTCAAGATGGCGAGAAGCTATGGTAACAGAGATGGATTCTATGCAATCGAACCAAGTCTGGACTTTGGTAGATCGTCCTGAAGGTATCAAACATATAGGATGTAAGTGGATCTACAAAAGAAAGATAGGTAGCGATGGCAAGGTTGATACCTTTAAAGCCAAGCTCGTAGCGAAAGGGTATAGTCAAAGAGAAGGAATTGACTATCAAGAAACCTTTTCACCCGTGGCCATGATAAAATCCATCCAAATACTGTTATCCATAGTTGCATACTTAGATTATGAGATATGATAAATGGATGTCAAAACGGCTTTCCTAAATGGATTTCTCGAGGAGGATATCTATATGGAATAGCCAAAGGGTTTTGCATCCGAGACCGATATCCATAAAGTATGTAAACTTGAGGCGTCCATATAGTCTCAAGCAAGCATCTAGAAGCTAGAATCTTTGTTTTGATGAAAAAGTAAAGGGATATGGCTACATCAAAAACAACGATGAACCCTGTGTCTACAAGAAGACTAGTGGGAGCAAACTCTCGTTTTTAGTACTATATGTGGATGACATTCTACTTATAGGAAATGACGTAGGAATGCTCACCACAGTCAAGAAATGGCTTTCGAGTACGTTTTCCATGAAAGACTTGGGAGAAGCGACGTACATTCTAGGAATTCATATCTACAGAGATAGAATGAATAGAATGATAGGTCTCTCCCAAGCCCTTTACTTAGAAAATGTCCTAAAGAGGTTTAGGATGGATAATTCTAAGAAAGGGTTTCTTCCCATGAGACATGGAGTACACTTATCCATGTCTATGTGTCCTCAAAGTGAGGAAGATAGACAGAAGATGAGTAATGTACCTTATGCTTTGGCAGTTGGTAGCTTGATGTATGCAATGCTGTGTACTAAACCCGACATTGCCTATGTTGTAAGCGTGGTGAGTGGATTTCATGAAAACCCGGGAAAGGAACATTGGATAGTTGTGAAGAACATCCTAAAGTATCTTAAAAGAACTAAGGATATGATTCTCATCTATGGAGGTGGAGACCTGAAGATGGAAGGTTATTCTGATTCAAACTTTCAGTCTGATGTCGATGACCGAAAATCAACTTCAGGGTTTGTTTTTACTCTCAATGGTGGAGCGGTGTCTTGGAAAAGTTCCGAGCAAAGCACAACCGCTGATTCCACCACTAAAGCAGAGTATGTGGCAGCCTCAGAGGCCGCCAAAGAAGTTCTTTGGATGAGAAATTTTCTTGGAGAACATGAATCGGTCCCTAGTGCTCAGCTCCCGTTACCACTTTATTGTGATAACAATGGAGCAATAGCTCAAGCCAAGGAACCGAGGTCTCATCACAAGTCCAAACACATTTAGAGAAGATTTCACATCATCAGAGATCATTGGCAGAGGAGAGATAGCAGTGCCGAAAATAGCCTCAGTTGACAATGTAGCTGACCCGTTCACCAAACCACTACCTCAGGCTGTTTTGGACCGACACCTGGAAAGGATGGGTATAAGATATCACAACGAGTGCCATTGAGTACAAGTGGGAGATTGTTAGGATTATGCCCTCAGATGCCATAGAGGATAGAATATGTAGGGCATTTATATTGTATTGAACTTAAATCATAATTTATAAAAGGCATTACTTAGTTTTTCACTTAATTCTTATATGCATCTATAAGTTGTGTAAAAACGCTTTGCCCTTGTTTTCAGTGTGATCCCTCTACTTCCTATGGGATAGGAAGATAGGCACTAAAGAGATCGACTTTGGTTACTAAAACTAGTTCACAAGTTATATGAAGTCTTTAATGGGCAAATAAAGACTTCGAATACTTGTAAAATCTTAGCTTTGACATGGGAGTGCCTGTCTGGTATCATGGGATGATAGAAGATTGATATTGTAGGCACGTCAGTGGAACTGATATGCTCGAACATGACTCACATCGGTTCTATCACATTAGTTTTCACTCTGTGACAGAGAACTGATTATGCGTAATAGGTATGTGTGAACCTTTGACACGAAGTATCAAGCTGAAGATGCACTTGTGACGTCAAATCTTTCACTAGAGTAGTTAGACCCAATTCACCCGTTGGTGGGGTCGACCTCGAAATGTGGACTTGATGGCAAGTGGTAGTCTTAGCAGATATCCAATATGGAATTTGTTCTCTCATAAGTGAATGAGAATGTACACTATGTGATTATAGATAAATAGAGATCAAAGTCTTTGGCCAAAGCAAAAGAGATGATTGTGCTAGGCACTAAATCAATCTCAATGATCTCGTATTATTATAATTAATACATATGGTCAAGTCCAGTGAGTTTGACAAAGCCACGACTCTCACTTGACTGGGGAACGTGAACAAAGGGTTTAAAAATATATGGTATTTACGATTGGAAAGGTTGCGGAATGATCCTATCATTCATTTTCGTTTGGGTTACAAAGTGGGCCACGTGACTAACTAGGTGTTACCCACTTCCTTTGGTTTCCCCTCATTGCCAAACGAAACGAACCTAAAGAGTCGCGCTAAAGGATCGGCAAAGAAAAATAAAAAAGGAATTTTTATTTTCTTCTAGGAGTTTTTAATTTATTGGATAAATTAAATAATTAATTATTCATTAGAAGAAATAATTAATTATATGGATACGATTAATTATTAATTAATTTCTTAGCGAAATATATTGATGAATTAATTTATCTAATTAATTAGATTATTTGATTTATTTATTTATTTATTGGATATAATAAATTATTAATTGAAATAAGAAATTAATTAAACAAAATAAATCCCTGGCTTCGAGAAGGCGTCCAAAGTGGACGCCTAATAGGTCTAAGTGGGTGTCCTTGTGATGCCCTAATTTAGGGCTTTTTTATTTTGGCTTGTTCAATAAGTCATGAGGTATATAAGGACTTTTTGACTTTGAACAGGTAAGAGAAGATCATAACTCTCCTAGAAAAAAAGAAGAAAATATTCCTCGTTTATCTAATAACCCTAGCCGTCGCCCCTTTAGAGAAGAAGTGAGAATTTTTCGATTGTTTATTCGTGCGTGACAATTTATAGACGAGGTACTTTCGTTGTTCAGATCAAGTTCAAGTTTTGAAGCTCAAATCAAAGGATTAAAGATTTGAAAGCTTCAAGGTTTTGAATTTGGTGGAAGAAGAAAGATTCTCCAACAACTTCGTTTGAACGAGTAAGTTTTATTCGTTAAGTTTATCATGCAATTTGAAAATGCAATCATTGAATTCAACGTTGGGTTTTAAAATAAAAAAATTTGAAATCCTTCCTGTTGCGTTTATGTTATTTTTAGCGAAACCCAATAGCATACTCAATTACTATTGAGACGGTGAATCCCATATTGGTAGTTATCTTATAATGTCGAATGCAGCATGTGGATCGTACTTCGAGGTTGACCCCACCTATCAGGTGATACGGGTCTAACTACTCTGATAACATATCTAATATTACAAGCACATCATAAATAACTCCTCATGTCTAAAGCTCACACATACTATCACAATCTTAATCCCAGTCATTGACTGTCAAAGAGTAAATACCCATATGATTGGATTAATGCAAGTCGAGTTCAAATATGTTAATTCCATTAATCATATTCATGACACCAGCTACCACTATCTAATCAGTGTACGACTGGCACTTCCTTATCAAAGAAGGTGTCATACAAGTTGAATATTAATGCCCAATTAATATTCCTTAACTCTCGAACTCCCGATTTAAGAGATTAAGTACTTGACTCTTCTAGTGCCTTCTCTTTTCCATAAGAGGTGGAAAGTCTATCTTAAAATCTCATGGACTTATTTGTTCAATACATTTAAATGCCATTAGATTTGTATGAACCAAATCAAAACCTTTATACCATAAATAGAAAGGATAAAATATTTGAACAAATAACTTATTAAAGCCCTACTCGATCTAATTCCTCATAGGCATTGAGGGCATACACCTAACAATCTCCCACTTGCACTCAACGCCAATTGCTATGGTAGTTGACGCCCATCTTCTCAAGATGTTTTTCTAACACCGCTTGTGAGAATGGCTTGGTGAGTGGGTCAGCCACGTTTTCTGCTGAGGCTATTTTCTGCACGGTGATGTTTCATTTTCAACGATTTCTCGTATTAAATGATATTTCCCCATCACTTGTTTTGATTTGTTGTGAGACCTTGGTTCTTCAGCTTGCGCAGTTGCTCTGTTGTTATCACACCATAGTGGTAATGGCATTTCAATGCTAGGAACATATTTGAAGTTCAGCTATGAACTTTCTCATCCAAACAGCTTCTTTTGCTGACTCAGAGGCTGCCATATATTCTACCTCCATTGTGGAATCAGCAGTTGTGTTTTGCTTGGAACTTTTCCAAGACACTGCTCCATCATTGAGTGTGAATATGTAACCAAAGGTGGACTTGAGGTCATCCGGATCATATTTAAAATCTTAATCGGTGTAACCATCCACATTAAATTCTCCATTCCTATAAATTAATAGCATATCTTTAGTTCTTCTTAAGTACTTTACGATACACTTCACTGCTATCCAGTGAGGCTCCCCCGGGTTTGCTTGAAACCTACTTTAATAGCATGTCTAGTCTCGTGCACAACATCGCGTACATGAGTCTTCCTACTGCGGAAGCATAGGGTGTATTCCTCATTTCCACTCTATCCTTGTCTGTTTTAGGACTCATAGATTTAGAAAGATGAATGCCATGTCTCATGGGCAAAAGTCCACCCTTAGAGTTATGCATTTCATATCTCTTAAGGACTTTCTCTAGGTATAGCGCTTGGGAGAGATCAATCATTTTATTCGCTCTATCTCTATATAGAGAATTCCCAGAATGAAGGTCGCTTCTCCCAAGTCTTTCATAAAGAACGTGCTTGAGAGCCATGTCTTGACGGATGTCAATAAGCCTATGTCATTCCCTATAAGTAGTATGTCATCTACGTATAGAACTAGAAATGTCAACTTGCTCTCATTGACCATTTTGTAGACACGTGGTATGTCTTCATTCTTGATGAAGCCATATTTCTTTGCTTCTTCATCAAACCTTAGATTCCAACTCCGAAAAGCTTGCTTCAGTTCGTAGATGGACCTATTAAGTTTGCAAACTTTATGAAAATCTGCTTCGGATATGAATCCCCTGGGATGTTGCATATAAATGTCCTCCTCAAGGTATCTATTTACGAATGCGGTCTTCACATCCATTTGCCAGATTTCATAGTCTAAGTTTGCAGCTATGGTTAGCAAAATTCTAATAGATTTGATCATGGCTATTGGCGAGAAGGTTTTCTCGTAGTCAATGCCCTCCTTTTGACTATAACCTTTCGCCACCAGCCTGGTCTTATAGGTATCCACCTTGCCATTCAAACCAATCTTTCTCTTATAGATCCGTTTGCATCCAATTGGTCTTACTCCATTTGGTAGATCAATAAGAGTCCGGACTTGGTTCTAATACATCGAATCAATCTTTCCTTTCATAGCCTCAAGCCACTTTGAGGAATCTATATCCATCGCTGCTTCATCACAGTTAGAGGGATCATCTCCATGGCTTTCTTCTGCAATAGCATACAGATAATGCTGTGTATTGTGTAGATAGCCATATCTCTCAGGCGGCTGAGATACTTTGCTAGATCGTCGCTGCGACGGTTGTGTCAAATTGGATTTTGATTCTTGAACTAATGTCTTCGAGGGGACATTATCTTGTTCTTCCAGAACAACCTTTCTACCTGCACCACCTTCTTGAATGAATTCTTCTTCAAGAAAGTGGGCTTGCAAGGCCAGATGATCGATAAAACGTCCTTTCAAGGATCTATCCTCTAGTTTCTCTACCTTGATCTTCTTTACATATACTAGGCAACCCCATATGTTTATGTACTTGATACTAGGCTTCCTACCGCTCCATATTTCATATGGTGTAGTGGGAATAGATTTTGAGGGACATTTGTTCAGAATGTTCGAAGTTGTAAGCAAAGCATATCCCCACAAGGAAATGGGTAAATTGGTGTAGCTAAGCATGGAGCATATCATGTTCAACAGAGTACAATTTCTTCTTTCTGCTACCCTATTGAGTTGTGAAGTTTCTGGAGGAGTTAATTGTAATACTATGTCTTGTTCTTTTAAGAACTCGTTAAACTCTGCACTCATGTATTCGCCACCTCGATCAAATCTTAGTGCCTTAATATTGTGCCCAGTTTGTTTTTCAGTTAAAACTTTGAATTCCTTGAACCATTCAAGTGCTTCGGACTTATACTTCATCAGATAAACTAGACCATACATAGAGTGGTCATCTGTGAAGGTTATGAAGTACTGAAAACCTCTAACGGCCGCATCCTTGAGGGGACCAAAAATGTCAGTGTGAATTAATCTTAAAACTTCATTTGCCCTTTCGAAATGTCCAATGAATGGTGACTTAGTCATTTTGCCTTTAAGACATGATTCACAAGTAGGATATAGGTCAGATCCAAGTGGGACAATAAGCCCACATTTTTCCAACTCATGAATCTTAAATTCACCGGCATGTCCTAGTCTAAGGTGCCATATGAGTTTTTGGTTGACTCAACGCATGCTACATTTTCTAGTCATAGTATTAACCATACATTAATTTTGGACATTCCAATAGTATAAACCATTAATTAAAGATGTAGAGTCAATACATTTATTTCCAAAATAAATATCACAAGAATTATGTTTAAAAGAAAACAAATATCCTTTCCTGACCAATACAGGAATAGAAATAATGTTCTTGAGTCCATTGGGCAAAACTAGGCAATCATCTAAAATAATTTGACGTCCAAAAAATAATGTAACAGAAGTAATTCCAATGTGCGTCGCAGCCACGTTGTGTCCGCTTCCAATATTGATCATCGCTTCCCTCACATCCAGCTTTCTACTTTCTTCCAAATCCTATTCAAAACGCAAATATGAGCACTAGCCCGAAATTCTAGAATCCAAGAAGTAGAAAATATCATCATAGAACAATTTGTTTTAAAAACATAAAGTTCTATACCTGATTTGCTTTCAGCTCTTAGCTTGGGACAGTCTCGCTTCCAATGCCCCACTTCCACGCGGTGGAGGCAGGTGTCTTCATTCCTCATGCGCTTAGTCCTTGACTTTTTCACCTTGGATATGATCGGTTCTCTAATGCTCCCAGCTAATGGGTGTATCTGCTTCGGTCCTCTCTTAGAAGACAGAATAGGAACTGTGAAAACACTAAACCTTTTCCTTATTTGTGTTTGTGCTTTGACCAGCTTGTCCATCAGCACTGATAGTGATCCTTCAGTCTCATCTAAATCAAAGTTGATGACAAAGGTAGAGAATGAGTTAGGGAGCGACTGGAGAATGAGATCCAACAGTAGGTGGAAATCCATTTAGTAATCCATTGAACGGAGTTTTTCAAGCATGGATATCACGTTCAAAACATGATCAGCAACGTCATTTCTTTCTCTCATCTTTGTGTTGAAAAGCTCCTTTGATAGAAAGTATTTAATGGACTTGCCACGTTCCCCGAACAGTTCCTCCAAGTGCAGCATAATTGACCTGGGACTATCCATGTTCTCATTCGTTTGTTGCAATGCACTGCTCATGGAGCTCAACATATAATCCCTTACTTTTCTTGCATAAGAGATCCAATCTGAGTACGCTAGTATGACAAATTCTTCCCCATCGACCCTAGGACCTTGTTGTCGATCCATCTCTAGTGTATATTCAAATGATTCATCATTGAGGACCGTCCTCAATGCTCTAATCCAATCAAAGTAGTTTAGTCCAGTGAGGATATTTTCCTCAAGCAATACTTTCAAAGGGTTAGTCATTGTGTAGGAAATAAACTACAGAAAAATACCAAGATTTACGATTAGATGTGTTATCATGTACTTTCAAGTAAAATCAAGGATTTTAATATTTACTTGACTCCCACTATTTTTCTCGAAATATTGCACTCCCACTGCAATAATCGGAAACCTAGTTAGATTGGTTTCATAGTGAGTGATTGAGTTCCTCAACAACCTAAACAAGTTGCAACCTTGAACGATATATGGCCTGTTAGATCATTAAGGTGATGTCATACATCAATCGGTCCAACCGATGATTCAATCTCCTTTAGCTCATGGATCACTAAAACGCAAACTTTTTCGATATATAGGTGGTGATCCATCTGGGTCATTTATCCCATCAACTCCTTTCAGTCTAACAATTTAATCCTGTCTTGCAACCTTGAGCGATATATGGGGCGAAATTCGCTTCGACATGAAGGCATGAAAAGCACAGAGAAGATAGAGTACCACGTCATGGTGCATGACCCCCTTATTCCGAGAAGATGCCATGCGCTAGAAATGAACCCATCTGCTAAAGTTTGCTAGAGAGCTAGGACATCCAATGCCCCTTTACTTACTCAGTATTTTTAATGGGAGAATTATAACATTCGATAATGTTAATTTTGTTGGTCTTACTTTGCACATTAATTTCTTTATCGCGCAATTTTAAAGAAAATGCATAAGAATAAGCCTAGCAATTCTAACAACACACACATGTATGGACTATCTACATCAACTCGAGCCAATGAGTGATCGGGGAGGGGTTGTATCTATTAGAAGGGCCAATGCCCATACAGGATCTAATCTTCATACTTCTCCAAGACTTCATGTGCCACCACGATTCGCCTTTTGGGCCTATCTGTAAAACAATTACATAGAAATAACCTATACAAAAATTCTATGAATTGAAGATACAAGCAGCGGGCCTCAAACTCCTGCCCAATACAACCCAGTTAAGACAACATAGATAGACCTTAAGTCCATACACGGTATCACCATCACATAGATAAGGAGCATATAAACAGTTTAAACACATAAGTGAATTTATCCTTTAAATCCAATTTAATATATCAAATCTAATTTAATCTTTGATCAAATCCAATTTAATCTTTGATTAAATCTAATTTATTCTTCGATTAAATCTATATCATCAAAATAAATCCAATTCAGTTTGAATACTTTAATCTTATTAAAGTGTGACTACTATCAAATAAAGTCACATGGGTAATTTAATCTAAACACATAGCAATATCATGTAAAAAGGAAGGTGGTATTTAAATCTAATTTAATAAATCTAATATAACATGTACCAACCTATTATAAAAAGGAAGGTTAAATCCAATTTAAAATTTTTGAAGAATTTAAGTCCAATTTAAATTTTTCAATAAATTCAATTTTAAAATAAATTTAAATCAAATTTAAATAATATAACTAAATCTAATTTAGAATATACTTAAATCCAATTTAATTTACTAAATCTAATTTAATGTTTTTGAATAAACTTAAATCCAATTTAGCTTATTCACTAAATCAAATTTAGAAGTTGAAATGAATTTAATTAGGGTTAATTAGTTGATAAATATTTAGGTTGAGCTTTCAATTGGGTCAAACCCACATAATTAATTAATTAACATTTGAGGTAACCCAATTAAATCGTTGAGCCCGACCGAAAATATTAATTAAAAAGCAGCTGGGCTCAGCCCAATGTGCTAGGCCAAGTCTAGCATTCACCCAGCGCGGATCACCATAGCACTGGGCTCGGCCCAGCGCAGCATTAGTGCGCTGGGCTTTGCCCAACGCTGATCCACCCAGCAGCGCGGTGGCGCGTGCTGCAGCAGCGGCTCTGGCGACGGCCTCGCCGTCACCCGCCATTGCTCCGGTGGTGGCACGTCACCCTATGGGCTGTGCATTTTTCCAAAAAATATGTAATTTTCAAAAAAATTATGAATCTAATTCAATTTTTCATTTTACCCGGTAAATCCAATTCAACTCATGAAAAATAATTTTATAGATTCACATGCATAACATAAATTACCCAAATTACATACGATATGTAAAAACATGTTTATGATATTAAAACAATTAAAACACATAAACATACAATGAATATCATGAATTTCCCAAATTTTGGCTCTGATACCATTGTTGTGATTCGGTTTAACAGATAAATTTTTTAACCTGAACACACCCGAGAATCGAATCCGGGGATATTCATGATATTAGAGATAAACACAATTGGATCGAATTATGATAGAGTAATAGAATTACTTTTTCACAATTAAATTCTGAATTATCAGCAACAGTCCCAAACTCCTGCCTCTAGATAATCACACGGAAGAAAAATTCTCTGAGAAAAGCTCTGATCTCCTCCCGGCAACAATGGCAGCAGCGGCTAGATGGAGAGAGATAGAGGAAATTTTCTTTCCTATTGCTCTAAGTTTCTTTTTGCCTCTCAATCAGATTCTAAAACAATGACTTGTGTGTGTAGAGTTCTCACACTGACTGAATACTTATTAACACAAGCAGAACCCCTAGGGATACATAGAGGGGGGCTGCTGCTAGGCCTTAAGCAGAGGGCTTCCGGGCTTTGTTCCAACTTAGCCCATGTGTAATTAATTAAATCCAAGTCCAATCCAATTGACAATTAATTAATTACTTTAATCTAATTAAAATTAATCCAATTAATTTAATTCAACTTATAAATTAATTTCCAATTAATTTAACTTATGAATTAATATGATTTAATTAATTTATTTAATCCCATTAAATATCTTTAATTAAATCATGCCATCCATTTTTGTCAGTCAATTCACATCTAATATGACTTTACCAAATTACCCTTAGCATGGAAATAATCATTTTCTTCACATAGCGTGTCTCTCTAGGCTCGATTCAATTGGCAATGGGAGGATTCCAAAGGATAAGGTTGTCACGTAGCCAACATCGTGGAACCAAATCGTAAGCCCATTGAATACGAGATGAACATATCATCACGAAACTTGATTACGACTACCATATGTGTATAAACTCTTCACCGACGTGATCTGATCAAGTAAGAGCCATGGTATGTCAAACTCATATAACTTGATGTTGTACTTAGTAATCATAACAATGTGAAATTACCAAACTACCCTTAGTGACCATCACTAGTTTTGTTTATTTGCTTTGGCCAAAGACTTTGTAATTTCTATTGCTTATGATCGTACAGGTCACATACTCATTTACTATCGAGACGGTGAATCCCATATTGGCAATTATCTTATAATGTCGAATGCACCATGTGGATCGTACTTCGAGGTCGACCCCACCTATCAGGTGATACGGGTTTAACTACTCTGATAACATATCCACTACTACAAGCACATCATAAATAACTCCTCAGGTCTACAGCTCACACATACTATCGCAATCTTAATCTCAATCATTGACTGTCCAAGAGTAAATACCATGTGACTGGATTAATGCGAGCCGAGTTCAAATATATTAATTCCATTAATCATATTCATGACACCAGCTCTCACTATCTAATTAGTGTACGACTGGCACTTCCTTTTCAAAGAAGGTGTCATACGAGTTAAATATTAATGCCCAATTAATATTCCTTAACTCGCGAACTCCCCGTTTAAGAGATTAAGTACTTGACTCTTCCAGTGCCTCCTCTTTTCCATAAGAGGTGGAAAGTCTATTTTAAAATCTCATGGACTTATTTGTTCAATACATTTAAATGCCATTAGATTTGTACGAACTAAATCAAAACCTTTATTCTATAAATAGAAATGATAAAATGTTTGTACAAATAACTTATCAAAGCCCTACTCAATCTAATTCCTCATAGGCATTGAGGGCATACACCTAAAACGAACAAACAGAATGATAGGACTTTCCCAATCCCTTTACTTAGATAAGGTCCTAAAGATGTTTAGGATGGACGATTCTAAGAAAGGGTTCCTGCCAATGTGGCATGGGATACATCTCCCAAAAACTATGTGTCCTCAAAGTGAGAAAGATAGAAAAGAGATGAGCGTTGTACCCTATGCATCAGCAGTGGGTATTCTGATGTACGCCATGTTGTGTACAAGATCCAACATAGCCTATGCAGTTAGCGTTGTTAGTCAATTTCAGGCAAACCCAGGCAAGGAACACTAGATAGCTGTGCAGAATATCCTTAAGTATCTTAAAAGAACAAAGGATATGATTCTCATCTGCGGAGGTGGTGACCTAAGAGTGGATGGATACACCAACTTGGATTTTCAATCTGATGTCGACGATAGAAAGTCCACCTTAGGGTTCATTTTCACCCTCAACTGTGGGGCTGTGTCTTGGAAAAGTTCCAAGCAAAGTGCAATAGTTGATTCCACCACTGAGGCTGAATACGTGGCTGCTTCAGAGGCAGTCAAAGAGGATGTTTGGCTTAGGAAGTTTCGTGGAGAACTTCAAGTGGTTCCTAGAATACATCTCACGTTGCCACTTTACTGTGACAATAATGGAGCAATAGCGCAGGCGAAGGAACCAAGAAAAAAATATCATTAGATAGATCGTTGGTAGAAAAAAATAGCAGTGCAGAAAATAGCCTTAGCCGACAACGTAGCTGACCCACTAACCAAGCCTTTGGCGCAAGCGGTGCTAGATCGACATCTGGAAAACATGGTATTAGCTACCATAGCAAATGGCACTGAATGGAAGTGGGAGATTGTTGGTGTTATGCCCTAAGATGCCATAGAGGATAGAATGTATAGGGCATATTCATTGCAATTAAACATTATTTATATAAAGGCGTTTTAGTTGTTTTCTTATTGGCATTTGTAAGATAAAATAAACAACCAAAAGTCCATGACATTAAGGCGGACCTTCTACTCCCTATGGGTTAGGGAGAATAGCACTAGAAGGACTCGGTACTCATTGTCTAAATAAGTTCACAGGTCAAAGAAAGTCCTGACTAGACATCAGGAACAGATAAGACTTGTATGGCATAAGCTTTGACATGGAAGTGCTAGTCGAACACTAGGTGGTAGTGGAAAATTATATCATAGACATCTCAATTTGACTGATTTGTTCGAACACGACTCGCATTGGTTCTGTCAAATGGGTTTCACTCAATGACAGTCAATGATGGAACTAATTAATTTATCATTTGATGATATGATTAATTAATTAATTTATTGGAAGAATTAATTATGTTTTAATTAATTCATTCATTTAATTAATTATTGGATAAATATATTAAATAAATAGAATTGAATTAAAATTGAAACCAAGTGGTGCACTAGCCCGAAGGCTAGCAAACGGCTAGAATGTTGGGCGCCCTATGACTTGGTTTCCAAGAGTTTTGTAACCCTTAAGTAATGTATTATATACTACTTCAAAGGAGTTAAAAACTCTAGCCTCCCTTTTCACAGAGAAAAAGAAAGAACTCAGTCAAAAACTCTCTCCCCTCATCCACTCTCTTAGCCGTCCACTACAGTGAAGAAAGGAGGAGGATTTCGATTTTGGACTCTGGCGCGAGGCTTTAGAGAAAGTGACAAATTTGCTGCTTGGGTCAGATTTTTAAATACACATATAAGGAAGAACGTGTAAGTGTTCTTCTTCTACGTTTGAATATGGAAAATCAAAGATGAACCACAACTTAGGATTTTTAATTCTTCCGCTGCGTTTTATATACTCGTTCCCCAACACTTGTGCCTCGTAGGACGGATAAAAAACAACAACAAAAGAACCATTCTCAACATTTAGTTGATCAGCTAGATAGCCAGCAGCCTGGTCAGCCAAAGTATCCACAAACAAATTAGCTAGGGCAATTCCAAAGTTCTAGCCCAGATAGGGAAATCCAAAAGATTTAGACCAGGTAGGGCGATTCAGAAGTTTCAACCCAACTAGGGCCATGTAGAAGATTCCACCCAGATAGGGCAATCCTGAAGATTAAGCCCAAGTTTCAGCCCAACTAGGGCCATGTAGAAGATTCAGCCCAGATAGGGCGATCCGGAAGATTAGGCCCAGCTTGCTGAGAGCGGGCCTATCAACTATGCAAGATTTAAAGGATCTAAGAGAAGGAGCTTCTAAATAAGCATCTAAAGCAAGTGACCTTTTCCTGTACTGTGTTGGGTCACGACTTGGACAGGCTGGAGCTGGATGGCCTAATTGAGGTGACGAAGTAGCTGGAGGCTATGCCATTTATGGTTGCAAGCCTGCAAAAAGACCCGTATGAGAACCAACAGGAGGATTCACCTTTGGGGCAGCAAGTGACGCTACCATCGAAGCAATTGGCGGGCCATCTCCATGACCAAATCAGACGAACTTTATCCACCATGGTTAAAAATTTTGGAAGAGCCAAATTTATGTCTCATCTGAAGATATGGAGTTTTGAGTTTGAAATACTCGACATTGTTACACAAGAAAAAATGGAGTGAAATACTCTGGAGGCAACGCAACTTGCAGCATAGCTAGTAGCATAGCTCGCAACGCAACTTGCGGCACAACTAGTAGCGTAGCTCGCAGAGCAACTCAAGAAATCACGCGACATCACAGCTTGTCAGCTCTACCCTTGTGATTTATTTTACAACTCTTACAGCTTAACAAGTCAAACTTCAGAGTTAGGGGGACTATTGATGTGGGTGAAATTTACATGTTGGCCCAAGTTGACAAGACCCAAGACGAATGGGCTAAAAACCTCTTTAATTAGCAGACTAAGGCCCAGGTAGTTGATTACTCGAGCTGGATCTTGGGCTTGTTATGATTATACCCTCAGATGCCATAGAGGATAGTATGAATAGGGCATCTTGTTGGGTTTCGCGTAAAAATACACAAACGCAGCGGACGGATTTCAAAAATTTAATTTAAAACCCAAAATTGTACTCTAATTCGCATAATTGAATCTCAAACATGCATTAACGAGTAAATCCGACTTACCCGTTGAAGCGAGGTGGTAGGAGAATCCAACTCTTCTTTTAAACTTTAGATTAATGAACTTCTTGAATTCTTCAACTTTCGTGTTCTTCAATTCTTGAAGTTATAGATTAATCTAACAACGAATCACATTGCCTCTAAATTATCACGAGCGAATTGATGATGAAAAATTTCCTTCTTGTTCTCTATAGAGGCGACGGCTTTGGTGTATAGAGCGGGAGGATATTTTTCTTCTTCTATTCTTTGGAAAGTTACAATTTATGTAATGTATTCTCTTCTCTAAATTAAAGTCAAGAAAGCCCTTTTATAACTCAATGACTTGTTGACCAAAACAAAACAAAATAGACCAATTTGATCATTCAACCTAGCCTAATGGAGGACGCCCCATATAGGGCCCGGAATTCTTTTATTTTGTTAATTTCTTTATTCAATTAATTATTTATTTTATCCAATAAATAAATATATTAGTTAAATAATAAAATTAATTAGATAAATTAATTCATTAATATATTTCTCTAAGAAATTAATTAATAATTAATCTTATCCAATAAGCAATTAATTATTAACTTATCCAATAAATTAAATCTCTCCAAAATAAAATAAAAAATCCCTTTTTCAATTTTCTTCATCATTTTTTTAGCTCGACTCTTTAGGTTCGTTTCATTTGGCAATGAGAGAAAACCAAAGGAAGTGGGTAACACTTAGCCAGTCATGTGGCCCACTTCGTAGCCCAAAATAAATACGAATGAATGGATCGTTCCTTAACCTTTCAATCGTAAGTACTGTGTATGTATAAACCCTTCGTTCACGTTCCCCAGTCAAGTGAGAGTCATGGTTATGTCAAACTCATTGGACTTGACCATATGTATAAATTATAATAATACGAGATCATTAAGATCGATTTGGTGCCCAGCACAATCTTCTCATTTGCTTTGGCCAAAGACTTTGATCTCTATTTATGTATAATTACATAAGGTACATTCTCATTCACTTGTCAGAGAACAAATCCCTCTTAGATATCTGCTAAAACTACCACTTGCCCATCAAATCCTCATTTCGAGGTTGACCCCACCAACGGGTGAAATGGGTTTAACTACTCTAGTGAAAGACTTGACGTCACAAGTGCATCTTTAGCCTGATAATTCAGGTCAAAGGTTCACATATACCTATTACGTATAATCAGTTCTGTCATTGACAGTCACAGAGTGAAAACACATGTGACAGAACTGATGCGAGTCATGTTTGAGCATATCAGTTCCACTGATGTGCCTACAATCTTAATCTCCAATCATCCCATGATACTAGACAGGCATTCCCATGTCGGAGTTAAGATTGTACAAGTATTCGAAATCTTTATTTATCCATTAAAGACTTCATATTACTTGCGAACTTATTTTAGTAATCAAGATCGATCTCTCTAGTGCAACTCTTCCTATCCCATAGGAAGTAGAGGGATCGCACTGAAAACATGGACAAAATATTTTACACAACTTATAGATCCAGATAAGAATTATGTGAAAACTTAAATGATACCTTTTATTATAAATAATATTTAAGTTCAATACAAGATAAATGCCCTATTCATCCTATCCTCTATGGCATCTGAGGGCATAATCCTAACAATCTTCCACTTGCACTCAATGCCACTCATTGTGGTATCTAATACCCATCATTTCTAGGTGTCGTAGGAATGCTCACCATAGTCAAGAAATGGCTTTCGAGTACGTTTTCCATGAAAGACTTGGGAGAAGTGACATACATTCTAGGAATTCATATCTACAGGGATAGAACTAATAGAATGATAGGTCTCTCTCAAGCCCTTTACTTAGAAAAGGTCCTAAAGAGGTTTAGGATGGACAATTCTATGAAAGGGTTTCTTCCCATGAGGCATGGAGTACACTTGTCCAAGTCTATGTGCCCTCAAAGTGAGGAAGATAGGCAGGAGATGAGTAATATACCCTATGCTTCTGCAGTAGGTAGCCTGATGTATGCAATGTTGTGTACTAGAACCGACATTGCCTATGTTGTGAGCATGGTGAGTCGATTTCAAGCAAACACGGGAAATGAACATTGGATAGCTGTGAAAAATATCCTAAAGTATCTAAAAAGAACTAAGGATATGATTCTCATCTATGAAGGTGGAGACCTGAAGATGGAAGGTTATTCTGATTCAGACTTTCAATCTAATGTTGACGACCGAAAATCCACTTCGGGGTTTGTTTTTACTCTCAATGGTGGAGCGGTGTCTTGGAAAAGTTCCAAGCAAATCACAACCGCTAATTCCACCACTGAAGTGGAGTATGTGGCAGCCTCAGAAGCAACAAAAGAAGCTATTTGGATGAGAAAGTTTCTTAGAGAACTTGAATCGGTCCCTAGTGCTCAGTCCATGTTACCACTTTATTGTGATAACAATGGAGCTATAGCGCAAGCCAAGGAACCGAGGTCTCATAACAAATCCAAACACATTGAGAGAAGATTTCACATCATCAGGGAGATCGTTGGCAAATGAGAGATAGCAATGCAAAAAATAGCCTCAACTGATAATGTAGTTGATCCATTCACTAAACCACTACCTTAGGCTGTTTTGGACCGACACGTGGAAAGGATGGGTATTAGATACCACAATAAGTGGCATTGAGTGCAAGTGGGAGATTTTTAGGATTATGCCCTCAGATGCCATAGTGGATAGAATGAATAGGGCATCTATCTTGTATTGAACTTAAATATTAGTTATAATAAAAGGCATCATTTAAGTTTTCACTTAATTCTTATCTGCATCTATAAGTTGTGTAAAATATTGTGTCCATGTTTTCGGTGTGATCCCTCTACTTCCTATGGGATAGGAAGAGTGGCACTAGAGACATCGATCTTGATTACTAAAACAAGTTCTCAAGTAATATAAAGTCTTTAATGGACAAATAAAGACTTCGAATAATTTATTGGATAAGTTCAATATTTAATTGCTTATTGGATAAGATAATTAATTATTGGATAAGGTTAATTATTAATTAATTTCTTAGAGAAATATATTAATGAATTAATTTATCTAACTAATTTTATTATTTAATTAATATATTTATTTATTGGATAAAATAAATAATTAATTGAATAAAGAAATTAACAAAACAAACAAATTTCGGGCCCTATATGGGGCGTCCATGAGGACGCCCATTAGGCTAGGTTGGATGATCAAATTGGTCTCTTTTGTTTTGTCTTGGTCAACAAGTCATTGAGTTATAAAAGGGCTCTCTTGACTTTAACCTAGAGAAGAAAATACATTACATGAATTGTAACTCTCCAAAGAATAGAAGAAGAACAATATCCTCCCTCTTTATACACCAAAGTCGTCGCCCCCTATAGAGAACAAGAAGGGAATTTTTCGTCATCAATTCGCGCGTGATAATTTAGAGGCAACGTGATTCGTTGTTGGATTCATCTACAACTTCAAGAATTGAAGAGCACGAGGGCTGAAGAATTCAAGAAGTTCATCAATCTAAAGTTTAAAAGAAGAATTGGATTCTCCTACCACCTCGCTTCAACGGGTAAGTCGGATTTACTCGTTAATGCATGTTTGAGATTCAATTATACGAATTAGAGTACACTTTTGGGTTTCAAATTATTTTTTTGAAATCCTTCCGCTGCGTTTGTGTGTTTTTACGCGAAAACCAACAGGGCTGGGCACTGAATTAGATCAAGTCCTCTAAAAGGAATGAATACATTAACGAGACAAGATCGAATTAAGATCCAGTCAAGATCCAATTAAAGAATATTAGTCAAAGACTTACCATAGCAGGCTGAAAATCTCAAGTTGATTTGGATTGATTCCAGCCAGATTCGACTGGAACTACAAAGGAAGACTAAATCTATAAAGAGTATAGCTAGAGTCAAGATCCATTTAATAGAAGAAGTTTCCATATAAGACGCGAGAATCAAGCCCAAGATCTTGACTGTGTGTAATTAAGGAAGAAAGATCAATCATTTATGAAGATATCAAGTAGAAGAAATGGAAAGATGCTAGCTTAATTCCAACTACCATAACTAGCCTAAGTCACCAAGACTTGTATAAATACTTCCATTGGAGATGAATAATACATTTCTTTACTCCGTTATTTACTATTGCTCTATCGAATTGCTTATTATTTACATATTGTTCTCAATTATCCTACATAATACAATATAAATATTATTGGTGTGAATCAGACACGAATTAGTGTTCATTTACCAAAAATGAAGAATGTTTTGGTAATTCACCGGGAGGGCGGGTAGTTGGACCATAAAATTTCGGGAAAATTGCATAAGACCCCCGTGTGATATGCGAAACCTGCGCCAAACTCCCCTGCGTTAATTTTTTTGCGAATCACCCTCTTGTGTTAGTTTTTATTCTGCATAATCCCTCTTTTTTGGTTTTTTTTGGTATTTTTTTCCATCATAAATGTCAATCCAAATGCATTTTTACCCCAAACATAAGTATAATCGTTAAATAATTTAATTTGGATTAGATTTAGAATATTTATGATGAAAAAAAACACCAAAAAAAATTGAAAAAAAGGGAGAATATGCAAAATAAAAAATAACAAAGGGGATGATTCGCAAACCTAAAATTTCTCCCAGACGAAAAAGTCCAGCTCCGCAAACTTTCCATATTTGAAAACCGCCATTAGAATCTTCCACTATTCTATTGGTTTCTATATGTAGAGCTTCCTTCAATTTCCCAATTCACCGCTCCACATCATACACATGTTGATCACTACTAATTTATACTTCTAAACCCTTTGTATTGTATGGCGACAAGTACCCCTTCTCCTCAAACTCAAATCCCATCCCGTCTATCCTTCCCTACCTCGCTTTCTATCTTCCATGGCGACCGACGCCTCCGCCAAATTCCACAAACCGGAGTTAATCCCGGCGTCTCATCAGCCGGAATACCACCCTGCGGCGGTTGCGGCGCACGACGGATTGCAATTCTGGCAGTTCATGATCGCCGGTTCAATCGCCGGCATGGTGGAGCACATGGCAATGTTTCCCGTCGACACTATCAAAACACAAATGCAAGCCCTAGGCTCCTGCCCCATTAAATCCGTAGACATCAATCAGGCGCTTAAGTCTATTCTGAAATCCGACGGCCCCAAAGGCCTCTACCGTGGCATCGCCGCCATGGGGATTGGAGCTGGCCCCGCGCACGCCGTCTATTTCTCCGTATATGAGTTATGTAAGAAGAGTTTCTCCTGTGGGAATCCTAAAAATCCGGCAGCGCACGCGGCGGCAGGGGTTTGCGCCACGGTTGCGAGCGACGCCGTATTAACGCCTATGGATATGGTGAAACAGAGGCTGCAATTGAGTAGTAGTCCGTACAATGGGGTGTGGGATTGCGTGAGGAGGGTTCTGAGGGAGGACGGAATTAGAGGGTTCTATGCTTCTTACAGGACTACTGTGCTGATGAATGCGCCTTACACAGCTGTGCATTTCGCGACGTATGAGGCGGCGAAAAGAGGGTTGATGGAGGTGTCTCCGGAGAGTGTGGCTGATGAGAGGTTGGTGGTTCATGCTACGGCTGGGGCGTTAGCCGGGGCGTTGGCGGCTGCCTTGACCACGCCTCTTGATGTGGTGAAGACTCAATTACAGTGCCAGGTATTTTAATGTTAATTTGACTCCTTGGGTGCGTGAATTATCTCTTGGTATGTTTGGCCATGTGAAAAGTGAAGAGAACATTGGAGTTATGAGTACCTGATTGGCTTTGGTTTCTTTTTTATGGAATGGACGTGATAGTTCACCAATATGAATATTATCCACTCAACTAAGTTCTGTTTCTGGAGTCAATTTGTAGTTTGATAAACTACCGTTATCAGGGACGGAGCAAGGATTTGCAAGAGCGGGCAAATACGAAAAAAATGGGGCAAAGATTCATATTTTAAGAATTTAGGGAGCGAAATTTCAAATATCAAAAGTTTATAAGGCAAAGAAAAAACTTCTCTAAGTTGAGTGGGAGAGTGTACCCCCCGCTCCGTCCCTGACTGTTATTTTGGAGAAAAGATGAAGAACGGAAAAAAGGGATGATGCTAATTCATGTACGGATTCTATTAGTGGAAGAATAGAGGGAGGAAACATATGTTTGTTGTTTCACTTGGCAAGTTCTGGTTGATCTTTTCAAATGCATGTTAGCTGCCAAGTTCCGTTTCAAGTGCAATGTGTTATTAGTCATTCAAATCAATGAGTTAAAAGGAGATGGTGAATAAAACATCTATTACCTGCTTCCTTGCATCTGCAACTAGTTTTTGTGATTATATCCTACTACTTCACTTGAAGGTATCTTAACTTGTGGCATGACAAAAGACTAAATGATGACCAGAAATGGAAAGAAGATTGTAGGTAGGTGTATCTAGTAAAGGTCTATTATTTAAATTTTTGCAAATTTAGAAAATAAATTCTAAGCTTGTAAATGCCGGTCTATTATTTAAATTTTTGCACATTTAGAAAATATATCCTAAGCTTGTAAATGCCTCGACTTTTTTTGGAACTCTAATTTCTTATTGATGGCTACTAAACGACACGAAAACTTGAACTGTCGAATGAAATGGATTACTTCCAATAGAATCTGCCCATTTATATGTTAAAGTTGGAGATATGTTTAAGTGCCAAGTGCTTATTTTCACCGTAGTTAAGTCTTCCAATTTAAGTTGATTTAACACGACAGCCAAAGCACTCTTAATTATTTGCTAAATTGGCAATTGATTACCCGTACCAAAAGTAAACAACAAAGTTTTGTACTATAAAAGTAGTAGCTAGAAATTTGAAATGAAAAGATAAACAAGTTGATTATATATATATATATATATAGGTCTGTGTTAATGAAAAATCGAAACAAAACGAATTAACTGACAAAAAATATGTATGTGTGTATATTTCTGTGTCAATAAAATCCCAGAGAGAGAGAGAGACAGAGAGAGGGTAAAGCTCATAAGTGAGTAGCGTAATACAAACATTGTACTCCAACTCTTTCCTAGTCTCTGACCACCAGTTTTAAGACCAAAAGCCGTATCCCATTTAAAGTATCTGACGCTATGGTGCTAGATTAAGCTTTGTGGCTAAGTGATGGATATTGTCTTTTCTGTGGTGTTAGAAGGGATTTGTTTCTTTAAGCCTTCTGTAATCAACTGAGGGGCAAGGCATCACTTGAAAGAGAACGACTCTCGAACATTTTTCCATCAATTTTGCCACTGCAAGTTAATTGAAGATGTTAATGTACCTGTGTCATAATTTAGAGGGGGTAAAGTGGTCATCACTGTGTATTTTGTGGGCATATAGTTTCCATTTGCCACAAACTTTGACATTCTACATCTCAAATAGAATGTTGTGATAGTTCTTATGTGGTGTAAGTTGACATTAGGTCTTGTGTTTTTAGAGCTAGATGAGGTGAAATATAAATTTGGCAGAGAGCTTGGAGGAGTATTTTGCCACAATGGGCAAGGAGACCAGATTATTGAAAGAAGTTTATATCTTATCAGTAGTAGCTGATATGGACTGGATATTCATACTGAGATGTTTCCTATAGAAATTTTTAAATAATACCTGTGCAATTTGCGTGTTTTTAGCCCTAATTTATGTACGTCCAAGGCCTACACTATCCAAGCTCAGACATAACTAATATGGTCCTTAAAATCATTGATATGCTAAATATGAACGTTGTTTTCTGTTTGATTAGGAAACTTGGACTACAAGAGGGAATAAAGACTTGTAATAATTAGAACATCCTTTGTAGTCTATGGGAAAGGAATCCTTGATCAATGAAACTTCAAGAAGTAACTTGCGTTTGTTTTCTCTTAGTTCTGTCCTGGTCTTGTCATTTCTACGTTCCTTGTATCTTCTGATCTCATTTACATATCCACAGCCTTTCCTTCATAGATAACTTGGTTGACTTCTCTGTTCTTGGTTCAACTACACCAAGAAACACGCTATATAGGAAGAAGTACTTGTGCCCTTCACTTGAGTTTATCGTTCTGCAGGTTCGTCCAAAATCATCCAAAAAGTGACTCAGATTAAAGTTTGTACACTATAAATCTGTAACTGCAATGTGTAATTCCATCTAAATACCACAGGATGATCATATTGATATGAAGTTCTGAATTGTTTGCATATCAGTTCTGGATCTATGATGTGGTCTCATGTTAACGTTAAAGAGTTTCTGTGTTGTATGTATATATGTATGTATGTGTGTGTGTATATATATATACATATATATAGTTGAATGACATTGTCCCTTGTTAATGAATTGGTTGTTGCAGGGTGTGTGCGGATGTGATAGATTTGTAAGTGGTTCAATTGGGAACGTTGTTCGAACGATAGTGAAGAAAGATGGATACAATGGTCTTATGAGAGGATGGACGCCACGAATGCTCTTCCATGCCCCTGCCGCTGCTATTTGCTGGTCTACATACGAAGCAGCAAAAGCCTTCTTCCAACAATTGAACAATAATACCAACAGCACTGACAATGTCACCTAAGAAACGACCTCAATAGAATACAATGTTTTCCGATTTGCGGATACTCATTCACAGATGTGCTAAGGCAGCATGAGATGGTTTCTTTGGGTGAGCCTCTTTTGGTTTATACAGATGTGAGACGAGATGAGACCTAACCCTGTAGTTTTAGGAGCATTGTACTAGTTATTATATTTAGGACTTGTTTTGTTCATATGATAAGCCTTGATTATTTTATCCAGCCTAATCAAATGTTTGCTTCATGTTATACTGACCCGCTATTGATAAGCGGCCCGCCTTTTTATCTTGCATTCAACTTATAACTTAACTCCTCCAAGAGGGTGAAATAAATTTATCTGACAAGTAGGTGGGAAGAGTTAAATGTGTTGTTGACATAACTATCCATGAAAAGCACTTTTTTATTACTAAATTACCCTCTACACATGATCAAATTACATTGTAACATCAAATTGACTTGGTGGTGAAAAGTAGATCCCCAAATACACTTTCTTCCATAAACCCTATTACCTCTCTGGTAAAAAATAGAAGATCTACAACAACTCGCAATAAAAATTCTTTGAGTTCTGCGCGGAAATCACAACGAAAGTAGAGGAATTTTTCGGTGAACGATATACAAGTCAGGTAAGGTTGCTTCGTGTTCAATAAGGTTTTTTATTTTTGAAGTTTAGGCAAGTCCATATGATAACTTGGGTTAAAATTTATGATGTCTTTGTCTTTTGGGCCATAAATCTAAATAAATTACACTGAAGTCTCCTTTTCACCGATTATCGATGTAGCTTTTTGTGAATTGCTTTACTGTGGTTGGTTTTTTTCTTTACTGTGTGTTTCACTTTCTTCTCAATGATGTTTTTTCTTGTCTTGATGTTTTGGTTTTGTTTACTTAAAAATAATTATTAATATTTAAACATACACTAGTGTATCTTTGCTCCATTACGTGAAATGCTCCATGAATGGTGTAGCTTATTTTCTTCCTAGAAAAAATACTAACCATAAAATATTCATGTGTTCATAAGAAATAAATTTGACGCTGTATATTATGGTTAACCTTATATGATTATGGTGTCAAGTGTGTGATGTGAGTATGTCACTTTTTATTCTTGTTGAAGTACCTATAAATGGGACATATTAAAACAAATTTGATGAGCTTTTGTTTTCTTAAGCCATGTATTATCGGTTTAATGTGATTAGTTCAGAATGTAAGATGTGGTATAATGGTTGTAAAAAGAAAATACCTTGCTTAGCATGATGTCTGATATTAGTGTATTTTTATTCCATTGATATAGGTATATGAATGTTATTATAGTGTATTTACTATGATGGACGTATCTACGGAGTATCAAGAAATAATGATCATACTTGAAGAGATTATATCAGACATTAAGCTAAGTATTTTAGCTTTTTATCGTGAGTATCGAGCCCGTATACGACGACGTGCTCGTCTTCAAGATGAAGTTAGAAGATCATATAGTTTGAAATCTACACTGCCCAAACAAATAGAGCATTTGCGTGACATAATATCATTTACTGGTGAAACATGTGTAAATAACCTTAGAATGTCTAGGAATGCCTTTGGACGATTGTGTTTCATGCTGGAAAATGTGGGTGGACTTGTAAATACAAGAAATGTTCAAGTTAGTGAGCAAGTTGCAATTTTCTTGTCTGTCTTAGCACATCATAAAAAGAATTGAATTGTATTGTGCAATTTTAAAAGATCCGGCTACACAATTAGTAAGTATTTCAACAATGTGCTGACCGCTTTGCTTAAGCTGCATACATTATTTCTAGTTAATCAGAGCCTATTCAAGAAGACTGCACCAATGATAGGTGGAAATGATTTAAGGTACCAAGTATATAATATTTCATTTATACTCAGTACATATGTATAACATAATAAAGTAAAATTGACATAGTGTTCGATGTATGTTAGGGTTGTCTAGGGGCTCTAGATGGTACATACATTCCTGTGCAAGTTGCTCAAACAGATAGGGGTCGCTATAGAAACAGGAAGGGCAACCTATTTGTTAATGTGTTAGCCGTTTGTGATATTAACATGAACTATGTGTACATATTATCTTGTTGGGAGGGTTTGGCTGCAGACAACAGAGTTTTAAGGGATGCAACAACTAGAGAAAACGGTTTAAGAGTGTCAAATGATATTAATCTTAAATCCTTTGTTTCACATGTGTGATATTAGCTAATTATATGGTTTTAGCTCTCTAATTACCTATAATTTGTTCAAATATGTAACAGGTAGTTATTATCTTTGTGGTTCTGGGTACACAAATGGAGATGGTTTTCTAGCACCATACAGAGGTGTTAGATACCATAAGCAGGAATGGAATGCATCCCGAACTCCCCCTCAAAATGCACATGAATTTTTCAATAAAGTGCATGCTAAGGCTCGCAATGTGATAGAGAGGTCGTTTGCCTTACTAAAAGGGAGATGGGCTATACTACGAAGTGACTCGTTTTATCCCATTAAGGTTCAAAATCGCATAATTATGGCGTGTGCTTTACTTCATAATTACATACATATGGAGATGCACATAAACCCTTTAGAAGCGGAAATCCTTGAAGTTGATGACACAACTGATGACCCAGCCATTGCATTTATTGAACAAGTAGAACCATCTCAGCAATGGACTAATTGGAGGGAGAATTTGGCGACAACAATGGTTGACAAGTGGAGAGGGCTTCGTTAGTGTTTCTTATTGTAATAAGTTTAAAAATTGACCTTTTGTAGTGTTGACGAATCTATATATATAATAATAGTTAATAGACTTTTCAGTTGTGAAATGTATTTTAATTATTGTAGATGAATGATTTTAACCAACATGTGGTCTCTAAATTTAATTTAATATATTGATTGGCATATTCTTCGTCCTTTTTTTTTGATAATTTGTTTCCTTTTCTGTATGCTACTATAATATTTAATCCTATATTTTGCAATGTTTTTATGATTTTAATATTAATAGGAAAGAAATGGACTCCGCTTCTAGTCAGGTGAGATCTGCAAATACACAGGGAAAAGAAGGTAAAAGTACTAGCAAATTGTGGAGTGTACAAGAAGAGAGAGCCTTGGCATGTGCTTTGAAAGAACTAGTCGTGCCAGGATATAAAAGTGACAGTGGGTTCAAAACGAGCTATCAAATTGTACTGAAGCAGTTAATGAGACAAGCTATGTCGGGTACTAATCTACGAGCTGACCCCCACATCAATTAAAGAATTCAAGTGTGGAAGAAAAATTATGGCTTTATATCCACAATGTTGTCGCGTACTGGATTTGGTTGGAATGATACCACTCAAATGATTTCTGTTCAAAGTGATGAAGCTTGGGATAGCTACGTAAAGGTACAAGCATTTTATTCATTGGATTGGTTGCTATTTAGAAAAAATTGAATCCTCATCGTCAAGTCCTTCCGTCTTATTACAATCAACGTGGTATTGAGATAATTGTAGACAAAGCAATTTTACACCCAATTAAATTGTGACAAGTGGAAAATATAATATTAATTATCAATTTAAGTCCTTAATTTATATTTTGGGATTTACTAAATTTAAAATCCAAAATTAAATAATTCATTTAATTGATATTTTAATATTTGTTTTATTAGCAAATCAAATCGTGCCACGTGTCGAATTGAGGTGTTTTAGCCAATCAAATTATGTCTTGCAGTTAAAAAGTCAACGACCAATCACACTGCGCCAAGTGGATATATTAGCCAATTAAAAGGCTCCAAATTAATTGATATTTATCTCTTTAAATTAATATAGATATTAAAGAGATAATATCTATTAAATTTATCCTCATCAAATATTAGCCAATCAAATGGCTCAAAAGCAATTGATCTTTATCTCTTAATAAAAAAATATTAAAGAGATAATTATCAAAGGTGTTTAAAGAATTTGTGGCTTCTCCATTCTACACCTATAAATAGGGTCCATGGGAGCTCACAATAAGGGGACACAAACAATTCAATTGGAGCTAGAGAAGACAAGAGAAGTTTCCAAATTCTCTCTACAAGTTCTTCAAATTTAAGAAGGCGTTCGAGGCAAACTTCAAAGTGTTCTTGACAAAATTCATCAAATTATATCATTTAATCCGAGATTAAGGTGTTAAACCCTCCAATAAACATTATAAAAGTCCATATCAAGTTGAAGGAAGATCAAAGCGACGAGCTGGCATTGAAGCTTTCAACTTTCCCAAATCATTTACATCGTTTGATTCGAGAATCAGCTTTCAAGCCCTTGAATCGTGTTTGGAATGAAGAATCAGGGGATTAGTTTTTGATAGGAGAATTATTCCACTAAAATTGTAATTTTCTTTAAATTGATTTATTTATTTGTCCATATTATCTTTTCTTGTTTATAAAATTGTAGACTTGAAAATTTGTGTGAACAAATTTGGCACGCCCAGTGGAACCGAATCTACCCCTCATCTCTTCCTCCGACATCAAATTTCAAAGTCTACATTTGCAACTCTATGGCTCCAAAGAAGAATCAAGTTGCTGTGACCAAGAAGAATGATGCTAACATTGTCGATGATCCCGTTGACCAATCTTCTACTAGAGGTACGATCGGCGACAACAATCATTCTGACGGTTCAAACCCATCATCTCCAAAGGGATTCAACTCCAAATCTTCTTCATTTGCTGAACTTCCTGCAATGATGATGGGAGCTACATCGGCGGTTGAACAAGCGGCTCAAATGGCTCAGATGGCTCAAGCCATTGCTAATATGCAGAAAGCTTTGGAAGACAAGGATCTCCAAATTGCCCAACTGATGAACAAACTAGAAAACTCCAATGTAGGAGAACCTAGTCATAATCGTGCATCTCCTCCAAGTCAAAATGCCAAGGAGACGCCGGTCAATGAACTGCCTCATCAACATGAATCTGCGGAGAAATTCAACAACTCCAACACCACTATTAGCGCATTGTCTGTTCAACAACTGCAAGATATGATCTCTAACACCATTAGGGCTCAATATGGTGTATCTTCCCACAATTCGGTTGTGTACTCGAAGCCGTATACAAAACGCATTGATGCTCTAAGGATGCCGATGGGATACCAACCACCGAAACTGCAACAATTTGATGGTAAAGGAATCCCAAAACAACATATCGCGCACTTTATAGAGACATGCAATAATGCGGGGACTGATGGAGATCTACTCGTGAAGCAATTTGTACGATCTCTAAAAGGAAACGCTTTTGACTGGTACGTTGATTTGGAGCCCGAATCCATAGATAGTTGGGAACAAATGGAGAGGGAATTTCTGAATCGTTTCTATAGTACTCGCCGGACTGTGAGCATGATTGAACTCACAAATGCTAAGCAATGGAAGGATGAGCCCGTTGTTGACTACATAAACAGGTGGCGTGTGCTAAGTCTGAACTGCAAAGATAAACTCTCAGAGATATCTGCAGTAGAAATGTGTATCCAAGGGATGCACTGGGGGCTTCTCTACATACTCCAAGGGATCAAGCCTCGCAACTTTGAGGAATTGGCCACACGTGCTCATGAGATGGAACTAAGCATTGCCAATCATGGAGTAAATTTCCCATTAGAAGATCAACGGAAGGAAAAGAAAGATTTTAAGAAAGTTGAGAAATATGTTAAACCCTCTACCAAGGATTCTATGGTTGTCAAGGCAACTCTTGTCAAAATTTCTGCAAATGACAAGAAGCACAATGAGAAAGCTGAAAATCAACGTGTTACACATGAGAGGCGCCAACTTTCCTTGAAAGCGATGCAAGAGAAGGAGTATCCTTTCCTAGACTCTGATGTTTCTCACATCTTCGATGAACTATTGGCTGGAAAGTTGATTGAACTTCCGAAGCCGAAGCGCCCAGAGGAAGTTGGAAAGGTGAACGACCCCAAGTACTGTACATATCACCGAGTTGTGAGTCACCCCATAGAAAAGTGCTTTGTGGTCAAAGACAAAATTATGGCACTGGTAAGAGATGGAAAAATAATCCTTGACAGTGAAGATGTTGCAGATGCAAATCATGCTAGCATTGATGTCGTCACAAGTGATTCGCAACACAAGGTTCCTTCCTTATCATCATTTGCGAAGGCACCACCAGCACTTCAATTTGGGAGTCTAGAGCCAGCGATGGTCAAAGTCCTTCTTGCTGATAAAGGAACCATGAACGAGGAAAATTATATTGATAAGTTTGAAGAAGATGGCGAATGGATCCTTGTGACGCGTAGACGGCGACAAAGGCGTTGTATTGACGAACTACATCCATTGTTCTTGAAAAAGTCATACTCACCAACGGTCAGGAAGCCCAATCCAATGAAAGTTTTGAAAACTCCTCATGTGAACTTTAAGAAGCCATCAAAGAGTAACCATCGAACTCCTGTGACTCTAGATGATTTCTTTCCAAAGACGTTTTTTGAATCAAAGGTTGAAACTGTATACACTGTAACTGGTGGAGACGAAATCCAACACTCTACTTCCTGTTGTACTACGATCGCCTTCACGGATGAGGATTTGTTGCTAGGATCAAAGCCACATAATCGTCCACTGTTTGTCTCCGGATTTATGCAAGAGCAGAAAGTCAATCGCATACTTGTTGATGGAGGTTCAGCAGTCAATATAATGCCAAAGTTTACTATGAAAACTTTGGGACTGACAATGGAAGATCTGTCTCATAGTCGTCTTACTATTCAAGGATTTAACCAAGGTGGACAGCGAGCCATTGGTATGATCCGTTTAGACTTGATGATAGGAGAACTATAAGCAAGCACCATATTCCATGTCATTGATGCGAGGACATCTTATCATCTGTTATTAGGAAGGTCTTGGCTCCACGAAAATGGATTAGTACCATCAACCCTTCATCAATGCTTCAAATACCTAAGGAATGGAGAAGTGGTAAAAGTGGATGCTGATGTGAAGCCATTTACCGAGGCAGAGTCGTACTTCGCTGATGCCAAACTCTATCTCGATTCTGACTTTGTCCAGGGGGCATTGCCACTTAAAACTCCGACTAGCAGCCATGTGGAGAAAAATCAAGCTAAATCAGTGGTTGTAGAGCATATCCCTCAGTTGAATCCCAAAGGAAGAGAAATTGTAGCTGATGTACACGTTCAACCAGACAACACGAGTAAAATACAATCTAAGGTGACGAGATCAAATGATTATCAAGTGATGGCAAAAAGCTTGATTATGCCGATTACTAAGGTAAATTCTTCACCTCCTAATGATTCCTCGCCTGTAAAAATTTCATGCCAAAAGCTTCAAGGAACATTCAGTCCTAAAGTTTACAAGCTCCTCAAAAAGTCTGGATATAACTTCTCCAATCCATCGGGTCTTGGAAAATTGGAACCAGAATTGACTGGGGAAAAGATTCATGGTCTCACCAAAGCACAACACAAATTGAGGAAACAAGGGTATCAAGTGGATCAACCAAAGACTGGTTTGGGATTTACACCTGTCGAACCAGTTAGAATACGTGTCACGAAGAAAGAAAAATGCGTCAATGTGCAATATATATCCGTAGAAGGGGATGGAAAAGGAAAGAAACCTAGTGATAATCGTGTTTCCGTATTTGATCGGCTTAGTACTCCTACTGCTCGTCCTTCCGTCTTTGGAAGACTTGGTTCTAGTAGTCGAATCCCTAATGTTCAAGATAGACTCAGTGCGAGCAGTATTCCCCAAAGTTCTGTCTTCAATCGACTTGGAGGTGGTAGCACACAACAACTAAAGAAGAGGAACCATGCTGGAGAGACGGACATTGCAGGGTCGAGAAATAATAACCAAACTCTTATTCTATCTCAGCCGCAAGGAAGTAAGTCATCACTAGTAGTTATCACCATGGATGAGGACCGTCAAGGTAAAACAACGCATTATCAGCAATTCTCGTCGTTCAAATGAGAACAACCCAAACGAAGATGAGGTGGAAGTCATCATCAGCTCTAATTATGCCGCAGTAGATGAAGACTTTGACCCCGAAGCCTCAAACGATGAAATCCAAGAAGCCCCTTCACAACTTGAAGATGGTGGACAGGCGACTGTTGATGAACTTAAGGAGCTAAATCTCGGTACGAAAGATGAACCACGCCCTATTTTTGTTAGTGCTCTTCTAAGTTCTGAAGAAGAAGACCAATACCATAAGATCCTGATCGAGTATAAAGATGTTTTTGCTTGGTCATATAAGGAAATGCCAGGCTTAGATCCAAAAGTTGCGATTCATCAACTTGGCATAAAACATGGAGTACGTCCTGTAAAGCAATCACAACGAGTAGTTCATACTGAGCTGGTCCCTCGGATTGAAGCTGAAGTGAACAAGCTCATTGACGCTAGATTCATCAGAGAAGTGAAATATCCTACTTGGATTTCTAGTATCGTACCAGTAAAGAAGAAAAATGGTCAAATACGCATCTGTGCTGACTTTCGAGACTTAAACAAAGTGTGTCCAAAAGACGACTTTCCGCTACCAATCATTGAGCTTATGGTTGATGCAACTACTGGACATGAGGCCTTGTCTTTCATGGATGGCTCGTCTGGGTACAATCAAATAAGGATGTCACCACAAGACGAAGAGTGCACAGCATTTCGTACTCCAAAAGGTATCTTCTGCTACAAAGTAATGCCTTTTGGGCTAAAGAACGCTGGTGCCACTTACCAACGCGCTATGCAAGTTATTTTTGATGATATGCTACATAAAAGAGTGGAATGTTATGTCGATGATCTTGTTGTTAAAACCAAAAAGAGAAGTGATCACTTGGAAGATCTTCGAGTAGTATTTGACCGACTAAGGAAGTATGATTTGAAGATGAATCCACTAAAGTGTGCTTTTGGCGTCACATCTGGAAAATTTCTTGGCTTCATAGTTCGCCACCGTGGGATTGAAGTTGATCCTGCAAAAATAGATGCGATTCAAAAGATGCCTGCACCAAGAAATCTCAAGGAGTTAAGGAGTCTTCAAGGAAATCTTGCTTTCATAAGGAGGTTTATCTCAAATCTTGCTGGAAGATGTCAGCCGTTCAGTCACCTTATGAAGAAAGACACCTCTTTTGTATGGGACAAAGGATGTGAGAATGCTTTTGACTGCATAAAGAAACACCTCATGAATCCACTTGTCCTAGGAGCTCCAGTGCCCGGGAAACCGCTTGTATTATACATTGCAGCGCAAGAACGATCAATTGGCGCTATGATGGCACAAGAGAATGAAGGGGGCAAGGAAATGGCTCTATACTACTTGAGTAGATCCTTGACTGAGAATGAATTGAAGTACTCTCCCGTTGAGAAAATCTGCTTAGCTTTGTTTTATGCAATTAAGAAGTTGAAACACTACTTTGAAGCATATCCCATACGACTCATCTCTCGAGCTTGTCCAGTTAGATTTGTGATGTCTAAACCTGTACTTTCTGGACGTTTAGCTAAATGGTCCATCATATTTATTCAATATGAAATTACATATGTGCCACAACAAGCTGTCAAAGGGCAAGCTCTTGCAGATTTCTTATCTGACCATCCTATCCCAGCAGAATGGGAGCTTTCTGATGACCTTCCTGATGAAGATGTCATGTTTGTTGAAGTCTTACCAGCATGGATGATGTTTTTTGATGGAGCGTCTCGATCAGACGGAGCGGGGGTGGGAGTGGTTTTTGTTTCGCCTGAAAAGCATGTTTTGACATACTCAATTGTGTTAGGTGAATTGTGCTCCAACAATGTCGCTGAATACCAATCTTTGATTATAGGACTTCAACTGGCGCTAGAAATGGACATTCTTGAAGTTGAAGCGTATGGTGATTCAAAACTTGTCATAAATCAACTTTTGATGGAATATGAAGTGAAGAAAGACGATCTTGTGCCTTATTTCCAATATGCCTCAAATTTGTTGAAGAAATTCAAAACAATCGTCTTAAGTCATATTCCAAGAAAAGATAATAGGGTGGCTGATGCATTGGCCAACCTAGCTACTACTTTAGCTCTTTCCGAAGGAGAAACTACGAGTGTTCCTGTGTGCAATAGATGGATTGTGCCTTCGCTCATTGAGACTAATCATGAAGATTCTAACGCCATTTCGGTTTCACTTAGTGATGACCAAGATTGGAGAACACCACTGGTTGACTATTTGAAACATGGAAAACTTCCCACTGATCCTCGACGTAAGACTGAAATACGTCGAAGATCAACTCGTTTCATCTTATACAAGGACACGTTGTATCGTCGATCCTTTGAAGGTACATATCAGCGTTGTTTAAATGGTGAAGAAACAGTTGAAGCCATGGCGGAAGCACATTCTGGAGTGTGTGGTGCTCACCAGTCAGGACCAAAACTCCATTTTCAAATCAAAAGAATGAGATACTACTGGCCTACTATGGTGAAAGACTGCTTATATTATGCGAAGAGATGTGAAGCTTGCCAATTACACGCTAATTTAATACATCAGCCTCCAGAGCCTCTACACCCCACAGTTGCCTCATGGCCCTTTGATGCATGGGGTCTCGATGTTGTTGGACCTATCGCTCCTAAGTCCTCAGCTGGCCATTCATACATACTGGCAGCTACTGATTACTTTTCTAAATGGGCTGAGGCGGTTCCTCTGAAAGAAGTGAACAAGGAAACTGTTGTCGACTTCATCAAGTCAAATCTCATCTTTAGATATGGAGTGCCAAGGTATATTATCACTGATAATGGAAAGCCTTTCTACAACAAGCTGATGGACAAGTTATGTGTGCAATTCGGGTTTAAGCAACATAACTCCTCAATGTACAACGCAGTTGCAAATGGTTTGGCGGAGGCATTTAACAAAACCTTGTGTAATCTTTTGAAGAAGGTGGTGTCAAAGTCAAAAAGAGATTGGCACGAGAAAGTTGCTGAAGCTCTTTGGGCATACCGAACAACACATAAAACTGCTACTCAAGCTACTCCATATTCGTTGGTATACGGAGTTGAAGCGGTTATCCCACTTGAAAGTCAAATACCTTCATTACGTATTGCAATTCAGGAAGGGCTCACTGTTGAGGACAACGCTCGTCTTAGACTTGAAGAACTTGAAGCACTAGACGGGAAAAGGCTTGAAGCACAACAACTTCTTGAATGTTACCAAGCTCGCATGACGAGGGCATTCAACAAAAAGGTTCGCCCACGGTCATTTCAAGTTGGAGACTTGGTTTTGGCAGTACGAAGACCTATCATCATCAATCAGCGAACGGGAGGCAAATCCTTGTCCAAATGGGATGGTCCTCCTGTAGTGAAGGAAGTGTATACAAATGGAGCTTACAAGTTGGTGGATAAAGATGGACTGCGAATTGGCCCCATAAATGGCAAGTTCTTGAAGCGATATTATCCATGAAGGATAAAGCTCCATGATGCAAGAGCCTAAACTGCATGTTACTCCTGGCCCACATGAGTTAAAACTGTGCGGTACCCACCAATGGTAGTGCAAGTGGTTAAATTGCTATCTTACTCCACTGAAGGTATTTCATGTGGCTAAAATGTAGAAATACTTCACCTCGTCCAGGGTTGCTAAGCTATGGATACTCCTGGCCCGCATGAGTATAAACTGTGTACGGCACCCCCCCTAAAAAAAAAACTTTTTGAACTACGTTATGACTTGATCCTTTTTATTAGGGTACGTAGGCAGCTTAGATTCCCTCTAAGTTCAGTTATAAAAATTGAAATAATCATGTTTCCCATATAGAGTGATGTTATTCATTCAAAAGGAGTTTAAAAAAAAAAGATTTTTTGCACAAGTTAATGAACTTAAATATACTTGAAAGGTTGTAAGATAGAAAAGAAAATACTTCTATTACGTAATCTCAAAAGTAAATGTTCATGACATGGGGGCAATTAAAAAAAAAAAAAAGAGGACAAGTTCCTAAACAAAACTAAACAAAGAAAAAAAAAAACTCGAGGAAGAATATCTATGTTCTTCAACTCCTCTTGGACAGATGTCAGGTGTGTCATCGAAGTACTCAAAATCTTCGCTCCTTCATCACTCAAGGGGGCAGTCTTCTCAAGAGTAACAATCTCATCCTCGATGCCGTGAATATCAACCTCGGCACTCTTAAGAAGTTCTTCTTGACTCTTTAAGGATGAAGACAATTTCTTCTTGCGGCGCTTCAAACCTTTAAGCTCTTTCTCAACACACGCCAACTCGTCCTTAGTAGATTTGATGTGCTCAACCTCTTTACTTGCTCTAGTTTCGGCTTCACTTAGACGGTCCTTGGCCTCGTTGAGTTGTTGCTCAAGAAGTTCCTTACATAGCCTTTCTGAAGATGAGGATCTCGCGGCATCATAGGCAGCTGCTTTATAAAACAATGATTGCAATAGCCCGTCAATATGAGAAACATCTATGTCTTTGAAGACCTTCATGGAGTCATAAACAACTTGAACTTCGTCCTTCAAAGATGAAATGTCATCGACTTTTGCTTTTGTAATCTTGGCCTGGATGATACGCCATAAGCTCTGAACGTGAATGCATTCCTGCTCAAGTACATATTTTATCCCCACGAATACTGAAGCCTCAGGAGAAGGAGGCCTCTGTTCAACACTAGCCGGTCCGGATGTCTCTTCTCGACTGTTCTTGCATGCTATAGGAGCTACGTCTGGTGAATTGGATTCATCTTGAGATTCCTCATCGGCATCAACATCTAAAATTTCTTTATGTAACTGAAATAAAAAGTCTACATTAGAGAAAGTTCCGGAAGAATTTCTAATGAAAGAGTAATAAACCAAGTAAATAAAAGGGAGGAAAACCTATTTGGAAAAATCCAATAACGATGGATTGCTCAAAACATCAACATCGGCATCAGTATGTCGCGGTGGATTTGGATCTTTCTTTTGCCTCTTCCAGTGACGGTCCGCATTGCTACTACGACTCTCCTCCAAATCACATGAAGCATTTCTCTTCTTACTCCCCTCAAGAGCTCTAGTAGCTGGTTCAGTGCATTTGATGATAAGGGATGGAAGACGAGGATGTGGAGGATCAGGAGTAATGTCTTCAAGCATGCAATCCTCTTCAATGTGTTTCTTTCGCTTAAGAGGGGCTTGCTTTGAACCACTCAAGAACGATATGTTCTCCTCAAAATATGTACCATGAGTCTTTGGCCACCATTCTTTATAATCATTTGAAAAGAGCTTTTTAGCATTTGGGGGAATAGAAAGAAGCATCGCCTTAGAAAGGGACTTGGTAAAAGTACACAAGCGCCAATGACGAAGAGCCTCATCGGATGTGACTGTTCGAACATCATATTTGATAACGCCGGGAACCTCCTGATAATACCCAAATTGACGTCCAAATCTGTGTGGACTATAAGGCTCAACGATGGACTTTCCACCTTGTCTCAAAGAAAGATAGTGCGAGCGAATGGATATGAAAAGATTCGCCATCATCAATAAACATAAGATCCTTGCTTGTCGTGATCATTAAGCAAGTCCAAGAAGCAGTCTCTCCCTTATGGATGCGTCGTCGTGCGTCTATTAGGTCAAAGTATCTTGCACCCCCTTCGCCAGAGAATTTCACCATTTTAGGACCACGTAATTCGCGCCCGATGGGATAGTGAGTCTTGAAGTAGTAAGCCAACCAAGCATATACGAAATGGATAGGGAACGAAGTATTCGCTTTAGTTGGTCTCACAGAAGTTGAAACTTCATTCAAGCCTTTGTAAATGCTTGCCAAAACAGGGACTGTCAAGCTAACTTGTCGACCACTAGCCATGATTGCAGCCATCTTGAAAGTACTTGGCCGTATGGTGTTGACATCTTCCCAGGTAGAACAAAGGTACAAAGCCAGCAAGCCAAGTAAGCCGCCAAGTAGGTCTCTTCCTTCAAAGTTTCTCTGATGCCGAGCTTGGAAAATACTGCCTCCTCTGTAGTCGACCACTTCTCGTGAACACCAAAATCTCCAAGGGGATTGTGAGTAGACGCTAGGCGAGTGAACTTCTTCTCCTTACAGATAGGAGTTTGGCTGTATTTCATCCTCTTTTTGGACCAAAATCTCACCCATTGGTCAACAGACACTTGGGAATATTGATTCACTTTGGAGCCTCCTAGAAGCAAATGGTAGGCGTGGAATAGGTATTCACATGAGCGATGGAGAAATATGTGCCCCTTTTCGTCGACACCGGTGAGCTCCGAGGCATTGGGAATTACCTCATCATAGAAGAGTCCAGTCATGGGAAGACCTGAGAGGGCGTATAAATCTCACAGGGATATCGAAAACTCGTCGATGGAGGTCAGCAATGTATTCGTAGTGGGACACCAAGCCTCGGAAAAGGCTTTCATGATGTTCGTGTTTCAGTTGTAAGTATACATCGAGGCATACACTGCATCATAAATCCTGGCGGACAATAACTTGTCTTTGCACCGACTGAGGATGTCCTCTGTCCACTCCCAGTAGCCTTTGACGTAGTGGAATTCACCAAGGAACTTGATGTCGTCGCCAATCCACTTCGCCTTTTCGTTGATGATGTTGCGCCCCAGGTTGGCAAATTGAGTGGCTCCTACGATGGTTGGTGGTGAGCAGCTCGCAAACTCCATGCCTTAGTTGTTTTGTTCAAATTAACTTCTTGACACCATTCCCCCATGGACAAGGAGTTCGTCAAACTTGGCCATCGTTTCGCCTTTCGACTGACAAGAGGAGTATGAATCGGGAGATGCACGCCTTCCTCTATAGATTGGTTCTCGTTGTCAAGAATAACCAAATAGACTTCCCCAGAAGAATACGAAGCATCTTTGAATAAACCCATGATGAATCTAAAGAAAAAAAATTCACAAAGTGTCAATTTTTTACAGAGATTCCTAAGTTGGTCAAGAAGTATTTAGATATTTTAAAAAAAAAGTGTGTATATATGTATAGGTGAATAATAATAATGCAGATTATGAGTTGAAGATATAACCAACTAAGGAAATCTGATGGTGGTAGATTTCAACTCGGGCTTCGGAATTTTAGAAGTTGCTCCTTCAGGCCTTAGTTCAACAAACCTGCAAAAAGGAAGAAATTCATATCAGTAAATTGAATATTTACATGAATCAGTAACATGAAGAACCATGAAGAAATTTTTTAAAAAAAGAAGAGAAATTTACAGCAATATTTCGTCGGAGTTGACAGTAACCGTGCCGGAATTGGTGGTGTCCGTGACAGATGAGAAGGTACAGCAAGGATTCAGCACCAAGAGAATACGTCCCTGCCAACAATTTAAGCAGATTGCTTTACTGCTCTCCGGATAGCAGAAGATAATAAACCAAATTCAAACTTGTGGCTTATATGACGAAAAACAAAGGGAGTTTCTTGTTGCTGTTCGGATGAAAATAGAGGCTCTGAGGTCTTTATATAGACATGGTTGCCAAGGTCATTAAAACCAAGTGGGTTTCAACTCCTTGATAAGTTCAAATAGGACTCATCCTAATCTCCACTCTTCAAGAGCCAATCAATGAGAAGATTTCGCTACATTTCTGATTTGGGTAGATTTGCTAAATCAACAGATGCTGAATTTCTTCTAATTCGATAAGGATTAGGATTATGTAATTTCACGTCTTCATCAATTTTTACCAAGATATCAGAACTTTTATCCTATTTGGTTTTGTAGTGGAGATCCAGTCAAAGAAGAATTCTATTGTCGAAAATATTCTTGCAATTTTCTGGAAAAAAATAAAATTATTCTTACGTGAGTTGCAGAGGCATGGATGAAGAAGATGACTTGAGGGATGATCCAATGTTACAAGACCGTCCTACACCACAAGTCTATGGGACCCAATTGAGATATAAATCTTAAAATCTTCTGCTTGCCTACAACGACTGCATGCTTGACAAAGGAAGGATTTTAATGGGCTTTCATGCTAAATTAAGTTATAACTTGGCCCACTTTCAAATCAATGGGTGGGTTTATTTCTCAAGTTGCCAAGGCCCATGTTATCTTTAAAAACAAAATGTGGGGCCTGATATTCTTAAATTGAGGGAGTAAGCCCATTCTAAAGAGGTTAGACATACGGCCATTTTGCCAAATTTGTCATATCCTAACTTATTTCTTAAATTCACAAAGAAATCAATTGGGGTTGTTTGAACAATTCACATTCATGGACCATCTAAATTTGGGTTATCGCGAAATGATTGGTTGATATCTACCGGTACTGATCGCGACTTATTCACTCCAAATATCGCTTTCAAGACGAAGGTCCCGTGAACGAATCTCGAGGGGGCATTTGTAGACAAAGCAATTTTACACCCAATTAAATTGTGACAAGTGGAAAATATAATATTAATTATCAATTTAAGTCCTTAATTTATATTTTGGGATTTACTAAATTTAAAATCCAAAATTAAATAATTGATTTAATTGATATTTTAATATTTGTTTTATTGGCAAATCAAATCGCGCCACGTGTCGAATTGAGGTGTTTTAGCCAATCAAATTATGTCTTGCAGTTAAAAAGTCAACGACCAATCACACTGCGCCAAGTGGTTATATTAGCCAATTAAAAGGCTCCAAATTAATTGATATTTATCTCTTTAAATTAATATAGATATTAAAGAGATAATATCTATTAAATTTATCCTCATCAAATATTAGCCAATCAAATGGCTCAAAAGCAATTGATCTTTATCTCTTAATAAATAAATATTAAAGAGATAATTATCAAAGGTGTTTAAAGAATTTGTGGCTTCTCCATTCTACACCTATAAATAGGGTCCATGGGAACTCACAATAAGAGGACACAAAAAATTCAATTGGAGCTAGAGAAGATAAGAGAAGTTCCCAAATTCTCTCTACAAGTTCTTCAAATTCAAGAAGGCGTTCGACGCAAACTTCAAAGTGTTCTTGACGAAATTCATCAAATTATATCGTTTAATCTGAGATTAAGGTGTTAAACCCTCGAATAAACGTTATAAAAGTCCATGTCTAGTTGAAGGAGGATCAAAGCGACGAGCTGGCATTGAAGCTTTCAACTTTCCCAAATCATTTACATCGTTTGATTCGAGAATAAGCTTTCAAGCCCTTAAATCGTGTTTGGAGTGAAGAATCAGGGGATTAGTTTTCAATAGGAGAATAAATCCACTAAAATTGTAATTTTCTTTAAATTGATTTATTTATTTGTCCATATTATCTTTTCTTGTTTATAAAATTGCAGACTTGAAAATTTGTGTGAACAATAATACTTTACTATTTTTTTGAGAAAATTATCCTGACTTTATCGAGAATATATAATCTGTTTACTTAACACAACTATTTTATGAATTTTGATATTTTGTTGTGTTTACTTTCAGACGGACAGTAATGCACGTACAATGCGTTTCAAAACCTGGCCACTCTACAAAGAATGGACTGAAATTTTTGGTAAGGATAGGGCTACCGGAGAGAATGCTGAAGGATTTGCTGACATAGTTCAGGATGTGCTGAACAATGGGCTTACTCGAGGCAAAGGAAAAAGACAAGGAGGTTGAAGGGAATTATGTACCATTATTCAATAATTCTCAATTTGATGAAGTTCAAAGCATGGACGTGTCCCGCGATACTAGTAGTAATGTAAACAAGAGCAAGACCTCGAGGAAAAGAAAACAAGCTGATGAAGAAGATGATCAGTTCATTGCTGCGTTTAATTCATTTTCTGATAAAGAAGATGGCAGGTTGGGTGACATTAGTAAACGCCTTGGATTTGAGCACGATGCTTCAAAGTCTAGGAAAGAGGTGTTTGAAGCACTAAGCGAAGTAAGTGGACTAACTATGGAAGAACAAGTTATTGTCTCGCACTACTTAGTGAACAAGACACAGAGTATGGATCTTTTCTTTAGTCTTCCAAATGATGCTAAGATTACAATGGTGAAGCTTCTTTTGGAGGGACGATTCATTAGATAGGTGCATGATCGTTGGTTTGTTTAACACAATGCAGTGTTACTGGAGCTTTTGAAACAACTGTTTTGATGAATTTGGTGTTTTGTTAAATTTGTGTTTCATTTGACTAAAACATAGATAGTTGATACTGATTTTAGGCCCTATTATCTCACAGTGTTATTGTGGTTATCAATCTCAATCTGGCCCTTTTGCATTTTGGCTTCAAGCAAAATGGTCTTGTTTTAAACTACTTTATCCTTCGAATTATAACCTTGATGGTCTTGTGTTTTGGCATTGGTAGTTTGTTAAATTGGTCTTGTATGAATTTGTTTTAGTCTTGTAATTGGTCTTGTACTTTTTCCTTTTATACCCAAAATACCTCCTAACTATTTCATGCATATTATCTAAACATGTCAGTCACATTTTTCACAAATGGATGAAATCTGAATATGCAACGGTCATTATGTGAATATTTTTGGCAATAAACCATTGGAGTTGTGTACAATTGTTAGGCAGTCACCAATATAAAACTGGCAAGCAAATTGTTAAATTAAATTGAAATACACAAAAGGATTTCATTGAACAAGTAGAACCATGAAAATGCCTGTCATACACTTACATACCGAACCTTCCTTAATCTAACTTGAAAATGAAAAGGAAGACTATCAAAAGAGGTAGGATTTGTTTCATTCTACACTACCTAAATGTCTTCTTAGCTAAGACATTTGAACAAAAACAAAACATAACATCCCTAAAAGATAGAATAATTAAGGATAAAATAGAACAAGCATACTTGCAAGCCTAACACATAATACTACTTTCAACAACCAGAGAGACGAATAACCATCAATCATAGTTCACAGGGGAGTTTGAAGCAGATGAACTAGCAACAATGAAACCTCCATTATCATTTGAGCTACCTGGAGATGTTGCTCCACTGGGTGGGTTTGCAAAGATGATCTCGATGGATTCTCGATCATCTTCGGACATGTCAGAAGGTGTTCCAAAAACTTGTTTCTCCATCACTTCCCTCCAGAATGCACTGTCCAAGCTTGAATTATCATTCGAAGACACATCACTAACTTGGTTATCAACCATTGGATCTTGGTTGTCATGGCTAAAGTCTTGTTCCTCATCTGATGATATGTAGATGACATTGTTAGGGAAGGGATCGTCAAGTGCTGCTCCACCAAAAACTGTTTGCAATTTTGCCCAATTAGGGTCTCCATGTGTCATGTACGCATACACAAACGGTTGTTCCTAAATGATATGAACTATGCATTAGCAAATGGGCATATAACATAATATAAATTAAAAGAGTGTACAATTAAAAAGATAGAAAATATAAATTTAACCTTGCATATGTGCTCCCACACAAATGGTTCGCCTATGATCGTGTTGGTATGTATGTTGTATCTAATTCCCATCAAGTGTGCTACCCAATCAAACACCCTGAACCTCTTTTGCAGTTTGTGCACCTTTAGCAGACACTCTTCAAATGTGAACTCCCTGTTGAATTGATTGCTAATGATCCACTGAAGGACTTGGATCGTCAATGTGTTGTCACTCTCCACCCGATAATTTCCCTTGATTGATTCCTCATGCAAACGCTCAATGAAGTATTGATCAACCTCAGCAGTCCAGATTTCATCATATAAGAAATCAGACTGCCTAAACAAAGCTCGTGGAGGCATCTTAACTAGTGGTTAGTTTCAGCTATATGAAGAAGCACTATGTAATGAACTGAATAAGTTGCACTTCACTACAAATGAAGCCTCAAGCTTATGTAGAAGCTGAAAAGTGCATGCATTTAAGTGATATTCAATGAGCTGAATTCAGAATGTATCATAATTGAGAATCCGATTTAGTGGTTATTAGTCATTTTGTGTGTCAAATCCCCTGAATTCAGAATGTATCATTAAACTTGAGGTGCTTTAGTTACTAGTGTTATTATTAAGATACAACCAACCAGCAATTTTTGATGTAATGATAGGAAGAAACAACCCCATGATAACCTGTTTTTATTTTAAAGCTGTCGTAATATGGCAGAAAAATTGATGCCACTTTAATTCCATGAAATCTGGGTAAAATGTAATGGTACTTCAATGCCATTAGATATTGTTCAAACTCCCATACAAAAATAGATTCTGCAATCTTGGAAATCCCCTGAAACATGGAAGAAAAAGATTAGATATTGAATGGCATGAAACTGATGATATTCATATAAGGTTGAACCACTTTAATGCCATTCAATATGATGTGCAGTACATTACCCTCTCAAGAATGGATATATGACCCCAAAATTAGTTGTGTCTATGGTTGTGTTATATATCATTTTTCTTCGTCTGAAAAGAGGAAATTGTGAATTGGTCGTATTTAATTGTATCAAAACATCGAAGAAGAAAATAAAAAAAAACTTTCACAACACTTACTTGGGATGACCGATAGCCCAATACTTCAACTGATCGTCTCAAATTGATATTTTTGTCTCATCGAAAGTGAAAATTGACGAATTTTGTATGATGGTGAGCATTCTATGTTAGACTTCAATGGCGTGTGCTGGTAAGGTTTTCTAGAGTAGAGATGATACAGAAGCCTATCTGGATATAATTGTATGTAATGGAGTTTGGTGAGGTATATTGATGTATTAAGGGCAAATAAGTAATTTACCCTTTTATTTTGGAACACGTCACTCACAGTAAGTGGGATTATTTGAAAATCCATCTAACATACCAAACAAAAGATTGACAATATTTATCTCACAGTGAACAGTAAAGTAAGGCCTTATCAATATAATCCATCTTATCTCATCTTTCATACAAAACAAGTCCTTATAATGTAGAAATTGCTGTAAGTTGCAGTAATTTTGTCAGAGTAGGAGGATCCTTTTCTTGTTAGTTAATGGATTGTTGCCCATATTTAGACAATTTCTGCGTGAGAGGAAGGAATTAAAAGATGTAAGGTGGCCAATTTGTTTAAAATTGGCACATGGATTTCTTCATATCGTTATTTATGAGCTTTTGGAGATTGCTAATATGTATTTTAGTCTCTGAGTTATGTGCTGTAGTTCAAATTTGAGTAAGAAATTTCAATTCTGGTGTGGTTTCCTTCTGTCGGCGAAAAATCTAAGCATTGGATGAGAATGATGCGTGCAATATCAACAACAAGCATTCTCTAAGCTCTTAATAAAAAGCTCATAGTAGTATTCTTATCACATGCACCTCTATGAGGTACATTACTTTATATATGCATCTGAAATTCATAAAATATTCAATGAGGTACATTACCTTTATATATCCATCTGAAACTCATAAAATATTCAATGAGGTACATTACCTTATATATGCATCTGAAACTCATAAAATATTCAATTTTACTTTTGAATTACTTTCTAGATGTTATAAATAAAATAAAATACAGCATTAAAGGCCTAAAAGATTTTTTGTCTTTAGAAAGTGCGCTATATATGGAGTAAAGAATGTTTGGCTCCATTGATACAAAAGCACCAGTGGTCTAGTGGTAGAATAATACCCTGCGACGGTACAGACCCGAGTTCGATTCCCGGCTGGTGCATTTTAATTTTCTTTAATTTCGCTCTCTCTCTCTTTTTTCCCACCCTTGTGATTTTTTTAATCCGTTCTGCTAACATACATTTGGTTCTCCACTACCTACTGAAGTGCGGATGCGAGAATGAACGCTTCTCTGCCGACAAACGGTGGCGGCGGCGGCGGCAGCGATTCCGACACCAACTCTGACGAGTCATCGGAATACTACCAGCCAATATCAGCCGTCGACGAAGAAGAAGAAGATGAAGGCGGATTTTCCGATCGAGACCCCCCGAACCCTAATTTCCCGAATGGCTGCTTAGAGAACGGAGTATCATCGATCGATCTGAGCGACGAAGACAATCAAGATGAAGAAGAAGGGGAAGAGGAAGAGGCGACCGAATCGGATAGGGCGATAGAGAGAGCATTCAGGGAGGACGAGAGGCGGCGCAACGCTCCTTTAACGGTGGAGAACGCCGGCAGAGTTGTGGAGGCCATGCGTCAAATCTCTTTTGGCGGCTCCACTCCCTACTGGGCGGATCAGGTCTCCGAAGATCAATGGATCCATCGCCTCCGGGGATTGAGGCCACCATCTTCTTCTTCTTCTTCTTCTACTATTCATCATCCTTGATTTCAACGCATTTTATCAAACATTAATCAGAATTTATTAGTGATGAAGAGTTTTCAGTTATTTCTTGTTTGATTGATTATATTCATGAATGATTGCTGCAATTACACAATTCTGAGTAGTGAGTACATCTTTATTTTAAGTTGATTAATTGTATCTTTTGCTGCAATGCTCGACAATTTTTTGTTGATTTATTATTTTTAGAAATTTTTATTTTATATTTTTTGGTTTATACCAAGGTTCTGGTCGGATTTCGGAGACTAATTTCGCGTCTTGATCTTTCGGATCCGCTGACCAATCTCGCGTTTTGATCCTTTTCCATATACATGGCGTTTTGATCCTTTCCGCCGACCAATCTCGCATTTTGATCATTTTCCATATACATATACATAGCCTGGGATCGAACCTGGAACCCAACTATCTACTTAGTATAACATACAAGTATAAGAAATCAAAAATTATTAGTCTTGAAAAAATCACTATAGTATTCCCCTTGTTTTTGTATGAAAAATGTAATGTCCCCATTCTCAATTTTATTGCTCATTTTCTCTTTGTGGAATGTGCCAAATGTGATTATATCTTCACAAATATGACCTTTTCTTTACAAAAAACAACCTATCATAACAATGTAAGTATACATACATAAAACCTCAAAGAGCTTATTTTCAGGATGCAGTGAATTAATCTTAGAGCCATTGGAAATGTCTCCTTCAACGTCTTTTGTGTATTCTGGAATTTCTGTGGGCAATTTCACAATTCAAATTTGGAGCAAATATTAAGGCTATGTTTGGTTATGTTTTGGGATGGTATTTTGGCGAGAATTATTGGTGAAAATTTTATGGGGACACGTGCAATTTTGATGGGATTATGTTTGATTATGTTTTGGGAGTTGTTTTTTGAGTGATTTTTTGGTGAGATAGTGTTTGGTTTTGTTTTCAGAGGGAACATAAATTACTGTACCTGTCAAATCATGTAAGTTTTTGTCTGTCAATAATTAAAAGTTATAATATAATATTGAGATTGTAATAATTATTATATAGATAAATATATATGTATATATGTACAAATATAAATGTATATATGTAGGTAATAGTAGTATATATAATATTGAGATTGTAATAATTATTATAGAGATAAATATATATGTATATATGTAAGTAATAGTAGTGTATATATATATATATATATAAGTAATAGTAGTTGATATATATACTTAAAAGAAAAGTTTATATATATACATATATATATATATTTAATTACAAAATTATATTTAATTTACGAAAATTTAAAAAAAAATTGAAGACAACATTTCAAATGTCGTCTTCAATTTTTTTATTTTTATTTTTTTATTTATGATATGTCTTCTTCTAATTATATATATAAAAATAAAAAATATATATAGAAAAAAATATATTTAATTACAAAATTATATTTAATTTGCGAAAATTATAAAAAAAAAAAAGAAACTTGAAGACGTTCAATTTTTTTTTTATGAACAGTGAAGACGACATGGCACATGTCGTCTTCACTGTTCATTTTTATTTATTTTTTTAATTATGAAGAAGACATTTTATATGTCATCTTCTAATTATATATAAAAAATAATATATATATATATAGAAAAAATTATATTTAATTATAAAATTATATTTAATTTACGAAAATTAAAAAAAAAAAATTGAAGACGACATTTCAAATGTTGTCTTCAATTTTCTTTTTTTTTTTATTCATGCACAGTGAAGACGACATTTTATATTTATGTTAAAGGAAAATATATATATATATATATATATATATAGTGTGAGAGAGAGAGAGAAAGTGTAGGGATGACAATGGGACCGGGTTTAACGAGTACCCGTCCCGGACCTGTTCCTAATAGGACTGGAATGAGTCCAAAAAAATGGGACCGGATCCGGGTCCGGATATCGAAATTCAAGACCCGGCTGGGTGCGGGACAGGAAATGAGTCCAGTCGATTTCCCGTCCCGGTAGTATAATATATTTTTTTTAATTATATATATATAATAATAATAATTATATCAACCAAACCCTAATAACTTATTCTCTATTTCTCTATTTCTTTTTGGTAGATGGACATATATATATAAATGAATGATGAAATTATGTGACTTTTATTTTAATTACCGGTTTACTGTAAAATTAATGAACTTTTGTTGAATGTTTCAACTGCTTTTTGTTTTGTTGTTCATGTTTGTTGGTGTAGAAGAAGAAGAAGAAAAAGAAAAAGGAAGAAGAAAAACAAGTTTTTTTTTAAAAAAATAAAAATCAGCCGGGTCCAACGGGAAGGACCCGGACCCGCCGGGAAATAACCGGGTCCGGGACGGGTCCGGGTCCAATTTTTTTTTAACGGGACGGGAAATGAGTCCTGCCCAACCCGTCCTATTCCTGTCCCGTTGCCATCCCTAAGAAAGTGAGAGAAAGAGAGGAGAGAGAATGTGTCAGATAGAGTGAGAGAGTGAGAGAAAAAGAGGAGAGAGAGAGTATGTCAGAGAAATAGGGAGCACAATCATTACTTTTTTTTTGGACCAAAAATTGACAACTTTTTTGGTGAAAAATTGTGTGATCCAAACATAAATTGGCCAAAAATTCGGACGAAAATGGGCTTGAAAACATAACCAAACATAGCCTAAGTGTTCCTGTTCAGTAATTACCAATTATTACAATATTTTTGGTTTTGGTACTTAATTAACCAAAGATTTGGGATAAAAAAGTTTAATATCATAATCCACCATTAAGTAGAGCTCTTCAATACACACTGGAAAATAACACAAACATTTGAATTATGATGGAAAAATATAGATTTATATTCCAGCCTCCAAAACAAATGTCCTCAAAAAGCTGATAAATATTCTTACTGTTAATAATATATTTGGTACTCATGCTCAAAATTGAAGCAACAGAAACATGTAGACAACGTTTTTAAAAAAATAACGATAAAACGGAGCTTCTACACAAAGCATTTCAGCTTAAGAACAATGATGATTGATCACAACAATCCACTTAAGAATATGCTTAGGCACCAATATTCTCAATGGCAGCACCTTTATCCATCCTTTTTACGATGCCGGCTATGACCTATAACATTTACCGAAAATGTGTATGTTTTGAGTTAATCAAATACTGGATATCTCAAGATTCAATAGAAGTGATTTGTACCTTTCCAGGTCCTAATTCATAGCTCTTCTTCAATCCTTTGCTTAACAAAGTCTTCACCGTTGTCTCCCACTGAACCGGAGAAGTCACCTGAAAACAATTATTAACAGTAATTACTTCATCAGTCCGAAAATTATTGTCCTAGCTAGAGTGTTTTGACAGATTTGAAAAAAAATTAAGTTTGGGATATGTTTAAGCTTTTGTGCTTCTGAAAATTAGTGGGGTCATTAGTATATTAAATGAGATGAGAGGGAATTATGGGGAAGAAGATCCATTGGACATCACTCAATAAATTTTGAACTGGGTCCGGGTTATCTTCAGTGGAGCAATAAAATCACTAATTTACCTGGCGAGCTAGTATTTTCTTGATTGTGTCGGGATCTGCATGCGGTTCTGCATCAACATTGGATATAACTGGTATTCTAGGGCTTCTGATTTCTGTTAAAGCCAAGGCGGATTCTAGTCTTGATACGGCTGGTTCCATAAAACTAGTGTGGAATGCACCAGCTACAGCTAACCGAACCTGAGTAAAACAACCCTTATGCTGTTACAGCCAGAAGCGTAAAATTAGCAAAAAAGTAAATATTTGGACGGTGAAAAAAAGATTTTACTGTCATTCGAGCTTTGAATGATTTTGCCTTAGCCTCAACTGCTTCAATTCCTTTAAGGCCTCCGGACACAGCATAATTTCCCTATAAAAAGACGATGCAGTCGGCTCGATTAACTTTTAATAGAAGTACTTGACTAAACTATTGTGTTATGTGTAGACAAAAATTATTGTTTCTAATGCGACATCTAAATGAAATAAACTTACAGTGCACAAGAAATTTGCAATTTGAACTTTATTTGCTTCATCTACTTCTTCATTGGCAGCATCACAGAGCTGTTGCACCTTAGTAGAGTCTAGTCCAATAATACTAACCATGGCACTTTTAGCAGCATCAGCAGCATCCTGATGATATCAACAGTAGAAGTGTCACTTTAAGAAGTCATAAATATTGTAAAAGTTAGCAAAATGTGGATGTTACCTGCATGGCTTCACCCCGTAACTTGACTAGCTTTAGCCCATCTTCAAAGCTGCATGATGAGACCAAAGCCATCAGAAACAAGACATTAAACTTGATCCAACAGTTAAAACACATGTTCCACTAATTAATAATATTATATAGTCCATCCAAAACCGGTCTCAGTATTACAATATTCAGATTCTGACAAAAAAGAAAAAGAAATTGTCAGTCAGTTAGCAGTTCACCTGAAAGCTCCAGCAAATGCAAGAGCAGTGTATTCTCCTAAACTCAGGCCACATGTTATGTCCACAGAGTCAATTATTTGCTGACCTCCATCACGAGCTCGGAGCACCTCAACTGCAGCTAGACTTGTAACATAGATAGCTGGCTGGGGAAATGGAGAGAATACATTATAATTCTGAGATTACTTTTTCGAGTAGCATACATGTTCTTAATACTACAAATATAAATAAGAAAATGTGTTTACACTTTACACGACTAAAATATCAGTAACAGCTAATGGTTGCATATGTGTGTCTTTGGATGACGAGGCTTCCTCCATCACATGCAGAGGGCTTTAACATATATGCCCTTCCACAAAAAAATAATTCTGCATCTTGATATTATTTAGTGATCAATTAAGCATGTACGTGTTTGCTGTGATTCAACATGCCAGTATTTCAGATGAATGTGTGTCTAATTGTAAACTGAGGGCAACAGTTGTTTCAAAAATGCAGTTCGCAATTTCAATCACAATCACAATTTTGAAAGTTATACATTGTATAGAACTAGCGCTGCTCACGTTCAATTATCACAAAAAAGAGCTTTTTATCTTGGTTGCTAAACAATGAGAATTCACGATTGTGTAGTAAATATCAGAACTCATAAAAAGACAGTGTACCTGGCTTAGAACAGTGGAATCAAGCTTTTCTTTTGGTCCATTAATGCAGATGTCCAAAAGGTCAAACCTTGACGTAATAAAAACATACATTAGAGATTGAACATTTTATGATGAGAGAAAACAAAAAATCTTGTAAAATCAGTCCAATGGAGAATTTAGGTTAATGCACAATTCACTGCAGATCCAAATTTTATAAAAAAAACCACTCCCGCAAGCTGGAAAATATAAATCGACCATATATTTTCAGGACCTGTTAATTGAATAATACTCTCTTATATCCTATTGATAAGGCGAGAAAAATTGTTGGATAGAGATAATTGATCAAGAACAATAAGTTAAGCAATGAACTTCACATAGATGTGTTAGAATTCATACAATTCATGAATCCTTACAAAGCAATAACAAGAGCAAAGAAAAGAGAATATGAATATTATTTGATAGTGAATTGGTCAGTTAAAAACAAGTAGCTTGGTCCCTTTATATAAGGTCTAATACAAGGGAATAGAGATGGTTTTCCTATGCGGGACATTTTACAAATACTAACATAACACAAATACTAATCTAACATAACACAAATGCTAACATCCCCTCTCAAGCTCGCGATGGTGTAGAGAGAAGCATCGAGAGTTTGCCAAGAAAGAAACGGTGACGCTGTAAGGTATGCGCCTTTGTGAAGAAATCTGCAAGTTGCATCGAAGATGAGACAAATGGCAAGGATAGAGTGCCTTGTTGAAGATGATACCGAATAACATGACAATCAATTTCAATGTGCTTGGTACGTTCATGAAAGACTGTGTTGTGCGCAATCTGAATAAAACTCTTATTATCGCAGTACATCGGTGTCGGTGAGGTAAGAGAGACACCCATATCAGCCAATAACCAACGTAACCATACAATCTCACACGTAGTAGAAGCCATAGCACGATACTCTGCCTCGGTTGAAGAGCGAGAAACAACATCTTGTTTCTTACTTTTCCATGAAATGAGAGAATCTCCTAATACACAATAACCAGTAGTGGATTTCCGATCAGTCGGGTCACTAGCCCAATCTGCATCAGAAAAAGCACGGAGCTCCAAGGATGAGGTCGATGGTAATAAGAGACTTTGATAAATTGTTCCTCGAAGATAACGAAGAATACGCATAACCGCAGTCCAATGTACAGATGTAGGAGCACAAACAAACTGACTGACAATGTGAACAGCATATGCAATGTCAGGACGAGTAATGGTGAGGTACACCAGGCTACCCACAACTGAACGATACAAAGTGGAATCAGGAAGAGGATCCCCGTCAGTAGGAGTATAACGAACATTGACCTCAAGAGGAGAGTCAACCATACGAGTATCTGTGAGACGAGCCCGCTCAAGAATATCTGCAGTGTACTTAGACTGAGAGAGAAGATATCCCTTCTCAGAATAAGTTACCTCAATGCCTAAAAAGTAACGTAGATGACCTAAATCTTTCATCTCAAAGCGACGAGACAAAGTAGATTTTAGGTTTGTGATATCATCAATATCATCATCTGTAATGATCATATCATCAACATACAACAAGAGCAAAATACGACCTGCACGAGATGATTTAACAAATAATGCCGAATCATGAAAACTGGAAATAAAGCCAAGAGAAGATACTACAGTGGAGAACTTGTCGAACCAAGCTCGTGGGGCTTGTTTGAGACCATACAAGGCCTTCTCAAGCCTGCACACCTGCCCTGGACTATGAGAAACACCAAGTGGAGGGACCATGTAGACTTCCTCCTGAAGATCCCCATTCAAAAAGGTATTTTTAACATCCATTTGTGAAATATGCCAATGACGAACAGAGGCTACTGCAATAAGAACCCGGACGGATGTCATTTTTGCAACCGGTGCAAAAGTCTCCTCATAATCCATCCATACCATACTCCTGAGCAAAGCCTTTTGCAACCAAACGAGCTTTATATCGCTCAATAGAACCATCAGACTTGGTTTTAATCTTGTACACCCATCGAGAACCAATAGTTTTCTTACCAGACGGTAAAGAAACCAAATCCCAAGTACCAGTTCTGTCTAAAGCAGATAGTTCCTCACTCATAGCCTCTTGCCAGAGAGGATCACGAGCTGCCTCAGAGTAAAAGGTAGGCTCACAGATAGAATTAGTAGAAACTAAAAAGGAGACCAATGATGGAGAATAGCAAGAATAATCATAATATCTACCTGGGTAGATCGAGTAATGCGTTTAGGATAGCGAGGTGGAACAGGATCCGCAATCACAAGAGGTTCTGAAACAGTCGTAGGAGGGGGTTGAGTATCAATATCATGGGACCTACCAGAAGACTGAGAAGTAACAGATGATATAGGTGTAGAATCAGATGTGCAATCTGTAGTGAAAGGATCAATCTCAACAAGGTCAGATTTTGACATGCCATGTGAAGTAGATTTGATGGAGAAAAAAGGAACATGCTCAATAAAGGAACCATTACGAGAAACATACAATTTTCCAGAAACTGGATCATGACAACGATAACCTTTTTGTCCATCCCCATATCCAAGAAAAAACACAAATAGCGACACGAGATGATAACTTAGTGCGCTCTGCATGCGGACGTAAGACAAAACATGTAGAGCCAAAAACTCTCAAATGGGAATACAATGGGGTGTAACCAAATAGTTTAGCATACGGAGAAATCTCAGAATTATGAGAGGTAGGGATCCTATTAATAAGATAAACAGATGTAAGGACAGCTTCTCCCCAAAATTCGCTAGGGACACTAGCGGACAAAAGCATAGATCGGGCTGTCTCAACAATATGCCTATGCTTTCTCTCGGCTACCCCATTCTGTTGTGGAGTATCAGTACAAGAAATTGATGCATTATACCATCAGCTTTGAAAATACCAGAAAGATCTCCACTAGTATACTCACCCCCTAAATCAACCCGAAAACATTTAATAGTGGCAGAATGTTGAGTTTTCACATAGGCTTGAAATTCAGTATAAGTATGAACAAGATCAGAACGTCGTTTCAGCAAATAAACCCAACAATAACGAGTGTAATCATCAATAAAAGAAACATAATATCTAGAGCCTCCCTTAGTGGAGATAGGTGCCGGCCCCCAAACATCAGAAAGAACTAGATCAAATGGTGCAGAAGAAGTAGAAGTACTCAAATTAAAAGGCAAAGCAGAAAATTTTCCAAGTTTACATCCACTACAATCAGAAATATCATCCGAAGGTAAATCACCAAAAATACCAGTAGTACACATAAAACGTAGGCGAGATCCTGATACATGACCGAGTCTAGAGTGCCACAAATAAAATTTCGAGGAAGAAGGTGTCAAATGAGAAGAAGACAAATTAACACGCATAACTGCTGCATGTGTAGGAAGATGCAGCTCATCCAAAACATAAAGACCTTTCCCCTTTCTACGCCCTGTCCCAATCACTCTCTTGGATTTTAGATCCTGCACATAACAAGAATTTTCGAAAAGGCCAACAAAACAACTAAAGTCACATATTTGACCAGCTGAAGCAAGATTTATATGTAATTTTGGAATGCAATAAACATCAGGTAAAGATATAGTAGATGTATGAATGGTACCAATGCCTGTTAATGACATAGGTGTGCCATCAGCAGTCACAACAGAAGTGGATTGGGGGTCAGAAGATATGGATATAAAAGCAGAAAAATCAGGAGACATATGATTTCCAACTCCAGAGTCCAAAATCCAAGAAGACGAATTGATACCTGGGCCAATAGATGGTGATGAATCAGAACGAGCAGAAAGAGTATAAGACTGAGAATTACTTTGAAACTGCTGGAAGGCGAGGAACTTCTGAAATTGGTCAGCTACGGAATCAATATTGGGACTCACAGAAGTTCCTGAAGCTAAGTGATCAATGAAGGGCACAAAGGCAGCCTGAGTAGGTGGATAAAAGGTCTGGGATTGACCCCCAGAATATGGCTTCTGTTGCCCGCCATGATGTTGTTGCGAAGGCTTCCGTCCATGTGACCTTGATTTGTGGAGGCTTCCAACCTTGCCCTGACTGTGGAGGCTTCCAACCTGACGCCTTACGTAGCTCAGGACATTGAGCCTTCCAATGCCCTGGTTCCTTGCAATAATTACAATTGCCTATGACAGATGCTTTATACTGGTGTGTAGGGGCTGCAAATACCGGTGCAGACGAAGAAGTTGTCAAAACCGAAGTAGAAGCAGTATGCACCCCCTTTAGACTCTTCAAACAAATTTCTTTGGCCATAAGTTCATTTACCACATCTTCAACAGACGGTAAGGGTTTGCGGTGCAAAAGGCCTGAACGACAATTTTCAAATTCTGGGCGAAGACCCATCAGTAGCTGAACAAAACGGTCTTCATCTCTACATTTAATATAAGCAGCACATGCTTGTAATTCAACAGATTCTGTCAAAACTAACTGATCCCAAAGAGTAGTCATTGCACAGAAAATGTCCCACATAGGAAACATTTTTTTGCAGAGCCCCGACACATTTTTCTGCTGGCTTGTTCGTGTTTGCTGGTTTCGCTTCTCTGATTGGAGAGTTCGTGATCATTCTTAATTTGGATTCTTGTTCCACCACTTCCGTATTTCTTTGGTGAGATCTGCCCTAACTCTGGATTTCTTTGTTGATGTTGCATAACTAGTTTCTTATTGGACTTGTTGGGATTCTTGCTTGTTATTTTGTTGCTTGGGATTCTTGCTTGTTATTTGGAATTTTTTCTGTTTAAGTTGTTTTCGATGGCTGGAGGTGACAATTCATTACAATCTATTGGTGTTCGTTTAGATGGAAAGAATTATTCGTATTGGAGCTATGTGATGATAAATTTTTTTAAAGGGGAAGGGACTTTGGGACTATGTTTCTGGAAAAGCCAAATGTCCTAAAACTGGAGATGAAAAATTTGATGAATTGTTTCGTGTTTGGGAGACCAATAATTCAAAAATTATCACTTGGATCAACAACTCTGTTGAACAAAGAATTGGAGTACAATTGGCCAAGTTCAACAATGCTAAAGAGATTTGGGCTTATTTGTCAAGACTGTTTGTGCAGAATAATTTTGCTGTTAAATATCAATTACAATCTGAAATTCGTGCACTAATACAGAATGATTTGGGTATTCAGGATTTTTTCTGTGCAATGACTACTTTTTGGGATCAGTTAGCTTTGACAGAATCTGTTGAATTACAAGCATGTGCTGATTATATTAAATGTAGAAATGAAGACCGTCTTGTTCAGCTACTGATGGGTCTTCGCCCAGAATTTGAAAATTGTCGTTCAAGCCTTTTGCACCGCAAACCCTTACCGTCTGTTGAAGATGTGGTAAATAAACTTATAGCCGAAGAAACTTGTTTGAAGAGTCTAAAGGGGGTGCATACTGCTTCTACTTCGGTTTTGGCAACTTTTTCGTCTGCACCGATATTTGCAGCCCCTACACACCAGTATAAAGCATCTGTCATAGGCAATTGTAATTATTGCAAGGAACCAGGGCACTGGAAGGCTCAATGTCCTGAGCTACGTAAGGCGTCAGGTTGGAAGCCTCCACAGTCAGGGCAAGGTTGGAAGCCTCCACAGTCAAGGTCACAAGGACGGAAGCCTTCGCAACATCATGACGGGCAACAGAAGCCATATTCTGGAGGTCAGTCCCAGAACTTTTATCCACCTACTCAGGCTGCCTTTGTACCCTCCATTGATCACTCAGCTTCAAGAACTTCTGTGAGTCCCAATATTGATTCTGTAGCTGACCAATTTCAGAAGTTCCTCGCCTTTCAGCAGTTTCAAAGTAATCCTCAGTCTTATGCTCTTTCTGCTCATTCCGATTCATCACCAACTATTGGCCCAGGTATCAATTCGTTTTCTTGGATTTTGGACTCTGGAGCTGGAAATCATATGTCTCCTGATTCTTCTGCTTTTATATCCATATCTTCTGACCCCCCCCCCCCCTTCCACTTCTGTTGTGACTGCTGATGGCACACCTATGTCATTAACAGGCATTAGTACCATTCATACATCTACTATATCTTTACCTGATGTTTATTGCATTCCAAAATTACATATGAATCTTGCTTCTCAAATATGTGGCTCTGGATGTTTTGTGGGCCTTTTCCCAAATTCTTGTTATGTGCAGGATCTAAAATCTAAGAGAGTGATTGGGACAGGACGTAGAATGGGGAAAGGTCTTTATGTTTTGGATGAGCTGCTACACATGCAGCAGTTATACGTGTTAATTTGTCTTCTTTTCATTTGACACCTTCTTCCTCGACATTTTATTTGTGGCACTCTAGACTCGGTCATGTATCAGGATCTCGCCTACGTTTTATGTGTACTACTGGTATTCTTGGTGATTCACCTTCCAATGATATTTCTGATTGTAGTGGATGTAAACTTGGAAAATTTTCTGCTTTGCCTTTTAATTTGAGTACTTCTACTTCTTCTGCACCATTTGATCTAGTTCATTCTGGTGTTTGGGGGCCGGCACCTATCTCCACTAAGGGAGGCTCTAGATATTATGTTTCTTTTATTGATAATTACACTCGTTATTGTTGGGTTTATTTGCTGAAACGACGTTTTGATCTTGTTCATACTTATACTGAATTTCAAGCCTATGTGAAAACTCAACATTCTGCCACCATTAAATGTTTTCGGGCTGATTTAGGAGGTGAGTATACTAGTGGAGATCTTTCTGGTATTTTCAAAGCTGATGGTACAATACATCAATCTTCTTGTACTGATACCCCACAACAGAATGGGGTAGCCGAGAGAAAGCATAGGCATATTGTTGAGACGGCCCGATCTATGCTTTTGCCCGCTAGTGTCCCTAGCGAATTTTGGGGAGAAGCTGTCCTTACATCTGTTTATCTTATTAATAGGATCCCTACCTCTCATAATTCTGGGATTTCTTCGTATGCTAGACTATTTGGTTACACCCCATTGTATTCCCATTTGAGATTTTTGGCTCTACATGTTTTGTCTTACGTCCGCATGCAGAGCGCACTAAGTTATCATCTCGTGTCACTATTTGTGTTTTTCTTGGATATGGGTGTCTCTCTTACCTCACCGACACCGATGTACTGCGATAATAAGAGTTCTATTCAGATTGCGCACAACACAGTCTTTCATGAACGTACCAAGCACATTGAAATTGATTGTCATGTTATTCGGTATCATGTTCAACAAGGCACTCTATCCTTGCCATTTGTCTCATCTTCGATGCAACTTGCAAATTTCTTCACAAAGGCGCATACCTTACAACGTCACCGTTTCTTTCTTGGCAAACTCTCGATGCTTCTCTCTACACCATCGCGAGCTTGAGAGGGGATGTTAGCATTTGTGTTATGTTAGATTAGTATTTGTGTTATGTTAGTATTTGTAAAATGTCCCACATAGGAAAACCATCTCTATTCCCTTGTATTAGACCTTATATAAAGGGACCAAGCTACTTGTTTTTAACTTACCAATTCACTATCAAATAATATTCATATTCTCTTTTCTTTGCCCTTGTTATTGCTTTGTAAGGATTCATGAATTGTACTAGCAAAACTTGTGCACTTTAAATTTATGCTACTTTCTCACTCAACAGTTGAGGGTCCAGATATAGTAGTGTATTTTAGTTGCACATGCTCAAAATTTTCTTTACTCTATTTCGAATTGAGATACACTTATATATAACTTTCATAGATGAGCAATATATACAAAGCATAACAGTATTGAGTTTTAAAAAATTCTGAAACTGCTGGAATTTGAGTTTTAAAAAGCAAAGAATAATATCACAGTATTGAATCTACCCCAAAATATCATTTGCTCTCTTGTACAATTCAGCTGCAGCGGGCACTTTTTGAGCCTCCACCCCCATTCCAACAGCTTGTGCACCCTTCAGAAATGAAATGCATATACAATTAATCACGGTGATACAAGTCTCACAACTAGTACTATCAATTGATGTACCTCGCTAGCTGTCAACCCTAAATTCAAATCATCTAGAGATACCATAAACAAACCAACCCATCTGCATTGAACAATGAAAAGTTTCAAACTAGACACACAGAAAAAGCGAACTTCATGTTAATCCTTGGTGCCGTTTCGCTTAGTTCCTTTCACAAATAGCCAATCGGAAATAGTAATACGCATCATTTTCATTTTTATCTACCAATTAAACATAAGTTCATTTACCACTCTCCTAAAGGTATAACCAATCTAGCATCATAAGCCGTATCTACTGTAGAAATAAAACATTATTTGAGAAATGTATGCAATTTAGTGAGCAACATTCAGCTGTATCTATTAGAAAAGCAAACACCAATTGTGCAAATTTGAAAGTAATAACACGAAATTCATTAAAAAAACACAGCAATTGCAATTCAACCGGCGCGATTGAGCTATATCTATATATAACAAATATATATATTTAATTGTACAAAATCGTAATCAAAATCCGACCTGACCAGGAAAGAGGAAAGCAGAAGAAGGGTTGTAGTCTTTGAAGAGCGCATCATCGACAACAACCGCCTGCGATCCGGCGGCGACACTCATAAAAACCCTAGATTTCTCCAAATTCTGCCTACAAAACCTCCTCCGAATATCATTCTTGAAAACCAAAAAATTTGAGCTTCTGTAGGTTTCGGAAGCGCCAAAAGGGGCTTTGCTGAGAGAAATTGAAGGAAGTATGACTGAGGAGGAACTCATTTTTGTGGAGAAAGCGGAAAATTGTTGGGACGGATTAAGACTAAATCGTATGAGATCAAAGGTGAATCGATGGTTGTGGTGAAGAAGAGCTTGCATTAATTAAAACAAGTGTTTGGCGGAGTAAACGAAGAAATGCCTTCAAAAATGTCGTCAGTTGGTACAGCCCAACGGCTATTCTGCTTCCATTGGGTTATAGCAACACCTAAACATAGAGAGCAGCATCATTGTTTTTTTTTTTTTTTTTTTGAAATCTCAAGGTAAATCTTTTGCCCAACATAGCAAATTTGTTCATACACAATAGCCCGCAAATTACGTATGAAGGTAAGCCGCCCTAGGTAATCCATAAGCTTTTGAAAAATAGTCCGCAAACCACATATGGAGGTAAGCCGCTCTAGGTAACCCATAAGCTTTTGGGAAATAGCCCGCAAACCACGTATGGAGGTAAGCCGCCCTAGGTAACCCATAGGCGCCGGGCTGGATAAGCTTAAGGCCCCAGAGGGCAGGACGGAGGAGTAAACTCCCCAGACCAAGCATCACCTTGATTTTGAAACCACCCCCAGGGCAGAATAGGGGAGAAAACTCCCCTTACCAAGCATCACTTGGGGTTTGAACCTAGGTGGATTCTTACGGCCAAAGGCCTTGTGACCGCTAGGTCACACCCCCTTGCTTGAGTAGCCTCATTGTTAAAAGGCAAAAATATGAAACAAGTTCACTAACTTACACTTAGAGGGTGTTGGGCTAAACTTATCCAAAATATTTTAGAAGCTTATAAAATGTAACAGCTGATAAGGTGTTTAAAAAAAGATGGGGTTAAGTTACTTTTTTAAAAGCAGCTTATATGGCCCAAACATCTTATTTTTTTGGTCTTATAAGCTGTTTTCTTAAAAAAATTATCAAACAAATTTATAAAATTTATAAGCTCTAAACATCTTATAAGATGTTTAGAGAAACTTATAAGTTTAGCCAAACACCCTTTTAGAGGGTTTTTGGCTAAGCTTATCCAAGATATCTTATAAGCTCCTACATCTTATAAGATGTTTTAATAGCTTATAAGATGTAAGATGTTTTAAAAAAAAAGTGGGAGTGAGTTACTTTTTTAAAAACAATTTATAAGATCCAAACATCTTATTTTTTAGTCTTATAAGTTGTTTTTTTAAAAAAAATTACCAAACAAATTTATAGAGTTTATAAGCTGTAAAACATCTTATAAGATGTTTAGAGGAGCTTATAAGTTTAGCCAAATACCCTTTTAGTCTAATTTTGGTCTCGTTCACATAAAACTAATGGAAAATTGCACTTTTCGTCCCATAACTTTTTCCTAATTCAATTTTTGTCTCATTCGTTACACAAATCTCACATTGACTCCTAAATCTTTCAGAAAATATCACATTTGGTTCCACCCAACAATTTTTAGTCAGTTTTTAACTGCAGAATGCACATGCTTTCTGCTTGTGCCGTTAGTCAAAGCCTGGGTCTATTTTTGGAGGGGGGAAACGTGTGTGAGATGCACTTGACTTTGGCTGAAAACCTTGGGGGGAAATTAAAGGGTCAAAATGGCCATAAATCTATACAATGTAGTGAAGGATTCGCAAGGAGGAAGATTTCAGCCACATATGGTCACTTCGGGACCCTGAGTTTAGCCATTTGTCCCCTCCATATTACTTTAGGTGGTCCTTTCCTTATTTTGATTTTTTTTTTTTGTACTGCTGTGTGATGTGTTGTGGTATGTCTTTACAATATGGGTGTACTAAAAAACTTGAGATTTATTATTTATAGGGATTTACGTGAACGTGGGGCTCCATCTTGTCCAACTTGTTTCTTGCTAAACACCATGGGTGTACTTCGATTGGTAGAAGATTTTTGGTTCCCCTTTTTTTAGCCCTAACAGTTGCAAAAATGGTGATTGCCCCCCCTTTTATCCACACTTTGGCGCTCAAAACGGACCTAAACAGTTAAGGTCGTTTCCCATTCCCATCCCAAAAAAGACCCAAGGCTTTGATTGATGGCGCACATGTAAGGTACGCACATTCTACCGTTAAAAACTAATGGAAATTGCTGGGTGCGACCAAATGTGAAAGTTTTTGATAAATACGGGACTCAATATGAGATTTGTGTAACGAATGGGACCAAAATTGAACTAGGTGAAAGTCATGGGACGCAAAGTGCAATTTTCCCTAAAATTAGTTAATTTGGTCTCATAACTGCTTAATCATTTATACACTTCCAACAAGAATTTCAATGGAGATTCAGCTCAAATTAAAAATAAATCCTAAAATCTGATTAAAAGAAAAAAAGTATACTTGATGAGGAGTAATTTTATATATTATAAAGAAACACGTGGCATCACTAGAGTTCAACATGTGTGCACCAATTATAATCAAGTCAAGTGGCTAATTTGGCCAAGGTCTTATGATTTACCTATTTTTTGACTAAGGACCCCAACGTGCGAAGGAGTCCTTTACCAAATCTAGTATTGATACCAAGGTCTAACGTCATATAAATAATAGACCTCGACTCCAGGTCGAAGGATCTTTTTCCAATCTTTCACTTTCGAATCCACCATATATAAAGTGCTAACTTAAGCATCGGAGTGCCTATCCAAGGGACGATTCCCGGGCTCTGTTTTGCAGGTTCGTACAAATTGCCAGTTATCCTCGAATCCATTCTCTAAATATCGTTCATCCTCGAATTTAACATTCGGCATTGTAAGTACTTAGATTTTTACACATCATCAATTGGCGCCGTCTTTGGGATCGATGATTAGATATGAGACCTAATGCCTCCACGAAGAAGAAACACTGAGGCCAACGTTAATGGTGAACCTCGAATTGCGGAACATGTTGAGGGTAGCTGTGTCAATACTCGCATATCAAATTGCGAGACCAATCCCAACAATGAACAAGGGCCGAGGGCCAATGATCATGATGTTCACCAAGTTTTTGATGCTCAACACTTCGAGAGGGTAGAGGGTGAATTCACTCCGTGAATTGAAGTTTTTATTAAAAAGCTTGGTTGACAAAAGAGAGCCCATTGGAAAGAAGAAGTCCTCCTCAGCCCACCTCATGAATGTTTGCCAAAATCCCAATGAATCTTTAAGAGACTTTACCTAATGCTTCAACCAAGAAGCCCTGGAAGTTTAAAACCTTGATACTGTTAGGTGTGTGCCCTCAATGTTTGTTAGGAAATGTCATAAAAACGCAGCACAATTGTAAAATCCCAAAACGTGGTCATCTTTGAATTTCCATATTCAAACTAAAGGAAGAAAAACTTACAGTTTCTTCCAATTAAGCGTCTGATCAAAAATCTGATCCGAGTAGCAAGTACGTCGCTGCCTCTAAAGCTTCAGGCCGGAATCCACAGCTGAAATCCTCTTCCTTTTTCTCTTGATAGGCGATCGCTAGAGAGAGAAGATGAGAGAGAGTTTTTGACAGAGTTGTCCTTTTCTTTTACTGTAAAAAGTGGCTAGGGTTTTTCATTCTCTTCAAGTAGTATATTTATACTACACAAGAATTAAAAGGCCCTTGGAGACCAAATCATGGGGCGTCCATATTGGACGCCATCTGAACGCCCACTTTTGTCGTGCACTAACCTTCGAGCTAGTGCACCCACTTGGTTCTGTTTTAATTTAATTCAATTTATTATACTTATTTTTATATAATAAATAATTATTAAATAAATGAATCAATTAATTCTATAACTAATTCCTTCCAGAAATTAATTAACTCATGAATGTTAATTAATTAATTAGATCATCAAATGATGAATTAATTATTTAATATTAAACGATATCAAATACCGAAAAAACTCTATAAGTCCAAAACCACTTTTCCCTTTGCAATTCCTTTAAGCACGACTCTTTAGGTTCCTCTCAAAAGGCAATTGGGAGGAAACCAAGGGATGTGAGTAACACTTAGCCAATCACGTGGCTCACTTCGTAACCCAATTGAGAACGAATGATTAGGATCATTTGAAACCTCTCCTATTATGAATACCGTACAAGTATAAACCTTTTATTCTAATATCCCAGTCAAGTAAGAGTCACAGTACAGTCAAACTCACAGCACTTGACTATATGCTAAAATAAATAATAAGTCGAGGTCAATAAGATTACTCTTGTGTCTAACACGCGTTAACTCCATTGCTTTGGCCAAAGACTTTTGGCCTCACTCATGCATGATTGCATTGGATAATTGCTCATTTACTTATGAGAGAATAAATTCCAATCTTGAAAATCAGTTAAGACTGCTACTGGTCTATCAAGCTGCACTCGAGGTCGACTCCATCAACGGGTGAATTGAGTCTAACTACTCTAATGACGAACTTGATATCACAAGTACATCTTCAACGTGATCTCTCAAGTCTAAGGTTCACGCGTACCTATCATAATTAATTATGACTGTCATTAAGTGAAAACTCATGTGACAGAACCAAGGCAAGTCATGTTCTAACATATCAGTCTCACTGGTATGTCTGTGATATAAGCTCCCACTATCACATAGTGTTCGACTAGCACTTCCATGTCAAAGCTTATGTTATACAAATCTTATCTAGTCCTGATGTCCAGTCAGAACTTTCTTTGACTTGCGAACTAGTTTAGACAATAAGTACCGAATTCTTCTAGTGCCTTTCTCCCTAACCCATAGGGAGTAGAAGGTCCGCCTTAATGTCATGGACTTAGAGTTGTTTATTTATCTTACAAATGCAAATAAGAAAACAACGCAAATGCCTTATATATAAATAGTGTTTAGTTACAATGAATATGCCCTATACATTCTATCATCTATGGCATCTGAGGGTATAACACCAACAATGCCAACGTGGCACTAGATTGTAATATGGCACTTCATTATGTTATGCAAATATTGTTTCTATTTATAAAATGCCTTCTTTATTTATTCATATAATTTGTTATGGCATTAATAAGAGTTACACATATAGTCCAAGCAATCAACAGAAACGTACTACTCTTGATGGGATAATGAGAAGGACACTAGAAGAGTTAAGTTCCTGATCACTCAAATGAGTTTGCAAGTTAATGAGTCTTAATTGGGCATTAAGACTTGACTTGTATAACACATGTTCTGCAAGCAGTGTCAGTCTGTCACTATATAATAGTGGGAGCTTGTGATGTGGATTGTCAATGGAATTAACATATTTGAATACGGCTCGTAGTAATCTAATCAGATGGGCATTTACTTACTTACTAACTGTCAATAATTGGATTACTAATCATAATAGTATGCATGAGCCTTAAACCTGAGGAGTCACGAACAATGTAATCGTGACATTGAATTTGTAACCAGAGTCGTCAGGCCCTCGTACTTTTAGAATTATGTTTGACTTCCTTGATATTTATCTTTGTCTAACATTTATGTCATGCTGTTAAAGTACATTGAGATTTCGTTCGGTAATGATGAAAATACTCGAGCTTACATAAAGTATATGAAATCTTAAGGACTAACATCTAAGGATTTACAATGCAAAAGGTGGATTTCGTACATCATTAGAGTTGGTTTTGCACATGTTATTTATCTTTTGGTGATACATATGGTAGGGACGTAATTAGAGTAAGTCGGTAGATTATTTTTGGAGTGATTGAACATGTGAGAGAAGCAGAAGCAGTAACAAAAGGACAGGGTAAAAGCAGAAAGAGAAAAGATGTTGGGTCTGTTTGGCACGTTTTTGTTTTCGTAGTTCTGCAAAACAGTTTTATAGAACAGTTTTGTAGAACAGTTTTTGAAGAATAAAACCAAGTGAAAACCTGTTTGGCCCACTATTTTGCAGAATATATGTTCTCTGAGAATGCGTTTGGATGAAACTGTTTTGCAGTGAAGAAAAAACAAGAACACGTTTGGATGGACCTGTTTTTAGGTGTAATATATATATTGTTCGTATAATATTTAATAATTTTTAAAATTATATAGCTTAATGTTTAGTAAGTAGTACCTACATCCTCATGTACATTATATATTAATCAGACGAAACTATGAATATCTCTATTACAACTAAGAAAAATTGTTCTATTCCTAAGTACATTCATAGTCAAATTAAGTACATTGTTGGATAATTGATGCTTCGAACCACTGTAAAATTCTTGTGCAATTTTCATTCTCCTCTTATTTTAGGATAAGCCCCTTTTATGAAACGAATTTGCACATTGTTTGACGCGGTAGCTTCATACGCTCCAATTGATGCCCTCTTATACACACCAATTGGATCATCAAAAAATTGATTAACACAGTAGATATTTAGTGTACCCAGCTCAGTTGCGTGTGACAACACGTACATAATGTAGCTTATCTCGCAATCAGAACCCGAGAAGTTGAAGATCGCGACCTCATTCAATGCCTCCAATCCCATTGCTTGCAACTTCCAGTCCTTTACGTAGTTGGATACACTAATGCCCGCGTTTTCCCATGGTGCACCCTACACATGTTAAGTCAATTACAATTTTATTTTAGAAACCCAAACAAAGAACATGTTAAATAAACCATGTAATAACTAATAAGCGACAAACCATAAAACTTAAAATAGTACCACCAAATCAACTTTAAGCTCGTTCAAGCCTGTACATCTACTGATGAGCACCAATGTGACAGCAAGATTGTCAAGCAGCTTCGAACACCTGATCTCTAGGCAGTGCATATTAACAAAAAAAGTACCTCGCCATAATGCGATGTAGAGACTCCACATGCGGCAACCTCTAAACAAACAATTCAAAAAAAAAAAAAAAGTCAAAACAACTTCTTACAAGCATTTGCACTTATTCAAACAAGGATAGATAAATATACCCTAACAAAATCAACCGGGACACGTGCTCGTTCGCTGGATAGTAATTCTTTCGTCAATTTTACAACCTCTCGAAGTAGTCGGTATGTCGAGCAAGTTGATCCGATGAAGTGTCGATGACGGTGTACTATCCACTGTAAAGAACGAGGTAACGACCCCAATACTTGTAAATGCCCCGGACCCTGTTCGTCTTGTTTTAATAAAATAACAAGGACATCTACATTGAGGAAGTGTACTTTTATATTCACATTTCCTTCGGCCCGATTGAATGCCATCTTGAATATTTTTACAGAAGGCAAATATGCCTCAAATTCTGTTAGTCCTCTAAAATCACAGTTGAATAACTGTAAATCATTCAACTCGGGACACCATTTTCCAAGGCGGGAAGAAAATGTGTTATCATTCAGCACAATGTGCTTCAATATGAGTCTTTTTAAATTTCGTAAATTATATCTATCTTCCCACCTAACAATGTAGTTCGGTAGATATAATTTTAACTGAACAAGAGTTTGTGACAAAAATAGGCCGTTAGGGAGTGAAGTGGACAACCGACCGACTAATTTCAGCATACGCACAGAATGATCTATTCCAAATGACACCCACTCTTGCCTTATCCAATGCAATGCCTCGGCCCCCTTTGGTAACTCAAAGCTCAAGGTTTCAACCACACTTTCATTATGTTCAAGTATAGTGCGATTAACAAAATGAATAAAATCTAAACAATGATAACCCATTTGTTCAAAACGGTTAATATCGAATAAAAGAGTAGGGATGGAATACCAACAATGCTGAAAATATTGTGATAAAAGACCCAATCGGGCTGCCTCCACAATGCATGCATCCCTTGATAACCTTTCCATAACATGAAAAATTATATCCTCACAAAGGAAACTAAGTCCATTATTAGAAATTGTACCTCGTTCCATGGCTGTTTATATGAACTGATGACAGTTTATACTCTGTTTCTACTCGTGTAAGATGATCCCCTGTCTCCCCTGTTTATACTCTGTTTCTACTCATGCAAGATGATCCCCTGTCTCCCCTGTTTATATCTGCCCTTTTTCGTGGAAGATGATCCTCACAAATATCCCCTGTTTATACTCTGAAAATTCTTTGTAGGGTTTGGTGGAGGAAGAGATTGTTCGATTATACCAACTTTAATTAATTAGCAAGCTTAAAAGAGCACTCTATGAACTGTCAAAACCTATTTTTCTGCTGAAAACCAATCATAGACATTACTGCCTTGGATCAAACTCTTGCAATCTTTTTCTTCTTCTGGTCAAATGTAGTCTTATTATTATCATAAGCCTATTTCTTAGGCAAACTTGCTTGTAGAAAACCAATTTGTACCTATTAGACAGAAAAACAAAATGGTTGTTATCTTCTATAGAAAAACAGAAACACAATGATCTAATGTGAGAAATCAGTGAATACAATTCACACAAAATCACAATTTCAAGTACATAGACACACAAAATAAACACACAATGTGTATATGCACAAGCAATACCTGTCCACCCACCCTCAGATTAACTTCAAATTGCAACTCAATTGACACAAGTTATCTCAAAGCAAGTCAGAACTCAACCCCCTCCATTTATGTCAAAAACTTTTTCACTAGAGTGATGCCTCGATTGCATAGCTACACCCCAATTTTTGAAACATAAACACCTAACTTTGCACTTTCACACATCTATCAACAGTAACCTAAGGTAAAACTTTGAAAACTTGAAAAATTCTTACCACCTGGTCCAGAAATCAAGCGACAATAGATAGGACCGTCGTCGTTATGCTTCTTGTCTTAAATCTGCATACAGAAATGAAAGCCCCAAATTTTTACATGAACCCTAACTTTCTAATAATTGATTTCTTGATACAACTATCACAAATGATCAACTTACTAGCTTCAGATTTATGGATGGAGGTGATAATCTATCCGCCGGAGTTGAGAGTCGTCGCTGTGGTCCGGGAAGACGAAATCGCCAATCGCAAGAGAGGAGATGAGCTTGGTCTTTTCTTTTGTGAAATGATGAACAGTGCAAAAATTTTCCATTTTATTCACATTTTGATGAACAATACACGAGTTAGTGCACAGAAAACGCATCTCCGTGTTTTTGATAATTCTGAAATTTTTTATTCTAGAATAGTCAATTTAATCGCAAAACAGCTAAAAGCTGTTCTTCAAAATCTTCACTTTGTGTTCTGAGATTTCTGAAAAATGGAATCGGAGACCTATGGGCCAAACGCATTTTGGGCTTTTTTGTTCTGCGAGAACACTAAGTGAAGTCAAAAACGACGGGCCAAACAGGCCCTTAGTCCTTAAGAAAAAAAGTACAAGAAAAAGAAGAAAAATTGTTAGGAATTTCATGTTAGATGTTTTGATGATGACAATATAGGATTTTATGTTAAACCCCAAAATAATGTAAATTTGTACTTTTATAGAATATATGTATAAGAGTTTGAAAGTTTATTATTTTGTTAGGCTTGTAATTTTTATCTTTATAGATTTTAGAGTTAGGATTAGATACCGAGTCACTGATAGAATTCTGGGTGAGTCGATCAAAGATGAAGTTGAAGATTCAAGCATCTGAAGTCAAGTGAAGATGAAGATTTGTTCGTAGCGTCCGTCAAGTGCTCAAATTCACCTCAAGCGTTCAACGAAGGTATTCACCTGAAATATATTCTCAAGTCATGAAGGACTAAAATGCAATCCAACAGACATTTATTTCCAACGGAAAATCAATTCAAAATGCATTAAATACTTGATAAGTGCATTAAATGCAATAAAGCAGTATGACTTGTAGACAAACCATCTTTTGACTAGACTAGGGATGTAAGTTGAGCCGAGCCGGCTCGCGAGCCTGGCGAGCCTGCTCGACTCGAGCTCTACTCGAGCTCGAGCTCGAGCTTCACGAGCTTGAGCCTAAATGTATCCGCGGGCTCGCGAGCTTTTTCATAATTTTATATATATATTTTTATATATTAAATATTAATTATATATTATAATTACCAGGCTCGCGAGCCCAATTCAAGCTTGAGCTCGCGAGCCTGGCTCGAGCTCGCGAGCTTGAGCCGAGCTCGTTTTTTAACAAACGAGCTCGAGCTCGAGCCCTTCAAACCCGGGCTCTCGAGCTCGAGCTCGAGCTCGGACCTGGCAAATTTGCCAGGCTCGGCTCGAGCTCGGCTCATTTACATCCCTAGACTAGACTGTCAGCTTTTCAGAGTCCAAACCAATTTTAATACGAATTTTTTTGAAATCGAAAAGGATTTCAGGGTCTATTCAACTCCCCTTCCCTCCTAGACCCTTTCGTATAACACGTGGGACCAACAAAAATTTATGCGGGAATATGGCCCTACAGGTTTGTTCTAACCTTTTATTACCAGGTTTGTTTTTGCTTGAATTATATTATTAAAAATTCCTTGGGTGCACTAGTGAGGCCAAACTTGGTGCACTCAATTATTTCCCCATCAACAGGTGTTATCCAAAATCAAAACCCACTGTCTTCTTCCATTAAAAAAAAAAAAAACCCTTTGTCTGCCTTTTTGTGTCAGAATCCTGATGGGATCCGGTGTATTAATTACCACTCAAGAAATAATTTCATCACATAAACCCCTTGGGGTGGAGCTCCACTATAAATCCCGTCTCATTGAATAGACACTGATGCAGCTGGACTCTACATCGATCGTCACCTTTATTGAGTCCATTTTATGGCCTTTGAACTTGTTATCAATGGCATAGATGAGGATGTCGTTGAAGATTTTAAGGAGTCCCGACACGAAGGTTAAGGATTTTTTGTGCATGGTTTGGTTTTCATAAATCCAACGTGATTGTGTCTCTCAATCTCAATCGATCCGATGTAGTTGTCTGGACTTTGAAGGATCTTTTTAAACTGATCACCACCAATTTTTTTCTATATATTTCTTTTCACAACGGCAGAAGGATTGTTGGTTGCTGGCATGGAGAAGAAGATAAGACACATAAAGGAAGACAAGAGGTTGTTTTTTTTCCTGATTTTGGATAACACCTGCTGATAGGGAAATACTTGGGAGCATCAGGTTTAGGCTCACTAGCGCACCCAAGGAATATTTAATACTATAATTCAAGCAAAAACAAACCTGGGAATAAAAGGTTAGAACAAACCTGTAGGGCCATATTAAAGCTTAAGTTTTTTTCTTTTTTTCTTATCGTTTTTCTTATAAAATTTTCTCCTTAGTATTTACAAGTAAATGCAAATTGAAATTCATTTTGTACTCATTATGTGTATATATATATATATATATATGTATGAGTTAGTAAAATAGTTGAATACTTAATGGTTATATACTTAGTTAAATATAAGACGATAAAAATGTTACGTTTAACATGTACAAGTATATTAAATAATTTTTGTTAAAAATTATAGGGAAAGATAGTCTAAGAAACATAATAATGTACACGGATTATTTAGGAGTATAAATATGTCCTATTTATATATTATTTATAGGGTAAGCTATGTCTACCACCCTTACAATGGACCAAATTATGGATCCACCCTCGTATTATTAGAATTATGTTTGACTTCTTTGATATTTATCTTTGTCTAACATTTATGTCATGCTGTTAAAGTACATTGAGGTTTGGTTGGGTAACGACGAAAATGCTCGAGCTTATGGATAGTGTATGAAATCTTAAGGACTAACATCTAAGAATTTACTATGCAAAAGGTAGATTGTGTACATCATCGGAGTTGGTTCTGTACATGTTATTTATCTTTGGGTGATATATATTTAAGAGAAGTAATTAAAGTAAGTTGGTTGATTATTTTTTGGGTTGATTGAACAGGTGAGAAAGAAGCAGAAGTTGTAGCACAAGGTAGGGGTGTTTGTGGTGCGGTTTCGGTTTTTTTTTTTACTAATTTGAAATCGAATTGCCATGTGCGGTTTTTTGGTAGAAAAATCTCAAATTGCCACTTTGAAAAATAAAACCAAGGGTGCGGTTTTGGGCGGTTCGGTGCGGTTTGGTGCGGTTTACGTTTTTTATCTAACTAAAAATAAATATTTCAGGATATTTGCATAAAAGTGTCATTTTTTACACATTACCTAACTAAACCTAATAATAATATTTCACAAAGATAAAAGTTATGCTTAACAAAAATTATTTATCCAAAAACTACATAACATAATCAAAACTTCGCAAAAACTTAAAATATTGAACTAAGTCGTCCTACTAAACAGTTCATACATAACAATGAAATAGCCTACAAGACTTAAACGAAAACAATACGAAAGTTGGTCTACAAGGCTAAAATAAAATAAGAGAAATACACATTTTTCGGTACTTTTAACTTACAAAACAACCTATTAATAGTTAATATTTAATATTTATAATATAAAAATAATATATATAAAAAAATGAAAAAGCTCGCTAGCCTTTTGAAAGCCTACAGACGCGAATCTTTTAGAATGAAACTTGTTTTCTTGTTCTAATATTAATCATTTTTAGTTTCATGATTAAGAATTTAAGATGAATATGAATTCAGTTTTTTAATATAATTTAATTTTTACCGATAATTTTTATTTTGAATTAATATAAAATTTTAATTTTATCTACTGTCTCCAATTGAAGATGAAATTTAACTTTATATTTTCGTCTCTAAACTCACCTCAAATTTATAAGGTTGAGACGAGATATGTGTTATACGTGCATTATAAGTTATCGAGAAATTATCTCTATCAAATTATAATTCAATTAGAACATATCATCTATAACACAATATTCAAAAATCAATTAAATAACATTTTGAAGTACCTATTTTAATTTGTCTAAAGTTCAAAAAGATATTATATTTGTAGTATATAAATTTGTATATCTAAGATTTCATTTATTTCCCCAAGTCCATGCTTCAACAAAATATAGACACGCATCTTGGGTGAACACTTCAATAATTTTTATATACTTTTTATTGGTCCATATTAGATAGAAACTCATTCTATTTAATTATTTATTTAATCTATCATGCATTTAGAGTTTAGGGTTTAGAGTTCATGGTTTAGGGGTTAGAGCTTAGGGTTTAGGGGTTAAGGCTTAAGGTATCAATCTATAGAGGTGTTCATCAGTTCGGTTCATGTTATTTGGATATATCTAATCTAGTATCACTTTAATCCTAATTCAAAATGAATAATTAGTTATAGCAAATGAAATTTAATTCTCAATATCAATTTCAATATGATTAAATAACAAATTCATAATTTTCATGTAAAATAATGAATAAATGTTTAGAAAATAAAAATAAATATGTATATAAATATACATATGTATAAATATATATATATATATATAAAATAATAGCGGTTTTGCGGTTCGGTTTGGTGCGGTTTTGGTCCAAAACCATCACCAAACCAACTTTGCGGTGCGGTTTTCATTAAAAATCGAAACCACGGTTTGCGTAACGATTTGACGAAAACGATTTGGTGCGGGCGGTTCGGGCGGTTTCAGAAAATTGTTGCCCAGCCCTAGCACAAGGACAAGGCAAAAGCAGAAAGGGAAAAGATGAAGAAACAAAGAAAGCATCAACTAATTTCTCTGTACGACAGGTTTTTCTAAATTTTGGTTTTTTAAAGTAAATGTTAGTTATGATCTAGATCGCGAGGCAAATAAACAAGAGACTTAAGTTAGTTACCAAAAAGTAAAAATAAAAGGCCTCGATGGAAACAAATCACGATTGGGAGATAGATAAATTTAGTTCAGTTCGCACAATATCAGACATGGAGACTCTCCACAATAGCTCCATTAGTTTGGAACCTCTGAAAAAATCATAATTTCAAAAAAAAGAAAAAGTTCGATTAAAATAAAATGTCTAACAATATTGTGATTCAACAATAAAAATAAAAATAAAAATACGAGGACTTCTCAAGGGGTCACTCATTCTAGTACTACTCTCGTCCAAGCACGCTTAACTTTGGAGTTCAGATAGGGTCCGGTGCATTAGTTTCCACTAATCTGTCCAAGAAATAATTTCGGCACATAAACCCTTTCTTTGGGGTGGAGCTCCACCGGAAATCCCATCCCATTGTCATAGACACTGATGCAGTAGGACACCACGTCGATGGTCACCTTTATTGAGTCAATTTTATGGTCTCTGAACTTGTTATCAACGGCATGGACGAGGATTTTGTCGAAGATTTTAAGGAGTCCCAGCATGAATGTTAAGGATTTTTTGCCATAGAGAATAAGATGAGACACAAAAAAGGAAGACAAGGGGTTCTTTTTTTTCTTTTTTATGAAAGAAGACAGTAGGTTCTGATTTTGGATAATACCTACTAATGGGAAAATACTTGGGAGCACTAGGTTTGGGCCCTACTGGTGTACACAAGGATTATTTAATACTATAATTCAAGTAATAATAAACCTGAGAATAAAAAGCTAAAATAAAAGTCTAAAACAAACCTTAGGGCCATATTCACGCTTAAGTTTTTCTTGTACTTTTTTTCTTATGTGTTTTCTTACAAAATTTTCTCCTTCATACTTGCAAGTTAATGCAAATTGAAATTCATTTTGTACTCATTACGTGTATATATATGTATGACTTAGTAAAAGGGAAAATTACACACAAACCCCTTCACTTATTACGTAATTAGCAAAACTTCCTCTCACTTATTGAAAATTATCAATACACCCCCTCATGTTAACAATTTTTTATAATTTCAACCCCTGTGTGCTTAACAATTCTTACAAATTTACCCCTATAAACCTTACAAATAGACCTCTTGAAGGTGTGTGTTAGTAATTTCCAATAAGTGGGGACGTTTTGGTAATTACACAATAAATGAGGGGGTCTGTGTGTAATTTTTCCTTAGTAAAATAGTTGAATATTTAAATGGTTATATACTTAGTTAAATACGAGACGATAAAAATGTTACGTTTAACATGTACACATATATTAAATAATCTTTGTTAAACGTTATAGTGAAAGATCGTCTAAGAAATATGATACTGTACACGAATTCGTAGATATACAGGTAAAATATTAATACAATTACATTGTTTAGGAATAAAAATACATTCTATTTATCTATTCAATCCCTTCCCCCTTCCAAACTCTTTTCGTATGCCACTTGGGACCAACATGACTAGTTGTGAAATTAGTACCTTTGACTTGACACTCATTCTACAACTCATGGCCAATGGTGTCAAGTTTCGGTTATTCTCTTACACAGCTAATGATGGAAGGCCTGGATCTAATTGGAATCAATCAAATTCCCAATTAATCCATTAAAGGACTTAAAAATATTTTTAATGGGGCTTTCACAAATAGGGTCTCATCATTTTCAGTCATTTATCTTTCTTAAGTGATCGTGCAACCAATCACATTATACACATAAGAATAAACAACCAACCATAAACATGCCAAAAATAAAGCGGTACATGCTTTGTCGAGCCACCTAAAAACACCCCGAGCCATCAGGGTGTAGATCAATCTAATCTAAGGACCTGAACCCTATTCTAAGGTCTTCACAGCTCCCAAGCTTGAACTTCTCCATCTTCCTCTTCGATTAAGACAATACATTACAAAAAGAAGACGTCACCCTCTCATGTACATAAAAGAAACATGGCACACATGTCTTAAATTAAAACGACTAGTCTAAGGCTCGACTCAGATCACCATATAGGTCACATAATTCATGCTCGCATCATGTACTTAAAACCATACAATTTAACGTCTTTAATTAAGGATAATCTAATCAAATAATGGATCAATTAATAATTTCCAAAAAGTCAATTTTAGAAATTCCCATGAAAAACCCTTATTTTTCATAAATCCAAAAATTGCCCAATTTCAAAAATTCTAAATTTATTTAAATCCATAATTAATAAATACCAAAATATTAAATTTTGCAAAATTAAATAAGAACCCACATTTTTGAAATATTTGAAAAAGTCTCTAAAAGCAGAATTGAAATTTAACCGCTTAGGTTAAATCCTAGTGGTTGGCGGCGGCCCGTTCTTGATTCGACGGGCAGCAACTACGCTACCCTTTTGTTAGGAATTTCATGTTAGATGTTTTGATGATGACAAATAGGACTCCATGTTAGACCCCAAGAAATGTAAAGTATAAAAGCTTTCGTAGAACAAATGTGTAAGCACCTGAAAGCTTATGGTTTTATACTAGGCTTGTATTTTTATCTTTATAGAGTTTAGACTAAGAATATGATACTAAATCACTAGAAGAATTCTGTGTGAGTCTACCAAGTGATGAAGTTGAAGATCAAGCGTCTGAAGAAACAGTAAAGATAAAGATTAGTCTCAAGCGTCCGTCAAACGCTAAAAGACTATCCCGGGTTACGAACTCAGTGCTCAAAGATTTGTTATGGAGCTTAGACCAAGTACTTAACACTAAGTCAATGATAGAATTCTGAGTGAGTCTATCAAAGATAAAGTGAAAGGACAAGCATCTAAAGAATCGGGCAAAGATTGTGACCTCTCTCAAGCGTCTGATTAACAAAGAAGACTACTTTCAAGAAGCCTAAACCCCAAAGGCTCAAGCGCCTAGTTCTCCAAGCGTAACCTGAAGATTCAAACCCAAGTTATCAAAGATGCATGAATCAAAACGAATTTATTCCCAAACGGAAATAAAACAAGATGCATCAAAAGTCGGATAAGTGCTATTAAAATATAAGCACTACAACTTATGGGCAAGCCATATCCTTGACCGAGACTGTCAGATTCATGAAACCAAGACCATGCCTAACCAATTAAATATACCCAAAGTTAGGATTGTCAGAACTCATGGAATGTTTAGGGAAACGAGATTCCAACCGTGTCCAACGGACAAAATCTCATAACAATCTATAAATAACCTTTTTAGCAAAAGGGACAATAGAGATAGATATAGAAAAACATCTGGACGTAAAAATAGGAAAAAGGGTCCAAAACGTTGCTGAATTGTTTTAAAAGAGCTTATACACTCCAGAGCCGAAACCCTCTAAGCTTTCTCAAATACATTCCTAGATAGTCACTCATATCTCAAACCTCTTTTTAAGAAGAACCTACACTACCATTGAGATATCTCCAAGTTGTTTGAACTTTCCAAAAACAAACAAACCCGTGACCAAAACCATCAACACCTTTCATCTGAGTGAGAAAGCTTGTTGACTTACAAGCAATATTTTTGTGTAAAAGAAGCTTGTTGAAGTTGATCTCTATTGGAGCTGAAATCTGTGTGACCAAGGAGTTCCGAGATCAAGCGTAACTTGCACCATTTCTGAGTGAAAGAAGTAAGGGGATAGAAGGTCTTTAGTGGAGCTGAAATCTGTGTGACCAAGGAGTTCCGAGATCATATCCAATCTCCCTCTATCTTGTAGAAGTCTCTGTGTGACTCTTCGATAATCATCATAGTGGAAAACCTCCCTGATAAAAGGAGAAGAAGGACGTAGCTGGGATTACATCACCCAGTGAACCTTACAAATATCTTGTGTCATTTACCTCTTTAAACATTTATTGTTTTACTGCTTTACTATTCATATTGCATACATTCTGATAAAGTTTTAAAACAACTAAGCGACTACTTTTGATTAACAAACCGAACGCTAAGCTATAAAATACTTCCGCTGTGCTAACCCTGATTTAGTGACTAAACTCTGCCCTACTTTGGTAAGCGTTGAAATCACCAAGTCTAAGTTAACTTTTCCCAAGCGCCTGAAACTAGCGCTTAAGTCATTATCTCTCAAGCGCCGCACCCAGCGCTCAAAGCTTTCCGAGCGTTCAAATACTTCAAAGTGATACGAATTTTTAGAAGTCGAAAAAGACTTCAGGGTCTATTCAACCCCGCCCCCTTCTAGACCCTTTCGTATACCACTTGGGACCAACAAGTGGTATCATAGCGGTTGAAGTTGAAACCTAAACGTTTCCAAGCGTAACTGCTTGTTCAGATCCATTTTTTTAAATATATATATAGTCGCTTTAAAATTACTTTAAATTTTTCATGGCATTCTCTAAAGTTCCCAAGTTGACCGAGTCAAATTATGATTCTTGGAAGGTCAAAGTGTTTACTTATTTGTGTTCATGTGATGATGAAATGTGTGATATCATTTCAGATGGGCCAATCAAAATATACAAAGTTATCACCAGAGCGCCCGAAGCCACAGAAGAAACACCTGACGGTTATGTGGAGAAGCCCAAACAAGAATGGTCCACCGATGAGCGTCGACGAGCCAATCTAGACAATGTCGGTCGGAATGCATTATACACAGCCATTGGTGACAATGACAACTTATTCAACAAAGTCAAATCATGCAATACAACTAAAGAAATTTGGGATAAGTTGGCTACTATTTGTGGTGGCTCAGCACAAATAAAGGAAAACAAATTATCAATTGCCAAAGAAAAATTCAACGGCTTCAAGATGCTACCTAATGAGACGCTAGAGCAATTAGACATGAGGTTTACAGCTCTTGTCACTGAACTAACATCTCTGGGTATGGAGCTACAAAATCGAAAAACAGTGGTCAAAATCTTTAGAAGTCTCCCAAGCAGATTCCTGATGAAAACAACTGCAATGAGAGAATCAAACAATCTGGACAGCCTAACTCCAGAAGATGCTTTTTCAGAACTCAAAGCATTTGAGTTTGAGCTGAATTCGGCCAGTGATGCAGTAAGTAATCCAGTGATCGAATCTGGAGCGCTAATGGCATCAATCAAAGGAAAATCTATCAAAGAAAAAAACTCGGATATAAGTGAGGAAGAAGAACTGGCGCTTCTAAACAGATTCAGGAAATTCCTGAAATATGAAAAGAAGGGAAACAGTCCTAAGCACCCAGGACAAAATTCATATCAAGCGTCTCCCCAAATACAACCACAACATCAAGCGCCTCACTATCCTGCGTCTCCCTCCCGAGTGCCAATTCAATATCAAACTCCCTCTCAGCAAGATCTCTCAATGCCTGCAGCGTTAAACCAGCGATCCACAAGATTAACAAACGAACAAAAGATGAAGACCAATCTCTGTTACAACTGCAGGAGACCAGGGCACTTCCAAGTTAATTGCCCATATCCAAATGTGTCTAAACCTACAAAGCAAGATCACACGGATAGAAACCAATTCAGGAGCAATCTAAGACAACAAGGCTTGCTAGCAGAATCAGAACCTCTCTATACTCCTGAAGAGGACTTGGAATCATCAGATGAAAGCAGCGATGATGAACCATCAAAGGATTCAGCATTCATTTGTCTCATGGCAAGAGATAATGAAGCATCTAACGACTTACCATCTGAGGTAACCACTGATCTGCATCATCCTCTTTCTTATGATGAATTACTTGACAAAGTGAAAGAATATTATAATGATTGTCAAGAAGCCGCAAAAATATTTCAAAATCACCTTTACATCATCTCAGCACTCAAAAGCGACAAAGTGACGCTCAAAGCAGAGTTGCAAATTCAGCAACAGTGCATTGAGAAAAACCAAGCGCTTGAGAGTGAAATTATTCAATTAAAAGGTGATATTGATATAATAGTCAAGAGAGAAGCTGAACTGATCGCTAAACTTGCTAAATCAGAGCAGCTTATCTCATCATTATCAAAAGCTTCTAGAACGCTAGATAATGTGACTAAAATAACCAGAGCATTTGGTGAAAAGACCGGTTTAGGTTGTGATAAATCTGGTCACAAAACCAAAGCGTCTGTGGTTATATCAACCAACAGAGGAAAAGGTGTAACCTTTGTTGGAGAAAGCTCAAACAGACAAACGCTGAATGAGACTCAAAATATTGGTATTAGACCAAATGAAAAAGCTAACACTGGCTCAGTCAAAAGAAAGACCAAAGTAAATGATCTACAAAAGAAAGTATATCCAAGCGCTCGAAGGGCTAAGGAAAAACCTTCTACAAGTAAATTAAACGCTAAGCGTCTAGCACCAAAAGTGCATCCTAAGCCAATATCAAGGAAATACCAATGTCAATATCCGCAAAGATCTAGATCATATTATCGACACTATGGTAACCATGATTATGATTGTGATTATTGCTATTATCAAGGATATTACCATACACCTAAAGAGCACACACAACACAAACCGAAATCCAAAAAAGCCAATCTTCCCAAAATGAAGACAAGGCAAATGTGGGTTCCGAAGATTTTAATTCAGACTAACGTTACTAACAAAGAAGGACCCAAAACAAAATGGGTACCTAAGAAGAACTAGAACTGCCCTTTGAATGCAGGTACCTAGAGCCAACACCGATACCTCAATTTCGTACATAGATAGTGGGTCGTCGAGACACATGACTGGATCAAAGGATCTCTTGATCAACTATCGTGCAACCAATGGTCCTCAAGTTATATTCGGTGATAATTCTAAAGGTAAAACTAAAGGTATAGGTATCATGCATAGGGGGAACATCATGATCAATGATGTATACTATGTTGAGGGTCTTAAACATAATCTCCTAAGCATAAGTCAATTTTGTGATAAAGGCTTTGAAATTAAATTTTCTAGTGACTTGTGCGAGATAATCGATGTTAAGACAGGATCTACTAAATTAAAAGGAAGAAGAACAAACAATGTATACTTAGTAGATTGGGATTCAACATTAGATAACAACCCTACATGTTTCGTAGCTAAGAATCAAAATGAATTAGGTTGGTTATGGCACAGAAAAATGAATCACCTCAACTTCAAGGCAATCTCTCAATTAATATCTCTAAATCTCGTAGAGGGATTACCTAAAGGTTCCTTTAATAAAGATCGCTTATGTGATGCTTGTCAAATGGGTAAACAAGTTAAATCATCTTTTAAGAAGAAGCTTCATCTATCGACCTCTCGAATACTTGAATTACTACATTTAGATTTGTTTGGTTCTATTCAAATCATGAGCGTTAGTGGTAAAAAGTATTCACTAGTAATAGTTGATGATTTCTCACGCTATACATGGGTAGAATTTTTAGCATCTAAAGATGAAACTAGTGCCAAGCTCACCTCTCTAATTCGTCAACTACAAAACTCAAAAGATCTAAAAGTGACAAGAATTAGAAGTGATAGAGGAACTGAATTTACTAACCATATTGTTGAGAAATTTTGTAAAGACTTTGGAATACTTCATGAGTATTCAGCGCCTAGAACACCTCAACAAAATGGAGTTGCCGAGCGACGGAACAGAACGCTTAAAGAAGCCGCTAGGACTATGTTAGCCGAGTCTAAGTTGCGTCAAAGGTTTTGGGCCGAAGCTATCAACACTGCTTGCTACACTCAGAACCGGTGTATGATCAACAAGCAACATGAAAAGACTCCATATGAGTTATGGAAGGGACGTAAGCCGAATGTTTCATACTTTCATGTATTTGGTTCAAAATGTTTCATTCATAACAATGGATCCCAAAGCCTAAAGACATTTGATCCAAAAGCAGATGAAGGAATCTTTCTAGGATACGCCAAAAATGGAAAGAGCTTTCGCATTTTAAATAAGATCAAATCGAAGGTTGAAGAATCCATTCATGTTGTGTTTGATGATGCTAACCAAGAACCGAGTAAGGTTAATATTAATGATGCAGGAATTGAAGATTTATCTCAACAAGCGTCACAAATCAATCTGTGTGATGATAGTGATATTGATGAAGATAATGAAATCATTGTACCTAATCCTAAGATTACTCGTAAAGACATCAACGATGATATTGCAAGAAACGCTGATGATCATGAAGGGAATGTTCATCAAGAGCAAACTTAAACTATAAAGACTGAAGCGCCTACGCAAGGAATTGGTCAAGCGCCTGCACAGTTTAATCAAACGTTAGATCAATCTCTTAACCCGTTCCAACCAGACAGAAAATGGCTCAGAGACCATCCACCAGAACTAATTATTGGAGATATTGGAGCACCTATTAGAACAAGAGCCACTACAATAAATGAGGCCATGTTTGCAAGCTTCCTATCTCAAATGGAACCAAAGAAAGTGGATGAAGCGCTTAACGATCCAAGTTGGATAGAAGCCATGCAAGAAGAGCTAAACCAATTTGAAAGAAATGAGGTATGGACGCTAGTACCAAGACCAACCCACCAAGGGGTCATTGGAACTAGATGGGTCTATAGAAACAAAATGGATGAGAATGGGATTGTGATTAGAAACAAAGCCAGACTCGTAGCTCAGAGATACTGTCAAGAAGAGGGCATCGACTTTGATGAAACATACGCTCCAGTTGCCCGTCTTGAAGCAATCCGCATGTTTCTAGCGTTTGCAGCATTTAACAAATTTACAGTGTATCAAATGGACGTAAAGAGTGCATTTCTGAATGGTAAACTCCAAGAAGAAGTATATGTGGAGCAATCACCAGGATTCATCAACAACCATGGGAAAAGTATGGTCTACAAATTGGACAAGGCACTTTATGGTCTTAAACAAGCACCAAGAGCATGGTATGACACTCTTTCTATCTTCCTTATAGGTAAAGGCTTTTCAAAAGGCAGCGTTGACACAACGTTATTCAAAATTACCCATAATGAAGATATTCTCCTAGTTCAAATTTATGTTGATGATATTATATTTGGATCTACCAATAAGCGTCTATGTGAGAAATTTTCGAAAATGATGCAAGATCAATTTGCAATGAGCATGATGGGTGAATTAACTTTCTTCCTAGGACTACAAGTTAAACAGCTCCCTAATGGCATATTCATAAACCAAACTAAATATACTAGAGATATGATCTAGAAATTTGGTATGGAAAATGCATCACCTTCCAAAATTCCAATGAGCCAAACGTTTAAGCTAAATAGAGATGATAATGGAAAGAAAATTGATATCACTAACTATAGAGGTATTATTGGATCACTTCTTTATCTTACAGCTAGTAGACCTGATATTATGTTCTCAGTATGCATGTGTGCACGATTTCAAGCTGATCCTAGAGAATCACACTTAATTGCTGCTAAAAGGATCCTTAAGTACCTAAAAGGCACACAAAATATGGGCTTATGGTATCCTAGGGATTCTCCTTTTGAACTAATTGGTTATTCAGATGCAGATTTTGCAGGATGCAAAATAGATAGAAAAAGTACTAGTGGAACATGTCAATTTCTAGGTGATAGACTAATTTCATGGCATAGTAAGAAGCAACAGTCCATCGCTACTTCCACCGCTGAAGCTGAGTATGTAGCCGCTGGAAGCTGTTGTGCACAGATCCTTTGGATGAGGCAACAACTTAGAGACTATGGAATAATCCTAGATCCAACTCCTATCCATTGTGACAATCAAAGCGCCTTAGCAATGACTCAAAATCCAGTTCTTCACTCTAGAACCAAACACATTGACATTCGCTATCACTTTCTACGTGACCACGTTCAAAAGAAAGATATCTCCATGCACTTCATTGGTACAAAAAAGCAACTGGCAGATATCTTCACCAAAGCGCTTAACGAACAACGTTTTCTCACTTTAAGAAGTGAACTAGGTATGATTGATCTAAATGCTTAATCATTCGAAACATCATACTTTTGTTAGGCATGAAATTTAGGGGGAATTCACTTTATTTTATGTAATTTATGGGGAACCTACATAAGGGGAACCTTAAAAGAGCTAACTATACTTAAGTGAATATGACCAAAAATGTTTTGCCTTGCATCGGTCATACGCACTTAGCACCATACACTTAAATCATTTTGACGCTTATTACACAAATCTTTCTTAGCGTCTGTACTTCTTTCAAAATAAACTAAACGCTTAGCTTTATTCCCAGCTAAAGCGCTTAGTAAAAAGATCCTTTAAAAGCAAGCGTACATTACCCTACGCTAAAACGAGAAAGTGGATTAGTCAATCAATGCAATTAATGCTGACTTGACATTCCTCACCTTTCGCTCAAGAAAACCCATGGGTACTCATCACGTTTTTCAAAGATGGTTCGCTCAAGAAAACCAATTGGTCTTGTCTTAATTTAATCCACTAAATTAAATTACAAGACTAAATATTAACTAAGCCCACTTCATTAATTTATTTCTTTCCTTTAATTAATTAGTCTTATTCTAATTTAATATTCTAATATCAAATTTAAAACTTTAATTAATTAAGACCACTTTATTAATATTTTTCTTTTCCCAATTAATTAATTAATTTCTCCATTAATTCATAAAGAATTAATCCCACTGATAGGTAATACACTAAGTTAACTGTGTGACCCCTAGGCTCATTAATAAGTAATAGGTCCTATCCCCAAAAGTCTAGGCAATCCCCACATTGATTTAATCAATTATTTAGCCAAGTGATTAATTAGGTCTTGAATTAATTTTATCATATTAATTCAAGACACCTATTGGTCATGGATCGATGTCTAGCAACATCGCCATGAGTTCCTATATATTAATGATGAACAACAAACCTCTCCAGGTTACAGTCTTCATGAGAGTCGAATCTTTCTATCTTTTTCCCGTCTGTAGTCTAGGGTTTGGCCCCGGTCGAAACCCTAATAACTCTGAAACTGTAACTCTGTTGGAACGCTAATGATCTGGTGTTCTAAGCAAGGACCCCACCTTTTAAGATTTCTATCTTCCAGAGTCTTTTATCAATCATTCAGCTTACACAACATAGAAAATACCTAACAGCCAGCCGTGGATGGATCACGTATCTAATGTCATCTGTTCCATCATACTACCAGACTACGCCCAGCATATCCCGTTTAGTGATTCTTCTGGAATCACAAGATATACTAAAGTGTAGTAGGCAGCACACATCCCAGCAATGACACCTCGGGTCAGAGGACTAATCTCATACCTACGTAACCGTAGGATTCCAAGTTGGACACAGAACCAACAAGGAATCCCAGCGGGGACGTCAATCTCATACTCACCCAAGTATGGCTCACCTAAGTATGAATCTTTGTGCATGCACTAACGTCTTGGTCATTGCCCATAGAATAAGGCACTCTCCCATGAGAATGTCATACACAAACAAGTCTTGATGAGTCCATGATATCCCTTATCTCATAATCTCTATGGCTTGGAACGGAGTTTTAGGATCACAGCCATCGAGAGCATTCCACAGTCGACACTCCCTACATGTGCGACTGCTTCCCTAGCTATAAGCGATCCATGGGATCTTTATCTAAACTAATGAAAGTATACACAATAAAGAAAAGGTTACCAAAACAAAGTCGATATAATGTTAAAAATAAGACTGTCATGGTGTATACAATTCAATGGTCAAGCCACTGGATGACTCGCCATACACCTAATAGTATAAAAGAGAATATGGCATAGTTTATAGCTAATTCATCCAGCAACTCCATAGTTGAATGGGGTAGCTGAGCGACGAAAAACAACACTGTTGGACATGATCCATTCAATACTCAATTACACTGACTACCCATATCATAGTGTGGTCATGAGCTGTTTACAGCCACACACATCTTGAACATATGTTCCTCCAAGTCTCTTCCTAAGACTTTACATAAGATATGGAGTGTAAATAAACCTAGTCTCAAACACATAAGGGTATGGGGATGCCTAACCTATATAAAGAAGATAAAGGTAGAGAAGTTGGAAGTGAGGTCTTTAAAAGGACGATTCGTTGGTTTCCCAAAAGATTTCATGGGATATCTCTTTTACCTGCATGATGATTAGAGGATCATTGTAGTCTTGCCGACCTTCTTTCTCGAAAAAGAGTTCATTTGAGAGAGAGGTGCGGGTAGAAAGATTATTCTGGAAGGACAAAACAAAATGCCTTTAGAGACCACTGTTCAAGAAACCTGAACGCAACCAAACCCTACACAACTGCCAATGTGTTGGTCTAGTAAAGTATCTCATTCGCCTGAGAGATATAGGTATCTGTTACAAGGAGAGCATAATGTGTATGGCGCAGTATAAGGAAGCCATGTACATGATCCCTCTACTTATGACCAAGTGATGTCGGATATGGACTCTATGAAGTGTCTTGAAGCTATGAAAGCATAAATGGATTTGATATATTTGAACTAAGTCTGGAATCTAACAAATCGCTCAGGGGGCATTGTACCCATAGGGTGCAAATGGATCTACAAGAGAAAGATTGATTTGAATGGCAAGGTTGACACCTATAAGCCCATGCTGGTGGGGAAAGGGTAATTCAAAAGGAGGGCATTGACTACGAAAAAACTTTTTCGCCTGTTGCCATGATCAAACCTATCAGGATTCTACTTACCATAGTCACACACCTCGATTATGAGATCTGAAAAATGGATGTGAAGACCGTGTTCACAAAGGTATTGCTCTAGGAGGATATCTATATGGAATAGCCCAAGGGTTTTATCCAAAACTGATTCTTATAAGGTTTGTAAACTAAATTAGTCCATCAATGGACTTAAGCAAGCATCTCGCAGCTGAAATCTTCGTTTGATTAAGAAGTTAAGAACTATGGTTTCATCAAGAACGAAGATAAAACATGGGTGTACAAAAAAGCCAGTGGGAGCAAGACATCATTTTTGGTCCTATATGTAGATGGCATTCTACTTATAGGGAATGCTATAGGCCTATTGACTTCGTTCAAGACATGGCTCTCGAGCACATTCTCCATAAAAGACGTGGGAGAAGCTGCCTACATCCTCTAGATTCAAATCTACAGTGATAAATTGAATAACAAGATGGGACTCTCCCAAGCCCTCTACTTATATTAAGTCCTAAAATGCTTTGGGATGGGAAACTATAAGAGGGGTCTATTGCCAATGAGACATGGACTCCATCTCTCTAAATCCACAAGTCCTCAAAGTGAGGACGATTGAAATGAGTTTAGTACCATACCCTATGCATCAGCAGTAGAGAGTCTCATGTATGCTTTGTTATGCACGAGATCGGACCTTGCTTATGCAGTGAGCTTAGTGAGTAGGTTTCAAGCTAACTCGGGAAAAGAGCATTAGATTGCAGTGAAGTTTATTCTTAAATACTTAAGAAGAATTAAAGATATGTTTCTCAAATATGAGAATGGAAAACTAAAAGTGGATGGTTACACGAACTCAGATTTTCAATCTGACGTCGATGACCGTAAATCCACTTCTGGGTTTATATTCACTTTGAATGGAGGATTAGTATCTTGGAAAAGTTCCAAACAAACCACAACTGCTAATTCCACCACTGAAATCAAATACGTGGCTGCCTCACAAGCTAGCAAGTAAACTGTTTGGATCAAGAAGTTCGTGGAAGAAATTCAAGTGGATCCTAGCGTTTGGAGTTACCATTGTCACTTTATTGTGACAACAATGGAGCTATTTCTTAGGCTAGAGAACCAAGGGTCTCACGAAAAATCCAAATACATTGAGAGGAGATATCACTTCAATAGAGAGATCGTTGGAAGAGCCGACATTTTTGTGCAGAGAGTAGATTTAGCGGTTTATGTGGATGACCCACTCACCAAGACATTGTCACAGGCGGTGCTTGAGTGACATCTGAAAAGGATGGGTATTAGATACCATAGCGATTGACATTGAGTACAAGTGGGGGATTTTTAGGTGTGTGCCCTCAATGGCAACGAGCAACTAGATTGTTGACACGCTAAAAGCTAACGTGCTATTGTAGCAAGTGCACTAGTCGTGTGTAGTAATAAGTGGACTAAAAGTCCGGGTTGTCGAACCACAGAGACTTGAATTTTAGTTTATGATTTTAACGAAAAAAGAACAAATATAATTAAAGTAAATTATATGTAAAATGCAAACAATAAGAACAAGATTACACAATTGATTTTACACAAAGTATAAAGGGAGACTAAGGCACATGCTAGGTTCAAATTGATCAATTATACTTATAAAGATTCTAGTTGAAGGATTACGCTTATATTGTTATGGTGAGAACTCCGAGGGTAGAGAATAACCGATGTCTCGCATATAAACTCCTATGCTTAGATCGTGATTTCTCAAATATTCCTATCCAGAAATCTAACCACTAAACATGCATTAACGTACTAGAGTTCACTCGATTTGAATAGAACAACTTCACCCGGAAATCTTTACCTATGTCTAGGGCAATTCCTCATTAGTTACGGGTCATGATGTGAATTTCTTGCACCCTAAGTCAATTTTCTCCCGAAATATTAACCTAGGCATAAGATTCTAAAATATAGTGATCAAGTATATGCAAGATAGGCAAAAACACAAATTCACATCACATAACAATATAAGAACAACCTCAACAATCATCTATTATAAGCATATATCACAATTTGGCCTTACATGGCCCTAGTCTTATGAATTTAGTTCATAATGGATAATATGAAAAACATAAATGAATTAATACACATGTTCATAGACATAATTGAAATGAAAAGCTATAAAAACTCCCTCAAAAGTGAATAATGATGGAACTTCAAATGAATCTTCCTTCTCCAATGATGATGATGAATCAAGAATCCTTCTCTCTCCCCTCTTTTCTTCTCTATGGATCAGTCACTCTCTCCTTATTTGATTGATGATTGATGGTGAATCCAAGAATCCTTCTCCCTCTCCTTTCTCTCTAATGGATCGGTCACTTCCTCCCCCTCTTCTCCAAGAATCTGAAATTGATCGTGAATGCTGAAGAGTATGGGTTCCCCCTCCTTTTATAGCCAAAATTCCACTAAAGTATGCATTAAGAATTCCCATTAAAGTTCCCCAATGAGAATTCCACCTAAGGTGATGATTAAAGTTTGCCATTTAAGATTCCAACCAGCTAAAAAATGCTGAACTTTCGGCCCTTAAGCATTCCACCAAGCATAACCATGTGAAAACTTCAACAAAACACATGCATGCTGCCATTTTCTTGCTTTCCAGCGCAGTCTTAGTATTTTCCTCATAACCTTCTCCACAAATCTCCGAATTGAATGATTCAAGTCCCCATGTGCAGATATGACATAGATCTACAACTTTACAGAAGGACACTTTGTCCAATTCGGTTTCTAAGTATACCTAAATTACATTTCAACATGGAGGTTGTTTCTGATTTGGCGCCCATAAAGTAAATCTACCAAGAAACACACTTATGACAACCCCTCAACACATGTGCTGAATTATGGCCAAAATTGATTCCTACCCATCATATAATGCTGGAATTTAGGCTGAAAAGCAGTAACATTTGGACTATCCACGCCTAGGCATGACTAGGAGGGCGCTGGGGCGTATCCTGACACATGTACTTCTCTGTTCGGCGCAACAATTGTATTTCCTTCACAATTCTCTCTATAGACCTCCGATTTGGATGTTTCAAGTTCCCATTTGAAAGTAAGACATACATCTAAAACGTTGTAGAAGGAAACGTTGTCTAATTCGGTCTCGAAATGTACGGAAATATCGCTCGAATGTGATAGGAGATGCATAAACAGCCTAGGTGTTGAAAAACATGCTTGAACTTGTTTTGTACATCGTTTTTCTTCCCTTTTCTTCATGTATTCTCATTTATTACCTGTATTCACTTAACACACCTATTAAATACAAATGTAACATGATTTAGGCTATAAGTGAATCCAAATCATAAGAATTACAGGCTTAAAAACACGTAAAAACACCTCTTATCAATTGTAATTGGGCACTTCGTTATGTTATGCAAATATTATTTCTATTTATAGAAAAGACATTCTTGATTTGTTTATATAATTATTTATGGAATTAATAAGTGTTGAACATATAATCTAAGTAATTAAGAGAAACCTTCTACTCTTTATGGGATAATGAGAAGGACACTAGAAGAGTTAAGCTCTTGATCACTCAAATCAGTTTACAAGTCAAGGAGTCTTAATTGGGCATTAAGACTCGATTTGTAAAATACATCCTCTGACAAGGCGTGCCAATCGATCACTATATAATCATGGGAGCTTGTGTCGCAGATATGCCAATGGAATTAACATATTCTAACATGGCTCATAGTAATATAATCAAATGGGTATTTACTCAGTGACTGTCAATGATTTGATTAGTGGTCATTATAGCATGCGTGAGCCTTAGACCTTAGGAGTCACGAATAAATACTTGTGACATTAGATTTGTCACCAGAGTAGTTTCACCTATTGGTGGGGTTGACCTCGAAGGGTAATCTCAATGGGTAAGTAGCAGTTGCGAGATGACTACCAAGATGGAATTTACTATCTCGAGAGGTAAACAAGAATGCATCATGTGCAATCATAGGTAAATAAATTGACAAGTTTTTGGCCAAAGCAGATAAACTAACTCGTGTAAGACACGGGGGTAGTTTGGTAATATCATCTTACTATGGTTTACAGCAAAACATCGAGTTTTGTGAGTTTGCCATGTTCCATGACTCTCACTCGATCAGGATACGTCAATAAAGGGTTTATACTCATACGGTATTTATGATCTAGATGTTCGTAATGATACAATAATTTTGTTCTCGGTTGGGTTGCTATGTGGGTCCACGAGACTGGCTAAATGTCATTCATTCTTTCGGTATCCTCCCATTTGCGAATCGAGACAAACCTAGAGAGTCGTGCATTAAAGGAAATGATCGTGAAAAAGTCTTAGTGTTGTTCAAGGTCTTTTTGGTAATTTTTCATTTAATAGATAAATTAAATACTTGGGAAAAGATTATTTTTTTAATTAATTAGATTAAATAAAATAAATTAATTTGTAATAAGTAATTAATTAATTAATTAGATTATTTAATTATCTAATATTTAATTAATTGGATTAATTCTTAGTCTAGGATTGATTTAATCATATGTATTAATTGGATTAAGTATATGATATAATTAATTAAAGTTGACTAAGTTGACTGGTCCAACTTAGCCCACTTATGGGAGCCCATATGCATGTGGTGTTTGTATATGGGTTGAGGATTTATCTAATCCTCAACCACTAAAATACACACACACACACACACACTTGACTGCTACCCTAAAAATTACATAAGAGAGAAAAACCCTTCACCTCTACTACACTAGCCGTCGACCTCAAGGAGGAAGGAGGATGAATTTTTCTTGGCTTATTCTCCAGCGTGATATCTAGAGGCAGGAGCACGAGGTTGTTGCTGTAGACGGTAGATCAATAGACGAACACGCTTCAAGAAAGATAAATCAAACATAAGCTTTCATATTCGTTTATGTATATAAAATTATTAAGTACCAAAAAGTGATCCACTATAGGAATCCAGATATATTTTATTCCGCTGCACATCTGGCAGGATTCCTAACAAATATATTTGTGGCCTTAGCAGCACTCATGAATAGAGTAAGGAAAACATCATGCTTTGCTTTCTCGTTGGCAAAAAAGACACCTCTTGATTTGGCCAACCTATTCAATAGACCAAAGAAATACATCAATGCTGAAGAGATGTCCAGAGGCGGGATCGATGCTGGATGAGAATCCTCAGATAAGAATAGAAAGAAAAATGAAGATCAAAATGAGTAAGGAAAAAGAAAAAAGGTTAGGGATTGGTTGTCCGTCTCCACTAGTTCACGTAAGGGTCAGAGAGACACACAAAAGTATGGTACCGACACTCATTTGGCACATCCAAGAATAAGATATTGATGTACATTTAAGATAAGGACTATGTTAAATGGCCATAGATGATGCTACTTTAGCATGTTATCTAATGGCCATGGATGATTCGGTATGTCGGAGCGTCTCTAGAAAAGTTGTCAAGTCTAAGCTAATTGACATGAGAGGCCGAAAAAGAATTAAATTGGTGATGCACTTACGTTGTATAGTTCATAGTCCGGGTGAATGTGTTAGAATATGTCTGGGTAGTCATGAACATAGATACATATTTGAGACAGCCAAGCATGCTCTTTCTATTATACATAAAGGGATCAAAGATGCCTGATCTGGTGTGATCATATAGTTTGGAGTACACTGCGAGTTTCTCGTGGAGTTGTAGGGTTATATTAGTTAGGTGATGACTTAATATAATACATCCTGACTTGTTACTTCTCGCGTAGTCGCACGCCTTATTACCTGTATGGGAGAAGGAATGTGGGATTTTAGAAGTTTAAGAGCATGAGAATCGAAGAGAGAGTCAAATATGTATAAGTGAGAGTTGTTGGATATTGGGCTGGATTTTGTCCCTTGACTTAATTGACATCCATATTTGAGTTGAATTTAGTGCCATATTTGGTGGCATTAAAATACTGAATAGGTGTTGTGACTCTGTCTTGTTTAGGAAATTTGATACTTATATCAGATCCCTCTTCTCACAGGATATCACAACTAACAAATATCACGTACTCTCCTAGAAAACCAATATCTCTCATCTCTTTCTTTGGAGTATAACCAAGATTCCATGGGTTTAAAGCGTGCAAATATCTATAGTTCATTGCTCTAGTAGTTTATCCACCATGGCGAGGAAGGCCTAATCCTGAGAAATCCACAACAAGAAGAATGAAGACATGTTCGTATTCAATCAATCAAGAGGCTTATGGACGAGCTTGATTTGGGATGCATGGATTGAAAATCTTCTGCTGCATTTATTGGTAAACATGATATCATTATTATGTGCAATTTATGTGGATATTCGTTTCCTACAAATATATTATGCGTCGATTCTTTTTGTTTTTTTTGGAACAATATATATTATCCATGGTGTCCTAAAAAATGTACATATTGTAACTAATAACTATATCCCGCTGCCTACTCTGTCAAATAAGTAAGGCCTTGTTTGTTTATGTTTTCAAATCCCATTTTCAGTATTCTGGATCACAAAATTCTAAAAATTCACACTTCAAACTATTTTCAACCAAATTCATCATCTTTCAAATTCACTTTCTCATTCTCCAATATAACTACATATCAATCACCACATCCATCATTTCACACAATCATCTATCAATATTCATTTACTTTACACTACTTTTCTCTTCCTCTTTCATACTTTTTAATCAATCAACCCATCACACATCAACTAATCATTATTGATTCAACACATTTTACAAATTTCAACCATATTCTAAAAACATAAACAAACACACCAACATATCACATCAAATTTACACGAATATTCATAGTACGAGTTTCCCAAAAAAAATTTAAGATTTAAACTCAAAAACATAAACAAAGAAAGCCTAAATAAACTTATTATCATTACATTGAGGACTACTAGACTTCCAAAGTATGAGTGACAAAGTGGTGTTGGGGTGGTGAAGGACAATAAATGGAGCCATAATTTAGTGATATTTGACCCCAACTTATATTAATTAAGGGTGAATAGTAATCTACCTCCCTGTGAAATTTCGGAAATGCAGAAAAACCCCTGTGAAACAAAAATAGTCAATTTACCTCCCTGTGTAAAAAAAAATAAAGCAATTTAACTCCCCACGCGCTTCAATCGCGCATTTTGAAAGTGGTTATGACATTTTTGAGTCAATAAGACCATTTTGCCCCTATCTAATTACCATTGGATCTAATTGATAAAGATCTGACGGTTGAGATTAAATCTTATATATTATTTGATCAAATTCATATCAACCATACATTTGAATATAGATCCATGGTCCAAATTTATCAACATATATATATTTATAATTTTATTTTTTCATAATTAATATGTATTTTTATGGTTCTAAGTTAATAATTAAACACAATATATATTAGATTTATACAATATATGTATATATATATATATTATTTTTTTAAAAATACAATCTTATTCTAAAAAAAAAACAGCAATACGGCGAGAGGCTGGCGGCGGCGGAGGAGAGTAGAACAGTTGATGATGGCAGTGGCGAATAGAGCAGGCGACAGAGACGGCAGTTTGGGTGGAGGTAGAGGAGTTGACGGAGGAGGGCGATGAGTACAATAGTCGACAACAATGGCGGATGGAAAGGGTAGATCTACTAATGATGGTGGCCAATCATGGCGGCGAGGAGTAGTCAGGTGACGGAGACTGCGTATTATGGCTGAGGATGGTGGAGAAGGCGCGGCGATGATGAATCGTACGTGGTTGGAGAGGGTGGAGCAGGTGACGGCGGCAGCGGAGGAGACCGAAAATGTCCATGGCAGGCTGGGAGGCGGCGGCAGACTGCAATTTACTTGCAATTTGGGGGCGAACGAATGGTGGCTAAGTTTGGTGATGTTGCAATTTTTCTTTTTTCTGTAGTTGATTGGTGTTGTAGTTGATAAGGTGATGAAGAAGGTGAATTTAGGGTTAGGGTTTTGGTGGAGAAGATAAGTGTAGATACTTTATAAAAGGGAACAGAAAATAGAAAATTATATTGTAAATATTTTTAGAAAGTAAGGGTATTTCTGTCTTTACATTGTTAAATCTAGGTCAATTACGTTTAGGGAGGCAGTGTGTTTTATTTTTTTTTACACAAGAAGCTAAATTGATTATTTTTATTTCACAGAAATTTTTACACATTTCTAAAATTTCATCGGGAGGTGAATTGCTATTCGCCCTATTAATTAATAAAGGTAAAGTAGTATCTTTTTTTGAATTTAACGAAAACGGAAAAAGAATTGCCGTAATCAAGAGTGAAAAAGCTAACCAAATTGGTTTCACCATCTTTTTCAGTCATGAGATCATGATAATGACCCTCTTTAGTTGTAATCTTCTTGTCTTTTATAATGGGTTAAATATACACGATCCCTCTGGATAAGCTTTATTATCTATCCGCCCTCTTGTAAAAATAAATAATCAAAGAACCCCTCTAATGAAAAATAAAGAACCAATTTAACTCCTCACATGCTTCAATAGCGTATTTTGAGACTGTGTATAACATTTTTGTCTTTAAAAGACAATTTGCCCCTGATATACCAACCGGTGGTTCTAATCTTCTAAAATCAACGATCATCATATATTAATATATCCAATCTTACCAAAAAAAATTCAGCGAAAATATATTCATAAACATATATATAAAATATATCTAATAATATAATAAATATATGTATGGTATATACACGTATAGACCAACACTATCTTCTCCGGTCAATGCCCACCGCCGACCACCCCGGCAGCCACGCCTGCCTCCGCCCACCACCGTCTTTTCTACAACTGCCTTAGCTCCACTAAATCCGAGCAAAGCCCACCCCGCCCTTTGCAAAATCGCCGCCGACGCACAGATCCCGCCTACCAATCGCCGCTTCAAGCCCACCGCCACCCCCTCAGCAAATCGCCGTCCAAACCTACTGCAAAACGCCGCCCAAAGCATCTTTAAAATCGCTGCTCAAAGCCCAACGCCGCCCCTTTTCAATTGCCATGGCCAACCATCTGTAAATCCCCTGATCCGCTGCAAATTGCTGAAATTTTGTTCTGGGGGCTTATTTTGTGTTTTGCAGCTGAATTAGGAGGTGGCCATGTGGTGGAGTTCTTTTGATAGGAACTTGGAGGTGGTTGGCTGTGGTGATGAAATTGGAAGCTGTTGGCTATGTTCATGAATTGAAGAAGTTACAGAGACGCTGCTTCTTGCCTTAATTTTCCCATTTTTTTTTCTTTTGTATCTCTCTTTTAATGATGGTGGTGGGTTTGGGGCTGATTTTGATTGAAATAGAGAAATGGTGTATTAGGGCTTTGGGGAAAGGGATGAGTTGGGAAAAAGATGGAAAAAAAAAAGAATAAAATAAAATAAAATAAAATGAGTAAATATAAATAAATAAAAAATAGATACAATTTAAATATGTTCAAAAAATGAGGGTATTTTTCTCTTCATTATAAATTTTACAAGCAAAAATATTCGGGGAGGCAGTAAATATCTTTTTTAAAATGACAAGGTTTTATTTTTGGGCAAAATACACTTTGTACTCCTGAACTATTCATTTTGTCTCATTTAGGTTCCTGAACTATCAAATGTAATAAAATGGTCTTTAAATTATCAAACGTAACAAAATAGTCCTTCAATTTGATCGATGTGTTTGGCTTGTCGTGACATGTTGTTGATGTGACACAGAGTTTGATCATTGCAATGTGGTAATTGAAAAAGTTTACCTATTTTGTCCTCACTTGCTTTCAATAAAATGAGTTTTTTGTATATTTATAGTTTTGCTATTTAATAACCATTCCGTTATCATTTTCTACGCACTTTTGTGCAGAAAATAATACACTGAATTTCTACTAATTTCTTATGAGAAATTTACTAAAAACTCATTTCACCAACGTTTCTTTCCAAAAATCCAACGTTTAGGGTTAATAAATTTATGAATTTAATTGTCTTTAGCCTTTTAGAGCAAACAAGAATCAATTGTAGTTTTAGTAAAATAATATTTATGTAGAAATTTTTATATCGATATTGATACTAATTATGATTTTGATCTTTAAATTTTTAACTTTTATAATCTTCTTAAAAATTTTAAAAATATTTCTTAAACAATTACCATATTACAAATAAAATGAATTATATAAAAATATTTAAATTACTTAATATTCAAAAACAAGATTCGTATTATAATATTTATCCATTTAAAAAATTAGCCAAATACGTCCTTAAGTTGAGGGACTAGTTTGTTACATTTAATAATTCAAAGACCTAAATGAGATAAAGTGAATAGTTCAGGGGTATAAAGTGTATTTTGTCCTTTTTTTTATATTTGTTTTTTATAGGGGGCGGATAGATAATAAGCCTTATCACGGGGTTGTTTGTATGTAACCCCTTTTATAATTGTTATGTTATGTTACTTTATTTCTCATGTTAAAATTGACTAAAATCGCAATCTTTTGGTCTAGTACGTAAAGGATTTCGCATTCGAAAAAGTTCAACAACCTATCGAGGTGGCAATTTTACCAACTAACTTTTAATTTGCACGATTGGAGTCCAGAAGTCATCGAAAATTTCGAATTTTGGCCAAAAATTATGAAACTTGGGGATTATATGATTCGAAGAGAAATCAATACCTTATTTTCATTTTTCTCGGGGAAAAAAAAATTGTCACAAAACTATGAATTGCACGGTTATAAATGCCACTCTTACCTAAAATTGCAAATTCGACCAAATAAACTAACTATAACGGCTATGATGAAAATAAATAGCATGTGAATACTGAATCCAACCCCCAGTCTCATAACCACTAGAATTGAAAAATAAATAGAAGTACAACTCTATATCTATTGATAAAATCTTTTTTGAGCTCCATTTGCTAAATATAACAAACAGAGTTTGATTTTTCCCCCCCATATTACAAGATATGAATTTTGACTCAAGATCGATTCAATTAATTAAAAATAAAAAATATGTATTAACTAATTCAAGTTATCGTATTCCATTAGTCGAACTGAACGAATTCCTACACAAATTAAAATAGTTATAATTCGTACTGGTCCAATGCCAAGATTAAATCTTATCTGTAATTCATGTATCTGGAGTCAAACCGCACAAATAGAAAAGTTAATAATTTTGCTAAACCCTAAACCCTGAAATTGCTACCTTAATTAAAAAAAAAAAAAAGAAGGTAAAATTGCTACTTCAGTAGCTGAGTGTCCAAAATGCGACCCCGTGCTTAATAAAGGGACCAAAAATGTAATTTAACTGTTTTAAGTATACTCCCATTATTGTTGATTTGCGTTCATATATACCTCCTAGTCTTTTTCTTTTCCTTAAAAACTAGTGGATCGGTTGAATTAATGCATTATAAATATCAATAGTCATTCAACTCAATTATTATTAATTTAAAAACAACTAACAACTACCAATAAAATCATTCAACCATCCAAAAGTTTCTTGCAATTAGGACAGGGTCGGATTTTAGTATGTCATAATTGAAAGTGTTATATGCCCAGCGAGCCATCTGTTAGCTTGAACATTAACACTATGTCAGTTTTATCATTTAGATTATATCAAACTTATTACGGAATGCTTATTTATTATCTACTTGTGTAAGTATAGATAATGATCCCATGTATTACATATGGTTAGGGGAGCGGTCGGGATACCTATGGAATGCTCTCAAAGACCGTAATCCTAAATATACGTTCCAAGTCATAGAGGCTGTGAGATGTGGGATATCACTGGCCTCACCAAGACTTGTTCGTGTGTGTAACTTTTCCAAGAGGTTGACGCCTTCCATTGTTAGTGGCTAGTATAGCCAATATATGCATGAAGATTCATACTTTGGGTTAGTATGGAATTGAACGGCCCCGCAAGGATTCCTCGTTGGTGCTGTCGAACGTGGAATCCTTCGATTTCGTAGTGTGAGATAATCCTTAGACCTGAGATGTTATTGGAAAGGGTACTACCTACTATGCTTTGATATGCATGTGCACTGCAGGAGAGTCATACGGTGAGTATGTTGGGTATAGTCTGGTAGTACAGCGAAACAAGTGACAGTCGGAAGGGATTCATCCAAGGTCACGAGTACCCGGTATTTTCGATGTTGTTAAGTGAAGTTGAATGATCGAAAAGTCTCTGGCCAGAGCATAGTCTTATAAGAGGGATTGGAGATCCTTGTTTAGAAGACTGGATCATTAGTGAAACCAACATAGTCATAATTTTGGAGGCTATTAGGGTTTCGACCGTCGCCAAACCCTAGGTCTTAGACGGAAAAAAGATGGAGGGATTCGACTCACACAAAGATCGAAATCTGGAAAAGTTTGCTTTTCATCGTTAACATCTAGGAAGTCCTGGCGAAGTTGTTAGACATCGAACCACGACCGATAGGTGCCTTGGGTTAATTGGTGAAATTAATCCAAGGCTTAGTGAATTATTATGAATAATTAATCTAGCCTATGGAAGGACTTATTGCTAGCTTGTTAATGAGCCTAAGGGGTCACACACAATACTTAGTGTAGTACCTAATGACTAGTTAATTTTTTGTGAATTAATAGAGAGATTAATTAGTTAAAATTAATTAGTCGGGAAAAAGGAATAATTTAATTAAGTGGTCTTCATTAAATAATAGTCTTATAATTTAATATTGAAATATTAAATTGGGAAAGGCAAATTAATTAATGGTCTAATTAATTAATGTGTGAAAAAGAAAATAAATATATATATATATATATATGTATATATACACGTTGGGTGTGTATGTATATAGATTTGGTGGAGTATTTTTTATCTTGGTCACCAAGTCTATGTATATATATATATATATATGTATATTTAATATATATCTTATTAATATATTTGGTAGAATCTATTCTAATTAATTAGGTAATTAATTGATATGGAAAGATCTTACAAATATATTAGGATAGATATTGAAGATATAGTAAGATCTAATTAACTAGTTAGTTGACTAATTATATAGAAAAGATCTTATTGGATAGATATGGAAAGAGAGTTTGAGAAAGAATGAAAACTAAATAAAATAAAATGACACATACATGGATATATATCACACACCTATTTAGGCAATGTGAACACACACACTAGGCGTGTGTGTGTAGGGCGTGTATGCCCTATGTATATATATATATATGTGTGTGTGTGTTTTGTTGTTTAAATGAATTAAGTTTTTTCTCTCAAGAGTTTTTCATAAGCTAAAAACCAAAAGTTTTGAAGTTTCAATTCTTTCTCTCCATCTCTTCCACCTCTTTCACATCTATTTTTTTTCAACTCATGTGTTGAGTCCGATGAACACCAAAATATATTCCTACCCGTTTTTCTCATAAGCCAAAATTCGATATTCTTTTAGCTAGCACTGGTGAAGATAATCGAGGTTACGAGCTAAGGTGTGGATAAACTTCGAGGCGCAACACTTGGGGGGCTAGGGCAAATCTATCCGGAGAGGTATAACAGAGAGTTGCTGAAAAACGCGTTGCTATTTTAAAGTCTTCAAGAGGTAAACACGAGAAAACTTATCTTTAGGATAATTTTGAATCCGATGGTACCATGTCTACCTAGCCCTCATTTCGGGGATGCCGCTTTAGTTTTTTTACATTTGTACCTTCCGCTGCACCGGCGTCTCCATGGGTTATACCGAGATCCCAAGTATAAGAGCCAAGGTTTTGACATGGCTCGGATTCTTTGTATGCGTTTATGTTTATATGCTTTAATTATGTTTTGTCGCATGTAAAATGGATTGGATTTTCTGATTTTATTTTTGGACCGATAAAAATTGTTTAAATCTGAAAATTGATTTGGATCTGAAAAACTTATTTTTCGAAATCTAAAATTGTGAGGAATTGGAAATTTGTATTAAACGCTACACGAACAACAGTTGTTCGGAAATGGCGCTAGTGCCGCTGAACAACCGCCTATCGCGCGGCGGAGCATGGAAGACAGCGATGGATCGCTGTCGCGCATAATCTGCGCGCAACAGAACACAGTCGCTGTTGACAGCCGCTGTGCATTGCTCTGTTTTGGTAACGGCGCTGCTATGCAGCGACCACACCGTTGATGGCGGTTCGTTTTTCCCAATTTGGACTGCCATAGGCGGTGGCCCACTAGGGTTACTGGTGGTCCCAAGTGGCATACGAAAGGGTCTAGAAGGGGGGGTGGGTTGAATAGACCCTGAAGTCTTTTTCGACTTAAATTTTTTTTTATCACTTATAAAGATTAGAACGGTTAGAAATCTGAGCGCTTGGGTCAGACGCTTCAGTAAAGATAACTTAGACTTAATGATTTTAGCAATTTACAAAAGTAGGGTAATGCTTAAATCGCTTAATCAGGGTTAGCACAACGAAAATGATTTTAAAGCTTTAGCGTTCGTTTTTGGTTAAATAGTCGCTTAACAGATTGACTTGTCTTTTACAGAATAGATAAAATAATATGAAAAAAGACAATAATAAAAGTAAATGGCACAAGATATATAAGGTTCACTAGGTGATGTAATTCCAGCTACGTCCTTCTTCTCCTTTTTCACTTGGAAGGAATTTACTAAGATGGTTATCAAAGAATCACACAGAATCTTCTACAAGATAGTAAATGGGTGAAAATGATCTCGGGCTCCTTGATCACACAGATGTCAGCACCAATGAAGATTTTTTTCTACAAGCTTCTCTCACTCAGAAATACTGCCTGTTTCAACAACTTTCTCACTCAGATGAAAGATTGAGGGTTTTATCACAAGGGTTTGTTTGTTTTTGGAAAGATCAAACAACTTGGAATATCTTAGTAAGAGTTTAGGTTTCTTCTTTAGAAGATGTTTGAGATATTTTTTACTGTATGGAATGTATGTAAAAAGATTGAAAGATTTTGGCTGTGGAGTTTCTAAGCTTTTTCTTTAGCAAATTTTTCTTGTGCATGTACGTATATATCTCTCTGCATATCATAGGGTTTGCTGGAAGTAAGGTATTTATAGGCAATTCTTGGGATCTGTCCATTGGATACATGTGAGAGCGTGCCTTTCACGCGGCGCGTGATTATACTTTTTCTCTGACATTCCTGAATTCCTGCTGGTTCCGATTGGACGGGAGCAGCTATAAACTCTGAATTTCTGACAGTCTAGTCAAAAGGCGGCTTGTCCACAAGTCAAATTGGCTTATCACATTTAATGCGTTTGAATTTATTTCCAATTGGAAATAAATGTTCGTTGAATGATTGCATTTAAGTCCTTCATGACTTGAGAGTTTATTTCAGGTGAATTTGATACTGATCGCTAGAGTGCTTTGAGAGCTTGATCCATGAATCCTGAAATAGTCCTTTAGCATTTGACCGATGCTAAGGATAAATCTTCATCTTCTTCTGACTTCAAACGCTGATTTTCAACTCCATCTCTAATAGGCTCACCTAGAATTCTATTAGCGATTCGGTATCTAATACTGAGTCTAAAATCTACAAAGATAAAAATTACAAGCCTAACAAAATTACATTCTTTCAAACGTTTATACAATTGATCTATGAAACATAAACTTACATTATATTTTGGGGTCTAACATAAAATTCTATCTTGTCATCATCAAAACATCTAACTTGAAATTTCCTAATAATTTCCCCCTTTTTGATGATGTCAAGACTTTAACTCTTATAACTCTTTTATAAATTAAGAGTTCAAAGAAAAGCCCAAAAAAAAAATTGTAAGTTAGCGTTTGGAAAGTTAGTAAAGTTAGCTAATGTTAGATTAGCCTCAACAAGGTGTTTTAGCGATAAATCATTCATTCATATCGAAAGTTAAGCACACATGATTTATACTGAATAAAAAAAAAATTCAAGCATTCATCTTTTCTGTCGCGTTATGCTTTCTTCTTTTTGGTAGATCTCATTTGCTAAGTCTATGAGGAGTCGATCAACGTCTATTATGGTGGTATGTTAGAGTTCATCATAGTCATGCCTTCGCTGTCTAGTGCTTTCATTCAGTTTTTTTCAACCTATCGACCCATTCCCTTGGAGGAATACCAAGTTCACGAATTAAGTCGTAATAGATGTCTTGTCTTCTATCGTTGGATGGTTTCCAGTTGATAGGCCGTCTAAGCGGTCCGGCATAAGGATGAAATCCCAGACTTTCCAAAAAGTCAACGTCCAAGTCCGGCAGCAAGTACCTTCCTAGATAATATCTTGGCTTTCTCTTTTTAGTTAGCATCTTCTTTATGCTCACTATTTCTTCAAACATTGATCGCCAGTGTTTACTATCTGTTTTAGATATTGCCTTGGACGTTTCTTTATCTTCCCCCTTCTTGACATCAACAAAGGAGTTCTTTAAGTCAGTGATATCCCTTCGGAGAAGCTTGACTTCATTTATCAAGAGAGCAATCTGTTCAGCGATACTCTGAGAGATAAGGTTGGAGGAATTGTGACGCTCAGTATCAGCTGAAGCATTCTGCGCAAGCGACCGGTTGAAATCGTCTGAAAGCTCTTTGATGAGAGGAGCGATCGAGTTCATCATGGAGATTGTAAGCTTGTTGGCATCTCGCATATCAGCTTTGAGAACTGTTTCTACTTGATTGAACGTGGAAGTACGTCGCTCTTCCAATCGAGACCAAAAACCCTTTATATTGTTGAGAGAATGTCAAACTGCTTTTCTGAAAACCTTAGCTTCTAGATCACTGTCAGAGTCTGAATCCGATGAATCAGAAGATGAACGCTCAGGTCTGTGAGAGCTTGAGACTGCTGGAGCTTTGCCTTTAGATTTGTCTCTAATAATAGGCTTTGCAGGCTGTGCAGTTAAGTCAACATGAACCTCTTCTATCGCTGAGTCGAGCGTCTGAGTTGCGGAGTCAATTTGAACAATTTGTTCCTCAAGTGGAACCTCGACTGCTGGAGCGCTCGGAACAATGTTTTGCATATCAGCATCTATGGGTTGAGCAGCTTCCACAGTAGGAGTTTGTTCCTCTTCGATTTCAACAACGTCAATTTGAGGCGCTGGACTTTCAACAGGTATGACCCAGAGTGGGACAATTACTTCCATTACGTGTTGTGAGCTAATCAGGTTTGTCTGTGGGATAAAGAATATAGCGTCTTCGCGCTCTTCATTACTTAGTGCAAGTTGCACTCCTTTCGGCAAATCAACTCCTGAAGTATAAGAGTTGTAGAAGTCCAAAATAAATGGCATCAGCGCTTGAGCTGCTTCTTGGTCCACTGGCCTGATCAGCGATATCATCTTGGCCACTTGGATGTTTTGTTCACAAAAGAGCACAGGGTGAAGATGGTATCCTCGGAAGTCGCTCCTCCCTGAATAGTGGTTGAAAGTGATATCCAACGCTTGTACATTTTCTATCACTGCTCTTCTGTCTCTGTGGAGTTCAGCAAACTCAGCGTGCTCATTTGCAACATCGACACGAATTTCACTTTATCCTGGAAGAAGCGGTTGTTTACTGGTGGAGGCTTCTTCGTTCAAATCTGGAAATATGCGTTGAACAAACGCTTGACGGGGGTAAAACGCATAGCGTCTGCCTTGACTGAATAAGGCTAGCTGGTGGCGAATGCAGTTCTCGATGGATTGCCTGTAATTTGGCAAATCACTAACATTTTCAGCAATATGCTGATGCTGATGATGTAAAAAGGTAGCAAACCCTCGATGTCTGTATTCTATTCCAAATTAAAAAAGAAATGGATATCTCACGAATTCTTCAAGGGTATTGAAGTGTAGAACGATCTCTTTAGCCCATGTGGCTGTATCCATCATCCATCGCTTACCAAGTTTGTCAACTTTCTTCTGATCTTTTCTGGCAGCAACGAATTTCTCAAAGAGTTCAGTTTCTTCATCATAGTCCTCAACCCATAATCTTGCAAGGTATTCTTGGGCTTCATCTTCTATCCACGAGTTGATAGGATTGGGACGCTCAGCAACTACTAGTCCTTTTCCTTTCCACAATCTGAGAGGTTTCGGGATAAAGCATTTTGAGGAGAATGAACTACTTTTGGGAAAGCGGAGTATCCAATTCGGTTGAGGATTTCTTCGTCTGGATTCTTTGACCAATCACCCATGTGGGGATTCTTGATGACGAATTTATTCTGGCGCAAAGGATAAAAGGACTCGTCAGAATGACCAGTGAAGTTAAAATGCTTCTCGTCAAATTCAGTCATGTTGAACGCTGGTGGACGAATATACTCAAGTCAAGATTGGAGTTGCTCAAGATTGTAAAGACCTAGATCGGTGAATCGCTCGAAGAATTTAAACTTATCAGAGTTGGAGAGATCAGGCCTATGGAGAGTATTTTGAAAATTGATCTCCATTTCGACTAACTGCCTGGTGTCAAGCTCTCTAGCGACATAGTCGAACTCAACATCTGCATTGTATCCGTGAGGAAATAAGTCTATGACACGAGGAGGAGAGCCGGTTGGAGTGGGAACAAAGGCAATAGATTTTGTTGGGATATGGGCCACTTCTATCGATCGCTCAGCATGCTCAATCGCTTTACTGACTGTAGATGGGTCAGCGTCAGGAAGGACATGGGCTACTTCTTTAGCGATATCCACAACTGCTGCCATATTGACATCCAATTCAACAGGAATCCCGGAAGGTGAAAATGCATCAGCGTCCGATGCATCTTAAGCTGATACATGTAAACGTTTGAGAAAAGCAAGCAAAATCTATACTAATTAGAAATTAAAATAAGATACTACAACGCTTACCTTAAGGACTATCATCGACTGTGTTAGTCGCTTGATCTGTTTCAACAGTTGGTACAGTTTCCTTAGGCTCCGGGACCTTTTCATCAGGATTTAAATCGAGAAAAGAAGTGAGGGGATCAGCACGAATAGGTATATTCAAAGTCTCAAGAGTGTTAAGAGCATTTTGAATATCCGCATTAACTTCGGCTGAAAAAGGTTTTATCCTAGCGTTAGAAATGGAAACCTAATGAGGACAGGATAAACTACTTTGTTTTTCACAAGTACTTACCCTGAAAATGAGCAGCCTTCTCAGAAAGAGTAGTGGCTCTAGGCTCAGGAGAAGATTTAGGAACAACGTCTGAAGACGGAGGAGGAACACTCATTGAGTCTTCAAGCACTGGCTCGACTGGAACGCTTGTTGATGCAGTTGGAGTGGATGAAGGAGTACGCCTGCGTGCTAGCGATACTTCTTCTTCTTCTACTTCTTCTTCTTTGTTTACATGGAAGATAAACGCTGGAGGGGGAGAGGGTGATTTAGGAGAAGAAGCGGGAGACTTCTGTTTCTTCTTGGGCTCCGACTTCTGCTTCTTCGCTGGTTTTGATGGCTCAGCGACTTTCAATGTGATTTTTCGTTTGGGTCACTTAACCACCACTTCTTCTTTTGATGAAGATGATGATGAAGACGAAGACGCTTGTTCTTCATCATGACTTCGAATAATTCCTTCGGCAAGAAGTCGCTCACGCTCGTCTTTGGGAACCGTTGCTCCACCGCGCTTCCATGGCCTTAGCAACTCGCCAATCATTTTCTTTCCATAAAACTTTAGCGCAGGTATTTTCTTTTTAGCGGAATTGGTGTAACCGCTAGTGCTAAGAATTCTACTTAAGACAATCCCGTAAGGCTTGGAATTTACAGCTTGGCCTTCGCTTGCTTGAAGCGATTGAACACATAAAGTGACCAATTTATCTTCAGCTTGGTCAGAATGGCTACCATCATCTTGTACTGGAGATTGAAAACTTTATTGAAGCTTCCCTTTCTGCATTCGATCAACTTGGCGCATATGTCCGCAAGAATGACATACTCGCCCTTCATATCATTTTTCTTGAAGTTGGGTTCGTAGGCAGCCTCAACTTCATCTTTTTTGATTAAAGTCCATACCTTTGTAGCATCACCAAGAGTCACATTTTCTACTTCGGTACCATCACTTGGCAAATTTATTAGAGAAGAATCAGAGAATGGGTGAGGACGAAGGTCTCACGGGCGAAAGGAAAGATGCAGGAAATGGAGTTTCCGTTGTCGGAAATTTTTGCATTTTTGAAGAAAAAGAGGGTTTCTTCCTCAAAAAGGTTGAAGATGGCAGTTATCATATCGCGAAAACCAGATTCTTGACCAAGAGGAAGAACAGTCCGAAGAGGGAAGTTCTGGTTATCGAAGAGATAGTCCCAGTTAACAAGAAAGCTGGCGTTAACAGTGACTGGTTTCTCTGATTTGGAAGATTTTTCGGCAGCAGACTTGGATGATTTGGGTGCCATTGATGAAAGATTAAAGCTTTGCTAGAGGAGAGAAAATATAATCTTTTTGCCTTAGAGAGAGAACTTTTACAGTAGAGAGATTTGGGAGTGATAAAGTTTTACTGTAAAGGTTGTGAAGAATTTAAATAGGAGGCAAAAATATCTCCTCAACTGGTAGATAAATGACACGTGTTCAGAAGTTAATTTTGAAAATAGCAAAAAGTAAATCTGAGCCGTTTATTCATAAAGACGGATGTCAAAAAGTGCGGTAAAATGGGTAACTACTGTGGAATATAATGGTTTGAAATCCGCAGTTACTTTTTCAAAGACGTTTGAATAAATTTGAAATTTTCAGCTTGAAATACACGCGCCTGATAGTACACTGACACGTACTCAGACTGGTGCAGTTACTGAACCGCCTAGTTTTTTGATAGAATCATTAATCGTCAGTTTGATGTGATAAGCACGTGTGGGCAGTTGTCAAATCTAATCTTTTGGACTTATCCACACGCTACTTTCAACTATGAAAACTATGCATGAGTTTCAGAAAAAGGTTACTTAGCGTTAAGGTGGGAATCTTTTGAACGCTGAAGTCTTTTTAAGAACAAAATTTAATTTCTTAAAGTTAAAGATAAAATCAACCGCTTGGATTTAAAAGACCTTCTCATTTATTAGAGATTAATTTTGTCATGCATAATAGATAAGCGCTAGTGATCAATGCACAAATTTTCAAAATCAATTTTGATCACAATCGCTCATGAATTGAGATAAGTATAATTTTTAAAGTTTCCCCTAAAATTAATAACTTATTAATTTTTTTATTTTTTTTAAAGAAAATTTAGACATAATTATAAGGTGGATTCCCCCTGGAGTATATGCCTATAAAATATGATGCTCTATGATTTAAGCGTTTAAATCAATCATACCTAATTCACTTCTCAAAGTGAGAAAGCGTTGTTCGTTGAGAGATTTGGTGAAGATATCTGCCAATTTTTTGTCAGTTCCAATGAAGTGCATGGAGATATCCTTCTTTTGAACATGGTCACGCAAGAAATGGTATCGAATGTCAATTGTTTAGTTCTAGAATGAAGAACAGGATTTTGGGTCATAGCTAAAGCACTTTGGTTATCACAATGGATTGGGGTAGGACCTAGGATTGTTCCATAATCTCTAAGTTGTTGCCTCATCCAAAAGATTTGTGAACAACAGCTCCCAGCGGCTACGTACTCTGCTTCAGCGGTAGACATTGCTATGGATTGTTGTTTCTTACTATGCCACGAAATTAGTCTATTACCTAGAAATTGACATGTACCACTAGTGCTTTTTCTATCTATTTTGCATCCTGCAAAATCTGCGTCTGAATAACCAATTAGTTCAAAAGGAGAGTCCCTTGGATACCATAATACCACATTTTGTGTGCCTTTTAGGTATTTAAGGATTCTCTTAGTAGCATTTAAGTGTGATTCTCTTGGATCAGCTTGAAAGCGTGCACACATGCATATCTAAAACATAATATCGGGTCTACTAGCGGTAAGTTAAAGAAGTGATCCAATGATACCTCTATAGTTAGTGATATCAATTTTCTTTCCACTTTCATCTTTATCTAACTAAGCGGCGTTTGACTCATTGGAATTTTTGAAGATGATGCATTTTCCATACTAAATTTCTTAATCATATCACGTGTGTATTTAGCTTGGTTTATAAATATACCATTAGGAAGTTGTTTAACTTGTAATCCTAAGAAGAAAGTTAATTCACCCATCATGTTCATTTCAAATTGATCTTGCATCATTTTCGAAAATTTCTCACACAATCGCTTATTAGTAGACCCAAATATAATATCATCAACATAGATTTGGAGTAAGAGAATATTTTCATTATGGGTAATTTTAAATAACGTTGTATCAACGCTGCCTTTTGAAAAGCCTTTACCTATAAGGAAGATAGAGAGAGTGTCATACCATGCTCTTGGTGCTTGTTTAAGTCCATAGAGTGCCTTATCCAATTTGTAGGTCATACTTTTGCCATGGTTGTTGATGAATCTTGGAGGTTGCTTCACATAGACTTTTTCTTGGAGTTTACCATTCAGGAATGCACTTTTCACGTCCATTTGGTATACTGTGAACTTGTTGAATGCGGAAAATGCTAGGAACATCCTAATCGCTTCAAGACGGGCTACTGGGGCATACGTTTCATCAAAACCAATACCTTCTTCTTGACAATAACCCTGAGCGACTAATCTGGCTTTGTTTCTTATAACAATGCCATCTTCATCCATCTTGTTCCTAAAAACCCATCTAGTTCCAATAGCTCCTTGGTGAGTTGGTCTTGGTACTAGCGTCCAAACTTTGCTTTTGTCAAATTGGTTAAGCTCTCCTTGCATCGCTTCTACCCAACTTGAATCACTGGGCGCTTCATCCACTATCTTTGGTTCTATTTGAGATAGGAAACTTGCGAACATGGCCTCATTGATTGTAGCGGACCTAGTTCTAACAGGTGCTTCAATATCTCCAATTACTAACTCTGGTGGATGGTCTCTTAGCCATTTACGATCTGGGTGGAACGGGTTGAGAGATTCTTGATTGTTAGTCACTTGACCCTTATTTGTCTCTGGTGCGGTCGCTGCATCATTCACTGTTCCAATTTGCTCTTGATCATCATTCACTTCATCATCATCAGCGATTCTGATATTATCCTTATTAGTAACCTCATGAGTAATCTTAAGAATAGGCACAAAGATCTCATCGCCCTCATCATCATCACTATCATCACAAAGATTGATTTGTGACGCTTGTCGGGTAAGATCTTCAATTCCTACATCATCAGGATTAACCTTACTCGGTTCTTGGTTAGCATCATCAAACACAACATGAATGGAATCTTCAACCTTCTATTTGATCTTATTTAGGATGCAAAAACTCTTTCCGTTCTTGGCATAGTCTAGAAAGATTCCCTCATCCGCTTTAGGATCAAATGTCTTTAGGCTGTGGGATCCATTGTTATGAATGAAACATTTTGAACCAAATACATGAAGATATGAAACGTTAGGCTTACGTCCCTTCCACAACTCATATAGAGTCTTCTCATGTTGCTTGTTGATCATACACCGGTTCTGAGTGTAGCAAGCGGTATTGATAGCTTCGGCCCAAAACCTTTGAGGTAGCTTAGACTCTGCAAGCATTATCCTGGCAGCTTCTTTAAGCGTTCTGTCCCGTCTCTCGGTAACTCCATTCTGTTGAGGTGTTCTAGGAGCAGAATACTCATGAAGTATTCCAAAATCTATACAAAACTTCTCAACAAATTGGTTAGTAAATTCAGTTCCTCTATCGCTTCTGATTTTCGTCACTTTTAGATCTTTATAAGTTTGCAATTGACGGATTAGCGATGTGAGCTTGATACTAGTTTCATCTTTGGTCGCTAGGAATTCTACCCATGTATGGCGAGAGAAATCATCAACCATTACTAGCTAGTACTTTTTACCACTAACGCTCATAATTTGAATAGGACCAAACAAATCTAGATGCAATAGTTCAAGAACTCTAGAAGTAGATAGACATGGTTTCTTCTTAAAAGATGATTTAACTTGTTTACCCATTTGACATGCATCACATAAGCGATTCTTTTGAAAGGAACCCTTAGGTAATCCCTCTACAAGATTTAGCGATATTAATTGAGAGATTGCCTTAAAATTGAGGTGATTCATTTTTCGATGCCATAACCAACCCAATTCATTTTGACTTTTAGAAACAAAGCATGTGGGGTTGTTATAAATTGTAGAATCCCAATATACTAAATAAACATTATTTGTTCTTTTTCCTCTTAATTTAGTAGACTTAGTCTTAGCGTCGTTAACATAGCAGAAGTTGCTTGAAAATTTTACTTCAAAGCCTTTATCACAAAATTGACTAATGCTTAACAAATTATGCTTAAGACCCTCAACATAATATACATCACTGATCATGATGTTCCCCCTATGCATGATACCTATACCTTTGGTTTTACCTTTGGATTTATCACCGAGTATAACTTGAGGACCGTTGGTTACACGATAATTGACCAAGAGATCCTTTGATCCAGTCATATGCCTTGATGACCCACTATCGAAGTACCAAACAGAAGTATCGGTGTTGGCTCTAGGTACCTGCATTAAAGGATAATTCTAAGTCTTCTTAGGTACCCATGTTGTCTTGGGTCCTTCATTTTTAGTGATTTTGGTTTGAATTAAAACTTTAGGAACCCATATTTGCCTAGTCTTCATTGTAGGAAAACTGGCCTTCTTGGGTTTCACATTGTGTTGTGTGTGATTTTTGGGTGTATAGTAATATCCTTGATTATAATAGTAATCATAATCATAGTTATCATAGTAGCGATAATATGATCTAGATCGTTGTGGATATTGACTCTGGTATTTCCTTGGCACTGGCTTAGGGTGCACTTTTGTTGTTTGACGCTTAGCGCTTGATTCACAGTGGTCAGGTTTATCCTTAGCCTTTTGAGCATTTGGATGAACCCGTCTTTGTGGATTATTTGCTTTTACCTTTCCCTTGCCTGGGTTAGCTTTGGCTTTCTCATTTGGCCTCGTACCATTGTCGCTTGGTTCATTTAGCGTTTGTCCTTGTGAACCTTTCTCAACAAAGAAAACACCCATTCCTTTGTTATTCGCCGTAACCTCAGATGCTTTTGATTTTTGACCAAATTTATCACACCCTAAACTGGTCCTTTCACCAAAAAGTCTGGTTACATTAGTCACATTATCTAAGTTTCTTGATGCTTTGGATAATGATGAGATGAGCTGCTCTGATTTGGCAAGTCTAGCGGTCAAATCAGCTTCTCTCTTGACTATTATATCAAGATCACTTTTCAATTGAGTAATCTCACTCTCAAGTGATTGGTTATTCTCAATGCATTGTTTCTGAACTTTCAACTCTACTTTGAGCGTTACTTTATCTCTTGTGAGTGATGAGATAATAGCGAGATCATTTTGATATATTTTGGCGGCATCTTGACAATCTTTATAATATTCATTGACTTTGTCAAGTAATTCATCATACGAAAGAGGATGAGATAATTCAGTGGTTACCTCTGGTAGCGAGTCGTCGACGCTTCATCATCTCTTGCCATAAGACAAATCAACGTTGAGTCGCTTGTTGGTTCATCATCACTACTTTCATCTGATGATTCCAAATCCTCTTCAGGTGCGGAGAATGGTTCAGATTCCGCTAGCAAACCTTGTTGACGAAGGTTGCTCCTGAATTGGTTTCTATCCATATAGTCTTGCCTTGTGGGCTTAGAAACATTTGGATAAGGGCAATTTACTTGGTAGTTCCTTGGTTTCCTGCAATTATAACAGAAATTAGTTTTCATTTTTTGTTCAGTGGTTAATCGCTTGGAAATGACTGGCGCTGAGAGATTCTGAGTAGCAATTGTAGGCGCTTGGTAAGAAACTGGCGCTACTGATTGAGGTGCTGAGTACACTGGCGCTTGATACTGAGTCGTTGGTGCAGGGAGAGGAGTTTGAAATGAAGTTTGTCCAATAGGATTTCTCTTTTCATATCTTAGAAATTTCTTAAATTTCTTGACCAATAGAGCCATCTCTTTTTCCTCATTGGATTCTGTTGATTTCTCCTCACTAATCGCTTTACCCTTGCTTTTGGTGGTAGCGATTAATGCTCCAGATTCAGTCGCTGAAGTCTATGTGTCATTGACTTCACCCAATTCAAATTCAAATGCCTTTAATTCTGAGAATACATGTTCTGGAGTAAGGGTCTCCAATGTCTGAGATTCTCTCATAGCAACAGTCTTAATCAAATACTTGCTTGAAAGACTTCTAAAAATCTTATTAACCATTTCCTTATTGGTCAATTCTTTATTCAATGACGCTAACTCTGTAATGAGCATAGTAAACCTTGCGTCCAATTGTTCTAGCGTCTCGTTGGATTGCATCTTGAAATGTTCAAATCTTTGCATGGCTATGGAGAGCTTATTCTCCTATATCTGTGCTGAACCTTCACACACTATAGCCAACTTATTCCATATTTCTTTGGAAGTTTTACATTGCTTGATCTTGTTGAATAATGCATCATTGTCTCCTAACGCTGAGTAAAGTGCACTTCGTCCAACATTATCTAGATTTGCTCTTTTCCAATCATCAGCCGTCTATTCTAACTTCGATTTCTCGACATATCCATCTAGAGTGGCTTCATCAGCTCCAGGTGCCCGAGTTATCACTTTCATGATCTTAATGGGGCCATATGAAATTACATCACACATTTCATTATCGCAAAAACATAAATACGCGAATGCTCTAAGTTTGCAAGAATCATAGTTTGACTCTACCAACTTAGGCATTTTGTTAAAAGCCATAATGAGATGTTTCGAGAGAGAGAGTTTTAAAAACGACTAAGTTTTTTTTTTTTTAGAAAGATGGATCTAAACAAGCAGTTACGCTCGAAAACGCTTAGGTTTCTACTTTAACCGCTCTGATACCACTTGGTGGTCCCAATTGGCATACGAAAGGGTCTTGAAGGGGGGGGGGGAAGGGGGTTGAATAGACCCTGAAGTCTTTTTCGACTTTAAAAATTCGTATCATTTTTAAAGATTAGAACACTTAGAAAGCTGAGCGTTTGGATCAGACGCTTCAGTAAATATAACTTAGACTTAGTGATTTTAGCAATTTACCAAAGTAGGGTAAGACTTAAATCACTTAATCAGGGTTAGCAAAGCGGAAATGATTTTAAAGCTTTAGCATTCATTTTTGGTTAAATAGTCGCTTAGCAGATTGACTTGTCTTTTACAGAATAGATAAAATAATATGAAACAAGACAATAATAAAAGTAAATGACACAAGATATATAAGGTTCACTAGGTGATGTAATCCCAGCTACGTCCTTCTTCTCCTTTTTCATTTGGAGGGAATTTACTAAAATGATTATCAAAGAATCACACAGAATCTTCTACAAGATAGTAAATAGGTGTAAATGATCTCGGGCTTCTTGATCACACAGATGTCAGCACCAATGAAGATCTTCTTCTACAAGCTTTTCTCACTCAGAAATACTATCTGTTTCAACAACTTTCTCACTTAGATGAAAAATTGAGGGTTTTATCACAAGGGTTTGTTTGTTTTTGGAAAGATCAAACAACTTGGAATATCTCAGTAAGAGTTTAGGTTTCTTCTTTGGAAGATGTTTGAGATATTTTTGACTGTATGGAATGTATGTAAAAAGCTCGAAAGATTTTAGCTATGGAGTTTCTAAGCTTTTTCTTTAACAAATTTTTCTTGTGCATGTACGTATATATCTCTCTGCATATCATAGGCTTTGCTGGAAGTAAGGTATTTATAGGCAATTCTTGGGATCTGTCCGTTGGAGACATGTGAGAGCGTGCCTTTCACGTGGTGCGTGATTATACCTTTTCTCTGACATTCCTGAATTCCCGCTAGTTCTGATTGGACGGGAGTAACTATAAACTCTGAATTTTTGACAGTCTAGTCAAAAGGTGGCTTGTCCACAAGTCAAATTGGCTTATCATATTTAATGCTCTTATCAGGCATTTAATGCATTTGAATTTATTTTTCGTTGGAAATAAATGTCCGTTGAATGATTGCATTTAAGTCCTTCATGACTTGAGAATTTATTTCAGGTGAATCTGATACTGATCGCTAGAGTGCTTTGAGCGCTTGATCCATGAATCCTGAAATAGTCCTTTAGCGTTTGACCAACGCTAAGGATAAATCTTCATCTTTTTCTGACTTCAGACGCTGATCTTCAACTCCATCTCTAATAGGCTCACCTAGAATTCTATTAGCGATTCGGTATCTAATACTGAGTCTAAAATCTACAAAGATAAAAATTACAAGCCTAACAAAATTACATTCTTTCAAAAGCTTATACAATTGATCTATGAAACATAAACTTACATTATATTTTGGGGTTTAACATAAAATTTTATCTTGTCATCATCAAAACATCTAACATGAAATTTCCTAACACTTACGACCCTAGGGTCTTTCCAATTTTTGGTTAATTGTAATTTGGCCCTGTGGGGCTATTTTGTAATTTTATATTTTGGGTTTGAAATGCAATTGTATATATTTTTGGGCTTGGGCCTAAAAATGGATTTTTCAAAAATATGGATTTTATTATGAATAATTATTTGTGGATGTCTATTCATCTCCCAATTTGTTGGCCACTCAACTTTAATCATTACTTGTGGTGTCTATTCATCTCTCAATTTGTTGGCCACTCAATTTTAATTAATATAGTTTATTCTTATTATAATGTAATAAACCTTTGAAATTATTGTTTTGTGCCTATAAATAGGCTATGACATTGTATTGTAAATACACACAAGAATATCAATAAAAGAGTTCTCTACTTAATTATCTCATTTTATTCTCTCAATTTCATAATATTTGAGTTTATTTCATAACACGTTATCAGCACGATCCGTCTCAAGGTGTTAATCATTTTGAAATTTGGCTAAAGCTATGCATGGGGTACTCAACGTATGATGTAAAATCCATTGAGAGATTTTCGTGAGTTATTATGAGTTTGTAAAGAAAATTGATGGACAGGATTTTTAAAACAAAGCAAGAAGAAAAGGTAAAGAAAAGGTACGTATATTTCAATATTTAACAAAAATAGAAATATGCAATAATTCTCTTGATGTTTGGAAAGAAGACATATGTATATGTGCATATATTTGATTAGTATTATTCTTTTGAATAATCCTATCATGTTGAAAATATTTTAAGAAGTTGAATGATTGTTATGTTATTCATTTTATACTTTGATAATAGTATTATATTGATGAATCTTGAAAAAAACTTGATTTTGTGACTCTTGATATTACGAGGAAAAATTATTTTTCTTGGGCGTTAGATGTTGAAATTCATCTTGATGCAAATAACTATACTACATTCCCTGAAGTGAATATGTTGAGCAATATATAAATTCATATATGCAAATAACTATACTCCATTCCCTGAAGTGAATGTGTTGAGCAATACATAATTATTTTAATCATGAGTCTCGTCCAACTAGTTCTGCTACATTCCCTGAAGTGAAAGTAGCAGCACATAACTATTTTAATCATTAAAGAAATCATGGACGTGGACGTGGTCGTGGATATGGTTATGGAAATCGTGGTGGTTATTCAAAGAATACATCTTTCCACCAGAAGTGGAAAAATAATGAAGAGAAACATGTAAGTGGCCAAAATAGCAAATTTGTGAAAAATTTATGCTATCGTTGTGGTAGTAAAGGTCATTGGTCATGTACCTATTGTACACCAAAACATCTTGTTGACCTTTACCAAGAATCGCTAAAAAGTAAAGGAAAGAAGATAGAAACAAATTTTGCTTTTGAAGAAGGTGATTCTGATCATAGCCATTTTGATGACACTCATTTAGATGTTACTGATTTCTTTGATGATCCTAATGGAAAAATTGATCACTTGATTGGAGATGGAAGTGTTCAAAAATAAATTTGTTAAGTTTTAATTCTAGTACTTTATAAATAAATATTTAAGCATGTTGTTTTCTTTTTAAAAATGAATTTATTCATAAGATTATCGTTTCTTATATTAAATACTATTGTTTGATATTGATTTATTTCTTTTTATGTTTCAATAAAGAATGAGTATTTACTCGATCAGCAACAACATCAACAATGAAATATATGTCTCGCTGATAGTACAACAACTCACACCATCCTCAAAAATAAAAAATACTTCTCTTATTTAGTAATGCAAGAAGCCAATGTTAGTACTATATCGGGTAGTGCAAAATTAATTGAAGGCTCCGACAGAGCTAATATATTGTTACCCGGAGGAACACAATTTTATATTGATGAAGCCTTATATTCTACTATGTCTCAAAGAAATTTACTAAGCTTCAAAGATATCCGCCGAAATGGATATCATATTGAGACAACAAGTGATGGCAATATTGAGTATCTTTACATCACTAATACAATATCTGGTAACAAATGTATATTGGAAAAGTTGCCAGCATTGTCTTCCGGTTTGTACTACACGCATATATCTACTATTGAAACATATATTATCGTAAACCAGAAGTTTACAAATCAAAATAAGTTTGTTGTTTGGCATGACCGGTTGGGCCATCCCGTATCAATTATGATGCGAAAGATAATTGAGAATTCATGTGGTCATCCATTGAAGAGCCAGCAGATTCTTCAATCGAATGATTTCTCATGTGCTGCTTGTTCACAAGGAAAGTTGATTATTCAACCATCAACAACAAAAGTAGGAAGTGAATCTCTTACGTTTTTGGAACGTATTCAAGGTGATATTTGTGGACCAATACACCCGTCGTGTGGACCATTTAGATATTTTATGGTTTTAATTGATGCATCAACAAAGTGGTCACATGTATCTTTGTTATCAACTCGCAACCTGGCGTTTGCGAGATTGCTTGCTCAATTGATTAGAATACAAGCACATTTTCCTGATTATCTAATTAAAAAGATACGCCTTGATAATGCGGGTGAATTTACTTCCAAAAACGTTCAATGACTATAGTATGTCTATTGGAATTGATGTTGAACATCCTGTAGCACATGTTCATACACAAAACGGTCTAGCAGAATCGTTTATTAAGCGTCTGCAGTTAATTGCAAGACCTTTACTTATGAGATCAAAACTTCCTATTTCTTGTTGGGGACATGCTATTTTGCATGCAGCAGCACTTATTCGCATAAGGCCAACAAGTTATCATAAGTTCTCCCCATTACACTTGGTTTTTAGTCAGGAACCAAATATTTCTCATCTAAGAATTTTTGGATGTGCGGTATATGTTCCAATTGCTCCACCACAATGCACTAAGATGGGTCCTCAAAGGAAATTGGGAATATATGTTGGATTCGAGTCTCCATCGATAATAAACTATCTAGAGCCATTGACTGGAGATTTATTTACGGCTCGATTTGCTGATTGTCATTTTGATGAATCAGATTTCCCAACATTAGGGGGAGAAAATAAGCAGCTGGAAAAGAAAATTAGTTGGAATGAATTATCTTTATCTCATCTTGATCCTCGAACAAAACAAAGTGAACTGGAAGTTCAAAAGATAATTCACTTGCAAGGTTTAGCTAACCAACTGCCAGACGCATTTAATGACCTAAAAAAAGTGACTAAGTCACATGTACCAGCTGTTAATGCTCCAGTAAGAATTGTTGTCCCTGAAGGTCACAGTAATGAGTCTACTGCACGCCTGAAGCGTGGTAGACCTATCGGTTCCAAAGATAGTCATCCTCGAAAAAGAAAAGGAGCTAAGAATTAAGATGGTCTAATCGAGGATAGAATAACTCCAGAAGAGTCCCCAGTCATAACTAATATTTCGGTTCCAGAAGAACCTCAGGTACCTAAAAATTGTGAAAATAATGAGATCTCAATCGATTATGTTATGAACGGGAAACGATGGAATCGAAATGAAGTCAACGTTGATGATAAATTTGCATATAATGTAGCGCTAAATATGATGAATGATAATGAGGATCAAGAACCAAAGTCTGTTAATGAATGTCGACAAAGAAATGATTGGCCAAAATGGAAAGACGCAATGAGGGCAGAGTTAAACTCACTTAAACCAACGAAAAGTTTTTGGACCTGTAGTCCGTACACCTGAAGATGTAAAAGTTTTGGACCTGTAGTCCGTACACCTGAAGATGTAAAAGTTTTTGGATTTGTAGTCCGTACACCTGAAGATGTAAAAGTTTTGGACCTGTAGTCCGTACACCTGAAGATGTAAAGCCAGTAGGATACAAATGGGTATTTGTGCGAAAACGAAATGAGAAAAATGAAATTGTAAGATATAAGACACGTCTTGTTGCCCAAGGGTTTTCGCAACGACCTGGCATAGATTATGAGGAGACTGATTCTCCTGTGGTAGATGCAACTACTTTTCGTTATATAATAAGTCTGGCAGTGCATGAAAAATTTGATTTGCGTCTAATGGATGTTACAGCCTATTTGTATGGCTCGCTTGATAATGATATATATATGAAAATCCTTGAAGGATTTAATATGCCTGAAGCATATAAATCAAGTTCTGGAGAACATTATTCAATTAAATTAAGTAAGCCATTGTATGGACTGAAACAATCTGGACGAATGTGGTATAATAGTTTTAGTGAATATTTGTTGAAGGAAGGATATAAGAATGATCAAATTTGTCCTTGTATTTTCATCTGGAAATGAGTTTGTTATAATTACAGTTTATGTTGACGATTTAAATATCGTTGGAACTCCTGAAGAGATTTCAAAAACTGTTAATTGCTTAAAGAAAGAATTGAGATGAAAGATCTTGGAAGAACAAAATTTTGCCTTGGGTTGCGAATTGAATATTTAAAGAATGGAATTTTTGTATATCAAGACGCTTATATATCAAAGGTGTTAAAACGATTCTATATGGATAAATTACATCCATTGAGCACCCCGATGGTCGTAAGGTCACTAGATGTGAACAAAGATCCTTTTCGACCTCGAGAAAGTGATGAAGAACTACTTGGTCCTGAAGTACCATATCGAAGTGCAATCGGTGCACTAATGTATCTTGTTTGTCATACTCGACCTGATATAGCATTCGCTGTTAATCTATTAGCAAGATATAGTTCTTCTCCTACACGAAGGCATTGGAATGGGGTTAAACAGGTACTCCGCTACCTTAGAGGAACACTCGATATGGGCTTGTTTTATTTTAATGTACCCAAGTCCGAATTGGTTGGATATGCAGATGCTGGATATATGTCTGATCCTCATAATGGTCGTTCACAAACGGGCTATTTATTTACATGTGGTGGCACAGCCATTTCATGGCGATCTATGAAACAAACTATATCGGCCACATCATCTAATCATGCAGAAATCTTGGCTATTCACGAGGCAAGTCGAGAATGTGTTTGGTTAAGATCCATGATTCAACACATTCGAGGGATTTGTGGTTTATCTTCTGGAAAAATGATCCCGACGATCTTATATGAAGATAATTTCGCATGTATCGCACAATTGAAAGAAGGGTACATTAAAGAAGATAGAACAAAACATATTTCACCAAAGTTCTTTTTCACTCATGATCTTCAAAAGAATGGTGATATTAATGTTCAACAAATCCGTTCCAGTGATAATCTTGCTGATTTGTTCACCAAGGCACTTTCCACAGCAACGTTTGAAAAACTAGTCTACAATATTGGAGTACGTAGACTTAAAGATCTTGACTGATATTGTCATGAGGGGGAGATAATACGCGTTACACTCTTTTTCCCTTAACCAAGGTTTTTCCCACTGGGTTTTCCTGATAAGGTTTTTAATGAGGCGGCATCTGATTGCGTATTTTGATATGTACTCTTTTTCCTTCACTAGGTTTTTGTCCCATTGGGTTTTTTCTAGTAAGGTTTTAACGAAGCATATTTTTAAGTGATAGACATTCAAGGGGGAGTATTATGAATAATTATTTGTGGATGTCTATTCATCTCCCAATTTGTTGGCCACTCAACTTTAATCATTACTTGTGGTGTCTATTCATCTCTCAATTTGTTGGCCACTCAACTTTAATTAATATAGTTTATTCTTATTATAATGTAATAAACCTTTGAAATTATTGTTTTGTGCCTATAAATAGGCTATGACATTGTATTGTAAACACACACAAGAATATCAATAAAAGAGTTCTCTACTTAATTCTCTCATTTTATTCTCTCAATTTCATAATATTTGAGTTTATTTCATAACAGATTTTTATTTATATTTTGAAAAGACAAAATAAAATTGGTATTTTATTAACTTTTGAAATTAAAATAAAATTGAGTTTTTCGAAAAAGGGCTTATTCGTGGATTTTTGAAAATGTGGTTGCTTTTAATTTAAATTTTAAAACGACGAAATAAAATTGGTATTTTATTGACTTTCAAAATTATAATAAAATTGAATTTTTTAAATTGTCCAAAATATGGATTTTCATTTAAATTTTGAAAGGACGAAATAAAATTGGTATTTTATTGACTTTCGATATTAATATGAAATTGAGTTTTTAAAATTTGGGGCCTTTATAATTAAGTGAAGAAGTGGACTTCTTCGTGGACTTTAAAAAAATATGAGTTTTATTTGAATTCCAAGTATGAGATAAAATTGGTATTTTATGGATTTTCGAAATTGAATAAAATAAATAATTTTTGAAATTAGGATTTTTCGGATTATATGGGAAAGTGGACTTTTTCATTGCTCTTTCAAAACGAGTATTTATTATTTAGTTTTTGGAAAATTAATATGACATTAATTGATTCCCAGAATAGAATAATATTAGAGTTTTGAAAATTGAATTAATCTTCGGATTAATGGAGAAATAAGTTTTTCCATGGGATTTTCTCAAATTTGTTTTTAGAAAATAATTAATTGGTCCACTGATTGAATTAGATTATCCTTAATTAAAGACGGTAAATTTATATTTATGAAAGCATGATGCGAGCATGTATTGTGTGATTATGTGGTCATCCGGATGGAGCCATAGACTAGTCGTTTTAATTTGAGGCCTGCGTGCCATGTTTTCATTTTATGTACATGAGAGGGTGAAGTTTCTTTTTCTATTGTATTGTTGTAATTTGAAGACAAAGACGAAGACGAAGACATCTTGAAGACGATGATGGAGACGTTCAAGCTCGAGGAGCCGTGAAGACCTTAGTATAGGGTCCGGGTCCTTAGATTAGATTGGCCAACACCTTGATGGCTCGGGGTGTTTTAGGATTGGCTTGACTAGGGTCACATTTACCGCTTTGTGTATAGCATGCTTCTTGTTATTTATCGTTACTATCTTATATATGGTATGCTATGTTGCATGATCACCTAAGAAATATAAATAACTGAAAATGAGACCTTGTATGTGAAAACCCCATATCCATATTAAGTCCTTAAGTGGATAAATTAGGGGCCAGGAAGCTCCTTGATTAGGTACAGTGCCTTCCATCATTAGATGTGAGAGGGAATAACGTGGCTTGTCATATTGTCTCACAAGTCATGGAATGGTGGCAAGTTAAGTGTACTAATCTCACAAGTAGGCCTTCTATATGATAGGTGGTCATACTTGAAGTGCAAACGGGTGTCAGTTTCGCTAAGGAGTCATCCATGAGTCGTGGGACCACCTAGCTACTGTTATGCTGTGAAAATTTGATGGGTCAGACTTAAACGCAGACTAGTGTACGATTGCATCGTGTTCTCGGGACGTACATGAAATGTGAGGCAAACATCTCGAGAACCACCTGGATGTGGATGGTCCGTCGCTCCTGAAAAATGTTACCACCCATTGTCTCACGAGTCGTGGAATGCGGTCGGGACATTTGACGCTCAAGCCCACTGGAAATTGTTACATTCCCTATCTTCTGTCAGTGGGGTGATGGAATTCGAAAAGCAGTGGGAGCACACGTGGTGTTAAAATTTCCATAATATCATGTGAATATAATCTATGATTGAATACTAATGTTTTTCCGTTTTTGCAAAGTAACAGTCAAATGGCTAAAACTCCACTCTCGGTAATCCATGAAACTAATAAGCACAATGGTCCAAACTTCCCTGACTAGTATCGCAGCTTTAAGATTGTGCTGCAATCTGAAAGTCTTGACTACATCTTAACACAGCCTATTGAGCCTGCACATGAGGCAAGTGCTCCAAGGGTTGCTCATGATGAGCATGAGAAATGGCGCAAAGACGATATCTATGTGCGTTGTCTCATTCTGGCCTCCATGACTAATGAGTTACAGAGGCAGTTTGAGACTGTGGAACACGCATCAGAAATTTTTGCTGCACTGGAAGAGCTGTATGGCGTTAAGACACACCGTGAGAGGTTTTCCATCTTTCGCAAGTTGTGGAGAGCTTGCATGACTGAAGGAACAGTGGTCACCAACCATGTGTTGAGAATGATTGCCTTGGTAAACAAACTCAACGATATGGAAGTGCCGATAAATCCTGACTTGGCTATTGATTTTGTAATTTAGTCGCTCTCTCCTATCTACGATCAATTCATAGTGAATTTCAACATGAACCAATTGGTTGCCACTCTTCCTGAGTTGTTGGACATGTTGCGCACTACTGAGCCAACAGTCAAGAAGGCTAAGCCTGTGCTGCTTGCTAACACTTCTTCATCCCCCGCTTTTGATAAGAAGAAAAGCAAAGAGAGAAATAAGAAGAAGAAATGCAACGAACTGCAAGCAAAGGGTGATATCAAGAAAGAGAAGTGCTTTACCTACAAGAAGAAAGGACACTGGAAAGATCAATGCCCTGAGCCTCCTCGTGAGCGCACTAAAGTTACATTTGTTGTAAAGTTAACTTGTTAGTTAACTGTGCTTCTTAAGTGTCATGACACTGTTAGGGTACTCACTTATGCAATGGATTGCAGATGGTGGGAAGAAGCAAGGAATAAATAAATGAGGACATAATCCTGAAGATGCCAAGGAAGCGTCTGTCGCAGCCAAGACTGAAGGACGAAGAAATCATTTACTTTTTTGTTTTTATGTGACAAAGTTTTTGGAAGAATGTTTTGTGATGTTTTTGAATAAATTTGTGAACCTCGTTTTTTACTCCACCTTGGTTTATGGGTGGATATTCAATGTTTTATTAAAATGCATTTTATTATTTATGATTCTACAATTAATTCTTATGACATTCTATCTTCACGACATTTGACTCATATGACACAACAAATGTATACATTGATCTAGCTGCCAAGGTAAATGTGACATGGAAACCACACATATCAAGGATGTGAAAGGTATTGCTTATGTCAAGCATACAATGGGAGGAATTGAGGATTGTAGATACTCTTGTCTTGTGTTTACAAGTATCCTAAGGAAACTTAGGAATAACGTGTTCGTCACACCTTGGAACGAAAGGGATAGTTTCATAATATCCTACCTTTAAGGTGAAGGATTTTTTTCTATGAAAGAATGGGGATAGTAATAGGTATACAACTGGCTTGTTAGTATCATATGCTGGCAACGTTGTGTAAGTAACGTACATAGGATCATCATCTCAATTTTTGATATGGATGAAAAGGGAAAATCGCCCTAATTGCACGAGATAGCAATATGTGTGGGCCATTGGGTTGCCATACTCTTTTTCTGTCCAAACGCATAGATAATATATTGACTAAGCTCAACATGAAAGAATTAAAAGGTAATTCTTCCTATAAAGCATAACCGAAAGGTACATGCAATTCTATGGGTTGGAATTAGTGTTGACTAATACATCTCATGTATATAGTCGAACCCCTATTTGATCCAATGGATTGGATTGGTGTTGTTCATTGGAAAAATAACATGGGAAAATTGGAACTAGAATCTCTAGTCTTAAGACATGAACTTAAGTGATGATCGAGGATTTGTTTGTGCCAAGTGAGAGAGTAAAAGTTGAGGACATCTCTTGAGAAGAGGTAAAGGCTAACTCTACCATTTAAAACATGCATTAGAATGTGGTGATAAAAAGTATCTAGATGAGTGGATCTATGAGGTTCTACCAATCGATTATCAAGTACATAAGTATTATGATTATCAATAAGGGTGTGAGCTCTTAAAAAGGAGCAAAGGTCTCTCCTACTGTCTAAACACACCTTGGCGAAGCGAATAATCTGAGAGATTATTTGATCAGAGTCGACGTTCGAATGGAATAAGTCAACTCGACGAAAACGTGCCAAACCCCCTTTCACCAAAACCCTTGAGTAGTAGCTGTGTTCAATAGGTCATCTGGATGATGGACCTGTGTGGGAACAGTAGGCTCTTGGGCAAGTGGGAGATTGAAAGTGTTATATGCACACCGAGCCATCTGTTGGCTCGAACATTAACACTATGTCAGTCTTATCATTTAGATTATATCAAACTTATTACGAAATGCTTATTTATTGTTGACTACTTGTGTAAGTATAGATAAAGATCCCATGGATTACATATGGTTAGGGGAGCGGTCAGGATACCTATGGAATGCTCTAAAAGACCGTAATCCTAAATATACATTCCAAGTCATAGAGGCTGTGAGATGTGGGATATCACTGGCCTCACCAACACTTGTTTGTGTGTGTAACTCTTCGAAGAGGTTGACGCCTTCCATTGTCAATGGCTAGTATAGCCAATACATGCATGAAGATTCATACTTTAGGTTAGTATGAAATTGAACGGCCCTGCAAGGATTTTTCGTTGGTGTTGTCGAACTTGGAGTCCTTTGGTTTCGTAGTGTGAGATAATACTTAGACCTGAGATGTCATTGGAAAGGGTACTACTCACTATGGTTTGATATGCACGTGCACTCCAGGAGAGTCATACGGCGTGTATGTTGGGTATAGTCTGGTAGTACGGCGAAACAAGTGACATTCGAAAGGGATTCATCCAAGGTCATGAGTACTTGGTATTTCCTATATTGTTAAGTGAAGCTAAATGATCGAAAAGTCTCTGGCCAGAGCATAGTCTTATAAGAGGGATTGGTGATCCCTGCTTAGAAGATCGGATCATAGTGAAACCAACATAGTCATAGTTTTCGAGGCTGTTAGGGTTTCGACTGATAGGTGCCTTAGGTTAATTGGTGAAATTAATTCAAGGCCTAGTTAATTATTGTGAATAATTAATCTAGCCTATGGAAGAACTTATTGCTAGCTTGTTAATGAGTTTAAGGGGTCACACACAATACTTAGTGTAGTACCTATTGGCTAGTTGATTTTTTGTGAATTAATAGAGAGATTAATTAGTTGGAATTAATTAATCGGGAAAAAAGAATAATTTAATTAAGTGGTCTTAATTAAATAATAGTCTTATAATTTAATATTAAAATATTAAATTGGGAAAGACAAATTATTTAATGGTCTAATTAATTAATGTGTGAAAGAGAAAATAAATAAATAAATATATATATATATATATATGTATATATACACGTTGGGCGTGTATGTATATAGATTTGGTGGAGGATTTTTTTATCTTGGTCACCAAGTCTATGTATATATATATATGTATGTAGATTTAATATATATCTTATTAATATATTTGGTATATTCTAATTAATTAGGTAACTAATTGATATGGAAAGATCTTACAAATATATTAGGATAGATATTGAAGATATGGCAAGATCTAATTAATTAGTTAATTGACTAATTATATGGAAAAGATCTATTGGATAGATATGGAAATATCTTATTAGTTGGAAAGATATCCAATTAATTAATGAAGAGAGTTTGAGAAAGAATGGAAACTAAATAAAATAAAATGACACATACACGGATATATATCACACGCCTATTTAGGCAAAATGTGAACACACACACTAGGCGTGTGTGTGTAGGGCGTGTATGCCCTATGTATATATATATATGTGTGTGTGTTGTTGTTTTAATGAATTAAGTTTTTTCTCTCAAGAGTTTTTCATAAGCTAAAAATCAAAAGTTTTGAAGTTTCAATTCTTTCTCTCCATCTCTTCCACCTCTTTCATATCTATTTCTTCCAACTCATGTGTTGAGTGTGAAGCACACCAAAAGGTATCCCTACCCTTTTTTCTCATAAGACAAAATTCGATATTCTCATGGCTAGCACTGGTGGAGATAATTGAGTGTACGAGCTAAGGCGTGGATAAACTTAGAAGCACAACACTTGGGGCACTAGGGCAAATCCATCCGGAGAGGTGTAGTAGGGAGTTGCTTAAAAAGACGTTGATGTTTTAAGGTCTTCAAGAGGTAAACACGAGAAAACTTATCTTTGGGATAGTTTTGAATCCAATAGTACCATGTCTACCTAGCTCTAATTTTGGTGATGTGGCTTTATTTTTTTAAATTTGTACCTTCCGTTGCGCTGGCGTCCCCAGGTGTTATACCGAGATTCCAACGATAACTATATGAAAATTCAAAAGTTTCTTTCTCAAAAAAATACAAATAAATTATTAGTTGTGGCCAATGACGGAGCCAGGATTTAGACTTTGTGTGTTGTGGGGCGGGGAGGGAGGAGGGCAAGACCGAAATGTTAAAAATATTAATATTTTAATATTTATTTTATATGCACATTTTTTCGGTTTCAATTTTTGTTTACATAATTAATTATGAAAACACAAGTGAACAACTCAAATATTGTATTTAAACACAAATTATGATATATCATATTTCAAAAATATACAAATCACTGCTAAGTAATACATATGTGCTATTTATTTTGTTATAGCTAGTTTCGGGCATTCTAAACTGTGCTCGACCTTTTTAATCTCTTGCTTAGTTAACATATTTTATACGAATACTATAAATATCCAAAATTCACAAATACATCAGCTACAAGAAATGAACATAAGTAAACTAGAAGAAAAGAGATACATATTTTGCAAATCCTAATCACACAATTCGTTATTTTATATCTCAATGGCTACTTTACTTCTCAAATCTAAAAAATAAATTTAATCTCATTGCCAAGAAAGAGAGAGCATTCAACGTCACCTCAATTGAACAAAAAAAATTGCAGTTTACAATTCAAAAAACATTATTAATTATTCATATTACATATTACCTATATATAATTTTCCCTTGAGCTCCCAATTTTTTTCTTCATTATTCTATATTTATACTCATTTTGTACAAGAGAAAACCCATGTTACTCACCATCACACACCTTTCTTCATTCATTCTTCTTAGCACTTATATTTCACTAGTAAATTCTTGTTTTATAGATGCTCATCATCTATTTGTTGAAATTTCTAAGTCAAATGAAATTTCTTGACTATAGTTTAGACTTTAAAATAACACATATTAAATGTTTAACAATATATCAATATTGTATTCAAATATACAACACCTTGATAAGCTTTGAAATGAGAGAATTAACATATTTTGGTAGCATAATTTAAAGGAAATAAAAGCTAAAAGTTCTTTTTTTCCTCTCTTTGTTTTGATAAGAACAAAAGAAACAGTGTGCATTTACCGAAATAAAAAAGCAGCAGCGTGCTTTTGGATGTGAACAAGAGGAAAATCTGATGCTCATAGGCTCATGATCTTAAAAAATGGTTGATAGACTTTGAACAAATCATGAGTGATGAGAAAATATAAAATTATAACAAGAATTTTAACTTAAAAATTTGATTGTGTTGCCCACTGGAATGTCCAACTGAGTAAACTGTTCTACTATATGGGTTTGAGCAAGCTTGTGGGTTAGGAATGTGAAATTAATTTTGCTTTTTGTTATTTTTGAAGGAGGGCAAAAATACAAATTTTTAAAAACCATCCATCCCTAATTGTGGCCCTGAATATATATTTTATCCACTGAATGTTTTTTATCAACTAATTCTATACTCCATTTCGGTATTTTTCATATCTCTCTTCCTCCCCTGACATAATCATAATAGTCGATTTCGAAGGGCCTAGATGTAATATAATGTTGATCGATATTTTAATTTTAAAGGTTAAAATTGAAGTTGCTCGCATTTTTAGATCATAGTTCATAGAGTTTTTATGTTCCATTTTTATTTAATGTTAGAATCACTTTATATTTTATTTTAGAAGGTATATTTTACTAGATTAGTTATAAAATATATTAGATATTATATAGATAATTAGTTTTATTTTTTTAGGAAGTTTATGTAGTTAATTAGTTAGAGATAGTATATTTACACTACATTTAAGTATTTTAAACTTATTGTTTAAAAAGAAAGATCTAAAAATGTTCAAACATTAGAAATTACGTAATAAAATATACTACAATAAAAAGTAATATTAGTGACAGAATTTGAAAAGACAATATCAATATTGTCATTAAATATACATAGTGAATGAAAAAAGATTTTGTTTTGTCACAATAAGGATTTTTAGTGACAAGAGTTTCTTTAAAGTTGTCACTAATTGTCAATAGTGACAATAATTTTCTTGTCCTTAATTATCAAGAGTGACAACTTTTATACAAATCTTGTCATTATTAAACATGTAAAACCTATTTTTGCGACAAGACAAACATTTTTGTTACTAAAATATTAGAATTAGTGACAACTTTGACATTATCACTTGACATTTTGTCACTAACGTCTTATATTTTCTAGTGATATTTATATCTTTCAACTCAATCTCAACCCCTTGGCTGAATTCCTAACTCTGTCTTAACGTGCAACTAACAAATTACATATGTAGAATTTCTTAACTATTCGTCGTTGAAGTAAAAATAAATTATAAAGACGTAAATGTACTAATAGTTAATAGTTCATGTAGTTTTATATTTGTATAAATTGAGCTCGTTAAAGTAACAAGTATTATGCTACAGTCTTTAAAATTTATTTTGGGTTTCACTTTTGTCCTTCAAGCTATTTTTGATGGCTTTTGGCTAGATTAGTTAGCATGTTCACTTCACAAGTCCACCAAAAACATGTGCACCTCACAATTTTCCCTAAAAATTGGCATGTTATATGCACATACTGCTCGTTCAGGCAAAAACTCACCAAAAAAATGGTTTGAAGGATGAAATTGAATAACAAATGAAACTTTAAGAACAATATGGTAACGTTTGGCCAAAAAGTAACGGACATGTGGCTTGCACATGTCAAATTTCGTGAAGTGACTAACTTTGGTACTCAAAGTGAGAGAAAAAGCTAATTTGATACCAAAAGTGAGACAAGTGAGAAGCCAGGTACCTATTGCGAACTAGCGCTATCGTACAGTACCAAAATTGCTATTTTTCCGACAGTTACCACATAATAGTCTCTCTTTGATGTTTGAACAACGACAAGCCAATGCTTATAACTATTTTGCCTTGAATGGTCACGCTCCTACGTTTTGGTTTGTACTTTGTATTTAGGGAAAATTACACACAGACCCCTCACTGTGCAATTACAAAAACTCCCCCTCAAAAATTTAAAATTACCAACACATTTCCTCAAGGGTCAATTTGTAAGATTTTCAGGGGTAAAATTGTATGAATTATTAAACACACAAGGGTGTAATTGTAAGAAATCCTTAAAATAAAGGAGTGTGTTGGTAATTTCCAATAAATGAGGGAGAGTTTTGGTAATTACACAATAAGTGAGGGGGTCTGTGTGTAATTTTCTTTTGAATTTATCAAAAATCCATTATCATTATTTTAGATGTTTGACTCTTTAATAGTCATTTTCCTTATATTATAGTCAATTAATGACGAGTCAATGTCTCATATTGTTTATGTGAATTTTATAAACTTTTACGTTTTAATTTCATTAAAGTATTTTCTTAGCATTTGATATTTAGAACGATTCTTTTATTTGATGTTAAAAAATAAATTATTTATCCATTATATATTTTATATGTAGACAATAAATATAATGATTCAAAAGTATATAGGTACATAGCAATCCAATTTAAATAAAATTGGATCGTCAGTAATATATTTATTTTTATTTTCAATTTTGATTTTTGAAATTATTTAATATTTGCATAAATAACATGTTTTTATTGTAGTTCAAATTCTTCTTCTCTAGAGTTATATAAAAATGAAACTTGTTTTGTCAATTATTTTTCGTGTTAGTTATTGTAAGAGAAAAGATTCAACAAATAAAATTTGACAATTTGTTTATTATTTTTATTGAGAATAGTTCTTTGTGCTTGTATGAATCTCATTTTTACTTATTGTATATAATATTTTTTCTTAAAGTAACAAAATCTTACACAATATTATCTGAATGTTGCCTATCCAATATAATTAGATTGTAGTTTACTGTATCTTTATTTACATGTCCCAAATCTTAATTTATTCAAGTTTTTAATATGAAATTTCAATTTAAGAATATATATAATTTTTAATAATTTTTTTAATTATGGGTTTTAGAATATCAATCTATATTTACTAATTTTTACATCATATCAATATACTGTTTCAAATTTAATTAGCTAAGATATAATTCCGTCAATAAATAATAATCAAAAGAATAAATAATTATTCTCATGAAGGCAATATTCAATATTTTTTGTCCTTTCTTCCTCATCAAATAAGTAAATTTATTCAACGTATACCTATGGTAATGAAATTTTTCTTCATATGTTTAATTAAAAAATAACATTTTTGCAAAAAATTATGGTGCTCACCCTTTCCTTGAATAGATCTAATAATTTATTTTTATAAAAAACGTGTGAAATATATTCTTCACTTAGTGTCTTTTCGTAAACTAAGCAGACTCAAGTGAAGAAAACCCCCAAAACCTAGCCTAAAAAAGCCCCAAAATCTGTCTTTTCCTCCTTTTTGGAAGAGTTAGCGTTTATTTCCCTCCATTTTCAAGGAAAAAGTGATTTTTGGCCCCAAAATAAAAAACTTAATGGACATGTGACAAATTGAAAGTTACAATATATAAATTGAAAATTTTGAAAAAACGTGGTATGAAAATCAAAATCACCAAGAACTACAAACCAAAAACGAGATTCTCTCTTAACCTTAATATGTTAAAATTCATTTGCAGTCAATAATACTGTGTTAATTTCATGTATCCTTTTTCTTCAACATTAAAAACAAAAAATTTGGGCATATTGAGAGAAAGGCAAAGAAATAATGGGGATATGAACTTTCTCATTAACTCACACAAAAGAAATAAATATGCAAGGAAGAAACCCTAACAAAATAAGGAAAGAAAGAAACTTAGGACACTATACCAAAAATACAACATTCTAAAATACATGTATTCACAATACTCCCCCTCAAGTTGGTGCATGCACGTCATGAATGCCCAACTTGCCAAGCAAAAAGAGAAACTGAGTACGAGCAAGGGCTTTAGTAAATACGTCTTCAGGTTGGAATGTCGTATGAATATGAGAGGTGATAATGGTTCCAGCTTGGACTTGTTCACGAATGAAGTGGCAGTCAATCTCGATATGCTTAGTGCGTTCGTGAAACAAAGGATTAGCAGCAATATGGATGGCTGGCTGACTATCACAGAAAAGACGCATGGGACGTGTATGCAAAATGCCCAAAGAAGATAAGAATGACTTCAACCAAAATAGTTCACTTGTAACGGCAGCCATAGCACGGTACTCGGCCTTGGCTGAAGACAGAGAAACGGTGACTTGTTTTTTCGTCTTCCAAGAGATAGGAGAACAACCCAACATCACAAAGTATCCAGTTACAGAACGTCGCGTAACGGGACAATTAGCCCAATCCGAGTCGTAAAAAGCATGTAACTGAAGATCATTGTCCGCCCGAAGAAGTAGTCCTTGGTCTGGATACCCCTTGAGGTACCGAACGACTCGAAGAGCAGCCTCAAAATGCTCTTTTCGCGGAGCTTGCGTGAACTCAGATAGGACATGAACTGCATAGGATATATCCGGTAGAGTAATGGTAAGATAAATGAGGCGTCCTACCAAATGACTATATGACGCATCATCTTTAATGACATCACCGTTAGCGAGCCCAAGTCGATGTCCTTGCTCCATAGGAGTATCGACAGGCTTGCATCCAAGTAACCCAGTCTCGGTCAAGATGTCCAACGTATACTTACGTTGACACAAGAATAAGCCAACGGGTGAGTGAGCAACTTCAATGCCCAAAAAGTACTTTAGTGTCCCCAAATCCTTTATATTAAAACATTGGTGTAGGTAAGACTTAAACGACACACATGCATCGTCATTATTTTCCATCAGGATTATGTCGTCGACATAAACCAATAAAGCTAAGAAAATCTTCCCTTGTCGCCAAGTAAATAGAGAGTAATTTGCCCTAGATTGAACAAATCCATATTCCTGAAGAGCATGACTTAACTTCTTGAACCAATTTCGTGATGCTTGTCGAAGACCATAAATAGATTTGCGGAGTCGATAGAATCTCCCATCTTGATTAGACAGATAACCAGGTAGCAAACGCATGTAAACCTCCTCATCAAGGTCTCTGTGTAAGAATGCGTTATTGACGTCCATCTGATAAAGAGTCCAACCCATGGCCACGACCACTGAGAGAAAAACACGAACGGAGACCAACTTTGCGACCAGAGCAAATGTCTCGTGAAAATCAAGACCCTCGACTTGAGTGAAACCTTTCGCTACTAACCGAGCCTTGTATCGCTCAATGGTCCCATCTGACTTGTACTTAACTTTAAACACCCACCGGCAGTCAATAGGTTTCTTACCCGGTGGCAAGGATTCTAAGGTCCATGTCGAATTGGCTTCAAGGGTAGCAACTTCTCGAGCCATGGCATCACGCCATCCAACATGTTTAACAGCCTCAGCATAGCTAGTGGGTTCTACTGTTGGACCGATGACAACAAGAAAGGCTCGATGTTCCTGAGAAAAATGATCAAAACCCATATAGTTAGATAATGGATATCGCGTACCTGAGGTGCCTTTATGTTGTGGGAGTTCGAGGGGGGATTTCTTCACATGACTTGAAGAATCTGTGCGAGAAACAACTGCTGTGTAAATAATATAGTCATCAAAACGAGGCGGTGGACGAGTGTCTCATCTTGGTCTATCCAACGGGGCTGTAATATCCGAATCAATATGTTCAATTGGATGCGGACTAGTAGGTAAATTGACAACTCCACTCCCCCTTAAATCTAGGTTGTTCGGCTCAACATCCTCAATACGGTGATCAATCACAACAACATTGTCATCTATCACTTCCCGAATAGCTCGCTCATTATCCGAACTACCACCAATCGGTTGAATAGAGATATTGGTGAACGGAAATACATCTTTGTGAAAAGAGACATCTCGCGAATAAAAGAAAGTGTGTTGATCAAGATCATGCAATTTCCATGCCTTTTTTCCAAAAGGGTACCCCACAAAAACACAACGCCTACTTCTAGATGCAAACTTATCTCATGGTTTCGATGCCCTATGCGCATAACACAAGCACTCGAACACTCTAAGGTGATCATAAGCGGATTTAACACCAGATAAAATTTTGTATGGTGACTTTCCCTTTAGTTTAACAGTTGGTGTGCGATTAATCAAATACATGGTGGTTAAGACACATTCACCCCAAAAACGGATTGCCAGACAAGCTTGAAAACGGAGAGCATGAGCAACCTCAAGAATGTTTCTATGCTTATGCTCCACTCGTCCATTTTGTTGAGGTGTATCAATACAACTTGTTTCATGTATGATACCATCTGTACTATAAAAATTTTGCATGATTTTAGAAGTGAATTCCAAACCATTATTGCTCCTTATACGACGAAATTTCTTATGAAATTAGGTTTGGACAAGCTTGCAAAAATTGATTAGACTACTACTAACCTCCTTTTTTTCTTTAATCAAATAAACCCACACTAATCGACTACAGTCATCGACGATGGTCAAAAAATAATGTGCCCCACAACTCGACGTCTTCTGATAAGTCCCCCACAAATCACAGTGCACAAGGTCAGAACAATTATCTGCAATTTTATTACTAAACGGAAAAATTGAACGAGTCTGTTTAGCTCGAAAACATGCATCACAAATGTCTTTATTATCAAATCCTACTTGACCAACTTTAGAAATAAAGGATAGGTGCTGACTTGCTTGGTGACGTAGCCGTCTATGCCATATTGTGAATGAGTCCACTCTTTCAACCTTTAACGCAGAATGTGGCTTCATTGACTTGAAATAGTAGATCCCCCTTCGAAGCTGAACCACTCCAATCGGCATCCTCGAAACTTAGTCCTGTATAGTGCAAAAATCATTAGCGAACGGGACTTGACAATGAGCCTCATTAATCAGTTGGCGCACAGATATTAAATTGCAAGTTAAAGTGGGAACATATAAAATGTTATTCAATGTTACATTCTCATTCAACACAACATGGCCACTGTTAGTTGCATCCGTCTTAGTTCCGTTTGGTAAAACAACAGGAATCTAATTGGCAACCTGCACATTACTTAAATAATTCAAAATGCCCGTCATGTGGTTGGAACCACCGCTATCTAAAACTCACACATACTCACCCGACACCTTACCAATGAGTTTGTCGTTACTCTCTCGGTCAAGAAGTGTTAATAATTTTCGAAACTGATCGTTCGACAATCCCGCAATTCCACCACTTTGTTCGGACTGCCCCCCGGCTGCATGAAAGGCCGTTGCTCGTCCTTGATTCGGCGCACTACCGAACCTGGTCTATCCTTGAGCACAATTTGGCTCACTTCGTCCTCGACCACGAGGCCCTTTCCACCACTCTGGATAACCAATGACTTCAAAACAGTATGAGACCTCGTGACCAGTACGGTTACAGTGCGCGCACTTCTGCTCGCTATTAATTTTTGGCCTCGACGTCCCAAAATGAGAATTTGGTTTTGATTTAGTGTTTGCTTGGGTCGCCAAAGCCACTACTTCAGCATGCCCTTCTTGACCACGAACAATGGATCTATGTCATTCTTCGTGAGTAATCAATGCATACGCTTTGCTTATTGTGGGAAGAGGATCCATGTTCAGAACTTCAGATCGGACGGTGCCAAAAACAACTTCATGGAGGCCCATAAAAAACTGTAGCAATTTTTCTTCTTCACGTTCTTTCACAAACTCCCTGGCCGCCCCACAGGTACATGTCGAAATTTTTGAGTAACTCGCCAATTCATCGTGCATCCCCTTGAGCTTTGTGAAATGCCATGCTGTCTAAGAGATGCAAGTTCCACCTTGATTTCGTGAATACGTTGAGCATTCCCGACAGAGAAACGCTCCCTCAAATCGTCCCAAACCGCCTTCGCAAGTCTCATCATATGCAACGCGGGGTTGGATGGATTTGTCTATGGAATTGAATATCCAAGAAATTAACATGGAATTGCATGCTCCCCAATGGTTCGACTCGACTGAGTCATTTTTCGGTCTTGTTCAGGTTCCATCGATGAACCCTAGTTTATTCTTGGCTCTCAAGGCGTTTATCATCGGCTTTTCCCACATATCAAAGTTCTCACCATTCAATACACACGTTGTTATCACGGCTCCCGGGTTGTCGGATGGAGACAAGTAGAAAGGTGATGTCATCTCTACGCCTTTCTTCTCCGTCATGATCGAAGGAGTGGATACAAACGATAAGCAGCGGATAATTTATATTTTGGATCGGTACTGCTTCGGTATCATGAGAGAAATGCAAAAAAATAATGGGGATATGAACTTTCTCATTAACTTAATGAATGAGGCATAAAACACGAAAGAAATATATATACAAGGAAGAAACCCTAACAAAATAAGGAAAGAAAGAAACTTAGGACACTATACCAAAAATACAACATTTTAAAATACATATATTCACAATATATATCAATATCTAAAGAAGTAATACGTGACATTACTCAATGCATATATAGACATTAATCCTCATTATAATCTAGGACAAGACAACACAATGATGAATATAACAAACATGTCAATGAGAAGATGGGACTTTAACAAGAAGATACTAGCTCACACCAAAATTTCCTATTGGTTTAGCATAAATAAATGAACATCCTTATAGCTAGAGTGAACTACAATCATCATGAAATTAGAATTATTTTAGTGAAGAAAATCAAGATCATATATGCATGTTTCTTGTTCGCATAGAATTAGAGCCTAGCTAGCTGTGTGCAAATGAATAATACTTACCAAGAAACTAATGTAGAGTCGGCAGCCACTAAAGGCAACATATGGAAAGAGTAATAATCTAATAATAAAGAAATCCCAAAATGGACAAAGTAAAACACATGTACTTATTCCTTCAAATGTCTTTGGAATACCAAAGAAAACAATTAAACAAATCCCATTTCATATTTTTACTTGTTCCACGCCTTATCTTCCTCCTATAAATACACTCCTACCTTCTCATTCATTGCTACAACATCTGAATATAGAAAAAAAATCTACTCACTAGATCTCAGCGCTCTTTGATTTGCTTCTAATTTCTGATCAGTAGTGGAGGATCTGTAAAGCTCAGGAGGGATAGCGCCATGGTTAAATATATATATATATATATATATATATAGTTGTTTGTTTCTAATAAAATAAACTCACATAATAACAATCAATGGCGCTATCCATCCTGAGTTTCATAGCTCCTTCTTGCTCACTAACTCTGCTTGCGTTGTGCATATTTGTTTTGCTTCACAAACAGTTTTTGCTACACAGGTTTGCTGATCTCTTTGTATAATTTCTGTTCAGTTTACTGTTTTATCTCGGGTTGGATCACATATAAATTAATATTATTTATTTATTTATTGTTTTTCATGAACCTCGCGCTTTTGCTAGGTTTTTCATGTTTCTTGCACTCGATCTTATTATTTTTGTAATAACCAAGCTTGAACAAATTATGCTCCCCATCTGGTATATGGTTTCCCTTTAGAACAAAATGAAAGATATTAGGGTTTTGATTATTAATATATATATGGTGGAAACAAACAATTCTTTTTAAATAGAATTTTCTTTGTTCCGCTATGGGATGGAAGATCCGCTATGCCTTCAAGTAAGAATTTTCTTTGTTCCGCCGTGGAAGAATGTCTTATCCGCTTCTAGAATAGAGAAGAGGGGACGAAGAGTAATCTAATCACCCGCTTTCTTTTCTGAAACGGCTTTCTCGATACGAAAGAAAAAGCCCGACTATATATAGCCAGGGGTGGATTTACATCGAGGGAAGGTGCAGTGCCCCCACTCAATTTTTTTTTTAATATATAAATATTTTTTAATTTTAAATTGTAAATTACATTTATGCCCCACTCAAATTATTAAATGCCCCCCTCAATTTTGAAAATTCATTTTTTTACCTTACCAAATTTTATATTTGAAATTTGCCCCCCCAAGATCGAAAAATATCACATTTTCTCCCTTTGCTTTGAGCTTGCCCCCCAAAATCCTGGCTATAACGAAAGAGGTATAAGAGTATAAATTATGTTAAAAGTTGTAATTGAACATAATTTCTTATTATATTTTTTCCCATAAATATAGCGTACCGCACCGCGATGAGCAAGCCCCCCGCAGCCCCCTTAAATCCTTCGTCTATTTGGCAAAAAAAGGAAGGTCTGGGCCGGTATCCTCCACTGACATCAATTTCTGGATCCGCCTACATTAGCTGCGGCCAATTGTCTGTAATATGCCCCTACCAGGTCTTTAACCATGCTACCTACCAGTTGCATTGCTGCAAAGGTAAAGTGTCCAGGCGGGCTTCCGCAGTACCCAGTGCTTATGATCCACTCATAGCACTGTGCTATACAAATCTGTCTATTTCTGTTAATAAATATTTTTCTTTTCTTCATACATCTTGACATGTGTCTGAATTTTTCTTTTTCTTGTTGTAATAAGAAAGGTATAATACGCGCTAAGCATAACAACCCTCCTTGAAGCATTGTCAATACCTCGATTTGAGTCAAAGCTAATTAGTTACTGGAAGTTGCTCCACGCATAGACTCCATTTTGATGGTGTATATATGTATATACATCCAAATTGTAAGGTAAATAAAAGGGTTTTCTTCTGCTTTGATTCGATCCTGGTCTTGCACTTGTCTTATATAAACAAACTTCAAATTAGTTTAGTGGACTATTTGTATATTTATATACATATATATATATATATTAATGAACACTACTGGTCTGTTGCTTCATCTGATGGTTCTATGTCCTCAGAATTGCGGTATTTCTCAATCTCGTATAGGCATGCTTCCTTCACTCTTTTGTATCAAGGAAATTGGTAAGAAAAGGAAAAAAAAAAAAAAAACACAAGCAAAATTATTTTTCATTATTTCGTTACTGAACCATTTTTCATTGTTTAGCACTAATTTGGGCCAATACCCCTTCCTCACCATTTTTGGTGAGGATAATGGTAGGAAAAGGAAAATGATTTCCTGGTATTTTCTTTTTCTTTTCCTACCAATTTGATTGAACCAAACAGAGTGCTAAGGTTTAGCTAGGTTGAAACGATGAAGACTAGTTCGCTCTTGTAGTAGCTCGTTTTTGGTGAAGACTAGTTCGCTCTTGTACTAGCTAGTTTCTTCTCACGTTTTACTTCATTTACTTATATGCACTAATTCTAAGTATATAAAATTCACGTGAGATGTGTAATTAAGGAAAAAATTTGTACAAGCGACATGTATTTAAGTACTGAAGTATGAGAGGAAAACCATTCGAAATAGATGATCTAGACTGAGTTTCTTTTACTAAATATTTCGGATCTTCTGGTTAAATTTATATTTTAACTTATAATTGCAAATTTAGTGTTTGCGATACATATTCAATTGTATATTTTAGAAAAGTAGCTATATACTATCATATCAAAAAAAAAAAAAAGAAAAGAAAGTAGCTATATACTACATTTTTCATACCACTCCTTTTCACATCTCTTTGCTTTAGTAAGTATTAAGTGACTGAATCCATCAAACTCAACTATTTATAATAATTTATTGTCAAATCAATTGGAGATGAAAAAAGAGTGGTATAAAAACGATGGTATATATAGCATTGCTTTTTTAGAAAAGACCTTACACACATGATATATGCATTTGAAAATATCACCAAGTTAAATATAAATCGAATAGAGAATTCAAACTCATGCTAAAGGTGCCTCTCTCAAAATGATCAATGTAATTAGATGTTTTTTTCATGCCATATCAACAAGAATTGAACATATCTCTAAACAGCATGATGGGCTGTGACCATTATGGTTTTTTCTTCAAAACGAAAACAGCTAGGCGCTTACAAAAGTTTAATTATGTAGACGCTACTTCATATAACTATTTATATTTTTCGACATCTTTATAATTGTGTTTTGATGACATGAAAAGTCTTTTACCATACACACAAAGGGAACCTCATCATAGATTAGTATTTTCCTTTGTAAAAGTTAAAACTAGGGCAGAAAATATTAAAATTGCTTAACACCACCAAAGAAAATGAGGAAAACACAGAGAATTAAACCCCATAAGTGCGTGTTTATTTCTACACGTACATGAGTCAGTCGTCGGAGCAGAGAGTAAAGATTATGATGGTTATTCTTTTTCATGAACGTACTCACTGGACTATACAGTTCGTATTTTCCAATAAATGTTTTAAAATAGGCTCTTCCATGCCATCCACTTAAATATTACTAAAAGAAATTGTGAATTATTAGATTTGCACAAAGTGATGCCAATGTTTACTTTATGACATAATAATCGTATGCATTCATTGGTTTTGTAAGTGACATTTCTTCCGGAAAATTGCATTTTTCATCCTATAACGTTCCACATTCATTTTTTATCTCACTCATTATGTAGTTTCTCACATTTGGTCATATAATTTTCAAAATATCTCATATTTAGTATCAACTAAAATTCTTGTCCAAAACTTAACAGTCAAACATATATGCTTGATCCCTTAAGTTAACAATTTTGACCGAATTTATTCGTGAATGATGCTTACACACAAATTCTATTCAATATCATGATGTTTCATACAATATCATGTGTGATTCATGCAAAAATCCTTCCAAAGAAATTGATGGTAGAAAATGTTGAATAATGGAAATATATGAGTTTAACCTTTAAAATTTGGATGAACATTTTGATTGGAACCATTAATGCCATAGATTTTGAAAGTTATGAGATCAAAGGTGAGAAACCCATAACTAAGAAGACTAAAATTAAAATGGCACAAAATTGTGAGGAAAAAAACAGAAGTGATTTTCCTCAATTTCCCTATACTCGTATAATGTCTCTTTCGTGAAGAAATTAATTTCATTTATTTCTTTCATTAATATGAATTCAGAAATCTGAGGAATATATGAGTCAAACAAGAAACTGAGTTGCAGGTGGCATTTGATGTTTGTGGGGGAGAGTGATTATTAATGCAGTCCGGGAATTTTCTACAGAAGGTCTTAAAGAGTTATGGGCTAGGGTTAATTTTTCTTGCTTTTGACTTAAATTTATTGCAGGCTTTTTAATAATGGCCATGAATATTTGTAGATCTGGATGTTGACTACTTTTCCAATTAACTTTTTTTTTTTTTTTTTTTGATAAGACTTTTCCAATTAACTTCAATTAGGTCACATCTACATATCACTAGCAACACTATACTATTTTATTACTTCACTATTTTAGCCTCATCAAATTTAATTGGGAAAAATTAGGATTAGGGGAGTAGGAAGTTTCATAATTAATAAAAACACAGTAAATTTTAATTAATTAAGAAGAAGGGATTGTTAAACTTTATAAATAACTAAAGTAATAATTTTATCATAAAATCTCATTTATATTACTTCTATCCACTTCTTTTCTAAAGAATGTCTATTTCTTCTCCATATTTATTCAAAATTAAAAGTTTTATTATTAATCTTTCTTTCATGTTCTATAGTTTTTTTTTTGACCGTTTTAAGTGAGAAAAATATCAAGCGAATCAAGAAAATTATAATTTATAGAAAAAGTTGACAATTTTTTTTCTCTCTTAATGTCTTGCAAATTGATTTATTTTATTTATTTATTTGAGAAATTTTAGTTCAGGGGAATAAGAAATTGAGAGAATTGTTAAACTTTAATTTATAAATTACTAAAGCAAACATTTTTAACACAAAATCTTATTTATGTAATTTTTCACCTTTGTTTTTGAAAGAACGTCGATTTTTTGTTTAAAATGTTTCCAGCATCACTTAAAATTTTATTATTTAAATATCTTTCACGTTAGATAATTGTTCTTTTGACCTTTTTATGGAAAATCTTGTAAAGTACTCAAAATTTTTCATTTTATTTAACTTCCGTATCAAGAAACACAATTGACAAAAGTGATGTAAATTTTAACGGAGCAATATAGTGTTACTACATCACCAATTGCATTTTTATTCAATTGTTTTCTCAAATTTTTTTGACATAAATAATATCATCATCAATCAATGATTTATGGGGGGGAAACTCCACTATCTCATTTGTTGAGTTCCAATACCACCCAATTTCTGAATCTCATTTCATCTGTTTTTGTGTCCAAGAAGTACGAGGGAGTTGGGACCCAAGAAATTTTAGATTTATTGATTCAATGGGTAATTTGGCATACAAAGTTGAGAAATTATTTCACAAGTAAGCTTATTATAATCATGACTGCGTAAAGCTATTAATAATTCAATATTATTAGATTAGTTTATTTGCAAAACTCAATTATCTAATTTTTTTTTGCTTTTATTAATTTTTTGCTAATGAAATAAATATAATTGTTATGTTGATAGACATCATATGTATGAATACAAGCCAATATGAATTTGGATTTTTTTTTGATAGAATTTGGATATTGGTTTTGCTTTATTATGCAAAAAAGAAAAAAAAAAATCAAATTTGCCTCACATAAGAGACAAAAAAAACTTTTCAATTTCTTGCATAAAGTAAAATTTTCCTGATTCGCTTCCAACTTTTTTCAATTAAAACATTCAAAAAAAATATTGTAGAACATGAAAGAAAGATTAATAATAAAACTTTGAATACTGTTGAAGAAATTTTGGAAGAGGGAATAGACATTAATTCTTTAGAAAAGAAGTGAATAGAAGTACTATCAAAGAGATTTTGTAACAAAATTGTTACTTTATTAATTTGTAAAGCTTAACAATTCCTTCTCTTTAATTAGTTAAAACTTACTGTGTTTTTATTTATTATGAAAATTCCTACTCACCTAATCCTAATTTTTCCATTTAATTATTCAATCATATTTTGGAACTTAGACATAATTCGAGTTTTGAAGGACGAAATAGGAACTTTTACGTAAATAAATGGTAATTGTTTAGGAATTTAGGGGGCAAGGGGTCCAAATTACGAATTTCATTTAATTTATAAACAGAATTTGGTATCGTATCCATGAATGATCAGGCGGCTGTTAAATTCAATCCTCTCTCTCTCTATTTGTGTATGTTTATATTTTATTATTATTGACCTTTCATCTCATGAGATAAACTAAAAATCATAAGAAATAAGACAATACCATTCATAAAGAAAATCATGTCATAGATTGACTTGCAAAATTAAAAAAGTGATTAGAATATATTCTTGATGTCACATTAATCTTATCCATCTTAACTAACAAAATATGCGTTATAGCGAGTAGTGACAAGTGGTTGGCCACATTGTGACGCGTGTAACGTCATGATTTGTTGAATCCTAGTTTATAGAAATTTGGTGTTACTTTAGGGTACATTATGTAACCCTATTCATTATCTACAAATTTGTGTTAATATAACCACATTTGTACTCTGAAATTAGTGCACCATGTGCATGCACAGAGACACCCACCATAACTATACTTTGAATCCTGAACTTTAATCTAAGCTTATTTCTCGGTGGAGTAGTTGGTTGTGGTAAGTAGATCCATTGTTTTTTTATAATGTTAAAAATTTGGGTTTTGGAGTAAAAGAGTCCATTCATCCTCCAAATGTTGATGAAATTCCTTCGGAAAGGATTTCAAATGTAAAGTAGTTAACGAAGTTATGAATGAATAGGTTTGATTTGCACACATCACAAATAATGATAAATCGTACTTGAAGAACCAAGTCATCTACGTATATTTTTTATAGTCAGATATGTTTTGGAAAAATAAATAATATCGACTTCAAATAAATAAGAAGTGGGGTGAGAGAGTGTGTAGAACATATAGAGCGTGAATAATATATTATGCACCCTTGTGATGGTAACCTGTTTATGAAGATTTATTGGTTTCATGGGCCTCCTCATTGGCATTGCATGATTGGTCCACTAGGCGTTTCTTTTTGATATTTTTCTTGGACGCATTGTATACCTCTACTCTTAGGAGTATGTTTCTCAAAGTATGATTCTCAAAGGATGTTGTTAGGAGCAATTGTCATCATTCTCATTGTAGGTGGGATATGTCTATTAGGACCAACCATACGTTAGTCTAGATGATGACAATTAAGCAAAATGTAAGACCATAGACTTTGTAATTTGACTTTGTAGAATTATAAAGGGAAAAATTGTAAAATTAATCCTGTATCTATATAGGTGTGGCCAAATTGGTCCTGTAACTTTTGAAAGTGGCGATTATGGTCCTTTATCTTTTAAGAATGACAATTCTGATCCTTTATCTTAAAAATTGGAAAATCTATTCTATTTTAACTAGGATATCGCAAAGTAGTTCTACGAAAATAGCTCAGGCCCAACATGCTTCCGAAATAAAATTAACCTTTCATATTCCAACCACACAACCGCAACTGATGGTTCGCAGGTCCTTAGCTCTTTCAACGATACACAGCACAACCCAATTTCGTTTCCTACCTTAGGGCGTAAAAGGTATAAAATATATAAGTATAATTAGAATGATGGATAGACAGTCGGACAAAGCCTTTTTATTTTTATTGATAAAATACAAACTAAAATTACATAGTATTATTCTACTCCGCTATTGGAGGAGAAAATCTTTAGCCTCTCATGAAAAGACTATTATTGGGGAAATCCCCATATACTCGTTTATGAAAACTAAAAGAAGAAAGATTACAATTTTTCTATGAATAATTGTTTTTATGAAAGAGTTGGAGAAATTTTTTTGATGATCTCTATCTGCTTTCGTCTTCTCTTCTTATAGGCCTTGGTTTCGGATTTCAAAGGCAGATTCCAAAACCTCCTTGATCTTTTAGACGTCATTGCATACGTCTATCTTTAATAATGTGCGTGGGTCCCTATGTTTGCCACTTTGTCTGCCACGCCCGTTCCTTTTACAGCTGTTTTCCACTTAATCAATCACATGATTGATTTCTTCACTTATTGCGCCTGCCTATTCAGGCCTTTGTCTTTCACATACTTTTACCGGGGTTTGTGAAAACCCTTGGGGTAAACTTTCCTTTTTCCCTTTTTCTTTTCGGATTCGGGTTTTGTTTTGGTAACCCGTATTCTTGTACCGAATAGGGGTTTCTCCTGAAACTCACAACTTAAACATTCCCGATTGTACCATAGATTAACATGCATCATGTTGCAGGCCTTCTTCCTGGTTGCCTCAGTTGCTGGTAACTTGTTTTCCCAAATTAGCGTCCTTTTTTGTTCAAAGAGCTTCTCTGCGAATTCAGTACTTTTCCCTGTCATGGTGTTTAACAGGGATCCATTCGCTGAATTTGAAAAGACTTTGAATGGATACTTGACTTTGTCCATCTCTGTAAGACAGACCCACATTCCCCATGCTCTTCTGGTGGAAATATCGTCTTCGTTGATAGTACTGACCAATGGAGCTTCTCCTGTTGCAACCTTCACTCTGTTGTAGGCCGCTATATCCGGTCTCTGTGACTTAATTAAATGAAAAGCTGGATGAGACCCTTTTCCTGCAATTTTTGGTGCTGCCGAAATAAACTTCAACTCCAGAATATCACCCCTTTTAAGGTGTTGGTTGTTTTGCCATGAATCATACACAGCACTAGAAATCTAATCCAGCAGTTTAGATATTTCCGAAAAACCTGGTGACATAGTATTTATTGAAGCTATTGCCCCAAAATCATACCATTCTCGGACTTCTTCGGGTTTCGATCCTTCAAGCATCCAAATCTTAGGATATTTCCCTGATATATCTACCAAGGATTTATTCCTTATCTTGAGATTAATTTTCCCCAAGAACGCTCATAACCCTGCCAATGTAAATTAATTGGGTTAGTATTAACCTTAGAAGTGCCTGTTTGTGGCCTCAGGTTAATCTCTCCCTCTTCAACCCCAGAGGTGGTGGGATGACTTGAACTAATAAACGCTTCCTTTCGTTCAAATTTTTCCGTTTCCTTAGAATATGAGAATGGACTTGTGCAAGTGGTATTTGAATCCACCGCTCCGGGATAGAGCCCCGTTCTCTAAACGCAGGTGTAGAGTCCTGCTCTCTTAATTCTCGAGTCATCACTGAAGATGATACCTTTTGAATTGGTCCTTGCAATGTATTCCATAACATAGTTATGGCATACGTAGCTCCATTGATTGTTTCCTGAACTGTGTCCAGATCAACTCGTTGAACTTGTCTGGCTACTTCAGCATTTGCTGAGAGCTTTCCAAATCGCACATGAAGCTGCTCAAGGTTTTCCCTGAGATGCCTATATCTCTTGATGATGGAATTGGCCTCAGACACTTGCATCTCTTGTCAGGAAATCTGCAAGAACATTTTCATGAGATTTCACAATAATAATGTCAAAACAATAATATTGACATTCACCTTGCCATCTGAGAATACGTGCCTTTCCTATTTTTGATTCAAGTTTATTTTTCAAAAAATCTTTGACATTCGTATTATCAACTTTTAAAGTAAATTCTTTGGCTGATAGAAATAACGGCCATTTTTTAAATGCCTTCTAAATAGCAAAGAACTCTTTCTCGTTTATATGCTAAATACTGGCTTGTTGTTCAGTGAACAATCCTCCTGCATATCTACAAGGTTCTTTCCCTGTAGTTGTTCGTTTCATGAGCACTGCTGCCCATCTATAATCATTGGCATCTGTATAAACTATCAAATCATCATTGTTTTGTGGTATTGCGAGTTTAGGCAAGTTATTGGAAACTTGTTTCAACTCACAAATTCTCTAAGTTTGAATTTCTTCCCACTTCCATTTTGTGCATTCCGTTTCTTTTGAAAGAGGTCGGAAATCTTTCCTGTATCTTGCTAGATCTTTAATGAAGATCCCTACAAAGTTAATAACTCCCAAAAAGCTTTGAAGCTGTTTTTTATCTTTTAGAACATTAGAAAAATTGCATATTTTTTCCACAATATGTTTCTGGAGTTCAATACCTGTCTCGTCAATAAGAATACCTAAAAATTCAATCTTATTAACCCCAATTATTGCTTTCTTTTCTGAAAGTACTAATCCTTCATTAAAGCATGCCTTAGAAAATATTTCTAGATGTTTAATATGTTCTTTCATATTTCTAGATGCAATTAATACGTCATCAATATAGACAAACACAAACTCGAAATAATCTTTAAACAGATTACCCATCTTTCTTTGATATATCTGGGGAGCGTTTGCTAATCCCATTGGAAGAACATTCTAGATATATTGACCTTGTGGAGTAGAAAATGCCATATATTTTCTAGACTCCTTTTCCATCTTAATCTGATAGAAACCAGATTTACAATCAAGTTTTGAAAACACTTTAGCATCTTTAATACACTCAATTAAGTTTTCCCTGCTTGGGATATAGTAACCATCAAACTCTAGTATCTTATTGATACCTTGGTAATTGATTACTAATCTAGCCTTTCCTCTTTTTACCTAACCATGGTTTCTTACCAGAAAACCAGAGCTACTATAAGCAGAGACTCCAGGTTCTATAAGTTTCAGACCAATATGCTCTTTTATGATTGTTTGCATATCCTTCTTATCCTCCATATTCATCTGGATTGGCTTGTATCGAACATACTTCATACTTGTATTGTTCTTTGACTTTCAGAGTAGCTTCGATCTTGTTTTTATCCCACCAAGCCATAGGAGTCTCATTAAAGTTCCTTCGAATTAGTATCTTAACATTTTCAAGAGAAAGTAAACTTTCTTCGTCAATGTTATCTATGGACTTGTTCTGTAATTCATTCTTAAGAAGTTGTAATTCTTCTTTAGAATTCTCATAACAGTTTTTGTCCTCTTTTTCATTCAGACCATGTAGTCTAAAAGACAAAAGAGCTTTTCCAAACCTCCGTTTATCCTTCATTTTAGGATGGGTTAACTTGGAGTCGGGATTAAAATCACCACGTTTGCTGCGAAAATTAATAGGCATAATCCTATTAAAAGCTTTTGCTCGCCGCAAAACTTGTATCTCACTACCACAATTAGTAGTGAAAATCAACAAATTTTTGTTGTTATCTTGCACATATTTTGCAAAGGTCTGGATAAAATTGTTACCCAGTAGAATATCTGCTCCTATATCATGAAAGTATATAGGTGGTATTTTTACCTTGAACCAAGATGTGCCAAATGCTCCTTCGATCATGATATGTGTTTCTCTTATTCCCTAATTGAGAATAAGGATTTTCTGAGAAAAATCCGTGCCTGCAATAATGGGTAAAGATTCCATAGTATTGCTAGGGAAGACACCGGGTTTTGATGTACAAATCCCTGATCCAGAATCAATATAAGATGCAAAATATTCTGACTTATATTGTTCATATAGCATACCAACAGATATGTATATAGAAAAAGGACTACTTATTTATTCAACTTGAATAATATGTCCATCCAGGCTAAATTCCATGCCTTTGCCTTTTCTTCCCCAAGGTTTATGTTCCTCAAAGAAACTTAATCCCAAGGTAACAATCCCTTGGTCACGACCTGCTACTCCTGTAACAAATACTTCATATCCTGTTAATCCAAGCATACATTCGTATTTACCCGTAGTAGATTGTTGCAAGTGATATAAATCATCACAAGGAAAGTAATTATCCTTCTTTGTAATATCAAAGCTAACTTGCACTTCTTTCCATCTTCCAGGGCATCTAATTTTTACATTATCTACCTGAATAGCCTGAGGAGTTAAATCTTCAATTAATTCTTTTCCTTTTAAACTCCTAACCCTTTTTTCTGAAAAGGACATCTTGCTATTAAAATCTGTTCTAGAACTCATTGATCGATCTAGAACTGGATGGTCTCGGATTAAGATATCAACACCCCCGATTCTTGGAATTTGAATAGGATCGGGTGCCATTACCTTAGCAAATTCCTTGAAAATTCTCGGAATTTCAATATACTCTTTCCTAATAAATAAATCAGAATGATGAGTATTGGAAAACGCATATGCAATTCTATATGTAATAGAATATGGTCTATTTCCTTCTTTCATAAGATCATTTCTTTTGAAATCTTGATGAAGGGTTAAGACTCTACTGAAATCTTGGTCAACTAGGTTATATGCAATCCTTAGGTGAATATCAAACATAAGTTTGCCTGCATATAAGTTTCCTACCATAGTACCAAGACAACCATCTCTTAAGTTGTTAATTCTTTTATCCATTATTGATAAATATAATGATGAATTAACACCTTATTTGAAAGTAGCTTTAATTACTACTTCAATGGTTCTTATATGGATCCATTTCATAGTAAGTGCTTCTTCCTCTTTAAGCTTACTTAATTCTTCCAGAATTTCTTCCTTTGGAATAAGTTGCATATCCATCACGTTACCAGTTAATTCCATAGGAATTGCAAATTCCCCAGAACTTACTTTATACATGATATTAAGCCGCCTTTGATTTAATCCTATTTGATTTAGGATTCGGCTGACTCCGCTGACCCTAAAACCATCGTATGTACCAATGTTAGATTCTTGCCTCATTATCTTTTCCATGGTTTTATTTGTTATGGATGTCTTGGAAAAGAAACCTAATGGGCTATCCGAAGTTTGGATCCTATCTCCTTCGTTGAAGTTATTCTGATTCGGTTGTAGTTCCATCAGAATCACTTTCAATTTCTTCCCCATAGACACTTTCATCCGAGGGTATATTTTCGAATTGGTAAACTGGTACCAAATCTCCATAGAAAACTGCATCCAGTATGTCCATAGTGGCTTTGAATTGTTTTATGTCGCCATCCTTTTGCGGACAATCTGGAGAAATGTGGCCGCGAGCTCCACATGTCCAACAGTTACAATCTTTGAAACTTTCATTTCTCCGAGTCTGTGCCCATCTGAAAGTTCGTCTTGTGGGAGTTTTTCCGCTGAACTTTCGAGATCCTTGGGAAGACACTTTAGTCGGTCCGGATCTTTGGCCAGATTTATAAGATCGGGCTTTAGATTTAGACCACCAAGATTTTCGTGTGAAAGAAGATCATCTTTTGTTACTACTGATGTTATCAGAGCGTACAAATTGCTTTCTATTCTTTCTTTGCTCAATTGATTCTCCAATAATTGTTGGAAAATCATTATTATCACAGCAAAGAGGGGTTTTCTTAATTTTTTCTCTTAGCTTTTTCATGTTCTTTTGAGCAGCAGCTTGTTGACACCAGTCCTTTAGTTTGTCTTTTAAGAAAGACATTCGTCTAGCGAGTGTATCAAACCAATAGCAATTTCTGCACTAACATTTGCATTAAAGAAATATTTTCTAAACCAATAGATGTATTCAGCTATTGCACAAATATTTCTACATTCAATACCATAGAGTGCCTGTTGGTATTCTCTGGTTTTTTCTACATTATTTTCACTGAAGTATCCATCTCCGATGAACTGTAATTTTATTAACCTTCTGAATCTATCCGCAATTGTGCTTTTAGATTCTTCGGCCAAAACTTCTTGCTTAGAAGGTTCCAAAGTGCATTCTCAACACGCTTTCACAGATCCTTCTAAACTTAACTCCATTAATCGAATGAAGTTTTCTTTGTCGAGTTCCAGTGTAGTGGCGGCTATTTTCATAGCGGCTACCCATTCATTGATTAAGTTTTCGATTTTTCTAAAATCGATAATATCGAAGTCTAGGATAGTACCATAGGGGTGCAAGGGTTTTGACATAGTCCTTGCCCATGGCGTATTTTTTGGTCCCCTATTTGGATTTCTAGCGGGATTTACTCTAAACGTTTCTCCCAAAACTGCGGGGGTTGCGTTTATATGCAAATCTCCACTTTCACGCATTTGCTCATCTGGTGGAGGATTATGTGATGCGAAACTTTCTCCTATCATTGTTAAAGCCACAGGATTTGTTTCATTGGTTTTGACATTGACCAAATCTACAAACGCTAGTTGAGAGAAAGATTCAGCTAGCACTTGAAGATTAGAAGGATCTACTCTTGATATATCCATATCTGTTAATACTTCTAAGGATAGCCACTTGTTAGGAATTTCATGTTAGATGTTTTGATGATGACAAGATAAGATTTCATGTTAGACCCCAAAAGAATGTAAGTTTATGCTTTCATAGAAATATTGTATAAGCGTTTGAGAGTATGTAATTTTGTTAGACTTGTAATTTTTATCTTTGTAGATTTTAGACTAAGTACTGGATACCGAATTGCCAATAGAATTCTAGGTGAGTCCATTAGAAATGAAGTTGAAGATCAGCGTCTGAAGTTAAAAGAAGTTGAAAATTTATTCTTAGCGTCTGTCAAACGCTAAAGGACCATTTCAGGATTTATGGATCAAGCGCACAAAGCACTCTAGCAATCAGAATCAGATTCACCTGAAATAAATTCTCAAGTTATGAAGGACTTAAATGCAATCATTCAACGAACATTTATTTCAAACGGGAAATAAATTCAAATGCATTAAATGCCTGATAAGAGCATTAAATGTGATAAGCCAATATGACTTGTGGACAAGCCACCTTTTTTGACCTAGACTGTCAGCTTTTCAGAGTTCAAGTCTACTCCTGTCCAATCGAAACCAACAGAAATTGAGGAATGTTAGAAAGGGACTATTTAACGCGCAGTGTGAGAGACACGCGCCTGATTGTGTCCAAAGGACAAATCCAAAGAATCTCTATAAGTAGTACCCTTCAACAAAACCTTAGTGAGTGTGCAGAGAGAGAAACTTTGTTGAAATAATTTGAGAGAAAAGCTTGCAAACTCCATAGCCAAAATCCATCAAGCCTCTCAAATACATTCCAAAGACAGACACCGATATCTCAAACATCTTCATAGAAGAACCCTACACTATTATTGAGATATCCCAAGTTGTTTAACTTCCCAACATCAAACAAACCTGTTACAATAAACCCTCAACATCTTTCATCTAAGTGAGAAAGTTTGTTGACTTCTACAAGCAGTATTTTTTAGTAAGAGAAGCTTGTTGAAGAAGGTCTTTATTGGAGCTGAAGTCTGTGTGATCAAGGAGCTCAAGGCCATCTTGGAGAAGATCTTTATCAAACCTGAAATCTGTGTGATCAAGGAGCACGAGATCGTCTTTCCAGAAGCAGAGAAGTGGCTTGTAGCAAAAATCTGTGTGACCAAGGAGCTCAAGTCATCCATTTCCATCTCTTCCTGTTTCCCTATTTTGTAGAAGTCTCTGTGTGACTCTTCGATAATCAATCTAGTGGATTGCCTCCGAGTGCAAAGGAGATGAATGACGTAGCTGAGATTACATCACCTAGTGAACCTTATATATCTTATGTCACTTACTCTTATTATTGTCTTGTTTTATATTGTTCTATCTATTTTGAAAAAGACAAGTTAATCTGCTAAGAAATTATTTAACCAAAACGAATGCTAAAGCTTTAAAATCATTTCCGTTGTGCTAACCCTGATTAAGCGATTTAAGCATTACCTTAGTTTGGTAAGTTGCTGAAATCACTAAGTCTAAGTTATCTTTACTGTAGCGCCTGACCCAAGCACTCAGCTTCCTAAGCGTTCTAACCTTTAAAAGTGATACGAAATTTTTGAAGTCGAAAAAGACTTCAGGGTCTATTCAACCCCCCCTTCTAGACCCATTCGTATGTCACTTGGGACCACCACCACTAGTAGCTCTTACTGAGTCTAAGGCTTTCGAACCTCCTTAGCTTTTCCCTTCTGATGTAGAAGAGGTACACGCCCAAGCGTATCACCTATTTGGTCCTTTCTTGGTTTAGACATTCCGGAATACCTTGTTTTTCTTTCAGATCTGTAACAATTGTCCTTAGATCTGTTATAGATCTGTAAGATTTTTGAGGACTTCCTCAACCTTTTGGTTCAAGTTTTTGATTTTCATAGGTAGGTGTTCTAGCCTATGTCCGTAATGTTGAACTGTCCTTTGGATTTCTCTAAGATCTTTAGAAATCTTAGATGTATCCGGTTCAATCTCTTTCCAATTCATAATTATAAATGTATTTAAATAAAAGAGTTACTTTTATTTGCTTTCCCGGACCATTTGCCTTAGATCTCTGTGAGTTGTAAATCACTAGCAACATTGCCTTGAAATTTATCATTCATGGCAAATTTCCTTTCATAATATCGGATCGATGATGGTAGCTCTACTACAGGAGTTTTTTTTTGTACTCTAGCGATCGTTTCCTTGATTTCAAAAGAAAGTTTCTTATGCCCTTGGATTATTTTATCAATCTTTTTTTCCCTTTGTTTTTCCAGTATCTGGAAATACTCGTTTTCTTTATAAATTGACCGCTTGGGCAATTACATTCTAGTTTTAATTCTCCTCCGTTAAGGGTAAAATAACTTTATGTAACTAGTTTAATTTTATGAATAAAACCTAGTCTCTGATACCATTTTTGAGCACGGATCCCTTTTGTTGATATTCTTTGGTTAAAAAGGACTAATCTTGCCAATTAAGAAGTTAAAGGACTAAAATTGCTAAAACGTAGAAGTTAAGGAACTAAAATTGCCAAATGTAAAAGTTAAAGGACTGAAATTGTTACCCCCTAATAGTTAAAGGACCTTTTGTATAGTTTTTCCAATTAGAAAGAGTTTATTCACAAACAGTTTTAAAGAACACAGGCTGTCAAGAAGTGACAACTAGCTTTGACGGAATCAACACCGAAGAACCTAAAAAACAAATATGAATAAGATTCAGGTGTGGATGAATTGAGTTAAAGGTGAATTCAAACTCAGAGTTTCAGAAAGGTGTCAAACCAGTGTTGATGCATTGCAACTGACTTGATTGTATGGAAGAAATACTAGAACTAGGTTTAATCGGTGATAAACTTCATCAAAACCAAGAACGTTCATGTTCAATCATAAAGAATCAAAGAACAAAGTCAGTCATATGAGATTAATTCTTGATTCGAGGTTGGTCTTCCAAATCAATACATTGTCCTTTGAGTTTCTCTTGGAGTCTCTCAATTCTCTTTGAAGATGGGACATCAGAAGAATAGAACTATATGTATGACTTGGGGACCACAACCCTTTTATTAGGTAACTGTTTTTTATTTTCTATTATTTTCAATCTAGACCATCATAAGAAAATAAATAAAAATCCGATTTTCAGACATAATATCCCATACTTTCTAAATTGTTTTAGAGCCCAAAAGTAACCATATATTTTAATTGATCACATAATTAGGCTCATATTAATATGATGACTTTTAATATGCAACTTTCACATATTGCCCATTCGTTGAATTATAAATCCAACAATCTGCAACTTAGGCTATATGTGTCACCTTACAACCGCATATTAAAATAACATTATGAGTACTCCAAATTTTATCATCATTGCCATAAGCAATTTCAACAATTCTGTCCGTCATTTATACCATCATAGGATCAAAGCAGCTTTCATCACATATAATTGTTAGGAATCCTGTCATATGCACAACAAAAGAAAAAAAATTTCGGATTCCTATGTGGATCACTTTCAGGTTTAAATATTTTTATTTATTTTAATCTAATTAAACAAGAAAGCTATAAAGATTATTTACCTTTCTTGAGCGTGTACGTTTCTTGTTCTACAGTCTAAGTATGAATCTTTGTATATGTATTGACTCATCCGGCCATTGACAATGGAACACGTCAATCTCTAATAAGAGTTACACACACAAACAAGTCTTGACGAGGCCCGTGATATCACACATCTCACAGCCTCTATGACTTAAGACACATTTTAGGATTACGGTCTTTGAGAGCATTCCATAGGTATCCTGACCGATCCCCTAACCATAGGGTAATCTCTGGGATCGTTATATATACTATATTAAGTAAATAACAATAAAGAAGCATACCAAATAGGTTTGATACGATAGAAATAATAAGACTGTCATAGTGTTTATGATCCAGTGTTCAAGCCCACATATGACTCGCCAGGCATACAACACTATCAATTAAAATGCATCTGATGTTGCTCAAGATTCAAATGTGCCACTAATGTCATTATATTCCTGAAAGATTCTTTTGATAAAACTGGAGAGAAAGTCTCTTTATAATTGATAGCTTCTTTTTGTGTAGAGCCCTTAGCAACAAGATGTGTTTAGTACCTTTCCACATTGCCTTTTGAATAACTTTTAGTTTTAAATATCCATTTTCAACGAATAAGTTTCGCACCTTCAGGCAATGGAACCAAGTCCCACACGTCATTGTCCTTCATGGACTTTATCTCTTCATTTATGGGATCAATCCACTTTTGAGAGTTAATACTTTCCATGGCTTGACGGGAGTTGATTGGATCATCTTCTGTCAATCCAATGTTAAAATCATGTTCTTGAAGAAACAAAATATAATCATGTAAAATTGTGTTCCTTCTCTTTCTAGTGGATCTCCTTAATGACATTAGTTCTTGAGCGTTAAGGAATTTCTTGTTAGATGTTTTGATGATGACAATTAGGATTTCTGTTAGACCACAAAATATGTAAGTTTGATTTTATTACAAAACATGTATAGGCTTTGAGCGTTAGAACTGTATAAGGCTTTATTTGTTTTTACTCTAGATTTTTAGGCTAAGTATTCTTAGACTGAGCGCCTGATACTACTCTGGGTGAGTTGTCAGTAGTTAAGTTTGAAGTATGAGCGTCTAAAATCTGAATGAAGATGAAGATCTCTAGCAAGCGTCTGAGCATCAAGCTATTTCAAATGATGCATGAAGTTTCAGCTAAGGATCATTCAAGGTTGAATGCGCGTCTATCAAGAAAAGATTTCACCCTAATTTATTCCAAAGTCCAGTAGAAGTTAAATGCAAATATTCTCACAGCATTAATGTCCAGCGGACATTTATTTCAAATGCATTAATTGCTGATAAGAGCATTAAATGTGATAAGCAGTCCAGGACATATGGAGAAGCCTTCTCATTGGACTATCAACTTTACAGAGTCCGCGGCACCAACTTTTTGCAGCAGAATTTCAGGGAAAAAGGACGTAAAGTCGTTCACTCGCGAAAGTGATAGACACGCGCCAAGCCATGTGTCCAACGGGCACTTTACCTAAGAAAGTCTATAAATAGAACTTTAGCAGCAAGCCAAAAAATACAACAACAAGCTTACAAGATAAATCTCTGTTGCATTGAAGTCTCAATCCTTAAAATTTCAGAAAAGCTCGAATATTCAAATCAAACATCTCTTCTGCTTTTTGTCAATCACTGGGACAGTCAACCAATATCTCAAACATTTTTTTCAGAAGAACTCTACACTACTATTGAGATATACCAAGTTGTTTGAGCTTCCAAAAATCAAACAACCGTTAGACAAAACCCTTATTCAGCCTCGCGATCTGAGTGAAGTCGAAGTTGAATACTTGCATTATTTCTGGGTAAAAGAAGCAAGCGGATTGAAGTGTCTTGGAGCTCAAGCCATTCAAATCCATCCCATCCCCTATTTTGTAGAAGTTTCTGTGTGGTTCTTCGAGAATCATCTTAGTGGATTTCCTTCGAGTGAAAAAGGAGAAGAAGGATGTAGTTGGGATTACACCACCCAACAAACCTTTCAAACTTTGTGTTTTTTACTTTACTGTTGATTTCATTATTGTCATGTCATTGTATAAACGGTTAAGTAAACACATTGGTAAATTCATTTAAAGTTGAAACCAACTAAGTTAAAATAGTTCTGATGCTAAAACCTTTCAAAAGAAGACTTAAAATCATTCCGCTGTACTAACCCTGATAAAAGAACTAAACGCTTAACCCCATTTGGTTACAATATTCAAATCTTGAATCTAAATGAACTTTATTAAAACCTGTCTTCAAGCAGATGCTCAGCCAAGCGCCTACATTGTTCAGCGACCACAATATTTTGAATACGAAAATTTTGAAGTTGAAGAAAGCTTCAGTGTCTAATCACCCCCCTTACTAGACCATTTCGTATGCCACTTGGGACCAACAAGTGGTATCAGAGCGGTTAAAGTAATTTTTTTTTCAAATTTCCAAGCATAACTGCTTGTTTAGATCCTAAAATGCATGGATATGGATACGAGGATACAGATACGATACGATACGGATACGAAATACGGCAAACGTCAAAACTAGAGGATACGATACGTTGGGATACGCATATATATATATATAAAATATTTAAAAATAAACTGAGTCAGTATGTTTATTAACATAAATAAAAGTGCAATATTGACACAGGTTCATTAGTTATAAGTTCAAAAAATTTCGAAGGTATCCAAAATATTTCATCATTTATGGCGATGTAAGAATGTCATTTCATTGATACCACCATTTACCTTCTTATCCAAAATCTTTGGTAATAAAGTGTAAATGATAGATTTCACGAGGAGCAAGAGAAGAAAAAATATATTAAGAAGTGAACTGAAACGGTTTTTTGCTTCTTTAAATTTTTTTATTGTTTGTTTAACCTTTTAACATACAGTCAAAGTCATTATTATTTTCGTATTTTAACCGATAAAATATTATATAATATTCAAAAATACTATGTCTGATATTCAAGCAGTGTCAGATACTTCAAATTTTTTATGGGATACGGTATCCTGAATTTTCTTTTTTATTTAATTTTTGGATACGTAAAAAGGGTATCCGATACATATCTGGGTGGTATCCCCAGAGTATCGTATCCGATACGAGTATGATACTGCATGTGCCCAATTTTAGGAGTTTTCGTGCATCATAGTTTAGATCCTTTTAAAATCTTGTTGCTTGAAAATTTCTTTCATGGCATTTTCAAAAGTACTAAGTTGACCGAGTCAAATTATGATTCATGGAAGGTCAAAGCGTTTACATATATATGTTCTTGTGATGATGAAATGTGTGATATCATTTCAGATGGAAATGGGTCAATTCAAATTTTGAAGGTCATCACTCAAGCACCTGGAGCCACAAAAGAGACCCCAGACGGTTATGTTGAAAAACCTAAGCATGAGTGGTCTACAGATGAGCACCGCAGAGCAAATTTGGATACTGTTGGTTAGAATGATCCATATACCGCCATTGGTGATTATGATAATTTGTTCAACAAGGTCAAGTCATGTTCTACGAGTAAGGAAATATGGGATAAGTTGGCTATAATCTGTGGAGGGTCAGCTCAAATCAAAGAGAACAAGCTTTCGATTGCCAATGAAAGATTCAATAGCTTTAAGATGCAGCCAAATGAGAGCTAGAACAGTTGGATATCAGATTTACTGCTCTCATTACAGAGTTGACGTCTTTAGGCATAGATTTGCAAAATCGAAAAATGGTGGTTTAGATTTTCAGAAGTCTCTCTAATAGATTTTTGATGAAAACAACGGCTATGAGAGAATTGAATATGTTGGATCTTTTAACTCCAGAAGATTCTTTTTTAGAACTCAAGGCTTTTGAGTTAAATTCAAAGAGTGATGCAGTTAGTCCAGTGACAAAATTTGGAACGCTAATCACATCAACTAAGAGTGAATCGGGTAATAAAGGAATGGTGTGAGAGATGAGTTAGGAAAAGGATTTAGAGTTACTAAACAGGTTCAAAAAATTTCTGAAATATTAGAAGAAAAGAAAAGCTCCGAAGCATCAAGGACCTAATTCCTATCAAGTGTCTCCTCCCACTCAACAACAATATCAAGCGCCTCAGTATTCTGCTCTTCTCCCTTCAAGGCCTATTCTATACCAAACGTCTTCTCTGCAAAACATCTCAGCGTCAGTGGTCTCAAAACCACATAGTTCCTCGAAATTAACAAATGAACAGAAATGAAAACTAATCTTTGTTATAATTGTAGGAAACCAGGGCACTACCAGGTAAATTACCCTTATCCAAACGTATCCAAGCCCACAAGGCAGGATTACCTAGATAGAAAGCAATTCAGGAGCAAACTTCGTCAACAAGGTTTGCTAGTGGAATTAGAACCAGCATCCACACCTGAATATTTGGAGTCTTCAGAAGAGAGTAGTGATGATGATGAGCCAGTAGATGATTCAGCGCTAATCTGTCGCATGACTAGAGATGATGAAATGTCTTCAGACTCACTATCTGAGGTAAATACTGAATTAGCTAATCTTCTCTCTTATAAAGAATTGCTTGGCAAAGTAAAAGAATATTATCAAGATTGTCAAGATGCCGCCAAAGTATATCAAAATCACTTTGATGAGATATCAACACTTAGAGGTGAAAACGTGACTCTCAAGGCAGAGTTGCAAGTTCATCAACAATGCATTGAGAAGAACCAATCACTTGAGATTGAAATCACTCAGTTGAAAGGTGATCTTGATATGGTAGTCAAGAGAGAAGCTGAGCTAATCGCTAGACTTGCTAAATCAGAGCAACTCATCTCATCATTGTCTAAAGCGTTAAGAAAGCTAGACAATGTGACTGAGGTAATAAGATTATTTGGTGAAAAGACCGGTTTAGGATGCAAAAAATTTGGTAAACAACCATACAAATAAAATGTTACAGCAAACAACAAAGGAAAGGGTGTATTCTTTGTTGTGAAAGGTTCAAATAGTCAAACACCTAATGAACCAAAATGAGAAAGCCAAAGCTGACTCAGTCAAGGGAAAGATGAAAGTGATTGATTCACAAAGAAAGGTTTATCCAAACGCTCAAAAGGCTAAGGAGAAACCTTGCTACTGTGAATCAAACGTAAGCGTCAAATGCCCAAGGTGCACCCTAAGCCAACACCAAGGAAATACCAATGTCAATATCCACAACGATCAAGGTCATATTATCAATACTATGATGATTATGATTACGATAGTGATTATGATTACTATTATGATCAAGAATATTATTATACACCCAAGAAGCACACACATCACAATGTGAAACCCAAAAAGGCTAATCCTCCCGCAATGAAGACTAAGCAAATATATGTTCCTAAAGTTCTAATTCAAACTAACACTACTAATGTAAAAGGACTCAAGTCACAATGGGTACCTAAAAAGAACTAGAACTGCCCTTTGAATGCAGGTACCTAGAGCTAGAGCCGATACATCTGTTTGGTACATCGATAGTGGGTCGTCAAGGCACATGACAGGCTCAAAGGATTTCTTAATCAACTATCGTGCTACCAATGGTCCTCAGGTTGTATTTGGTGACAGCTTCAAAGGCAAACCAAAGGTATAGGTACTGTGGCAATAGTCACTTGAAAATTTTACTTCAAAACCTTTATCACAAAATTGACTTATGCTTAAGACCCTCAAAATTTTCAAGTGACTATTGCTACATTAACAAAACTAAGACTGTATCTACTAAATTGAAAGGAAAAAGAACAAAAAATATTTATGTGGTAGATTGGGGTTCAACAATTGATAACAACCCAACATGGCTTGTGGGTAAAAATGAATCTAAAGCGGATTGGTTATGGCATAGAAAGTGTTGGGGAAAAATAATCAAACGCAGCGGAAACAGAATTTAAAAAAATTATTTGGATTTTCACATAATAGGATCAATCTCGGGGTTTTGTTAGACTATGTATGATAGAGTAAACAATACTTTACCCGTTGTAGCGAAGTGGATGGAGAATCTCACAAATTCAAATCTTTCAACTTCTTCGCGAATAACTCCGGTTGAAAACTTGATAATCCGAGCAGTCCAAAAGTTATGCCTCTAAATTGTCTCGCCAAAAAAACTTGATGAGAAAATTCTCCTTCTTCTTGGTGCTTAGACCGACGACTAGGGGAGAGAGGGAGAGAGAAAGTTCTTTCTTGTGGCTCAAGTGATAATTGTAAATTATGACCTAGGTATTAACTAATGTGATATATTTATATCACTTAAGTCAATATCTTGGGCTTAAATTAGCCCATTATGGATACCTAGTGGCCGCCCTATATAGGTCTTGGTGTGCCACTTGGTACACCAATTCGAACTCAGTATAATCCATTATTTAATTAATTAATTCAATCAAATTAATTAATCTAATTAAATAATAGATAGGATATTTAATTAATTTTATTTTTTCAAGAAATAACATATAATTAAATTATAAATGAACTAACTTATTTCTTCAAATAATTAATTCTATTTAATTAAGTTTAAGTATCCAATACTTAAAATATTACCACAAGAAATATTCTATATTTTCTATCAATTTTTTCTTTTTAAGCGTGACTCTTTAGGTTTATCTATATTTGGCAATAGAAGGATTCCATTAAATATGAGTCCCACCTAGCCAGTCAAGTGGTCCATATTGTAACCCAAATAAGATGAAATGATTGGATCATTTTTATCTTTCCTATTATAAATACCGTGTGAATATAAACTTTTCGTTTCCTTATCATAGTCAAATGAGAGTCATGATTTTTGGTCAAACTCACTAATTTAACACTATGCAATATTATAATAAGTTCAGATTAGTTAATGCTTTGGCCAAAGACTTTAAGATCTAACTTACTTATAAATGCATAGGATAATTCCTCGTTCACCTTCAAGGGAACAAATTCTATCTTGGATATCAGTTAAGACTACTACTTGCCTATTAGGTTGCAGTTTGAGGTTAATCCCACTAAAGGGTAAATTGGGTCTAACTACTCTAATGACAAACCGGTTAGGAATTTCATATTAGATGTTTTGATGATGACAAATAGGACTTCCTGTTAGACCCCGAAAAGTGTAAAAGCTTTCATAGAATGTTATGTATAAGTACCTGAAAGCTTATTTATCTTAGGCTTATAGTATTTATCTTTGTAGAATTCTTTAGACTAAGTATGTGACACTAAATCACTTAGGAAAATTCTGGGTGAGTCTACCAAGTGATGAAGGTGAAGATCAAGCGTCTGAAGCTACAATAGATAAAGATATCTTGAAGCGTCCGTCAAACGCTTTAGGGATTATCCCAGTGCTCAAACTACGAATGGATAACTCAGGCCGAATACTCAACATCAAGTGAAATGACGGAATTCTCAGTGAGACCATCAAGACAAGATTGAAGAGTAAGCGTCTGAAATAAAGAGAAGAAACTCAGGATCAGTCCAAGCGTCTGTCCAATACACGAGAATAACTATTCTCTTCAGCAAGCGTCCAAAAGGTTAAACTATCCAAAGACTTAAAAATGTATGAATCAAACGGACGAATTATTTCCAACGGAAATAAGACAAGATGCATTAAAAGTCGGATAAGTGCTATTAAAATATAAGCATTATAACGTATGGGTAAGCCATTCTTTTGACCGAAACTGTCAGAAGTTATGAAACCAAGAACATGCCTAACTAATTAAGTATACCCAAAGTTAGAAATGTCTGAACTCAAGGAATGTTTGGGGAAACGAGACTCCAACCGTGTCAAACGGACAAAAACTACCAATACCTTATAAATAGCTCTTTCAACAAACAAGTAAAAAGTGACACACAAAAAAAAAGGGTAAAAAAAATACCTACTTTGTTGAAAGAAAAGCTTACTGAAAATCATAGCCAAATATCCATATAAGCTTTTCACAAATATTCCAGAGACAGTCAACCATATCTCAAATCTCTTTTTAAGAAGAACCTATACTACCATCGAGATATCCCCAAGTTGTTTGAACTTTCCAAAAACAAACAAACCCGTGATCAAAACCATCAACACCTTTCATCTGAGTGAGAAAGCTGGTTGACTTGCAAGCAATATTTTTGTGTAAAAGAAGCTTGTTGAAGTTGATCTCTATTGGAGCTGAAATCTGTGTGACCAAGGAGTTCCGAGATCAAGAGTAACTTGCACCATTTCTGAGTGAAAGAAGCAAGGGGATAGAAGGTCTTTAGTGGAGCTGAAATCTGTGTGACCAAGGAGTTCCGAGATCATATCCAATCTCCCTCTATCTTGTAGAAGTCTCTGTGTGACTCTTCGATAATCATCATAGTGGAAAAACCTCCCTGATAAAAGGAGAAGAAGGACGTAGCTGGGATTACATCACCCAGTGAACCTTACAAATATCTTGTGTCATTTACCTCTTTAAGCATTCATTGTTTTACTGCTTTACTATTCATATTGCATACATTCTGATAAAGTCTTAAAACAACTAAGCGACTACTTTCGATTAATTAACCGAACGCTAAGCTATAAAATACTTCCGCTGTGCTAACTCTGATTTAGTGACTAAACTCTGCCCTACTTTGGTAAGCGTTGAAATCACCGAGTCTAAGTTAACGTTTCTCAAGCGCCACATCCAGCGCTTAAACTTGTCAAGCGTTCAAATACTTCAAAGTGATACGAACTTTTAAGAAGTCGAAAAAGACTTCAGGGTCTATTCAACCCCCCCCCCCCTTCTAGACCCTTTGGTATACCACTTGGGACCAACAAGTGGTATCAGAAAGGTTGAAGTTGAAACCTAAGCGTTTCCAAGCGTAACTGCTTGTTCAGATCAATTTTTTTTTTTTAAAAAAAAAATAATAATTTTTTTGTCGCTTTAAAATTACTTTAAATTCTTCATGGCATTCTCTAAAGTTCCCAAGTTGACCGAGTCAAATTATGACTCTTGGAAGGTCAAAGCGTTTACTTATTTGTGTTCATGTGATGATGAAATGTGTGATATCATTTCAGATGGGCCAATCAAAATATACAAAGTTATCACCAGAGCGCCCGAAGCCATAGAAGAAACACCTGACGGTTATGTGGAGAAGCCCAAACAAGAATGGTCCACCGATGAGCGTCGACGAGCCAATCTAGACAATGTCGGTCGGAATGCATTATACACAGCCATTGGTGACAATGACAACTTATTCAACAAAGTCAAATCATGCAATACAACTAAATAAATTTGGGATAAGTTGGCTACTATTTGTGGTGGCTCAGCACAAATAAAGGAAAACAAATTATCAATTGCCAAAGAAAAATTCAACGGCTTCAAGATGCTACCTAATGAGACGCTGGAGCAATTAGACATAAGGTTTACAGCCCTTGTCACTGAACTAACATCTCTGGGTATGGAGCTACAAAATCGAGAAACAGTGGTCAAAATCTTTAGAAGTCTTCCAAGCAGATTCCTGATGAAAACAACTGCAATGAGAGAATCAAACAATCTGGACAGCCTAACTCCAGAAGATGCTTTTTCAGAACTCAAAGCATTTGAGTTTGAGCTGAATTCGGCCAGTGATGCAGTAAGTAATCCAGTGATCGAATTTGGAGCGCTAATGGCATCAATCAAAGGAAAATCTATCAAAGAAAAAGGCTCGGATATAAGTGAGGAAGAAGAACTGGCACTTCTAAATAGATTCAGGAAATTCCTGAAATATGAAAAGAAGGGAAACAGTCCTAAGCACCCAGGACAAAGTTCATATCAAGCGCTTCCTCAAATACAACCACAATATCAAGCGCCTCACTATCCTGCGTCCTCCTCCCTAGCGCCAATTCAATATCAAACTCCTTCTTAGCAAGATCTCTCAGCGCCTGCAGCGTTAAACCAACGATCCACAAGATTAACAAACGAACAAAAGATGAAGACCAATCTTTGTTACAACTGCAGGAGACCAGGGCATTTCCAAGTTAATTGCCCATATCCAAATGTGTCTAAACCTAAAAAGCAAGATCACGCGGATAGAAACCAATTCAGGAGCAACCTGAGACAACAAGGCTTGCTAGCAGAATCAGAATCTCTCTATACGCCTGAAGAGGACTTGGAATCATCAGATGAAAGCAGCGATGATGAACCATCAAAGGACTCAGCATTCATTTGTCTCATGGCAAGAGAAAATGAAGCATCTAACGACTTACCATCTGAGGTAACCACTGATTTGTATCATCCTCTCTCTTATGATGAATTACTTGACAAAGTAAAGGAATATTATACAGATTGTCGAAATGCCACCAAATTATTCCAAAATCACCATTGTATTATTTCAGCACTCAGAAGTGATAACTTAACGCTCAAAGTAGAGTTGCAAATTCAGCAACAGTGCATTGAGAAAAACCAATCACTCGAGAGTGAAATTACTCAGCTAAAAGGTGATCTTGATATAATAGTCAAAAGAGAAGCTGAAATGGTCGCTAAACTTGCCAAATCAGAGCAGCTTATCTCTTCATTATCAAAAGTGTCTAGAATGCTAGATAATGTGACTAAAGTAACCAGGGCATTTGGTGAAAAGACCGGTCTAGGTTTTGATAAATTTAGTTATAAAGCCAAAGCGTCCAATGTTACAACAATCAACAAAGGAAAAGATGTAATCTTTGTTGAAGAAAGTTCAATCAGACAAACGCTGAATGAATCAACAAATACTGGTACAAAAGCTAATGATAAAGTCAACACTGACTCAGGCAAAGGAAAGACCAAAGCGAATGTCTCACAAAAGAAAATATATCCAAATGCTCAAAAAGCTAAGGAGATATTTTCTGCCAGTGAATCAAACGTTAAGCGTCCCGCACCAAAAGTGCATCCTAAGCCAGTACCAAACAGAATCAAACGTCTATATCCAAAACAATCCAGTTCATATTATCAACACTATGATAATTATGATTACGATTATGATTATTACTATAATCAAGGATATTTCTATACATCTAGAAAAAGTATGCAACTCAAAACGAAACCCAAGAAGGCTAATCTTTCTCCCATAGTGAAGACAAGGCAAATATGGGTTCCGAAAAATCTAATTCACGTCACTAACAAAGAAGGACCCAAAACAAAATGGGTACCTAAAGGAAATTAGATCTGCCCTTTTGAATGCAGGTACCTAGAGCCAACACCGACGCTTCAGTATGGTACATAGATAGTGGATCATCGAGACACATGACTGGATCAAAGGATCTCTTGATCAACTATCGTGCAACCAATGGTCCTCAAGTTATATTCGGTGATAATTCTAAAGGTAAAACTAAAGGTATAGGTATCATGCATAGGGGGAACATCATTGGTGAACGACGGAACAGAACGCTTAAAGAAGCCGCTAGGACCATGTTAGCCGAGTCTAAGCTGCCTCAAAGGTTGTGGGCCGAAGCTATCAACACTGCTTGCTACACTCAGAACCGGTGTATGATCAACAAGCAACATGAAAAGACTCTATATGAATTATGGAAGGGACGTAAGCCGAATGTTTCATACTTTCATGTATTTGGTTCAAAATGTTTCATTCATAACAATGGTTACCAAAGCCTAAAGACATTTGATCCTAAAGCAGATGAAGGAATCTTTCTAGGTTACGCCAAAAATGGAAAGAGCTTTCGCATCTTAAATAAGGTCAAATCGAAGGTTGAAGAATCCATTCATGTTGTGTTTGATGATGCTAACCAAGAACCGAGTAAGGTTAATATTAATGATGCAGGAATTGAAGATTTATCTCAACAAGCGTCACAAATCAATATGTGTGATGATAGTGATATTGATGAAGATAATGAAATCATTGTACCTAATCCTAAAACTACTCGTAAAGACATCAACGATGACATTGCAAGAAACGCTGATGATCATGAAGGGAATGTTCATCAAGAGCAAACTCAAACTATAAACACTGAAGCGCCTACGCAAGGAATTGGTCAAGCGCCTGCACAGTTTAATCAAACGTTAGATCAATCTCTTCACCCGTTCCAACCAGACAGAAAATGGCTCAGAGACCATCCACCAGAACTGATTATTGGAGATATTGGAGCACCCGTTAGAACAAGAGCCGCTACAATAAATGAGGCCATGTTTGCAAGCTTCCTATCTCAAATGGAACCAAAGAAAGTGGATGAAGCGCTTAACGATCCAAGTTGGATAGAAGCCATGCAAGAAGAGCTAAACCAATTTGAAAGAAATGAGGTATGGACGCTAGTACCAAGACCAACCCACCAAGGGGTCATTGGAACTAGATGGGTCTATAGAAACAAAATGGATGAGAATGGGATTGTGATTAGAAACAAAGCCAGACTCGTAGCTCAGGGATACTGTCAAGAAGAGGGCATCGACTTTGATGAAACATACGCTCCAGTTGCCCGTCTTGAAGCAATCCGCATGTTTCTAGCGTTTGCAGCATTTAACAAATTTACAGTATATCAAATGGACGTAAAGAGTGCATTTCTGAATGGTAAACTCCAAGAAGAAGTATATGTGGAGCAACCACCAGGATTCATCAACAACCATGGGAAAAGCATGGTTTACAAATTGGACAAGGCACTCTATGGTCTTAAACAAGCACCACGAGCATGGTATGACACTCTTTCTATCTTCCTTATAGGTAAAGGCTTTTCAAAAGGCAGCGTTGACACAACGTTATTCAAAATTACCCATAATGGAGATATTCTCCTAGTTCAAATTTATGTTGATGATATTATATTTGGATCTACCAATAAGCGTCTATGTGAGAAATTTTCGAAGATGATGCAAGATCAATTTGAAATGAGCATGATGGGTGAATTAACTTTCTTCCTAGGATTACAAGTTAAACAACTCCCTAATGGCATATTCATAAATCAAACTAAATATACTAGAGATATGATCAAGAAATTTGGTATGGAAAATGCATCACCTTCAAAAATTCCAATGAGCCAAACGCTTAAGCTAGATAGAGATGATAATGGAAAGAAAATTGATATCACTAACTATAGAGGTATTATTGGATCACTTCTTTATCTTACAGCTAGTAGACCTGATATTATGTTCTCAGTATGCATGTGTGCACGATTTCAAGCTGATCCTAGAGAATCACACTTAATTGCTGCTAAAAGGATCCTTAAGTACCTAAAAGGCACACAAAATGTGGGCTTATGGTATCCTAGGGATTCTCCTTTTGAACTAATTGGTTATTCAGATGCAGATTTTGCAGGATGCAAAATAGATAGAAAAAGTACTAGTGGAACATGTCAATTTCTAGGTGATAGACTAATTTCATGGCATAGTAAGAAGCAACAGTCCATCGCTACTTCCACCGCTGAAGCTGAGTATGTAGCCGCTGGAAGCTGTTGTGCACAGATCCTTTGGATGAGGCAACAACTTAGAGATTATGGAATAATCCTAGATCCAACTCCTATCCATTGTGACAATCAAAGCGCCTTAGCAATGACTCAAAATCCAGTTCTTCACTCTAGAACCAAACACATTGACATTCGCTATCACTTTCTACGTGACCACGTTCAAAAGAAAGATATCTCCATGCACTTCATTGGTACAGAAAAGCAACTGGCAGATATCTTCACCAAAGCGCTTAACGAACAACGTTTTCTCACTTTAAGAAGTGAACTAGGTATGATTGATCTAAATGCTTAATCATTCGAAACATCATACTTTTGTTAGGCATGAAATTTAGGGGGAATTCACTGTATGTTATGTAATTTATGGGGAACCTACATAGGGGGAACCTTAAAAGAGCTAACTATACTTAAGTGAATATGACCAAAAATGTTTTCCCTTGCATCGGTCATACGCACTTAGCACCATACACTTAAATCCTTTTGACGCTTATTACACAAATCTGTCTTAGCGTCTGCACTTCTTTCAAAATAAACTAAACGCTTAGCTTTATTCCCGGCTAAAGCACTTAGTAAAAAGACCCTTTAAAAGCAAGCGTACATTACCCTACGCTAAAACGAGAAAGTGGATTAGTCAATCAATGCAATTAATGCTGACTTGACATTCCTCACCCTTCGCTCAAGAAAACCCATGGGTACTCATCACGTTTTTCAAAGATGGTTCAGCACATGTACACGCGTCAGTACAATTACCATGTATCTTAGACGAATACAACCAGCGCTGAATATTTTAAACCAAAAGTAAAACACTACTACCAAGACATAATGATAAGTACTGGGAAACTGTGTCCTCATACACAGGAATAATTCTATATGTTACAATGACCGCTAAAGCACAAAATGTTACTTGAAAGAGAACCTCAAGATTCTCAAGCGTCCACATAACACTGAATTGTTTCAAGCGTCATTCTGAATAGGTTCGGACGCTTTAACAAATTTTTGGCGGGTATTTGAATAGTTGTTCAAAATTATGGTTCCCGAACAGTTTTCATAAAGAACGTATCCGCTTTTCATGGGCACACGTATCACTCTCAGTATATCAAAAGTCTCTGTTTCAAACTTTTAATCGGACTTCAAAATAGTATATGTGGAAGTTACTAAAAGAAACCGTGCCTATTTAATCTAAATTCACGTCCACAGTTATATTTTAATGGCTGAGATTTATATTCCTCCACGTGTCAACATCTCAAACTTCAAACACAAAGAACATTCAAATTGAAGTATCTCAAAAACACACTTTCTGCAGAACACAAACACTCTTATACTCTATTACATTCGTGCAAGAAAAAAAAATTCTCTCTCTTTCTCAAAAACAAAAATTTTCATTCGTAATCTCTGTCTACTTCTCACTAATGGCACCCAAGAAAGCTACTGCTGGAACCACTGAAGTTGTTGTTAAGGTCACTGAAGGCCTTATAGTTGATTGGAAGTTTCTCTATGAAAACCCCCAAATTGATTTAACGGAAATGATGGATTCTGTAGCAGAGGCTGGGCTTCAGAAATTTCTCACAAAATACTCGTATATGTTTCCTGAAGAACTAGAATTTTTCTGGAGAAATGCTCGACTGTCTGACGATGAGACTTCCATCACTTGTTTGTTTCCTGTCTCCAAGAAGGAATCAAAGACGTTCACTCTCTCTGCGGCCTCTATTGCCCAGAATTTCTCTCTACCTAATGCTGGAGCCACTTTAGACACTATCACTGAAGAACAAATTCAAGAAGTCTGGACTCAGATTAGCGCTTACGATGATGTTCCATACAAACCGTACTTTGAGAAGAAAGATATAGTGAACAGGTATCGAGTCTTGGCTGATTTCTGCAGTAAAAACATTGAATGCAGAGTGGGAACCTTCGACAAAATCAACCCAACCCAGTTCCAGATGATGACTGCCATCCTGCTCAAGATAAAAATCAACTGGAGCGCCTATATATTCAGCAGGTTCAGAGACAGTCTACGCACTTCAAACAGACCTTATGGTCTAGTTTTAAGTGATCTAATTTTTCGAGCAGAGTGCACCTCTTCAGCAGGAGTCACCGTGGCCAAGCATAAGTTCTATGGGCCAAGAATCATCAATAATCTCTTCAATCCACCCAAAGTTGGAGGTGCTGCTAAGCCTCTCTCTGAGCGCCAAGTTGTCCGAGCAGCGTCAGATGAGGAGGCTGAGCGTCCAGATCAGGAGAAAGCCAAACGTAATGTGAAGCGTCCCACTGTCACAAAGAAATGGGCTCCTCGAAAGCCCAAGGCTCAACCTATCAAAAGCGATGAAGATGACGAGGATTCTATACCCCTCATTAGTCGGAAAGATCTGGAAAAGGTTCTCAAAAATATTGACTTTGAAGAACCTGCAGTTCCACAGACTCAAGCGTTCCCCGCCGAAGGTATAAATGTGAAGCGTATCTTCAAGAGACGTAAGCGTCCAACTGCTGCCATTTCTTCTGAGGCTACACAAAGTGACCAAGCCATAGCTGCTGTCCCGATATCATCCTTTGAACCACCAGTTGATGTCCATCTGGATGTGGATATGGCCCACATTGTGGCCATCGCACATGAAGCTGCCATCGAATCTACAAATCTCGAGCCTGATGAACCTGCAATCCCAAGGGTTCAACCATTGCTTGCATTACCTAGTACAACAGAGGCACGCTCAGAAGGTCAGAGCGATGCTAACGACGTTGTGATTCATCGACATTTCTTCAAGCTGGATCCCTTAAAGACTATCGATCACTCAGTCGATTATTTGCCTCCAGCGCCCGCAGAGACCTTCATACCTGCAGGATACAATGAAGAAAGTCTTATCAATGCGGAAAATGATATCGCCAAGCTCATAAAGTTTGATCTGGCTGTACGCAACACTCTATTTAACACAGCCTCAACCCCAGCTGATGAAGCTTACTACACAGCCCTTGAACTCAGGAAGACTCCCAAACACATCCCGGCTTCCGTAACTCTCCAAGCACAGCGGCAAGGAGGCAAGACTCCTAGAGCTGATGTTGATTTAGCTTATTATCTGGACTGTGGGACAAGCAAACCCACTGGCTTCGCTCTCAGAGACTACAACATCAGAGTCTATGAGCGTCAGGATAAGCTTGTGAACCCAACGGAAGGGCTACTAAACAGAGAAGGCTATTCTCACTCCCCAACACTGGTAAAAAGCAGGGAAAACAAGCGCTCAGCTAATCCTCTCCTCCTGTGGAATAATAAAGGAGTACATGCCGGTGAGCGTCCAGCTTCCCTGACCGAGATGATTCAACTTGAAACCGATGCATATTTTGACTGCGTCTGGAACGCTAACTACCAACCAGACAGGTATCGTTTTGAATCCATCTGTGATATTCATCACCAAGGATTTCGTGCTATACTTAATGCAGGAACTGAGTATTGTATGACTGAGATAAGATTGGCTGAAGCTTACATGGGTGACACGTATAAATTTGAAGACTTGGTTAGTGCTCCCCATCTGTTCAGAATAGGGATTCATGATAAAAAGACCAAATTTGCACGCTACATGCTAACGCAGCGCCAACATAGACTTGGACCCGTTCTGAAGCTGCCTCTGATCCGCCATCAACCTGAACACCGCTTAAGACAAGCGTTGCACAAACTGGCCAACTCTTCTCTACGCTTTGCTGATCAAGCGTCCACCAGCGGTTCTTCTCCCCTGTCCTGTCTGAACTTCACCCCTAGCCACTGTGAAGACAACTTTTCTTTCGTGATGGCAATTATGCCTCCAGTCTCCCTATTCGACAAAATCTTCACATAAAATCTGCGACAATGGAATGGCTCTCGGATCAATCCTTTCAGAGGATATCCACTTCTTCCGTCTATTCGACAAGAAGTCTTCAGTCACTATGATTTTGTTTTGTCGCTGCTAGAAAGATCTCAAGCGCTTGCTTCAGCCATCTACCCATACTTGGAAGAGTATTACCAGCTCCACGTTCCCGACTCTCGGAAACTGAAGACTCTCCTAACAGATCGGATAATTGGCTTCTCACAACACTATTGCCCAGATGCCTTATTCTCCATCTGCCAAGCGCCCTCCAAAATCTTTCCCACTCATGTGCTGGATATCCTCGGGCCAATGTATATCAGGGCCCTGGATAGTCCTATCAGAACGTTCATTCAAGGTACTTATCTCCCCACTCTACATTTGAATGAACTTCTACAGCTTGCTACGTATCCATATGCAGATGAGCCGTTTGCCAGCTTGGACTTTCTGTTTACGGACTTTAGCCGTATGGAATCAGAATTTACTGCAGCACCAGCTGACACGTTACCTGCTCCTGAGCGTTTATTAGAATTACCTCAAGCGCCTCATTCCCCCAGTCCAACTGAATCCGACTCTACTGCATCCACCGAGTCCAACAGTGCCCCAGAGCTTCGAGGAACAGTATTTGACCCTACTTATCAAGTACCTATTGAATCTCTCAAACACACATCTCGTTTTAAGCCTCGAGTCAGCACTGCAATTCCCGACGCTCAACCGTCCATGACTGAATGCCTCACTCAAATACAGCAACTATCTACAGCTACTCAGGCAAGTCATGTGGCTTTAACCAATGATCTACAAGACCGGTTCACGGCTCTAGAGACCTCTCTCACAGACGCTAATCACGCTCAACTCCTGGTCATGAAAGAACATTTCGACCAGCGTCTAACCACTCTTGAGGCCTCTGTCGCTCAGATTGCTACTCAAGTCAGTCTTCTTACTCAGCATTTCATACAGACTGATGATGGCAATAAGGGGGAAAAGAAGGGAGAAAAGAGGAAATCGTCAACATCTAAAGATCAAGTTCCTCCTCCACCATCCAAGCGTCAACATATTGATAATTCTCTCACACTGAGTACAGAACCAAGGTATCCCTATCCCTCTTGGGTAACCACATCGGTTGAAGCGTCCAATAAGAAAGAAACTCCCAGAGTGCTCTATCCAACTCTTCCATTGCCTTCAAGAGCACTGCTTGAACAGTTTGACATTCCTCTTCTCAGAGCATCAATTCCAGAACCATCTGATCCAGCAGTATTAGCCTTAGAAAGAAAAATGTCTGACTTCGACCAAACCTTCAGAATTTGCCTACGATACATAGGCATCAGTCCAGAGGAATGGGATAAACACTTCATTGCCTTTAAGGCACGACAAGTTCAAGAAAACAAGCACATAATCAGTAAAGATCATGCTGCGATGATGACGTTAGAAGATCAGATAACTGAAGCAATCCGTGCTGAAATGACTAAGAGATACAAGATCAAGTCACGATCTTGATTTTTACTTGTGCTTCTCTCTTTTTAGTTGTAAAATGCCTGTACTATGAAATATATATATAAAATGCATTTTACAGTTGAAACATGTCGTTAAAGCTCAAACTAACTTACTAACTTACGCTAACCTTCACTTTAGGTATCTAACGCTTGAACTAAATAAGTATTGCCATCATCAAAAAGGGGAAAATTTTTAGGAATTTCATATTAGATGTTTTGATGATGACAAATAGGACTTCCTGTTAGACCCCGAAAAGTGTAAAAGCTTTCATAGAATGTTATGTATAAGTACCTGAAAGCTTATTTATCTTAGGCTTATAGTATTTATCTTTGTAGAATTCTTTAGACTAAGTATGTGACACTAAATCACTTAGGAAAATTCTGGGTGAGTCTTCCAAGTGATGAAGGTGAAAATCAAGCGTCTGAAGCTACAATAGATAAAGATATCTTGAAGCGTCCGTCAAACGCTTTAGGGATTATCCCAGTGCTCAAACTATGAATGGATAACTCAGGCCGAATACTCAACATCAAGTGAAATGACGGAATTCTCAGTGAGACCATCAAGACAAGATTGAAGAGTAAGCGTCTGAAATAAAGAGAAGAAACTCAGGATCAGTCTAAGCGTCTGTCCAATACACGAGAATAACTATTCTCTTCAGCAAGCGTCCAAAAGGTTAAACTATCCAAAGACTTAAAAATGCATGAATCAAACGGACGAATTATTTCCAACGGAAATAAGACAAGATGCATTAAAAGTCGGATAAGTGCTATTAAAATATAAGCACTATAACGTATGGGTAAGCCATTCTTTTGACCGAAACTGTCAGAAGTTATGAAACCAAGAACATGCCTAACTAATTAAGTATACCCAAAGTTAGAAATGTCTGAACTCAAGGAATGTTTGGGGAAACGAGACTCCAACCGTGTCAAACGGACAAAAACCACCAATACCTTATAAATAGCTCTTTCAACAAACAAGTAAAAAGTGACACACAAAAAAAAAAGGGCAAAAAAAATACCTACTTTGTTCAAAGAAAAGCTTACTGAAAATCATAGCCAAATATCCATATAAGCTTTTCACAAATATTCCAGAGACAGTCACCCATATCTTAAATCTCTTTTTAAGAAGAACCTATACTACCATTGAGATATCCCCAAGTTGTTTGAACTTTCCAAAAACAAACAAACCCGTGACCAAAACCATCAACACCTTTCATCTGAGTGAGAAAGCTGGTTGACTTGCAAGCAATATTTTTGTGTAAAAGAAGCTTGTTGAAGTTGATCTCTATTGGAGCTGAAATCTGTGTGACCAAGGAGTTCCGAGATCAAAAGTAACTTGCACCATTTCTGAGTGAAAGAAGCAAGGGGATAGAAGGTCTTTAGTGGAGCTGAAATCTGTGTGACCATGGAGTTCCGAGATCATATCCAATCTCCCTCTATCTTGTAGAAGTCTCTGTGTGACTCTTCGATAATCATCATAGTGGAAAAACCTCCCTGATAAAAGGAGAAGAAAGACGTAGCTGGGATTACATCACCCAGTAAACCTTACAAATATCTTGTGTCATTTACCTCTTTAAGCATTCATTGTTTTACTGCTTTACTATTCATATTGCATACATTCTGATAAAGTCTTAAAACAACTAAGCGACTACTTTCGATTAATTAACCGAACGCTAAGCTATAAAATACTTCCGCTGTGCTAACTCTGATTTAGTGACTAAACTCTGCCCTACTTTGGTAAGCGTTGAAATCACCGAGTCTAAATTAACGTTTCTCAAGCGCCACATCCAGCGCTTAAACTTGTCAAGCGTTCAAATACTTCAAAGTGATACGAACTTTTAAGAAGTCGAAAAAGACTTCAGGGTCTATTCAACCCCCCCTTCTAGACCCTTTCGTATACCACTTGGGACCAACAAAACCTAATATGTCACAAGTATATCTTCAACTCGATTCCTCAAGTCTAAAGTTCATACACACCTATTACAACTTAATCAATTTTGTCATTGACTGTCAAAGAGTGAAAACCCATGTGACAGAATCAATGCGAGTCATGACTGAGTGCCACTATCTCCAATCAGTGCACCTATGATGTGAGTTCTTCACTACATCTTAGTGATTGATGGGCTCCTTTGTCGTTAAAACTCATATCATACAAGTTTTCATGATTTCCAATGCCCAATTGAAAATCATTGATTTGCAGATTATTTTAGTACACAAGTATCAAACTCCTCTAGTGCCTTAGAGAGTTAACTCTTGTGCTCATGGACTTATAGATGATTACAATCTATAAATGTTAATATAATAGTAAACAACTAATTGCCTTTTATTGATAGAATGCGAAACAATTACAAATTGATAATGTCCTAATATTCTCTAATCCCCTAGTGGCATTTTAGGACATTAACATAACAATCTCCCACTTGTACTCAATGCCAATCAGTATGGTATCTAATACTCATCTTTTCGAGATGTCGATTCAGCACTGCCTGTGTCAAAGGCTTGGTCAATGGGTTAGTGACGCTGTCAGCTGAATTTACTCTTTGAACAGCTATCTCGCATATTCCAATAATTTCTCTTATTATGTGATATCTCCACTCTATGTGCTTGGATTTGTTGTGAGACCTTGGTTCATTTGCTTGTGCAATAGCCCCGTTATTGTCATAATAAAGTAGCAATGGCAGCTCTACACTAGAGATCACTTGAAGTTCTCCAAGAAACTTCCTAATCCAAACACCCTTTTTAGCGGCCTCTGACGCTGCTTTGTATTCTGCCTCAGTGGTGGAATAAGCAGTTGTGCTTTGTTTGGAACTTTTCCAAGTTACTGCTTCACCATTGAGCGTGAATATAAACTCTGAAGTGGATTTTCGATCATCTACATCAGATTAGAAATCGGAGTCAGTATATCCATCCACCTTCAAGTCTCCATGTCCATATGTTAGGACCATATCCTTAGTTCTCTTCAGATACTTGAGGATATTTTTTATAGCAGTCTAGTGTTCTTTTCCTGGGTTACCCTAAAAATGACTCACCACGCTTACTGCGTAGGCTATGTCTAGCAGTGTGTATAACATGGCGTATATCAGACTACCCACTGCAGGGCACCGTACTCATTTCTTTCCTATCTTCCTCACTTTGAGGAGACATAGACTTTGAAAGGTGCACCCCGTGTCTCATGGACAAGAAACCTTTCTTAGAGTTTTCCATTCTAAATCTTTTCCGGACTTTTTCTACGTAAAGTGCTTGGGAAAGCCCTATCATTCTATTTGTTCTATCTCTGTAGATACGAATTCCTAGAATATAGGTCGCTTCTCCTAAGTTTTTCATGGATAATGTATTCGAAAGCCATATTTTGACTGATGTGAGCATTCTTGCATCATTTCCTATGAGTACAATGTCATCCACATATAAGACAAGAAAAGTGATCATCTTCATTTTTGACAAAGTTAAATTCTTTGACAGCTTTATGAAAACATAGATTCCAACTCCTAGAGGCTTGCTTAAGTCCATAAGTGGATCTCTTAAGTTTGCACAACTTATGAATACTAGACCCAGATGTAAAGCCATTATTCTGCTCCATATAGATATCCTCTTTGAGGAATCCATTTAGAAAAGCCGTCTTTACATCCATCTGCCATATCTCATAATCCAAGTGTGCAGCTATTGCGAACAGAATTCGAATAGAATTGATCATTGCCACAAGTGAAAAGGTCTCTTGATAGATAGTCAATTCCTTCCTTTTGACTATAACCTTTTGCTACAAGCCTTGCCTTGTATGTGTCAACTTTTCCATCCGGGCCTATCTTCCGCTTATAGATCCACTTGTACCCTATAGGTGAAATGCCCTCAAGACGATCTACCAGAGTCCAGACCTGGTTGGAATGCATTGAGTCTATCTCCACCTGCATAGCTTTTCGCCAATTTGCAGAGTCGATGTCCATCATTTCTTGATCCTAAGTAGAAGGGTCGTCCCCATGAACTCCCACTGCTATAGTGTGGACACTCAGTTCCTCTTGTAGCAGGTACCCATAGTACCTATCAGGTTGATGTGGTACTCTACCAGATCTTCAAAATATTGGTTGTGTTTCATCAGGTTCAGTGTGTGTTTCTTGAACAGTCGTCTTCCTGGGTGTTTCTTCTTGTTCATCGAGAACAATTTTTCTACTTGCACCACCTTCTTGAATAAATTCATCTTCAAGAGAGTACTTGCAGTGCAACAATGATCCTTTGATCATCTTGTATGTAGAATAGGTATCCCATAGAATCTTCTGGAAAGCTGATGAAACGTCCTTTAAGGGACCTAGCTTCCAATTTCTCTGCCTTTGTCTTCTTAATGTAGGCAGGGCATCCCCAAACCCTAATGTATTTAACGTTTGATTTTCTATTTCTTCATATCTCATATGGGATCTTAGGAACGGATTTGGAAGAACATCTATTCAATATATGAACAGCCGTAAGGAGTGCATGTGCCCACAAGAAGATGGGTAAATCAGTGTAGCTGAGCATAGATTGAACCATATCCAAAAGCGTTAGATTTCTTCACTCTGCTACCCCATTTAGTTGTGGAGTTATTGGTGGTGTGAGTTGCAAAATTATCCCATGTTCCTTTGAGAACTGATCAAACTCATCACTCATATATTCACCTCCACGATCTGATCACAGTGCTTTTATATGATGACCAGTTTGTTCTTCCACCAAAGCCCGAAATTCATTGAATTTATTAAATGATTCAGACTTGTATTTCATTAGATACACAAGACCATACCTTGAATGGTCATCAGTGAAAGTAATGAAATAGTGAAAACCTCCACGAGCTACTTCTCCAAATGGTCTGCAAACGTCGGTGGCACAAGTCCTAATACTTCAGTGGCCCTTTCAAAAGTCCCGGTGAAGGGGGATCTAGTCAGTTTGCCTTTGAGGCAATATTCACAAGTTGGATAGGGATCCGATCCCAATGGGTCAATTAACCCATCTTTCTCTATCTTGTGTATCTTTTGCTCGCCAGCATGGTTTAGTCTAAGATGCCACTTTAAGCTTAGTTTAGTACTTTGCCTACCACGCTTCTTTGAGATAACGTTTACAACATATTCATTTTACAAGTTTAAATAATAGAGGCCATTGACTAAAGTAGCAATGATAACATTATTATCATTAAATAAAATGCTGCAAGTACTGTCAATGAAATTAAAAACATAATTATTCCTAGCTAACATAGGAATTGCAATAATGTTCCTAAGCTCGTTGGGCAAAACCAAAACATCCTCTAAATTTAAAACATGTACAGATGAAAAACATAAAGAAGTTGATCCAATGTGAGAAGCCGCGACACTCTACCCGCTGCTAACACTGATCAGCACCTCTCCATGCTCCAGCTTCCTACTTCGTTGTAGATCCTGATTCATAACACGAACGTGAGCACTAGCTCCAGAATCAAGTATCCGCGAAGTGGATATACAGTCATAAAACAATTGGTTTCTAAAACAAAAAGTTCCATACCTGTAGTCTTACTTTGATTAGGACATTCCCTTCTCCAGTGGCCGAACTCACTACAGAAGAGACACCTACTCTTTTCTTTGAGCACTTCCTTACGCTTCTTGTCTTTCCTTTCTTGCTTCCTATTTCTCTTCAAGCTTTCAAAGGTGCTTTCATTTTTCCATTTCCTTTCCCATACTTGTAAACATCCAATGGTACGTTCTCAGGAGTGGAAATTGTATTCCCTTTTCTATTTCTCCTTATTTCTCTTTGAACAATTTTGAGTTTAGTTGTCAGCCCAGCTAATGAACCCTCAATATCGTTCATGTCAAAGTTCATGATGAAATAGTAAAAGGAATCAGGAAGCAACTGCAGTATGAGGTCAACTTGAATGTGAAGATCCATGTAGTAATCTAAAGAGTTTAATTTTTCAAATAAGGTCATCATCTTCAGTACATGATCTGCTACATTCTCATGTTCCCTCATTCTTGTTCTGAAGAGTCCTCTCAATATCAAATACCGAACGGTCTTACCGTTCTCTCCAAACATTTAGTCAAGACAGAGTAGTATGTCTCTTGCATTCTCCATCTTTTCATGAAAGCTTTGCAACTCACTGCTCATTGAGCTCAACATGTATCCTCTAGCTTGATGATTGTCACAGACCCAGTCCATATAGGAAATTCAAACCCTTTCATCCTCCAAAATACTCGGTACAAGAGGACGTTTGAGTTCTAGTACATACTCTATCGACTCTGCAGATCCTGATCCAAACAACATACATGGGCACTTAACCCCGAGTACAGAATCCATGAAGTAGAAAAAACGATCATAGAATAATTAATCTCAAAAATGAAGAGTTCCAAACGTTTTTCGCCTTTGCCTAATTTAGGACAGTTCCTCTTCCAGTGGCTAAGCTCACCGCACTCGAGACATTTATCCGTCTTCTTAGGCCTTTTGCTCTTATAAAACCCTTGAGCCTTTTCCTTACCCTTTTGAACACCTGTTTTGCTCTAAGCTCGCCAGCCTACTTCTTGTTGTTGTTGGACTTAAACTTTTTAAGTCCAGAAGAGATGACCAAGGCAGTTTCCTTTCCCTTTGGTTTCATTTGAGATTGTGCAGAAACTAATTTGTTCATTAGCCTAGATAAATTGCACTCTATCTCATTGCAGTTGAAGTTAACCACAAATCGGTAGAAGGAATCAGGAAGAGACTGCAAGATTAAGTCAGTTTGAAGGGTTGCGTTCATGGTGAAGTCTAGGGCTTCTAATTTCTCAATCCTTGATATCATTTTGAGGACATGATCACCAACCTTCTCACTTTCATTCATCTTCGCTCCGAAGAGCTCTTTCGATATCTCATATCGTGTAGTTCGACTATGCTCACCAAAGAGCTCTACCAGGTGTGCTAGGATAGCTCTCACAGTGGGCATCTTATCATGTGACCTTTGAAGTTCATTGGTCATAGATCCCAGCATGTATCCTCTCACCAAGATGTCGTCCTTGACCCATTTTTCATGGTGAAGCTCTTCTTAACTAGTACGTGTTCTAGCTGGAGGCACCGGGATATCAGCCTCCAAGACGTATCTCAGAGATTCATATTGAGGACAATCCTCAAATTTCTAAGCCAGTCCACATAATTGGGTCCAGTAAGGGTATTCTTTTCGAGTAGAATTGAAAGTGAATTTGTCATATTGAGAGAGATAAATGAGAAAATAACTGTAGAAATAAACCAGATTAATTAGATTACTTGTATTTGACTTATCCAAGAAAAATTAAGGACTTATCTTGGCTCCTACTTCATTTTTCGAATCCCACACTCCCATGTAGAAATGAATAATGATTGACATGACAGAATCTTATGTGTATGCACAGCAAGTGTACTGGTCGTGTGTAGTAATAAAGTGGACGTTAAGTCCGGGTTTATCGTCTCCACAGGGACAACTACTATCTAAGTACCGAGACTACTGTATTATTCTTTTCTAAGTTAGATTGGCCGATAAGAGGTTGATTTAACTAATTATCAAAACAAGGAAATAAACTAAGGCAACTTCAAACCAAACAAAGGGAGAAAGCAATGGAGAGAAGCGATTAAGGCACATGGTTCAACCATTTATGTATTTTGATTGTGATTAAGGTTCTAAAAGATTATTAGATGGATTTAGCCAAGGCGAAATTCCCTAACGTACGTACTACCCAATCTCTTGGCATAGCAACCCTACCTTAGTTAACGATTTCCTATATATCTCTATATGAAAACCCGTCTTAACAAAGATGCATTTAACGTCTAGGAATTCCACACGTGAATGGAAAGCCACCTAAAGAAACCGAGTCTATCTCTAGTCGGTTTAACTATAGGGTATTCAATGTTTATATCTTCCCTAGGTTATTATCTCTCGATCTCTAACCTAGGCATTTTATCGAACACTTGGTGATCAAACAAGTGAAGCATTGAGATCAACTATTGAATACATAACTAAAACCAACATTAATCCAATACATACTAAAACAACAACAGTCAAAATAACATAAACGGCCTAGCCACGGCCTTAATCAAATGCGTTTAGCTCATGTTCATGTCACAAATATGGATTTGAATCATACAAGTCATTGTAAAGAGTTGGACAAGTTTATGAAATAAAGATATAACAACTCCCGAATAACCGTGATGAATTGGATCCCTCGATGAAATCTCCGTCGTCTTGCGAATCCGGGCTTTCAAAGAGATGTTGAGGCCTTCTATCTTCTCTCCAAGGTGTTTCTCTCCTATTTTTCTTGTTTGGCAGCTCTCAAGTGTCTTTAGAGTGTATTTAGGGCTTATTTTCGTCCAAATGACTTGATGGTCTATTTATAGGCCAAGTCCGCCGCCTTGAACGCCGCGGCGTTGGCTACTACATGTGAACGCCGCGGCGTTAGTCCCCTGCTGCTCCGGCCAGTTTTGGTAAGATATGCATAACTTTCTCTACCGATGTCGGAATAAGATGATTCAAGTTGCTATAGAATCCTAAAACAAAGATCTACAACTTTCAAGAAGACACGAAATCCAAAATCAAACGTTAAAGATGATAAAAGTGTCTCACAAGTCACTGAATGAGAAAACTCCATCGTAAGACGTCTCTTCCGATGACGTTTTCACCTCCTTCCCTACATATCTGATCTTTGTCTTCAACATAAGAAATGTACCTTTGCCTCGTATATTTCAATTGGTATACGAAGTGTGTAATTTGGACATGGGTAGAGAAATCTATTCCATAAACTCTAGCACTGCGCTGACAGTTTGTATCTTGATGCATGATTAACCTTCAATCCTTGTTTTTTTCCTCCAAATGTTATGTTATTCTATAAAATATGAGAAAAAAAGGGTCAAAGTATCATATGTGATCAAATTATCAAGGAAACAATCAAAACTAAGTCGATAAACAGGAGAAAACTAGTGTAAAAATAACATATATCAATGATCGTTGGCCTTAATTCCACAGTGGGTATTGAGGTCCTGAATTAATTATATGAGTTGCAACCTATTTGATTTCTAGTCCATTAATTATTTGAAGTGATGTGTAGCATCAATTTATCCAATAAATGTTTCAATATCTTTTCCCATAGTTCACCAAGCCGCAACCTAATCGATTTTTGAGGTCGTGAACTACCCGAGTTCATTCCCATTAAATCCTTTAATCTAACATTTGAATTTCACCTTGCAACCTAATCGGTTTCTGGGGTGAAATATGTTTCGATTAAGGCATTTCACGCACTTAAAAAAAATTCAAATTATTTCCAAATGCATAACCCCCATAACTGGGAAGCATTACACATTTGTAGTAATTTTAATTTTAATAAGTTTAGTGGAGGGGAAGGATGTCACACATCCTTTAATAACTCGGTATTATTTTTTGGGAGAATTTAAATTGTCAAATGTTTAGTCTCACTTTGCACAATAATCAATTTATATAATGCAATTATCATATATTGAACATGCATAATATATACTACTAACAATCATGCTTATCAATATAAATATTAATGAAATTAAATAAATAAATCCATCACACTCGGTCATGGACTTTTAACTAGTGGGCTTGAGCCAATGGGCCATCACAAAAAGGTAAAAACAAAAGCCTATATAATCTTCATTGGCTTCTTGTCTCCACCAATTTTGAACTATTCTATTACAATATTTTAAACTAACCTATATATTATTTCTAAGAAAGCAATAAATAGCCTCAAATTCGAAATTTCAACCCATAAAAAAGAAAGGTAAATCGAATAAAACCTAAGTCCATGATCGGTGTCTCCATCACATAAGACATGCTCGCAACATTTAATACATGCTCTCAATATTAAAACACTTATGTTGATTATTTAAAATTTTAATCCAACTAAAAAAGTCCTTTATAAATTCCTAACTTATATATGTTTTTTATTTAAATTAAAATCATTCTAATCATACTAGATGACTTAGATACACAAAATTATAAATTAAGTGGGGGTCCCAAGTGGCATACGAAAGGGTCTAGAAGGGGGGGGGGGGTTGAATAGACCCTGAAGTCTGTTTTTGACTTCAAAAAAAATTTCGTATTACTTTTTAAAGATTAGAATGCTTAGAGAGCTGAGCGCTTGGCTCAAACGCTTCAGTAAAGGTAACTTAGACTTAGTGATTTCAGCAGTTTACCAAAGTAGGGTAATGCTTAGATCGTTTAATTAGGGTTAGCACAGCGGAAATGATTTTAAAGCTTTTAGCGTTCGTTTTGGTTAAATAGTCGCTTGACAGATATAGCTTGTCTTTTTCAGAATAGATAAAAATAATATAAAGCAAGACAATAGTAAAAGTAAATAACACAAGATATATAAGGTTCACTGGGTGATGTAATTTCAGCTACGTCCTTCTTCTCATTTTTCACTTGGAGGGAATTTACTAAGTTGATTACCAAAGAATCACACAGAATCTTCTACAAGATAGTAAATAGGTGAAAATGATTTCGGGCTCCTTGATCACACAGATGTCAGAACCAATGAAGATCTTCTTCTACAAGCTTTTCTCACTCAGAAATGCTGTCTGTGAGGTGTTTCAACAACTTTCTGACTCAGATGAAAGGTTGAGGGTTCTCTCACAAGGGTTTGTTTGTTTTTGGAAAGATCAAACAACTTGGAATATCTCAGTAAGAACTTTGGTTTCTTCTTTGGAAGAAGTTTGAGATATTTGTGACTGTATGGAATGTATGTAAAAATCTTGAAAGATTTTGGCTATAGAGTTTCTAAGCTTTTTCTTTTTGTGTGTATCTTGTGTATTGTGTGTCTGTCATGTATTATGTATATGTCTGTTTTGATGGAGGTAAGGTATTTGTAGGCTTTTTCTTGGGATTATGTCCGTTGGACACATGCATGAGCGTGCCTTTCACACGGCGCATGAGTATACCTTTTCTCTGACATTCTTGAATTTCTGCTGGTACCGATTTGACGGGAGCAGCTATAAACTCTGAAGTTCTGACAGTCTAGTCAAAAGGTGACTTGTCTACAAGTCATATTGGCTTATCACATTTAATGCTCTTATCAGACATTTAATGCATTTGAATTTATTTCCCATTTGAAATAAATGTCCGTTGAATGATTGCGTTTAAGAAGTTCATGACTTGAGAATTTATTTCAGGTGAATTTGATTCTGATCGCTAGAGTGCTTTAAGCGCTTGATCCATAAATCCTAAAATAGTCCTTTAGCGTTTGACAAACGCTAAGGATAAATCTTCATCTTCATTTGACTTCAGACGCTGATCTTCAACTTCTTCTCTAATAGACTCACCTAGAATTCTATTAGCGATTCAGTATCTAATACTTAGTCTAAAATCTAGAAAGATAAAAATTACAAGGCTAACAAAATCACATACTTTCAAACGCTTATACAAATGATCTATGAAACAAAAACTTACATTATATTTTGGGGTCTAACATAAAAATCCTATCTTGTCATCATCAAAACATCTAACATGAAATTTCCTAACATTAAGTATATCTACCTTTAATTAAAATAATATTAGTCCAACTAAAATGAATACTTAAAATATGGAATCTTATTTTATTATGATTTAAAGCCATCATTAATTGGAAAAACTTTTATTTGATTAAATAATTAATTATAAATCATCGAAGAAAAATAATTTATTTTCCTTATTCAAATATCTAAGTAATTTCCAAGTTGAAGAAAAATTAATTAACATTTCATCCATAAATTAATTATTAATCTCCAAGAAAAATAATTAATTATTCCAATTAATGTTCATTGGGCTCAATTTCATCAAATTCAAGGCACCATCCTTTTGGTCCACTTATATTTAATTGGGCCTAAAATTAATTAATTAGAAAAATGTGCACGCATTATTAATTTCTATTGGACTATTTTTAATTTAAATCCAAATAACCAACCCATTGGCCCATTTGAATTAATTAAATTAAGCCCAAACAAATTAATAAGTCGAAATTAAGTATTTTCCAATTGGGCTTAATTTGAATTATTCCGGGTCATCATCCTTTTGACCCACCCGTATAATTAAAATTTACCGAAAACCCAAATACCAATTTTGACCCAAAACCACAACCCGTTTTCAGACCCCGGATCCAAGACCCGGTTCAACGGGTTGTGTGTTCCGACAGGCCGTGTGGCGTGCTTTCGCAAGATGTGCGCGCGCACTCTTCGGGGCTTTCGAGCCCCATTTTTTCTCGTTTCTTGATTTTTTCTCATATCATAAAAATACTCAAATTTATAATAAATATAAAATATCAAAATCTAAGCTACAAATCATTAAAAAAATGCAGATTTAAGAACGCATAAACACATGTTTCAAAAACACATAATATGCATATGAAAAATCACATCAACATGATCAAATATGCAAATCAAAGATTGGCTCTAATAGCACTGTTGGGTTTCGCGAGAAATAAATTGCGCAGTGGAAGTTTTTAAAAATTTAAACCCAAAGTGAATTCTCGATTTGCATAAACGAATCAATTAATCGCGAAAACGAATAATTACCTACCCGCTGAAGCGAAGTGTTTGGAGACTCAATTCCACCTTAAAAGATTTCAAACTTTGTAGGCTTGAAGATTTCAAGAACACGTGCAATCCAATCTTCACGAATCCATGATCCTTTCTTGAATTCTTGATCCGAACAACGAACGTACGTTGCCTCTAAATAATCACGCAGATTGATTTGACGAAAAATCCCTTTTTTCTTCTCTATGACTGACGGCTAGTGTATGTACAGAGAGGGAGGAGTTTTTTTTTTCTTTCTACGAGAGTTATGAGGTTATTTGTGTCTTGTTTTAGGTCGAGGAGTCCTTTTATTATCACTTGACTTATTGTTGGAACTTATTGACCAACACAAACAAAATGAGTCCTCATTGGGCATCCAAGTGGATGCCCAACTTAACCCTAGTAGGTGTCCAAATGGACGCCCCCACCTAGGTCCGAGACTTCCTTTCGTTTTAATTAATTATCTATTTAATTAATAATTCATTATATCCAATAAATAAGTAAATTAATTAAATAACTAAATTAATTAGATAAATTAATTTCTTTCCTTAAGAAATTAATTAATAATTAATCTTATCTTTATAATTAATCATCTCATCCAATGAGTAATTAATTAATTATTTAATTTATCCAATAAATTAAATCTCCTAGAATAAAATAGACAATCCTTTCATTTTTCTTTATCAATTCATTAGCGCAATTCTTTAGGTTCGTTTTGTTTGGTAATGAGAGGATTCCAAAGGAAGTGGATAACACCTCGCTAGTGACGTGGCCCACTTCGTAGCCCAAACGAAATCAAATGATTTGATCATTCCACAACCTTTCAATCATAAATACCGTATAAGTATAAACCCTTTGTTCACGTGCCCCAATCAAGTGAGAGTCGTGGTTATGTCAAACTCACCGGACTTGACCATGTATATTAATTATAATAATACGAGATCATTAAGATCGATTTAGTGCCTCGCACTATCGTCTCTTTTGCTTTGGCCAAAGACTTTGATGTCTATTTATCTATAATCACATAGGATACTTTCTCATTCACTTAGGAGAGAACAAATCCCACATTGGATATCAGCTAAGACTACCACTTGCCCATCGAGCCGCATTTCGAGGTCGACCCCACCAACGGGTGAATTGGGTCAAATTACTCTAGTAAAAGACTTGATGTTACAAGTGCATCTTCAGCTTGATACTTCAGGTCAAAGGTTCACTTATACCTATTACGCATAATCAGTTCTATCATTGACAGTCATAGAGTGAAAATCCATGTGATAGAACCGGTGCGAGTAATGTTCGAGCATATCAGTGCCACAGATGTGCCTACATTCTTAAGCTCCCACCATCACATGGTGTTCGACTGATACTCCCATGCCAAAGCTCAGATTGTACAAGTGTTTTAACTCTTTATTTGTCCATTAAAGACTTCATATTACTTGCGAACGAGTTTAATTAATCAAGATCAATCCCTCTAGTGTCAATCTTCCTATCCCATAGGAAGTACAGAGATTGCACTGAAAAAATGGACAAAATGTTTTACACTACTTATAGATGCAGATAAGATTTAAGTGAAAACTAAACAATGTTTTTTATTATAAATAATAAATAAGTTTATTACAAGAAATATGCCCTATCATTCTATCCTCTATGTCATCTGAGGGCCTAATCCCAACAAGGATACTTAGTACCCTTTACTAACTTAATATTTTCAAAGTAGAATAATATAAATTATTTATTCAGTCTCACTTTGCATATTAATCCATTTTATACTAAACATACAAATATGAATTAAATAAAAAGATAGAAATCTTTGAAAGCTAACAACACACGATTTTTGGACTTTTATTCCAAGATTGAGACAAGCCAATTTCTTGATCAAAATAAAAAAGAAACTACACTAAAGCTTCCAAAGCTTCTTCTTGTATCTCCTCGGCACGACTTGGATTTCTCCTTTGGGCCTATTCTATTTCTAACTATTACATTTCAATATAAGCCACCTATACAAAAATAATTTAGAAAGAAAATAAAAAAATAGGCTAAAAAATGCCTTAACAACCTATCGAAAAGAAATACAAATATAAACGAAACTAAGTCCATGAATCATGTCTCCCATCACATAACATGTCAAACATCCTATATGTCACATAACACACGAAAAACATATATGTTAATTTCTAATTAAATTCCAAATTCAATTATGGTTTTCATATTCTTGAAGAAATTAAATTTATTTAATTCTATTTGAAAATTCAATTTTAATGAACTTCAATTAATTTTATATTGAAAACCAATTTTAACAAAAAATAATCTCTAAGTATATTAAAATTTATTTCATAGTAGAAGGAATCCAATTTAATTCAAAGTCTAACTTTAATTAACATTAGATTACTTGGAATATTAAAATAAATAATAATTATTTATTTTTGCATTAAAATCCAATTTTAATCAAAAACTAAATAAATATATTTATTTAATAATATACCTCGGTTACCCACGGGTCAAACTGGGTCGTTGACCGACCCGTGTGTTAAAAAACACTCGAGTGGGATTGCTGTGGAGCCAAACAGTACAATAGCCTGGCCGATGTGTTGTTGGGCTCGCCAGCACGGGCTATCGCTGTGCAGCCCATTTGCACGGGACAGCCCAGCTGTTCGTGCGCATGTGCTTGTACAACGAGCCCATTCTGTTGGGCTTGCACACCGCCAAACCAAGTCTATCCGTGTGCAGCCCAGTCAGCCGGTGGCTCATGCCACCGGTCATTCCCGCCACCACAACGACGGCTGGTTTTGCTGTTGTCGATGGGGATTTCCAATCCTCATCTTTTCATGATTATTTTATCTCATCAAAATTATATAAAACATGATTTATTAATTTCTAACGAATAAAATAAACAAAAAACCTCGAGAACACAAACATGCGAAATCCACATATCTAATCATGCATCGATAAAAAACTGCAAATCATGCATCTTTATCACATATTTACACATAAATTACATACGCCGAACCCCGCGATTTGGCTCTGATACCACTATTGGGGAAAAATAACCAAACGCAGCGGAAATGGAATTAATGTTTTTTTTTTGAATTTTCCCATAACAGGATCAATCCCGGGTTTTATCAGAAGTATATATGATATAGTAAACAATACTTTACCCTGTTAGGTTAATGTCCTCAAATGCCACTAAAGGATTAGAGAATATTAGGGCATTATCAATTTGTAAGTGTTTCGCATTCTATCAATAAAAGGCAATTAGTTGTTAACTATTATATTAGCATTGATATATTGTAATCATCTATAAGTCCATGAACACAAAAGTTAACTCTTTAAGGCACTAGAGGAGTTTGATACTTGTGTACTAAAATAGTCTGCAAGTCAATGATTTGCAATTGGGCATTGGAAATTATGAAGACTTGTATGACATGAGTTTTGATGAGAAAGGTGCCCGTCAATCACTAGAAAGTAGTGAAGAACTCACATCATAGGTGCACTGATGGAGATAGTGACACTCAGACATGACTCACATCGATTCTGTCATATGGGTTTTCCCTCTTTGACAGTCAATGGCAGAATTGATTAAGTTGTAATAGGTGTATCCGAACTAGACTTGAGGAATCGAATTGAAGATATACTTGTGACATTACCTTTGTCATTAGAGTAGTTAGACCCAATTCGCCCTTTGGTGAGGTCAACCTTGAACTACAACCTAATGGGCAAGTAGTAGTCTTAACTAATATCCAAGATGAGATTCGTTCCCTCTAAGGTGAACAAGGAATTATCCTATGCATTTATAAGTAAGTTAGATCTTAAAGTCTTTGGCCAAAGCATTAACTGATCTAAACTTATTATAAATATAGCATAGTGTCAAGTTAGTGAGTTTGACCAAAAACCATGACTCTCACTTGACCTGGATAAGAAAACGAAGAGTTTATATTTAAACGGTATTCACAGTAGGAAAGGTAAAAATGATCCAATCATTTCATCTTATTTGGGTGACAACATGGACCACTTGACTGGCTAGGTAGGACCCATATTCAATGGAATCCTCCCATGGCCAAATACAGATGAAATATATCTTTGTGGTAATATGAAATATATCTTTGTGGTAATATTTTAAGTATTGGATATTTAAAATTAATTAAATGGAATTAATTATTTGAAGAAATAAGTTAGTTCATTTATAATTTAATAAATATGTTGTTTCTTGAAAAAATTAAATTAATTAAATATCCTATCTATTATTTAATTAGATTAATTAATTGGATTGAATTAATTAATTAAATAATGGATTGGACTGAGCTCAAATTGGTGCACCAAGTGGCACACCAAGACCTATATGAGGCGGCCACTAGGTGTAAATAATGGATTAATTTAAGCCCAAGTATTAACTTAAGTGATATAAATATATCACATTAGTTAATACCTATGTCAAAAGTTACAAATAACACTTGAGGCACAAGATAGAATTTTATCTCTCCCTCTCTCCCTAGCCATTAGTCTAAGCACCAAGAAGAAGGAGAATTTTTCTCATCAAGTTTTTCCGGTGAGACAATTTAGAGGCAAAACTTTTGGGTTGCTCGGACTATCATTTTTTGAATCGGAGTTATTCGCAAAGTAGTTGAAGGATTCGAATTTGTGAGATTCTTCAACCACTTTGTTACAATGGGTAAAGTATTATTTACTCTATCATACATACATCTGATAAAACCTCTGGATTGATCCTATTATGGGGAAATCCAAATACTTTTTGTAGATTCCGCTTCCGCTACGTTTAGTTATTTTCCCCCAACAGTGGTATCAGGGCCAAATCGTGGGGTTTGGCGTATGTAATTTATGTGTAAATTTGTGATAAAGATGCATGATTACAGTTTTTTATCGATGCATTAGATATGTGAATTTCACATTTTTGTGTTCTTGAGGAATTTTATTTGTTTAATTCGTTAGAAATTAATAAATCATGTTTTATGTAATTTTGATGCGATAAAATAATCACGAAAAGATGAGGATCGGAAATTTCTATCGACGACAGCAAAACCACCGCGATGGAATGACCGGCAGTGTGAGCCACTGGCTAACTGGGCTGAACACGAACAGACTGGGTTTGGCTATGTCCAAGCCCAGCGAGCCCATTCGCACGAACAGCAGGGCTGTCGCGTACGAATGGGCCGCACAGCGACAACCCGTACTGTTGGGCTCGCACTGCAAAGCGGCCAGGCCGCTGTGCTGTTGGGCTCCACAATGAGTCCACCCGTGTGTTTTTTAACAGAAGGGTCGATAAACGACCCGGGTTGACCCGTGGGTAACCCGTGTATATTATTGAATAAATATATTTATTTAATTTTAGATTAAAATTAGATTTTAATGCAAAAATAAATAATAATTATTTATTTTAATATTCCAAGTAATGTAATGTTAATTAAAGTTAGACTTTGAATTAAATTGGATTCCTTTTATTGTGAAATTAATTTTAATACACTTAGAGATTAATTTTTATTAAAATTGGATTTTAATATAAAATTAATTGAAGTTCATTACAATTGAATTTTCAAATAGAATTAAATAAATTTAATTTCCTCAAGAATATAAAAACAATAATTGAATTTGGAATATAATGAGAAACTAACATATATGTTTTTCGTGTGTTATGTGACATATATCATGTTTGACATATTATGTGATGGGAGACATGATTCATGGACGTAGGCTTGTTTATATCTGTATGTCTTTTCGATGGGTTGTAAAGGCCTTTTTGAGCATATTTTTTATTTTCTTTCTAGATTATTTTTGTATAGGTGGCTTATATTGAAATGTAATAGTTAGAAATAGAATTGGCCTAAAGGAGAAATTCAAGTCGAGGCGAGGAGATACAAGAATGAGCTTTGGAAGATCTTGTGTAGTTTATTTTTTCTTTTGATTGAGACTTGCAATCTGGGAATAAAAGTCCATGAATCATGTGTTGTTAGCTTTCTAGGATTGCTATCTGTATGTTTAGTATAAAATGAATTAATGTGCAAAATGAGACCTAATAAATAATTTAAATTCTCCCACTTTGAAAATATTAAGTTAGTAAAGGGTACTAGGTATCCTGTCCTCCAATGAAGTTAGAAGAAGCTAAAATGATATTTAATATATAATATCGTCCCAAGCAAGGGGAGTTATATATTGAAATATAATTTAAATTTTTCCTAAGTGCATGAATGTCATTCGTCAAAACAAATTTCACCCCACATACCAGCAAAAAGTTACAAGGTGAAATTCAATTGTTAGACTAATATATAGTCAATGGGTTGGACTTTAAATTATTCATAAATCATTAAGATCGTTAAAATGTAGAGATTTGATGAATAATGGACTAAGGGATTGAATCATCCATTTGATGGGCTGATGTTGGACATCACTTTAATAGATTGATTAGGCCACATGCTAGCAAAAGGTTGCAACCTATTAATCTAGTTAAAGAAATCAATCACCACTACGGAGCCTTCTAATGATGACTTCTGAATTCCACAGTGGCTCCACGAGCCATTTCTCCAAAGGATCCACAAACGTCGGGGTGCACAAGTCCTAATACTTCACTGACCCTTTCGAAAGTCCTGGTGAAGGGGGATCTAGCCATTTTGCCTTTGACGCAAGATTCACAAGTTGGATAGGGATTCGATCCCAATGGGTCAATTAACCCATCTTTCTCCATCTTGTATATCTTTTGCTCGCCAGCATGGCCTAGACTAAGATGCCACTTTAAGCTTAGGTTAATACTTGTCGTGAGACCTCTGCAACTCATTTGTCATTGAGTCCAACATGTACCAGCGAACCCGGAAGTCGTCTTTGACTCATTTCTCATGAGCCGCGACTTCCTACTCACTAGCACGTGTCCTTGCAAGCGCAGCTGGGATATCAACATCCAATACATACTCCAGTGACTCCATATTGAGGACTATCTTCAAATTTCGGAGCCAGTTCATATAGTTTAGACCAGTCAAAGTGTTCTTTTCAAGTAGTACAGACAATGGGTTGATAGTCATAGTGAGAGAGATAATAAGCAAATAACTGCAGAAAAGTAAAAAAACTTATTAGATTCTATTGTAATTGTTGTTCCAAGTTTAAATTAAGGATTTTCAAAATAAACTTGGCGCCCATTACATTTTTATGAACAGTCATAAGGAGTGAATGTCCCCACAAGAATATGGGTAAATCAGTGTAGTTGAGCATAGATCGAACCATATCCAAAAGCGTTTTATTTCTACGCTCTGCTATCCTATTTAGTTATGGAGTTGCGGGCGGTGTGAGTTGCAATATTATCCAATGTTCTTTTAAGAAATGATCAAACTCTTCACTCATATATTCACCTCCACGATCTGATTCGAGTGTTTTTATATGATGACCAGTTTGTTTTTCCACTAAAGCCTTAAATTCTTTAAACTTATCAAATGATTCAGACTTTTATTTCATTAGATACACAAGACCACACCTTGAATGGTCATCAGTGAAAGTAATGAAATGAATAGATGTCCTCCCAAATCCATTCCTAAGACCCCATATGAGATATGGAGAAATAGGAAACCAAACCTGAAATACATTAGGGTTTGGGGATGCCCTGCCTACATCAAGAAGATAAGGCAGAGAAATTTGAAACTAGGTCCCTTTTAGGACGTTGCATCGGTTTTCCAGAGGATTCTATAGGATACCTATTCTACATGCAAGATGATCAAATGATCATTGTTGCACTGCAAACGTACTTTCTTGAAGATGAATTTATTCAAGAAAGTGGTGTAGGTAGAAATATTGTTCTCAATAAACAAGATGAAACACCCAGGGAGATGACTGTTCAAGAAACACACACTAAACCTGATGAAACACAACCAACATTGCGACGATCTGGTAGAGTACCACATCAACCTGATAGTTACTATGGGTACATGCTACAAAAGGAACCGAGTGTCCACACTATTGTAGTGGGAATTCATGAGGACGACCCTTCTACTTATGACCAAGCAATGATGGACATGGACTCTACAAATTGGCGAGAAGCTATGCAAGCGGAGATCGACTCGATGCATTCCAACCAGGTTTGCACTTTGGTAGATCGTCCTGAGGGCAGTGCACCTGTAGGGTGCAAGTGGATCTACAAGAAGAAGATAGGCCCAGATGGAAAAGTTGATACATACAAGGCAAGGCTTGTAGCAAAAGGTTATAGTTAAAAAGAAGTAATTGACTGTCAAGAGACCTTTTCACATGTGGCAATGATCAAGTCTATTCGAATTCTGCTCGCAATAGCTCCACACTTGGATTATGAGATATGGCAAATGGATGTGAAGACGGCTTTTCTGAATGGATTCCTCGAAGAGGATATCTATATGGATTAGCCTAAAGGGTTTGCATCTAGGTCTAATATTCATAAGGTGTGCAAACTTAAGAGATCCATTTATGGACTAAAATAAGCCTCTAGGAGTTGGAATCTACGTTATGACGAAGATGTCAAAGGATTTGACTTTGTCATAAACGAAGATGAACCATATGTTTACAACAAGTTTAGTGGGAGACATGGTACTCATAGAAAATGATGTAGGAATACTCCATCAGTCAAAAGATGGCTTTCGAATACATTCTCCATGAAAAACTTGGGAGAAGCGATCTATATTCTAGGAATTCGTATCTATAGAGATAGAACAAATAGAATGATAGGACTTTCCCAAGTCCTTTACTTAGAGAAAGTCCTAAAAAGGTTTAGGATTGAAGACTCTAAGAAAAGTTTCTTGCTCATGAGACATGGGGTCCACCTTTCAACGTCTATGTCTCCTCAAAGTGAGGAACATAGGAAAGAAATGAGTACAGTGCCCTACGCGTTTGTAGTGGGTAGTCTGATGTACACCATGTTATGCACACGGCCAGACATAGCCTATACGGTAAGCGTGGTCAGTCGTTTTCAGGCTAACCCGGGAAGAGAACACTGGATCGCTGTAAAAAAATGTCCTCAAGTATCTGAAGAGAACTAAGGATATGGTCCTGATATATGGACATGGAGACTAGAAGGTGGAGTGGTAACTTGGAAAATTCCACCACTGAGGCAGAATACATAGCAACGTTAGAAAAATTCTCCTTCTTCTTGGTGGTTATACCTATGGCTAGGGGAGAGAATGAGAGAGGAAATTCTTTCTTGTGGCTCAAGTGTTAATTGTAATTGTAACTTATAACCTAGGTATTAACTAATGTGATATATTTATATCACTTAAGTTAACACCTTGGGCTTAAATTACAAAATTATGGACACCTAGTGGCTGCCCCATATAGGTCTTGGTGTGCCACTTGGTGCACCAATTTGAGCTCAGTCCAATCCATTAATTAATTAATTAATTCAATCCAATTAATTAATCTAATTAAATCATAGACAGGATATTTAATTAATTTTATTTCTTCAAGAAATAACATATTAATTAAATTATAAATGAACTAACTTATTTCTTCAAATAATTAATTCCATTTAATTAAGTTTAAGTATCCAATACTTAAAATATTACCACAAGAAATATTTCATATTTTTTATCGATTTTTCTTTTTTAAGCGTGATTCTTTAGATTTATCTACATTTGGCAATGGAAGGATTCCATTGAATATGGGTCCCACCTAGCCAGTCAAGTGGTCCATATTGTAACCCAAATAAGATGACATGATTGGATCATTTTTACCTTTCTTATTGTAAATACCATGTGAATATAAACTTTTCGTTTCCTTATCACGGTCAAGTGAGAGTCATGGTTTTTGGTCAAACTCTTTAACTTAACACTATGCTATATTTATAATAAGTTCATATCAGTTAATGCTTTGGCCAACGACTTTAAGATCTAACTTATGTATAAATGCATAGGATAATTCCTCGTTCACCTTCAAGGGAACGAATCCTATCTTGGATATCAGTTAAGACTACTACTTTCCTATTAGGTTGCAGTTCGAGGTTGATCCCACCAAAGGGTGAATTGGGTCTAACTACTCTAATGACAAACCTAATGTCACAAGTATATCTTCAGCTCAATGTCTAACGTTTAGACACACCTATTACAACTTAAGGAATTCTGTCATTGACTGTCAAAGAGTGAAAACCAATGTTACAGAATCGATGCACTATCTCCATCAGTGCACCTATGGTGTGAGTTCTTCACTACTTCCTAGTGATTGACGGGCACCTTTCTCGTTAAAACTCATATCATACAAGTTCTCACGATTTCCAATGCCTAATTAAAAATCATTGACTTGCAAACTATTTGAGTACACAGGTATCAAGATCCTCTAGTGCCTTAGAGAGTTAACTTTTGTGTTCATGGACTTATAGATGATTACAATATATAAATGCCAATATATAATAGTAAACAAATAATTAAATAGAATGCGAAACATTTACAAATTGATAATGTCATAATGTTCTCTAATCCTCTAGTGGCATTTGAGGACATTAACCTAACAGAAAAATGAACCACCTCAACTTTAATACAATCTCTCAGCATGTAACGCTAAATAGTGGGTTTACCTAAAGGACCTTCTCATAAGGATCGCCTTTGAAACGCTTGTCAAATGGGCATACAAGTGAAATCATCTTTTAAGAGAAAGGCATGTCTATCTATCTCTAAGATACTTGAAATACTTCACATGGAACTGTTTGGACCTGTTCAAACGATTAGTGTGAGCGGTAAAAAGTATTCTTTGGTGATAGTAGATGGTTTCTCTCAATTTATTTGGGTCGAATTTATTTCATCCAAAGATGAAACATGTGACAAGCTCACAACGCTAATTTGGCAATTCCAAACCTTGAAAAATCTTAAAGTTGCAAGAATAAGGAGCGATCAAGATACTGAGTTTACTAACAACGTTGTTGAGAAGTTTTGTGAAGATAATGGAATACATCATGAGTATTCATCTCCTAGAACTCCTCAACAGAATGGTGTTGCTGAGCATCGGAACAGAACGCTAAAGGAAGCCACTAGGACGATGTTAGTAGAATTCGAGCTTGCTCCTAAGTTTTGGGCCGAGGCAATCAATACCGCGTGTTATACTCATAATCATTTCATGATCAACAAATAGCATGGTAAAACACCATATGAACTATGGAAGGGACGTAAGCCAAATATTTCAGATTTTCATGTCTTTGGTTCAAAATGCTTTATTCATAATAATGAATCCCACAATCCTAAAACATTTGATCCTAAAGCGGGTGAGGGAATCTTTCTAAGCTATGCTAAGAATGGGAAGAATTTTCACATCCTAAATAAGCAAGCCAATAAGGTTGAGGAATCTATTCATGTTGTTTTTGATGATGCTAACCAAGAGCGGAGTAAGACTAATGCTAGTGATGTAGGAGTTGAAGATTTGTGTCATCATGCGTCCAAGATAATCATTGATGATGAAAGTGGCGACGATGATTAGATCTTAGTGTCCCCTCCTAAGGTTACTCATGAGGCTATCATTGATGATATTGTAAGATCTACTGATGATCATGAAGAGAATGATCATCAAGAGCAAAATAGAGCATGTGAACTTCTAGCGCCTGTGCATGTGGTTAAAAGGTGTTAGAAAATTTCATGTTAGATGTTTTGATGATGACAAGATAGGTTTCATGTTAGACCCCAAATATATGTAAGTTTATTTTTATTATAATATGTCTAAGCATTTAAAGTTATCGAATTGTAATTTTTAGTATAAGGCTTTTTATCTTTATAGTTTTAGACTAGTATCTAGCGTTTGAGCTATGATAAGATTCTAGATGAGTCTATCAAAGTAAAAACAAAGATCAGCGTCTGAAGACTTTGAAGATAAGAGATTCGTTAAGCGACTGTCAAGCGCCTAAGAATCATTTTAGGTGAGCATGCCACAAGTGCCTGCCTTCACCTGAATTAAATCCGAAGTCAATAAGTACTTAATTGAAACATTCAACGGACATTCAATTCCAACAGGAATTAAATTTAAATGCATTAAATGCTTCAGAAGAGCATTAAATGTGATAAGGACTATTGACGTACTGATAAGCCTTCCCCTTGGCTGTCAACTCAAAGTAGGTCTGCTTCCAACTCTGTGCAGCAGAAATTCTGGAGATGTCAAAAAAAGACTAAGTCACACGCCTCGTGTTAAACACGCCCCTGCTTATGCCCAACGGACAAATCCCGAACAAGTCTATAAATAGATTCTCACAGCTCAACCCTAAATTCCAAGAAAAATTATCAAAACTTGATATACACTTACGCTGTTGAAATCTATCCCTAAAAGCTCAAAACCTCCATAGCCAAAATATCTTTGAGCTCATACATCTCTACTGCCAAACTAATATCTCTTACCTCTTCATAGAAGAACTATCATTTTCTAAAGAGATATTCCAAAAGTGTTTGAACTTTTCAAATCAAACAACCCTTGATAAAACCCATCAACCTCTTTAATCTGTGTGACGAAGTTGTTGAAGACAGAGTAGTATTTCTGTGTGATGGAAGCTGGTCAGAAGCAGATCTTAGCCGAGTTGAAATCTTTCTGATCAGAGAACTCGAGATCAAGCCTTCACCATTTGCTATTGTGTTGAAGCTGTCTTTGTGAAGCTTTGTAATTCATTTTAGTGAATTCCTCTTGTGTGAAAAGGAGTAGAAGGACGTAGCTGGGATTACATAAACCCAGTGAACCTTACAATTCTCGTGTCTTCTTTACTTACTATTTTTTTTCTTTATTTATTATTATCTTCTTACATTATCATAAAGCATACCTACTTAAATATCTAGAGCAACCAAATATTTTCTAAGCGCCTATTTATTCATACTAAGAGACTTGTACAAATTTTTTGCTGTGCTAACCCTGATATAAGTGCTGATCGCCTGATTCATATTGATCAAGCACTCAAATCGAGTATCTAAGTTATCTTTCTAAAGCAAGTCAAAAAATCGGAAAAGAATTTCAGGGTCTATTCAACCCCCCTTTCTAGACCCTTTCGTATGCCACTTGGGACCAACAAGTGGTATTAGAGCGGTTGAAGTTGAAATTTTTAAAATTTCCAAGCATAACTGCTTGTTTAGATCCTTTTTAAAATTTAGTTGCTTTAAAAAAAATTCTTTCATGGCATTCGCTAAAGTAACTAAGTTGACCGAGTCAAATTATGACTTATGGAAGGTCAAAGCATTTACTTATCTTTGTTCTTATGATGATGAAATGTGTGATAACATTTCAGATGGGCCGATTCAAATCTTTAAGGTCATCACTAGAGTGCCTGGAGCCACAGAAGAGGCCCCTGGCGATTATGTTGAAAAGCCAAAGCATAAGTGGTTGACAGATGAGTGTCGGAGAGCAAATTTGGATAATGTTGGTCAGAACGCTCTATACACAGCCATCAGTGATAATGATAACTTATTCAATAAGGTCAAGTTGTGCTCTACAACTAAGGAAATATGGGACAAGTTGGCTATATTCTGTGGTAGATCAGCACAAATCAAAGAAAACAAGCTTTCGATTGCCAAGGAAAGGTTTAATGGTTTCAAAATGTTGCCTAATGAGACGCTAGAACAATTGGACATAGATTTACTATTCTTGTTATGGAGTTAACGTCTCTAGGCATGGATTTACAAAATCGAGAAATGGTGGTTAAGATTTTCAAAAGTCTCCCTAGTAGATTTTTGATGAAAACAACGGCTATAAGAGAATCGAATATGTTGGATCTTCTAACTCTAGAAGATGCTTTTTCAAAACTTAAGGCTTTTGAATTTGAGTTAAATTCAGTAAGTGATGTAATAAGCAGTCCAGTGATAGAGTCTGGAGCGCTAATCGCATCAGCTAAGGGTAAATCGGGTAATAAGGAAAAAATGTCACACATAAGTGATGAGGGGGAATTAGCGTTGATAAATAGGTTCAGAAAGTTTCTAAAATATGAAAAGAAAGGAAAAGATCCTAAGCACCAAGGACAGAATTCCTATCAAGCGCCCCCTCCAGCACAACAACAATATAAAGCACCTCAATATTCTGCCCCTTCTCCCTCAGCACTAAATCAATACGAAGCGCCTTCTCCGCAAAATCTCTCAGCGCCAGTGGTCTCAAAACCATAAACTGCAAGGTTAACAAGTGAGTAAAAGATAAAAACTAATCTCTGTTATAATTGTAGGAAACCAGGGCACTACCAGATCAATTGCCCTTATCTAAACGTATCCAAGTCCACAAAGCAGGATTAGTTGGATAGAAACCAATTGAGGAGCAAACTTCGTCAACAAGGTTTGCTAGCGGAATCAGAACCAGCATCCAGACATGAAGATTTGGAGTCTTCAGAAGAGAGTAGTGATGATGATGAGCCAGTGGATGATTCAACGCTAATCTGTCTCATGGCCAGAGATGATGAAGCATCTTCAGACTCACTATTTGAGGTATATACTGAATTAGCTTATCCTCTCTCTTATGAAGAATTACTTGATAAAGTAAAAGAATATTATAAAGATTGTGAAGATGCCATCAAATTATATCAAAATCATCCTGATATCATATTAGCGCTCAAAGGTGAAAATATGACGCTCAAGGCAGAGTTGAGAGTTCTGCAACAATGCATTGAGAAGAACCACACACTTGAGACTGAAATCATTCAGTTGAAAGGTAATCTTGATATAATAGTCAAGAGAGAAGTTGAGCTGATTGCTAGACTTACTAATTAAGTGCAGCTCGTCTCATTATTATCTAAAGCGTCAAGAAAGCTAGACAATATGACTTAGGTAACAAGATTATTTGGTGAAAAGACCGGTTTAGGATGCAATAAATTCGGTAAACAACCAAACAAATCGAATGTTATGGCAAACAACAAAGGAAATGGTGTGTTCTTTGTTGAGAAAGGTTTAAAGAGTCAAACACCTATTGAACCTGACAATGGTACGAGGCCAAATGAGAAAGCTAAAGCTGACTCAAGCAAGGGAATTATCGATATTATGATGATTATGATTATGACTATGATTATTATTATAATCAAGGATATTACTATACACCTAAGAAGCACACAACTATGATGATTATGATTATGATTATGACTATGATTATTATTATTATAATCAAGGATATTACTATACACCTAAGAAGCACACAACTATGATGATTATGATTATGATTATGACTATGATTATTATTATAATCAAGGATATTACTATACACCTAAGAAGCACACATAGTGGGTCATCACGGCACATGATGGGCTCAAAGGATCTCTTGATCAACTAACGTTCAACCAATGGTTCTCAAGTTATACTCGGTGATAATTCAAAAGGTAAAACCAAAGATATAGGTATCATGCATAAGGGGAACGTCATGATAAGTGTTGTGCATTATGTTGAGAGTCTTAACCATAATCTTTTAAGCATAAGTCAATTTTGTGATAAAGTCTTTGAAGTCAAATTCTCAATTGATTGTTTCTATATTAATGATGCTAAGACCGGATCTACAAAATTGAAAGAAAAAAGAACAAACAGTGTTTATTTGGTAGATTGGGGTTCAACAATCGATAACAACCCTACATGCTTTGTTGTTAAAAGTCAAAATGAATTGGGTTGGTTATGACATAGAAAAATGAATCATCTCAACTTTAAGGTAATCTCTCAATTAACATAGCTAAATCTTGTAGAGGGATTACCTAAAGGTTACTTTCAGAAAAATCGCTTATGTGATCCATGTCAAATGGGTAAACAAGTTAAATCATCTTTTAAGAAGAAACCTCATCTATCTACTTCTAGAATTCTTGAACTATTGCATTTAGATTTGTTTGGTCCTATTCAAATCATGAGTGTTAGTGGTAAAAAGTATTGGCTAGTAATAGTTGATGATTTCTCACACTATACATGGGTAGAATTTTTTTGCCCAATGATGAAGGAAGTGTCAAGCTCACAACGCTAATTCTTCAATTACAAACTTCAAAAGATCTAAAGGTGACAAGAATTAGAAGTGATAGAGAAACTGAATTTACTAACCATATTGTTGAGAAGTTTTGTATAGATTTTGGAATACTTCATGAGTATTCTGCGCCTAGAACATCTCAACAAAATGGAGTTGCTGAGCGACAGAATAGAACGCTTAAAGAAGCTGCTATGACAATGTTAGTCGAGTCCAAGTTGCCTCAAAGGTTTTGGCGAAGCAATCAATATCGCTTGCTACACTCAGAACCAGTGTATGATCAACAAGCAACATGAAAAGACTCCATATGAGTTGTGGAAGGGACGTAAGCCTAATGTTTCGTATTTTCATGTATTTGGTTCAAAATGTTTCATTTATAACAATGGATCCCACAATCTAATGACATGTGATCCTAAAGCGGATGAGGGAATCTTTCTAGGCTATGCCAAAAATGGAAAGAGTTTTCGCATCCTAAATAAGATCAAATCGGAGGTTGAAGAATCCATTCATGTTGAGTTTGATGATGCTAACCAAGAACCGAGTAAGGTTAATATTGATGATGTAGGAGTTGAAGATCTTACCCAACAAGCATCACAAATCAATCTTGGTGATGATAGTGATGATGATCAGGATGATGAGATCTTTGTGCCCAATTCTAAGGTTACTCGTGAGGTTATCAATGATGATATTGCAAGAAACGCTGATGATCATGAAGAGAATGATCATCAAGAGCAAATTAGAACTGTGAATGATAAAGCGACAGCGCAAGAGACAAATGAGGGTGAAGCGATTGATAATCAAGAGTCTCTCAACCCGTTCCAACCAGATCAAAAATGTCTTAGAGATCATCCACCAGAATTAGTAATTAGAGATATTGGAGCACCTGTAAGAACGGTCGCTACACTTAATGAGGCCATGTTCGCAAGTTTCCTATCTCAAATGGAACCAAAGAAAGTAGATGAAGCACTTAGTGATTCAAGTTGGGTAGAAGTTATGCAAGAGGAGCTTCACCAATTTGAGCGTAGTAAGGTTTAGACGCTAGTACCAAGACCAACTCACCAAGGAGTTATTGGGACTACATGGGTTTTCAGGAACAAAATGGACGAAGATGGTATTGTTATAAGAAACAAAGCTAGATTGGTCGCTCAGGGTTATTGTCAAGAAGAGGGTATTGAGTTTGATGAAACTTATGCACCAGTAGCCCGTCTTTAAGTGATTCGGATGTTCCTAGCGTTTCCAACATCCAACAAATTCACAGTATATCAAATGGACATGAAAAGTGCTTTCCTGAATGGTAAACTCCAAGAAGAAGTATATGTGGAGCAATCTTCAGGATTCATCAACAACCATGGCAAAAGTATGGTCTACAAATTGGATAAGGCACTTTATGGCCTTAAACAAGCACCAAGAGCATGGTATGACACTCTCTCTATCTTCCTTGTAGGTAAAGATTTTTCAAAAGGCAGTGTTGACACAACGTTATTTAAAATTACCCATAATGAAGATATTCTCTTAGTCCAAATCTACATTGATGATATTATTTTTGGATCTACTAATAAGCGATTGTGTGAGAAATTTTCAAAAATGATGCAACATCAATTTCAAATGAGCATGATGGGTGAATTAACTTTCTTCTTAGGATTACAAGTTAAACAAATCCCTAATGGCATATTTATAAACCAAGCTAAATATACTAGAGATATGATTAAGAAATTTGGTATGGAAAATGCATCATCTTCAAAAATTCCAATGAGCCAAACGCTTAAGTTAGATAAAGATAAAAGTGGAAAAAAGATTGATATCACTAACTATATAGGTATCATTGGATCACTTCTTTATCTTACCGCTAGTAAACCTGATATTATGTTTTCGGTATGCATATGTGCACGCTTTCAAGCTGATGCAAGAGAGTCACACCTAATTGCTACCAAAAGAATCCTTAAATACCTAAAAGGCACACAAAATGTGGGCTTGTGGTATCCAGGGGACTCTCGTTTTGAACTAATTGGTTATTCAAAAGCAGATTTTGCAGGATGCAAAATAGATAGAAAAAGTACTAGTGATACATGTCAATTTCTAGGTGATAGATTGGTTTCATGACATAGTAAGAAACAATAATCCATAACGACTTCTACCGCTGAAGCTGAGTATGTAGCTGCTGGAAGCTGTTGTGCACAAATCGTTTGGATGAGGCAACAACTTAAAGATTATAGAATACTCTTAGGTCTTACCCCAGTCCATTGTGATAACCAAAGTGCTGTAGCTATGACCCAAAACCCAGTTCTTCAATATAGAACTAAACACATTGACATTCGCTACCATTTCTTGCTTGACCATATTCAAAAGAAAGATATTTCCACACATTTCATTGCAACTGACAAACATTTGGTAGATATCTTCACAAAAGCGTTCAACGACCAACATTTTCTCACTTTGAGAAGGAAAAATGGCTTGACGCGGGCTACAAGAACAACCGATTTAATATAAGTCTTTCCTTTTCAAGAGCCGATCTCTATTTGGATTTGTTTAGATAGAATGATTCGATTTAACAACTTAACAGCCAACATTACTTTCTTAGAATATTGCACAGTACCTTACAATAGGTCACTAGAAGGGAAGGCGCTTTACTGATTGAGTTGATGAGCGAAGCCACTTGATCGATGAGGTGAAAGAGTGAGAACTCTGACTATAACAGATACATGAGCACATGTATGATTGATTTAAATGCTTAATCATGAAGCATCACACTTTTACAAGCATATAATTTAGGGGAAATTCACTTTATTATAATGTCTAAAGCGCTTTCAAATCGAAATGAGTTATCAACTTTAGGGGGAACTTTTAAAATTGTCCTTATTCCAATTAGTTCGCGGCTATGATCAAAAATGACTTTGAAAATCTTTATGCATTGATCATTAGCGTTTACCTTTATGCAATTTGATCGCTACTAAAATAAGAACATGCATTATTTTCATCACTAAAAGGTAGCTTGTGGATAAGTCCAAAAGATAAGATTTGACAACTGGACACACGTTCCTATCACATCAAACTGATGGTTAATGACCACTATCTCAAATAGGCGATTCAGTATTTGTACTTGCTAGGGTACGTGTTAGTGTACCAACAGGCGCGTGCAATTCATGCTGAAAATTTTCAAAATCTCAAACGTTTTTGAAAAGTAACTGCGGACTCCAAAATTTTATATTTACAACAGTTAACCTAATTTATCGCCTTCTTTACATCCGTCTTTATGATTAAACGGCTCTGATTCAATGTTCTTCATTTTGATTAACTGCATGCACACGTGTCATTTATCAAAGCAATTGAGGAGTTACTTTTTGCCATCTATTTAAGCCCTTCAAATTTTTACAGAAAAACTTATTTCATACTGTCTTGATGTAAAAATTACTCTCTTAAGGCAAAGAACTTTCTTCTTCCTTCTCAAAAGCTTATCACTTTCATCAATGGCACCACCAAAGTCTTCCTCCTCTACTGCCGAAAAAACCATGGGCTTTAATGCAGGTTTCCTACTGAACTGGGTATATTTATTTGACAACCAAAAATTTTCGATGAGACAAACTCTTCCTCTCATTGAAGAATCCGGTTTGAGAAACTTTCTCACCTCTCATTCTCTTATTCATGAGGATGAAGTTAAGTTTTTCTTTGAGAATGCAATCATTTCTGACGATGGCAACTCAATTTCTTGCTCGTTTCCATCTGCCGAACCCCATTTGTGCTTTCTTCACAATTGCTTGCTGATTTACTAAAATTACTTGCTGATGGGTGTGAAGTTGAAGAAGTAGCCATGGGCGCCTCTACATAGGTCTGGGAACAAGTTCGTTGTGATGACGTTGATGCTGCTTACAAGTCAATTTTTTTTAAAAAAATAGCATGAAAGTTGAATATGTCATTTTGGCTGATATTTGTACCAAGATGATTGAGTGCCCAAAAGGATCTTTTGATAAAGTCTCCATCGTTCAGTACAAGATGATGATCGCCATGTTGACGAAGCTGAAGGTCAACTGGGCTGCGTATGTTTTTAATTGCTTTAAGGCTGCGTTGCAGAAATCTTTGAATTCCAAACCTTACGGATTCTACTTCGTTTTATTTTAAGCGCTTGTGGATTCATTACTTCTCAAGGATCCAAAGTGCCAACGAAAAAATTTTATGGCAAGAAGATGATTAGCGACTTGCTCAACCTAAAGTAAGTGGGTGGTGCAGCTGTTCCCAAGGATGAGCGCAAGCGACTCCTTACTAAAGGCATCGCTGAAGGAAAAGTGCGTGGTGATGATGAGGATAGAGCGACTTCCGCATCAAATGAGCCAAAAGAAGTTGTGGTCAAGCGACCAAAGAGAAAAGTTGTGGTAAAAGCTGTTGAGCCTTCTAAGCTAGCGAAGAAACAAAAGAAGGAGACCAAGAAGAAGAAGAAGTCTCCCTCCCCTCCTCCTAAAATCCCTTCTCCTCCTCCAGTGACTTCGATATCGCCAGAGACTGAAGAAGAAGCAGAAGAAGTGGAAGTTCCGCTTGCTCGTAAGCGTATGCCTTGGTCCATTCCTAAAGGCTCAACAAGTGCTCCCGCAGAACCAGCACTTGAAGAACCAGCTAATGTCCCTCCTCCTCCACCTTCTGAACAAGTTGCAAAGCCTGTCGTTAATCCTCCTTCATAGGATTTGGCTAGCGATAAGGGTAAGTACTTGTGCTAAACAATGTTCATTATTCTTTTCTTGTTGTTTTCTTCTTTAGTGCAGGGATAAAATTTCTTTCAGCTTATAGAGAATATAACATCCAGTATGTCTTGAATTTATTAGACGAATTCAATATTCCTATTCGTGCTGATTCCCTCACTTCTTTACCTATTGAAGATGAAGAAGTTCCGCAGCCTGAGGTTAAGGAAACTGAAGTTTCTAAAGATCAAGCGACTAATATAGTCAAAGATAGTCCTTAGGGTAAGCGTTTATGTCTTTTATATCTCGAGTTTCTACTTAGTAGAAATCTTTCTTGTTTGCTCAAACGCTTGGATGTGTCAGCTCAAAGTGTACCAGATACTGATGCACCTCCACCTCCAGAGGTAGACGTAGAGCTGGACGTTGATTTGTCAACTGTGGTGGAAATCGCTAAAGAAGTAGAATCAGTCCTTCCGGGTGCTGAAATCTCACCAACCCGGGTAGCGACTTTGGATGCTGAGCAGTCAATAGAAGTGGCACCAATTGTCTCCACACCAACTGGTCCTCCTCCTCCAGTGGTCAATTTTTTTCCCAGACGCCATGGTGAAGATTTGGAATTTTACTATGCCTGGAGAGAGAAGACGCTAAGGCAGTTGATTGATATGGAGCTCAAGTTTCAGACAACTCTCCACAATTCTGCGCTCTCAGACGCTCAAAAGTAAATAATTTTTTAGAAGCTTGTCACGATTGGCCTTAAGTCCAAAAAGGAGATCATTGCTCTCTTATAGTATCTCGAGACTCCTCTAAAAGATTTAGCAGAGTTTGAAAGCAAACGCTTTCAGAAAGTCAGTAGAAGCTGCGAACGCAACTATCCATTTCGCCGCACTCAGGTCCGGATCAGAAATCCTCACATGGGCGATTGGGAAAAGAACCCCGATGAAGAACAGCTGAATAAAATGGGTTATTCTACCCTTCCTAAGGCTGTCCATTCAGCCGCTAACAAGTCTTCACAGAAACCCTTGAGCTTATGGAAAGGGAAGGGTGTTATGTTTCAAGAACACCCCAATCCAATCAATTTCTAGGTTGAAGATGAAGCCAGAGAATTATTGCCGGAGTTTGGGCCAACAACTTTGAAGTAGAGAAAAAATGATTCAAGAAGTTGCTCGAGGCTAAGAAAGACAAAGAGCTGGTCGAGAAACTTAGAAAATGCTGGATTTTGGATACATCGATATGGGATGAAGAGTTTGTACAGCATTTCCATACTGTTGAGGAGATGATTAAGTATCCATTTCTCTTCAATTTTGGAATCGATTACTGGCGTAGAGGATACACTTTGTTTTTTCTATAGAGGTGTGAGTTGCTAGTGGGTCCAGTGAATGCATTACTGTATTTCAGAAGAGGCCTGGAAAGTTATATTCGTCATCAGCTCAATCAGATCAGTCAAGGAGAACGCTATATTTTTCATTTGCAACAGAACTTTGCTCAGCGTGTCCAGATAGATCTGAATGAAGTCGCTTCCACCATTAAGTGTGATGCCCTTCCGAGAGCCCTAGCGAAGCCCATATGCATTTGATCGATGACCATCTAGAGTTTCACCGAGACAGAAGAGCGATTATTGAGAATGCCCAATCGCTGGATATAACTTTTAACCATCATTTTGGTTTTAGCGACTTCCGCGGGTACAATTTGAATCCTGTCTTATTTTGTGAACAGAACATCGGTGTGGCCAAGTTCTTATCGCTTATCCGGCTAGTGGATCAGGCGCTAGCTCAAGCGCTGATGCCTTTGTTGATGGTCTTCAAGGATTTGTATACATCTGGTGTCGAGATCCCGAAAGACGCTGATCTAGCATTTAGTACTGAAGAGTGTGAAGACGTTTTGTTTTTTATTCAGAGAATTTTCTACCAAAGTCCAAGGCATGTTCTAGAGGTGATTGGCCCGATCTAGTCATCCCAAAAAGAGACGTTTCTATGGAGATCACAGAGTTAGAAGGCGGTCAGGATCCTACTGTTGAGGACGCTACAATTGTAAACACTGATATTTAGATGGAAGAAGCCCCCAGCGCTCCAGTAGTCAATACGCCACTTGTTGAAGAAATTGCACAGATTGAGGCTGCAACTCAATCTTTTGACTTAGAGATTGAAGATGTACAGGCAGAAATTGCTGAAGACCTAGAAGAACCTTTCGTCAGAGACAAATCCAAGGGAAAGGCAGCAGTTTCCAGCTCATACGGACTCATTCTGTCCCCTGAGCATCCTTCTTCTTCCTCGGACTCAGATTCGAATAGTGAGCCAGAGGCCAAGTACTTTAGACAAGCGGTTAGGAACTCGCTCAACAGCATCGAGGGTTCCTGTTCCAAGACGATAGCCAACGATGAGATGCACATTAGGCTTGCCTCTGACACTAGAAGTCGTGATATATCAAATGTTGTGACTAAGAGTACTGCATCAGTACTGGATCGCATGGTCCCTTTAATCACAAGCCTATCTGAAGAGTTCAATCGATCTCTTGCCCAGAACGCTTCGGCTAATACTGAAAGACACAATGCTTCCAATTTCGTGAGCCAGAGTATCGGTGAACAAGTTGCTTTGTTAGTTGATGAAGTTAAGTTGCTAAGGCGAGATATCGCTGAGTTGAAATCATCCCTTGATGAAAACAAGAAAGGGGAAGATAAAGAAAAGCCACAAGATCAGAAAGCCAAAGGAAAAGCCTCAATGGAGCCAGTGACCAAAACTGACAACAAAAATTGGTGCTCCATGTTTGAAGAGATTGCGAGCCTCAAAAGGATGCTCACAAAGAAGCGTAGGCTTCCTGATGTGAATGTTGAATTTTTGGAAGGCATGCGTTTCCATCCTTACGCTAAACCCTTGCGGAAACCCCTCAACTGGAAACTTTCCAACGATAGAGTCCAAGGTCTCTACCATGATCTTATTCTGACGCTTGGTATTCCCCCAAGCGATTAGGTGGAAAGATTGTTAAAGCCCAATCAAAGCGCTATAGAAAGATGTGAGGACTACAACGAGGTCTATCATACAAAAATGATAGACATTAACTGAGTTCTCTTAGATCTAGCAAATGAGATCTGCCTGGAGGAGAAGTCCAATAAGCGACAGAGAAGATGATCACTTATCCTGCTTTGTATTTCTTTTATCTTCTGTTGCTTTATGTTTGTTTTAATATTTCTTTTTCAGTGTGAATCATGTATGCTTAAATTTATATATGAATGAATACTTTAACACTGAAATATCTTGTTGAATCTAATCTAACATTAGCTAACTCAACTAACTTTTTAATGCTAAATTATATCTTTTGGCTTTTCTTCAAAAGAGTTATAAGAGTTAAGGTATTCACATCATCAAAAAGGGGGAAATTGTTAGGAAATTTCATGTTAGATGTTTTGATGATGACAAGAATAGATTTTTATGTTAGACCCCAAAATAATGTAAGTTTATGCTTTCATAAAACAATTGTATAAGCGTTTGAAAGTGTTGTTATTTTGTTAGGCTTGTAATTTTTATCTTTGTAGATTTTAGATTAAGTATTAGATACTGAGTCGTTGATAGAATTCTAGGTGAGTCTGTCAAAGATGAAGTTGAAGATCAGCGTCTGAAGTTAAGTGAAGATGAAGATTTGTCTTAAGCGTCTGTCAAACGCTAAAGGACTGTTTCAGGATTATTGAATCAAGCACTCAAATTACTCAAGCGATCAAGGATCAAATTCAACTGAAATAAATTCTCAAGTCATGAAGGATTTAAATGCAATCATCAACGGACATTTATTTCCAACAAGGAATAAATTCAAAACGCATTAAATTCGTGATAAGTTCATTAAATGTGATAAGGCATTATGATTTGTGGACAAGCCACCTTTTGACTAGACTGTCACATTTCAGAGTTCAAAGTCTGCTTGTGTCCAATCAGTAACAGTAGAATTTCAGGAATGTCAGAAAAGGGACTATTTATGTGTTGCGTGAGAGACACGCGCCTGCATGTGTCCAATGGACAAATCCCAAGAAATCTCTATAAATAGTACCCTTCAGCAAACCTTAAATACATATACGTACATGCATAAGAAAAGGTCAAAACTTTGTGAAAATATTTGAGAAAAAAGCTTATAAACTCCATAGCCAATATCTTTCAAGCTTTTCATACACATTCCAAAGACAGTCAAAGATATCTCAAATATCTTCATAGAAGAACCCTACACTCTTATTGAGATATCCCAAGTTGTTTGAACTTTCTAAAATCAAACAAACCTGTGAAAAAAACTCTCAACCTCTTTCATCTGAGTGAGAAAGTTGTTGATTTAGAAGCAACATTCTGTGTGAGAGAAGCTTGTTGAAGAAGATCTTCATTGGAGCTAAAGTGTGTATGATCAAGGAGCTCAAGATCGTCTTTCCTTTCATCTATTTTGTAGAATTCCTTCGAGTGTAACGGAGAAGAAGGACATAGCTAGGATTACATCACCCAGTGAACCTTACATATCTTGTGTTATTTACTGGTTTATTGCTTTACTTTATATTTTCATATCATATCTTTGAAGAAGCATTAAAATGGTTAAACGACTATTTAGTTAAAGAGAACACTTAGCTTTAAAATCATTTCTGTTGTGCTAATCCTGATTAAGCGATTACAGCATTACCCTACTTTTGTAATTGTTAAAATCACTATGTCTAAGTTATCTTATCTTAAGCGCTTGACCTTGCGCTTATCTTACCAAGCGTTCAAAATCTTCAAAAGTGATTCAAATTTTTAAAAGTCGAACAAGACTTAAGGGTCTATTCAACCACCTCTCCCCTTCTAGACCCTTTCGTATGCCACTTGGGACCATCAGGGTCTAACTACTTTAATAACTTATTCAATGGTACGAGCACAATGTAAAGGACTCCTCCGGTCTAAAGCTCACTCATACTATCATAACAGGTAATCCTTATCCTTGATTGTCACCAAGTAAAAACCCATGTGATAGGATTACAACAAGTCGTGTTCGAATATGTCAACTCCGTTAATCATATTCATGACACCAACTCTCACTATCCAATCAGTGTAAGACTAGCACTTCTATAACTGTTGGTCCCAAATGGCATACGAAAGGGTCTAGAAGGGGGGGGGGTTGAATAGACCCTGAAATCTTTTTCAACTTCAAAATGTTTCGTATTAAAATGGTTTTGGACGCTTGAGATGTAGACGCTTGACTGAGCGTTTACTTGAAATATAGACGCTTTGACTAAGCGTCTGATGAAGACTGTTTTTAGAAAGTTAACTTAGACTTCAAGATTTGAGTACTTTAACAAAGTAGGTTTAAGCGTTCAGTTCTTTAATCAGTGTTAGCACGGCGGAATGATTTTTGTCATCTTTTTTTTTTATATAAAAGCTTTAGCGTCACAGAAAGTGTATTTAGTTGTTTAGCGTTTGATTAAGTTTTACTTGATCAGTTTATGATATGATAATATGAAGAACTGAATGTAAAGTAAAGAACACAATATTTGTAAGGTTCGTTGGGCGGTGTAATCCCAACTACGTCCTTCTTCTCCTTGAACACTTGGAGGCAATCCACCAAAATGATTCTCAAAGAATCACACAGAATCTTCTACAAATTAGGGAGAGATGGATGTCAATGACTTGAGCTCCTTGATCACACAGATTTCTGCTCCAAATCACTTCAATCCCCTTGCTTCTTTCACCCAGAAATACGGCAAGTATCCAACTTCAACTTCACACAGATCGCGAGGCTTGGATAAGGGTTTTTCTAAAAGGTTTGTTTGATTTTGATAAGGTTCAAACAACTAGGAATATCTCAGTAGTAATGTGGGTTTCTCTGAAAAGAATGTTTGAGATATTGGTTGACTGTCTCAGGAATTTGAAGAAAAGCAAAGAGAATGTTTTCTTGAAAATTCTGGCTTTTCTGAGATTGTAAGGAGCGAGACTTCAATGCAACGACAACTCAGTTTGATAGTTGTTCTCTCTGTTTTTGGCTTGTTGTTGAAGTCCTATTTATAGGCATTTTTGGAAAAAGTGTCCGTTTGACACATGCACGAGCGCGTGTCGGGACGATAGCAATTTTAGACCTCAATTTCAGAGGGGTTGCTATATTAGACCCTTTATGTCTGATTTTCTTTTTCTTTTATTTTTTGTGGCTAAATAGGTAGAAAATGTCCAAATCATCCCGGAATAGTAACACCTTTGCCAACCCTTTTGTACTGTTGTACTCTTAAAGATTTACAATCCAAGTCCTTTATTCTTAATAATAGAAACTCTAGTCCTTTAATATTTAAATTTGGTTTATTTAGTCCCAAAAAAATATTAATTAAACATAATTACAGAGATTAACATAATTAAACAGAATAATTACTTAAATTAAACAGGGTTACTGTACACTTTTTAGATTATGAATTAAAATTCACATTTTATCATTCTCAAGTAAGAGGGTTGCTCCGAGAATCCGGTTGCTTCATCAACGAAGACTTACGTTGGACAGAAATGAAGTACCTGTCTTACTCTTTTGAAATTTAAAATCTAAACTTAATTCGTTTTAAAAATTTTAACTTATAAACCCTGTTATAATAAACAACTCGAGAAAACCTTTCTGATGTGGAAGATCAGATTAAACTGTGACCACATAGCATACTCAGAATACTCAAGCTCTGATACCATTTTGCTTGCACACTGGGAGGAATTATCCAGCACATTTTGTCTCCCGACCAGTAACACCGAGACGGTAAACAAAATCTTCCCAAAGCAGTATCAGAGATTATTGAAAACAAAAATTTGTACAACGGAAACATATTTTTTAGACGATGAAAGAGTAGAATGTTACTACTGTTCATCATCATTTTTAGCATTTTTAATGTTTTTGTATTTTCGGTTTTTTAATGTTTTTGTATGTTTTGAACATGAGAGAATTATAACATTTTTAAATAGTAGGGGAATCCCGTCCCTGGGGGTAGTTTACTCACTATGCATTATAAAGCATATAAAAACTTACAAGATATTATTGCACACAAAGAAGATATTTTATTACAAGAAAGGTGAGAGATTCTCTAGCAACCAAGAAGTGTGGGTTGGAGAGTGTTCAAGGGGCAATTTTTACAAATGATGGATGAGGACCTTTTATAGGCCTCGGAATTGAAAAAAATTACAACAAACCACACTAAAAATTTGAAATCCGCAGCAGGTAGCTGGTAAAGCTACAGTGCTGCCATTATTATATTAACAGGAACCATTAATAATGCCACATGCGGCCAAAATACATTAAAGTAAATAGTAAAAGTTTGCTGAAACTTTGCATGCTGTCTGCGATAGCTGTCCCCTGATTTACTACTTTTGTCTTATAGCTGCATTATTGGTGCTGGCTGAGAAATATTGCTTCTTGGTGAATTATTGCTGATAAGTCTTCAACTCTTTTGTTGTATTATGGACTTCCTATTCCTGAACTTGATGCTCCAAAGTTTGGTGTATATGCTGGAGGACATTCTACACTTGTTAATGCTTTATTTCCTTGAAACCATATTCGATGATAAGCTCGATCACTAGCTGGGATGAAAATACTATGATGACGTTCTTGAAACAAAAGTTGAAATTTTGTAGCTGAATCTGTGTTTAACATGTATCTTCGTTGATCCTTTCGACGAGTTTCAACAGCTAGTTTCATCTCTGCTATGTCTGAAATGGGATTTATTGCTTCGTGTAATAACCAGAATGCTACCGATGGTGATGCTGCCCTTTTTTCAAACGATTCATGTATCCAATAAAATGTATGCCCCATTTGAACGTTTGATTTTACCTAAATTGGTGGTATGGCTGTGACTTCAACTCGTAGAATATCTATTCCTCTACTAAGCTGGACGCTTACTGTTAGATGTCTTCCGAATTTTTTAACTTGATCAGAATCAGTAACATATAGTCTTGATACAAAACCAAAGTCTAGAAGTTGTGCGATAGTGATGAAACTGTCTTCAATCCATCCTTCTTGAAAAGTTGACGTATCTATCTGAATATTTGGCCATGAAATATACTTTGCAGTATAAAATTATAGGGTTCCTTCCTGTCTGATTGGCTCTCCTTTCCATTGTAAAAGAGTAGTTGAAGGCAGTATTCCTTCTATTTTAGCGGTTACAATTAATTGAGCTACCTTTAACATTTTTCTATAGAAATTTTCTTCTGCTTTTTGCCAAATTATATTCTGTATTCCTTCAGGTAGGGATGAAATTGAGAATATTTGCGTTAAAGTCCTTTCGATCTGACGCTTCAAGAGAATGTTTGTCATTTGATAGACGCTTCATTCATGAGTTGAAAGTTCCATTTAATCTGGAGGATTATTTAATGTTTAGACGCTTGGAAAAGTCTTCAGACTTCATTTAGAAGTGTAGATGCTTGAGACTTCAGTCTTCGTTACTTGACACCTCACTCAGAACATGTCAGGCGCTTAGAGTGAACTTCTTCAAACTTTATTCACTATTGATTTCTTGGACGCTTGGAGTCTTCAGATTTCGTAGTCTTGATAAGCTCACTCAGAAAGTATCACACGCTTAATCTAACCGACTTCTTGATCTGAGAATGTCAAAAGTAAAAGATAAAATAAAGCTTATACATTTCTAATGTTCAAATTCTTATACAAGTATCTATGAAATTTAAGCGTACATAACTTTGGGGTCTAACAAGATTTCTAATTGTCATCATCAAAATCTTAACATGAAATTTCCTATCAATTTCCCCCTTTTTGATGATGGCAATACTCACTCTTTTATAGTTCAAGAGTTATGAAAGCCAAAGTTAATAAGCGTTATGTTAGTAAGTTAAAGTTAGTTACGCTTCAACGAGATGTTTCAGCTGAAAAATTGCATTTATATATATCAGTGATTACAAGCATTTTTACAACTGAACAAATAAAGATATAAGAGACAAGAATATAGATAATGCAAATCAAAAGCTTTAACGTCTTGGTCTAACTTTGTATCGCTTGGGCATTTCAGCTCAGATAGCTTCAGTCAGATTGTCTTCCAAGGTCATCATTGCTTCATGATCTTTGTTGATTATAAGCTTATTTTCTTCTTTCTGTCTCTTCTTGAAAGTAGTAAATGATTGTCCCAATCAGTTGGGTCAATACTCATATACCTTAGGCAAATTCGAAAAGCTTGGATAAAGTCAGTCATCTTCCTCTCTTCAGCTAAGATTCTTGGATCTGTATGTTCTGGAATAGATGTTCTTTGAAGAGGGATGTCAAACTGTTCAAGCAGTGCTCTTGTAGGTATTGGTAGATTTGGATATAGTGCTCTTGGAGGTTCCTTTAGTGTACTACTAGGCGCTCCAGAGGTACTTACTTTCAAAGCAGTTATCCAAGATGGGAGACTAAGCGCAGAAGGAGAAGGAAAAACTTGACGCTTAGGAGACGGAGGCTCTTCTCTTGAACTAGACGCTTTCCTCTTTGCTCCTTTCTTCTTCTCTTCCCCCTTATTGCCATCATCAGTCTTTAGGCAATGATCTGTGAGTAAGTTGACCAGATGAGCGATCTGAGACATAGAATCTGTGATGTCGTCTAGACGCTTGTCGAAGCGTTCCTGCAAGGCGAGAAGCTTGGCGCTGGTAGCATCATTCAGAGAAGTCTCAAGGGTTTCTAGGCGCTTTTCAAGCTCTTCTTTCATGGCAAGTTGGTTTGCTTGAGTGGCATCATGCATTTCTTGAAAGTCTTGTTTGCACTCACCAATAGCCACTTGAGCCGAACTACGCATATGAGTGATCTGAGCGCTCATAAAGTGAGTCTCAATCTCTGCCAAATCGTCTTTAATCCAGTGAAGAGATTCTTCGTTCTGAGTAGCATGAGCACTGATACTCTCCAAAACGAATTTGAGCAAAGGACCAAAAGATTGACTCTCATCTAGATGAACCGCTTGAGGAGCCGGTCGCTTGAACCTGGAGGAGTGTTTGAGAGAGTCAATGGGAACTTGATATGCGGGATCAAAGACAGTACCTCGAATATCAAGAGAAAGATCCTCAGCAATATCATCAGTAACTGGTTCAGGAGCGTCAGGAATATCCTCTGGTTGAGACGCTTGAACGAGTTCTTCAGCAGATGCTGGAATACTTGTAACTGCAGACGTGAACGCTTCAGCTGACTTAGCAGGCGCTTCCTCAAGCGCTAACTCAGATTGACGAAAGTCATCGAATTGGAAGTTCCAATTTGATTCGGAAAGACTTTGGACGGCGCTTGACAGATAGAGAAGATTGAATCTGGGCAGTAATGTCTGGAAAATCTAATCAAGCAGTCTGAGGGAAGAGACGTAAGTCGCTGATTCTCAGGTACACAATGACCGAGTACCTCGCTGCGGATAGAAAGGAGTAGTGGATATCCTTTAAATGAATTGATTACTGAGCCGTTCCAAGATCTAAGATTGGCAGTGAAGATTTTATCGAACAGAGATACGGAAGTCAAAATCTTCACCATCAGATTGAAATTCTCCTCGCAGTGGCTTGGAGCAAAATTTAAGCACAATACAGAAGAGTACCACTGGAAGAGGCTTGAGCGTTGAACAGAAGAGGAGAAGTGGATAATCTGTTAAGCTCTTGACGCAGACACTGCTCAATTTGATTTTTAACGATTGGGAGCTTTAGAACAGGTCCAACTCTCTGTTGACGCTTCTTGAGGCAATACTTGGCGAACTGACGCTTCTTGTCATGCATGCCTATGCCAAAAAGATGGGAAGCTTGGACTAACTCTGAGAATGTATATTTGTTGCCCATATACGCTTCAATCCATTTAACTTCATTCATACAGTAGTCTGTTCCCGCATTGACCATAGCATGAATGCCTTCATGATGAATATCTCTGATAGATTCAAAGCGATATCTATCAGGCTGGTAGTTGGCATTCCAGACACTTTCAAAAAAAGCATCGGCTTCAGTCTGAATCAAATCTGTTAAAGATTCGAGACGTTCACCGGCATGAACTGCCTTATTCTTCCATAGGCGAAGTGGATTGACTGAAGATATATTTTCAGCACTATGAGCAGTCTGAGGAAAGTGTGTGTAACCTTCTCTGTTCAAGACGGACTCTGATGGGTTGAGAAAGCTCGAACGAAGGGGCTCATACACACGAATGTTGTAATCCCTTAAAGCGAAACCGGTTGGTTTGCTGTGGCCATAATCTAGATAATATGCCAGATCTATGTCACATCTAGGTGTTCTTCCTCCTTGTCTGTCTTGTTGAAGAATAACGGAAGATGGTATTTGGCCAGAGGTCTTTCCAAGTTGAGTGGACAGATAATACTTTCTCTCAATTTCTGTTAAAGCAGCATGAAATACTGTATCCCTGATTTGACGGTCAGTATTAATCAGCAGAGCAATGTCATTCTCAGCAGCAATGTATCGTTCTTCATTGTATCCTACAAGAATGAAATCTTCTTCGAGCGCCGGGGGCAAATAGTTGATTGAATGATCAATCGTCTTCAGCGTGTCGAGTTTGAAGAAGTGTCTAGGCGCTGGAACGTCTTCAGCAACACTCTGACCTTCTGAGCGTGCCTCTGTTATAGCCTGAACAGGGATGGAAGTCTGAACCTCTGTAGTAGCAGGTTCCTCAGCATCAATTGCAGCAACTTCTGCGGCAACATCTTTAGCAATAGTGACAACTTCTGTCATATCAACATCCAGGAGGACAGCTGTTGACGCTTCAGAAGCGGCTGGAACTATAGCTATAATACAAGAACTATCCTCTATAAGAGCAGGATCTTCTACAGATGTAGGGATAGAAATGCTGTGGGAAGAAATAAACTTACCCTGAGAACTTGTCTCAAGAGCAACACTTTGAGCGCTTGGCTCATCAGCAACTTGAGCGCTTGGCTCATCAGTCTCAAGCTCTTCAGGAACAGGAGCAACTCGACGCTTGCTAGTCCTGGAACGCTTGAAGATTTTCTTCACGTTGACTCCTTCAACGAGCTTAAGCGTTGGAGTGGGAGGATCAGCAGCTAGTTGTTCAAAGTTTGTTTGTTTGATGATCCCTTCCAGCTTTCTCCTCTTGACAGGTAACTTGTCCTCAGCATCCTCATCGGTTTCCTGATCAACCTTTTGAGAGGAGGCGAAAAATTGAACCTTGGGCTTTCTGGGAGCCCTCTTCTTTGTTGCAGCCGGACGCTTCACAGCTTTTTCTGGCACTGGATGCTCCGCTTCTTTATCGGACGCTTGACGTACTTCCAGATGCTCAGACAGTGGTTTAGCAGCACCACCAATTTTGGGAGGATTGAAGAGATTATTCAGAATCCTTTTTCCCAGCAACTTGGACTTATTCAACGAAAGTCGAGACGAGTATACACACTTTGATTTATTCGAGGCGCTTAGACTGTCCCAAAACCTTCCAAAGATGTACTCACTCCAGTTGATTTTGATGTTGAGGAGTATAGCGGTCATCATCTGAAATTGTATTGGGTTCACCTTATCAAAGGTTCCCACTCAGCATTCTATGATCTTGCTGTAGAAATCAGCCAACAGCCGGTATTTGGACACCAGGTCTTTCGTTTTGAAGTATTGAGTGTAGGGCACATCTTCATACGCACTCATGGTTGTCCAGGCTTCCTTGATCTGTTTTAATGTAACGCAATCCAATGCCTCACCCTCATTTGGAAGATTGAAGTTCTTGGCAATGGTGGAAGCAGATAAGAGAAATTCCTTTGGAGACTCTTTCTTGGATAAAGAAATTAGACAAGAGATAGACTTCTTGTCCTCTAAAAGTTTAGCAGTCTTCCAAAAGGTATCGACTTCAATTGGAAACATATATGAGTATTGGGTCAAGAACGGTTTGAGCCCAGCTTTGACGACCATGTCCATCATGTCTGTTAGGTTGATCTGAGGTTGTTCATAGAGAAATTTCCAGTCGACAACAAGGCCTTCAGTCACCTTGATGGTAAGTTCAGCAGAAGTAGACGAAGATTTCTTTGGTGCCATTTTTATTTTTTTTTAGTGAAAGAGATGAACTGAGATTTTCTTTTGCTTTGAGAGAGAGAGAATAAGTTTTGCAGATATGTTTGAGTAGTGAATTGTCTTTCTGCAGAAATTGTATTTTAAATGACACAATAAAGAATTTTTGAAACTTGTGTTCTCTAGTCTCTGTAGGATTTAGACACGTGTAACGAGTTTTGAATCTCAGCTATAAATTCATTAACTGCGGACACGAGTTTTGTGTAATAGAGAGAAGTTACATGTGGTAATTCTCATATATAAAGATTTGACATCCGAGTTAAAAAATTTAAAACGTTTGGCATTTTCAGAGTATAACGCACGCGCCTGTTTGTACACTGACACGTACACAAGCACGTACTTTCTCTGAACCGTCATTTTGAAAAAGAAACTTTTGAGTGCCCGCCAGTTTGATGTGATAGAAGCGTGCGAGTAGAGTACAAAATAGACTTTTGAGTCTACCCACTACTTCGAAAGAAGTTTGTAAACTTTATGCATGGCTTGTAAAGAAAATATTTTTATATTAAGAGTTGATTGGAATAGTTTGAACGCTTAACTTGATACCATTGGTTGGTATTCATTATAACTGTCGTAATATAGACGCCTAAAGTCAAAGTCTTTTTTATGTTTGAGCGTCCAATATTTTATGCAAAAATAATACTGAGCGTTGATGATCATGCATCTGAAAATTTTGATCATTGATGCTTACAGTTATGTTCAAGTACAATTTTAAGGTTTCCCCTAAATTTGATAACTTGTACCATTTGTTTTGTTTTTCAAAGAAGGCATTTAGACATAAATCAAGTGGATTCCCCCTAAATTATATGTCTAATAAAATATGATGCTTGATGATTAAGCGTTTAAATCAATCATACCTAGTTCACTTCTCAAAGTGAGAAAACGTTGTTCATTGACTGCTTTGGTGAAGATATCTGCCAATTGTTTGTCAGTTCTAATGAAGTGCATGGAGATATCTTTCTTTTGAACGTGGTCACAAAGAAAATGGTATCTAATGTCAATGTGTTTAGTTCTGGAATGAAGAACACGGTTTTGAGTCATGGCTAGAGCGCTTTGATTATCACAATGAATGGGGGTTGGACCTAAGATTATTCCGTAATCTCTAAGTTGTTGCCTCATCCATAATACTTGTGCACAACAACTTCCTGCAGCTACGTACTCAGCTTCGGCTGTAGAGGTAGCTATGGATTGTTGTTTCTTTCTATGCCTTGAAACTAACCTATCACCAAGAAATTGACAAGTACCACTAGTGCTTTTACGATCTATTTTGCAACCTGCAAAATCTGCATCTGAGTAACCAATTAGTTCAAAAGGAGAATCCCTAGGATACCATAAGCCCACATTCTGTGTGCCTTTTAGGTATTTAAGGATCTTCTTGGCAGCAATTAAGTGTGACTCTTTAGGATCAGCTTGAAATCGTGCACACATGCATACCGAAAACATAATATCAGGTCTGCTGGCAGTAAGATAAAGAAGTGAACTGATGATACCTCTATAATTAGTAATATCAACTTTCTTTCCACTTTCATCTTTATCTAACTTAAGCGTTTCGCTCATTGGAATTTTTGAATATGATGCATTTTCCATACCAAATTTCTTAATCATATCTCGTGTATATTTAACTTGGTTAATAAATATTCCATTAGGGAGTTGTTTAACTTGTAGTCCTAAGAAGAAAGTTAATTCACCCATCATGCTCATTTCAAATTCTTCTTGCATCATTTTCGAAAATTTCTCACACAGACGCTTGTTAGTAGAACCAAATATAATATCATCAACGTAAATTTGGACTAAGAGAATATCTTCGTTATTGGTAATTTTAAATAACGTTGTGTCAACGTTGCCTTTTGAAAAGCCTTTACCAATAAGAAAGAAAGAGAGAGTGTCATACCATGCCCGGGGTGCTTGCTTAAGCCCGTAAAGTGTTTTTTCTAGCTTGTAAACCATACCCTTACCATGATTGTTGATGAATCCTGGTGGTTGCTCCACATAGACTTCTTCTTGGAGTTTACCATTCAGGAAGGCACTCTTCACGTCCATTTGATACACCATGAACTTGTTGGACGCTGCATACTCTAGAAACATGCGAATTGCTTCAAGACGAGCGACAGGAGCGTATGTCTCATCAAAGTCAATACCCTCCTCTTGGCAATATCCTTGAGCTACGAGTCTGGCCTTGTTTCTTATAACAATGTCGTTCTCATCCATCTTGTTTCTATATACCCATCTAGTTCCAATAACTCCTTGGTGAGTTGATCTTGGTACTAGCATCCAAACCTTATTTCATTCGAACTGATTAAGCTCTTCTTGCATAGCTTCAATCTAACTTGGGTCGCTTAGCACTTCATCCACTTTCTTAGGTTCCATTTGAGATAGAAAGCTTGCGAACATAGCCTCACTGAACGTAGCGGCTCTAGTCCTAACAGGTGCTTCAATATCTCCAATAATCTGCTCAGCTGGATGATCACGCAGCCATAGTCTGTCTGGTTGGAAGGGGTTAAGAGGTTGAACAGGCGCTTGAGGAACATACGCTTGACTACCTTCTTGCGTAGGCGCTCCAAGTTCACAATTTCTTGTGTGTTCTTGATGATCATTCTCTTCATGATCATCAGCATTTCTTACATGATTATTTAGTGTAATCTCACGAGTAATCTTAGGAGGTGGCACTGAGATCTCATCATCGTCGTCAGTATCTTCATCAATAGTAATCTTAGACACTTGATGACATAGATCTTCAACTCCTACATCATCTAAATTAACCTTACTCGGTTCTTGGTTAGCATCATCAAAAACAACATGAATAGATTCCTCAAGCTTTGATTTGATCTTATTGAGAATGCAAAAATTCTTTCCATTCTTGGCGTAGCATAGAAAGATTCCCTCATCCGTTTTAGGATCAAAAGTCTTTAGGCTTTGGGATCCATTATTATGGAAAAAACATTTAGAACCAAAGACGTGAAAATATGAAACATTTGGCTTACGTCCCTTCCACAATTCATATGGAGTTTTCCCATGCTGTTTGTTGATCATGCAGCGGTTTTGAGTGTAACAGGCAGTGTTGATCGCTTCGGCCCAAAATCTAGGAGCGAGCTTGGATTCTGCTATCATAGTCCTAGCGGCTTTCTTAAGCGTTCGGTTCCGGCGCTCAGCAACACCATTTTGTTGGGGAGTTCTGGGAGCTGAATACTCATGATGTATTCCATTTTCTTCACAAAACTTCTCAACAATCTTGTTAGTAAACTCAGTACCGTGATCACTTCTTATTCTTGCAACCTTAAGATTTTTTAATATTTGAAGTTGCCGAATAAGCGTTGTTAACTTGTCACATGTTTCATCTTTGGATGAAAGAAATTCCACCCAAGTAAATCTAGAGAAATCATCTACTATTACCAAAGTATACCTTTTACCGCTTACACTGACTGTTTGAACAGGTCCAAACAAATCCATGTGAAGTAGTTCAAGTATTCTAGAGGTAGATAGATGAGGTTTTCTCTTGAACGATGATTTAACTTGTTTACCCATTTAACAAGCGTCACAAAGACGATCCTTATGAAATGGTCCATTTGGTAATCCCTCTATAAGATTTTGACTTATTAGCTGAGAGATTGTCTTAAAGTTGAGGTGATTCATTTTTCTATGCCATAACCAACCCATTTTAGATTCACTTTTAGCAACAAAACATGTTAGGTTGTTATCAAGTGTTGAACCCCAATCTACCAAATATACGTTGTTAGTTCTTTTTCCTTTCAATTTAGTAGACTTAGTCTTAGTGTCGTTTATATAGCAGCAGTCACTTGAGAATATGACTTCAAAGCCTTTATCACAGAATTGACTTATGCTTAATAAATTGTGCTTCAGACCCTCAACAAAATAAACATCATTTATCATGATGTTCCCCTTATGCACAGTACCTATACCTTTGGTTTTACCTTTGGAGTTGTCACCAAATACAACCTGAGGACCATTGGCAGCTTGATAGTTGATCAGAAGATCTTTGGAACCAGTCATGTGCCTTGACGATCCACTGTCAAAGTACCATACAGATGTATCGGCTCTAGCTCTAAGTACTTGCAATCAAAAAGGGAAGTTCTATTTCTGTTTAGGTACCCATTGTTGCTTGGGTCCTTCAACATTAGTAACATTGTTAGTTTGAATTAGAACTTTAGGAACCGATATTTGCCTAGTCTTCATTGTAGGAATACTGGCCTTTTTGGGTTTCACATTGTGTTGTGTGTGCTTTTTGGGTGTATAATAATATCCTCGATTATAATAATAGTCATAATCATTGTTATAATCATAATCATCATAGTATCGATAATATGATCTTGACTGTCTTGGATATTGACGCTGATATTTCCTTGGCGCTGGCTTGGGTTGCACTTTTGGTGCTGGACGCTTAGCGCTTGATTCACAGTGTTCAGTCTTATCTTGAGCCTTTTGAGTGTTTGGATAGACCCGTCTTTGTAAATCAATTGCCTTAGCCTTACCCTTGCTTGAGTTAGCTTTGACTTTCTCATTTGGCCTCTTACCATTGTCACTTGGTTCATTTTGAGTTTGACCTTGTGAACCTTTTTCAACAAAGATAACACTCTTTCCTTTGTTGTTTGCCGTAACATTAGATTGATTGGATTGTTTACCGAGTTTATCGCATCCTAAACCGGTCTTCTCACCAAATAATCTGGTTACTTCAGTCACATTATCCAACTGTCTAGAAGCTTTTGATAATGATGAGATGAGCTGCTCTGATTTAGCAAGTCTAGCGATCAAATCAGCTTCTCTCTTGACTATTATATCAAGATCACCTTTTAATTGAATAATTTCACTCTCAAGCGATTGGTTCTTCTCAATGCACTGTTGCTGAACTCGCAACTCTGCTCTGAGACTCACTTTATCTCTTGTGAGTGATGAGATAATAGCGAGATCATTTTGATATATTTTGGCAGCTTCTTGACATTCATTGTAGTATTCTTTGACTTTGTCAAGTAATTCATCATAAGAAAGAGGAATTGATAATTCATTGATTACCTCAGGAGACGTTTCATCATCTCTGGCCATGAGACATATGAGTGCTGAGTCATCTAATGGCTCATCATCATCACTACTTTCTTCTGATGATTCTAAATCTTCAGGTGCGGATGCCGGTTCTGATTCCGCTAGCAAACCTTGTTGACGAAGGTTGCTCCTGAATTGGTTTCTATCCAAGTAATCCTGCCTTGAGGGCTTGGATACGTTTGGATAAGGGCAATTTACCTAGTAGTGCCCTGGTTTCCTGCAATTATAACAAAGATTAGTTTTCATCTTTTGTTCATTTGTTAACCTTGCAATGTGTGGTTTTGAGACCACTGGAGCTGGGAGACTTTGAGTAGACGCTTGGTATTGAACAGGCGCTTGGGGTGAAGGAACAGAATACTGAGGCGCTTGAAGCTGTTGTTGCACAGTAGAAGACGCTTGATATGAACTTTGTCCTTGATTATTAAGACCTTTTCCTTTCTTTTCATATCTCAAGAACTTCCTGAACCTATTCAGCAGAGCCAACTCCTCTTCCTCATTGATATCTGAATTCTTTCCTTTATTACCCGATTTACCTTTGATTGATGCAATAAGCGCTCCAGATTCATTCACTGGACTACTCACAATATCACTAGCAGAATTCAACTCGAACTCAAATGTTTTTAGCTCTAAAAATGCGTCTTCTAGAGTTAGGAGATCCAGCATATTTGATTCTCTCATAGCGGTTGTCTTCATCAAGAATTTACTTGGTAAGCTTCTAAAGATTTTAACCACCATTTCTCGGTTCTGTAAATCCATTCCCAACGATGTAAGTTCTGTAACTAGAGCTGTAAATCTTATACCCAATTGCTCTAAAGTTTCATTGGGTAGCATCTTAAATCCGTTAAACTTTTCCTTAGCAATGGAAAGTTTGTTTTCTTTGATTTGAGTTGAACCACCACAAATTGTAGCCAACTTAACCCATATTTCTTTAGTAGTTTTGCAAGACTTGATCTTGTTAAATAAGTTGTCATTATCACCAATAGCCGTATATAGAGCGTTACGATCAACATTGTCCAAATTAGCTCTTCAACGCTCATCTGGAGTCCATTCTTGTTTTGGTTTTTCAACGTAACCATCGGGAGTTTCTTCCGTGGCTCCAGGCGCTCTTGTGATAACTTGTATATTTTGATTGGCCCATCTGAAATAATATCACACATGTCATCATCACATGAACAGAGATATGTAAATGCTTTGACTTTCCATGTGTCAAAATTTGATTCAATCAGTTTGGGAACTTTAGCAAATGCCATATCGAAAATTTTTTAACGCAACTAGATTTTGAAAGAAAAGGATCTAAACAAGCAGTTATGCTTGGAAATTTTAAACTTTCAATTTTAACTGCTCTGATACCACTTGTTGGTCCCAAGTGGCATACGAAAGGGTCTAGAAGGGGGGGTTGAATAGATCCTGAAGACTTTTTCGACTTCAAAAAGTTTCATACTAGAAGATCTTTGGACGCTTGAAAAGATAGACGCTTGAAGTGTCTAACGCTTGACTTAAGCGTTCACTTAAAAATATTAGCGCTTTGGCGAAGCGTCTGATGAAGACTGTTTTTAGGAAGTTAACTCAGACTTCAAGATTTGAATACTTTGACCAAGTAGGTTAAGCGTTCAGTTCTTTAATCAGTGTTAGCACAGCAGAATGATTTTTGGAGTCTACTCTTTGAAGGCTTTAGCGTCACAAGAGGTTTCTTAGTTGCTTAGCTTTTGATTGTGTTTTACTTAATCAATTTATGCAATGCTATGATAGATAAAAAAATTGACTGAAAAGTAAATGACACAATATTTGTAAGGTTCGGTGGGTGGTGTAATCCCAACTACGTCCTTCTTCTCCTCGAACACTTGGAGGCAATCCAGTAAAATGATTCTCAAAGAATCACACAGAATCTTCTACAAATTAGGGAGAGATGGATGTCGATGACTTGAGCTCCTTGATCACACAGATTTCTGCTCCAAATCACTTCAATCCCCTTGCTTCTTTCACAGAGAAATATGGCAAGTATCCAACTTCGACTTCACACAGATTGCGAGGCTTGGATAGGGATTTTTCTAAAAGGGTTTGTTTGATTTTGATGAAGTTCAAACAAATGGAATATCTAAGTAGTAGAGTAGTTTCTTCAAAAAGAATGTTTGAGATATTGGGTTGACTGTCTCAGGATTTGATGAAAAGCAAAGAGAATATTTTCTTGAGTATTCTAGCTTTTCTGAAAGTTTAAGGAATGCGACTTCAATGCAACAACAATTTGGCTTGATTAATTGTTCTATGTTTGGCTTGTTGTTGAAGTTCTATTTATAGGCATTCTTGGAAAAAGTGTCTGTTTGACACATGTAAGGGCGCGTGTCTCTCACTTTCGCGAGTGAACAACTTTTGTCCTTTTTCCTGAAAATCTACTGCACAAAAGTTGGTGTTGCAGTCTTTGAATAGTTGACAGTCCAATAGGGTGGCTTCTCCGTACGTTTGAAAGTGCTTATCACATTTAATGCTCTTATCAGCATTTAATGCATTTGAATTAAATGCCCGTTGGCATTTAATGCACTGAGAATATTTGCGTTAAACTCCTTTCGATCTGACGCTTCAGGAGAATGTTTGTCATTTGATAGACGCTTCATTCATGAGCTGAAAGTTCCATTTAATCTGGAGGATTATTTAATGTTTAGACGCTTGGAAAAGTCTTCAGACTTCATTTAGAAGTGCAGACGCTTGAGACTTCAGTCTTCGTTACTTGACACCTCACTCAGAACATGTCAGGCGCTTAGAGTGAACTTCTTCAAACTTCATTCACTATTGATTTCTTGGACGCTTGGAGTCTTCAGATTTCGCAGTCTTGATAAGCTCACTCAGAAAGTATCACACGCTTAATCTAACGGACTTCTTGATCTAAGAATGTCAAAAGTAAAAGATAAAATAAAGCCTATACATTTCTAATGTTCCAATTCTTATACAAGTATCTATGAAATTTAAGCGTACATAACTTTGGGGTCTAACAAGATTTCTAATTGTCATCATCAAAATCTTAACATGAAATTTCCTATCAACTATGTCAAGATCTTCTTCTAGTTGATCAACATCTGGGCTTATAGGCTGCTTTTCTGATGATAAATTCTTGGGTTTTCCATTTTCATCATTGGGCTGAATGTAAAAATTTAGGCCTAGTAATCTCCTTGCTACTGCTATTGCTTCGTAGAATTGCTTAAAAGGTACCATGTTACCATTTGAAACTTTTTGAATGCTTTCTAGTGCCTTTTGATAATCTTAAAAGATTCCAACTGGTCCTCCTCTAATAACGAGATAAACTGCTGCATCTTTTATTGGAAATTTTTTATTTTCTTTCTCAAAGTAATAGCAGAGGGCATTTAATGCTGCTAATTTGCTGGATGAATTATGAGCTTCCCATAGAGCATTGAGTAGAATACTCTGTTCTTCAGTTATATAAGGTGTATCTCTCGGAGGCTTGAAAGTATGTCTGACTGGAAGTACTATTTTTCCAAAGGTTTTTAAAGCTGGTATAGGAAAAACGCTTTGTGTAACTGGTTTGAAAAACCGAGTTTCTATTGTGAATGCTGGTCTATTCTGGCTAATTTGTTGAAAGTTAGGCCTGAAAGCTGGTCTTCGGATTATTTGGTTGTAAGCTGCAGAGAGAGGTCTTGTTTGTTGGTTGTCTTGGTCATTGGAGGCCATGATTTGTTTCCCAAAATTAAAGTTAATTGTCTGCTATGCTATTGTTTGATCCTTTAATATGTTCAAACTCTACTTTATATCCATTACCTTCTATTGCATTTCTAAAATTTAACCATCTTTTATTATTTTGTTTTCTATAATTTTCATTTTTTATGAATTTAACCACAGCTTCACAATCTGTTCTAATAATAAAAGGTTTATTTAAATATAGTCTAAAATGGTCTATTGCTTTAACTATTCTTGCTATTTCATAATCTAAACTAGTCTAAGTACTTCCTGTTTTATTAAAATTACCACTGGAATAAGCTGATATTTTTTCTTCACTTTTTGGAGGAAATTTATGAGGTTTACATTTTAATAGTGCTCCCTATCCTTCTATAGAGCTATCTACTTCTATTATGACATAATCAGTACTTAAAGGTAATTCTAAAGGTTTTAAATCTTTAACAATTTCCTTAATTTTTTTGACTAAGTTAATATCTTCCTGATTAAAATGTCTTTGACCTGATTTTCCGGTTTTCTTACATAATGGTCCAACTAATTTACTAAGTTTAGGAATAAATTTTCTAAAGTAATTTAATATTCCTAAAAACGCTTGTATTTGTTTTAAGTTTTCTAGTTTATCTGGGAAATCTAAAATCTTTTGAGCTATATGAGGTTGTAATTTAATTTGTCCATTTCCTATTTCTAAACCTAAAAAGCTTATTTTTCTTTTAAAAAGTTCCAATTTCTTTTTAGACACTACTATACCATTTTCTTTTAGTAAATTAAACACTTGTTTTAAATGATCTTGATGTTGTTTAAAATTTTCAAAAGCTACTAAAATGTCATCTATATACACTAAACAGAAATCTAAATGTTTAAATATACTATCCATAAATTTTTGAAATATTGCTTGAGCATTTTTTAAACCAAAAGATAGAACATTCCACTCGAAATGTCCTTCACTACAGCTGAAAGCTGTCCATTTTTTGTCTTCTTCTACCATTTTAATTTGATTATATCCGCTTTTTAAATCAAATTTTGAAAATACCTTTTTATTTTGTATAAGATTAGTTAACACATCTTTATTAGGTATTCTATAAGCATCATCTTCTGTATTATCATTAAGTCTCTTATAAATATATACTATTCTAGGTTTTCCTCTTTTTATTTCTGCATTATTTCTTACTATAAAAGCTGCTGATCTATGAGGACTACCACTTTTTCTTATAATACCGATTTCTAACATTTCTTTTATTTGAGTTTTGAATTCTTTTATATCTTCAGGAGTATATTCTATAGCTGCTGTTCTTATTACTATATCTGGGTTTAATATGTTTAGTTTAAAAGTATAATTTACTTTGTTTTTAGCTAAATCATCTCCTATAAATCCTAACATTTCTAATTTATGCAAAATTCTTTCATTTTCTAGGTTTAAAACTTCTAATCCCTTTCCTATATCTCTAATTTCTTCATTTAGTAGGATATCTATAGTTTCAGATTATATATTAGTTTGTTCTAATCCTTTGAAAAAATCTAGATCATTATTACCATGTCCACCACGCTTCGCAATCAACTCTGATTGTTTAATGTATCTATTAGTTGGAAAAGTATAATTATGTTTGCTAATAGTAATATAATTTTTTGCCTATTAATATACTACCATTTAATGCACAAATGAAGTTTAACCCTAAAAGGAATTCGTGGCTATTTATGTTATCTGGTGCTATAAGTACTTGTCCTAATGTATATTTGCTGCTATAATTTCCTGAAAAATCTTTAAATTGTATTCCTATGTTAATTAACTCTTTTGTTATTCTCATTACTCTATTTTCTGCAGTTCTACTAGTAACAATATAACTTAATTGTGTTACAAATTCTTTTGGCACAAGACTAGCACTAAGCATGCTTTTTGTACTTCCTGTATCTAAAATGGCTTTAGTTTCAATATAATTTCCTTGATTACACCATATTCGACAATCTAAAAATATTAGACTACTAGTATAAGGTACTTGTAGTTGGGGTTCATACGCTGCATTTTGTAAGTGAGTTTCTTCTAATTGTTGGTTAATTTCATCAAGTTCTTCTATAACTACACCTTTTCCTTTATTTTGATTACTACTTATGTTTTCATTATTTTTTAATTTTAATTCTATTAATTGTATCCTTAAATCTAAATTATCTATTTTATGGCTTAGAACTTCTATAGATTCTAGTTTTTTACTAAGTTTAGGCGATACATCTGTTTCTATATTATATGCGTCTTTAGCACAAATAAAACAAATTTCGTCAAAACATATATTGCACTGATATCTTAAATGCATATCAGGATATAGTCTACAACTACTACAGGCTACACTCATAGTTCATTTTCCATTTATATATTTATGTTCACATGAATTATTCATATAGGTGTATTCTATTATATTTGGAATTTCTGGTCCTTCTTCACTTACTATAGTAAATATGCTTTCATTATCACTTTCATTACCGTCTATACTTACTACATCTTCATCTAATTGTTCTGCTATGGCTGCCCTTTCCATATTAAACTGTCTTTTCGGACATCTGTTAGCTAAATGTTTAGGATCTCCATAAATATAACATGTGCATTTTCTTGTTGATGGATTTTTAACATAATTAGGGGGCTTTCTTCCTTGCCTGTATTGTCTAAAACTAGATTTTCGTTTATTTGATTTCCTTAATATTTTGCGTTTTGGCTTAAAGTAATTCTTCTATTCATATTGTTGTGGGGTGTATATAGCTTTTGTACAAAACTCATAAGATTGTTTTCTAATTTGTTCTCTAATAAATTCTTCTTTACACCATTCCTAAAGTTTAAAGAAAGTATATTGTACTCTAGGTCCTATACCTAATCCTGTAAGATTACCATTAGTTTTTATCCATTCTTCGTGTATTCTTTTTCCTAAATCTTGTGGTAATTTCGTAAAATATCTATTACATAATTCTTCATCAAATGCTTTATTAGCTTCTCCTATTAACCTTGTAAAATCCTGACTAAAAGGTATAATATATTTCATATCGGTTATAGTGAGTTGTTCTAGGTTTCTCAGTATCGTATCTTGTATGAATGTATTTTCTCTTCCTGGATCTATTCCTATTATTAACGTTCTAATAAAACTAGTAAAATTATAAGGATTATTTCCTAAAGCCTTTATTTTATTAAAGATCTATTCCTAAGCATGTTTCTAAAAATAGAATTAATTCTATAATGAAATAGAATCTATGATCTGTAGGTCCCAATGTCTTACTACACATTGTTCCCATATATTTATTTCTTTTGGCCACATTTGTGGACTTCCTAATTCAATTACTAACATGGTTCCACTCATAGTTTTTCCTATGGGTTGTCTTGATCCTATATATTTATTTGGCTGGGTTGATCCATATTCGTATGTGAGATTTTTTCATTCTGGTCTACCACTCATTTCTACATTTCTAGTTGGAACTTCACTATAATTTGGTTCTACTCTAGTTCTTTTTCCTATATTACTACTAGTACTTGCTTGACTATCTGCCATAAAAGTTACTTCATTATTACCTTTTTCTTTATTTTTAAAGAATTTTTCAAATTCTATTTTTCCTAACATATATCATCTACTAAATCAATATTATAATATTGTTTAAATTCTTCTTCAGCTGATTCTAAATTGATATCTAAATTCATTGCTTCAAAATACATTTCATCTACTAATTCTCTTAAATTATTTATGTCAAAAAATTTTCTTAATATTTCTTCCATATTTTTTGGTCGATAATCATTTTTGAGCTGACTCTCTAATTGTCTAATCTCTTCATCTATTTCTTCTATATTTTCTTTCTCTTAATCTTCTTCCCTTTCTATGTCAGATATTATTTTCCAATTTGCAAATCTACTGGTTATTCTAACTTCTTCTTCTTCTATAATATTCATGTAGCTTGTTTCTGTTTCATTATCAGTTTCTTCTTCTAAATCTTCTAAATTTTCTTTGGGATCTTTCTTTTGGTAATTAAGAAGTTTGACCTCTACTATTAGTATACATTACGCTTTCTCTTGGAATCTTAATATTCTCATTTTCTTCTAAATGTTTGGTTAATTCCCATTTTTTTCCATTTAAATCGTTATTATCTATATTTAAAGATTTAATCATTTTTACTCCTACTGAGGCTAAACCATCTATTATTCCATCTATATTAATTTTATATTGAGAAAAACTATTATTGGTTACTCTTCCTAAAAACGCTATAGAAATTACTAAATTGTTACCATCATATGTTTCATATCCTCTAGTTTGTAATCCTATAGTAATTTTATTAATATCTTTAATACTTTTCATCATGTTCGGAGCTACAAAAAATATTCCTACATTATTAGTCATATCTATTTCCATACTAGCAAATACTGCTCTCCTAGCATCAGACCAACTTTTATCTAATAATAAAACTAAAACCTTTCCACTGGTTCCCTTTCTAGTTAATCCCTTTATTCCTATAATAATTAATCCTAAATGTATATACTTTTGTTTTAATTGTTTTAATTGCTTTATACATTCCGGACTAACTAAGCTTATGTTTTCAGCATTTGTTGTAACTTTTACTTCTTTTTCTCTAAATTTCTTAATTAAATGTGTGTTAAAATTCACTTTTCCCACTTTGTATAATGTTTTAGGTTTTAACTTATCTATTCCCTTGTTATTATATAAATTAAGATTTTCTTCTACGTCTATTATCTCTTCTAATTCTACTTCTCTAGCTGAGCTTTGACTTCCTGATCCTCTAAACATTCGTGTAGTGAAAGTATTACTTATTTTTCCTTTCTCTTTTCTTTATTACTCGATTCACTTATAGTTCTACTAGTGCCACTAAATGATCTCAACATTTTTTACCAATATATATATTTTTTAGGTTTTTCAGACTTGTCTAGTGCTAAATTTGCTAATCTTTCTTCTATACTATCTTGTAAATCTCCTTTAATCACTTGAGATACTGTGTCCATTTTAGTACTTAATTTTTCTAACTTATTTTCTAATTTATCTAGCCTTTCGAATATTTGTAGAATTAAAGCGAATTGAACATTCCAAAGTTTAGGATATAATTTATCTGAATTACTAGTTCCTTGATAGGTAGTAAATCCTTCTTCCGTATATAGATATTTATTTGCTATTTCAATGGCTCTTTTATATTCTAATCTATTTTCTATACTATTCATCCGCTAACTATTCGTTCTATATTTTTAAGAGTTTTACTTGTTTCTAAGTTTTGAGCTTCAACTTTATTTATTTTTTCTCTATTACTTGGCTTAGAGTTTTCTTAGTTTCAATTTCTAATTGTTTTAGCTTATTACTTTTCAAGCTATATTTTAACTCTATTATTTCGTCTTTAGTGGGGAAAAGCTTATTATATTTCTTAACTATTTTTAGAGTTTCCTCAGATTGTTGTTTAATATAATCTAAATTATTATTTTCACCCTTCTTTATTATTTCTCTATTTATTAAAACGGTTTCTTTTAATGATTTTAAAGTTTTATAAAGTTTAGCGTTATTTATTTCTAAGTTTGATGCTAACGATATAAATAAATATGTTAAACTATTTAAGTGTTTATGTTTTGAATGTAAATTGTGCTTAAAACTTGAATCAAATCTACAAATAAATTTATGTTTATCTAACGAAATTACGTTTCTATCGGCTAAACTATATTCTAAATCTAAATATTTTAATCTTTTATAATTAGAAGAAGCTATTTTAATAAAAAGCTGCTATTAATATATTCAAGACTAAAAGGTATTTAATATAGTTTTCGTGATCTCTTAATCTAGGAGGTATGTTAAGATAATTATTAACCCAACTTTCTCTCCTAATTATTAATTGATTTCGTAATTCTAATATTAATTTTGTATTAGTATAATCTAAGTTTTCCAAAGTATTAAGACAATCAATAAAAGCACTTAAAATATGAGCAGGAATTGGCATGTATGTAAATTATGAATGCAATAAAAGTTTTTATGCAGATTTATAAAGGCGGGTTGGGATTCCTTTTTCTTTAAATATGTATAATTTCTCTCATGGATTTTTTGAGGTTTTGTGGGGCCAAAATAAACCATTTCTAAAGTTCGAGAACTAAAGATAAATAATTTGAAAGTATAGGGACTATACAAAAATTTTCAAACAGTATAAGGGGTCTTGAGCAATTTCTTGATAAAACAAGGGAAAGCTTGCAATTTTCCATCTTTTAACTTTAGTAAGGGTAAATTGGTCCTTTCAAACAAATGGGTCCAATAGGAGTCTAAAATCGAAGTGCTTTTTTGAAAAGGTTTAAATTTGAAGTGTGATATGCAATTGGGGGTTAAAATTTCTAAATTCCCTGCGCGTGTCTCTCACTTCCGCGAGTGAACAACTTTTGTCCTTTTTCCTGAAAATCTGCTGCACAAAAGTTGGTGCTGCAGTCTTTGAATAGTTGACAGTCCAATAGGGTCGCTTCTCCGTACATCTGAAAGTGCTTATCACATCTAATGCTCTTATCAGCATTTAATGCATTTGAATTAAATGCCCGTTGGCACTTAATGCATTGAGAATATTTGCATTAAACTCCCTCTGGACTTAGAAATAAATTCAGGTGAAATCAATCATTGATAGACACTTATTCAACCTTAAATCACTTCTATCCTATAAGGTGACGCTTGGTGTAGCTGGTCATTCTAGACGCTTGGAATCTTCATCTTTATTCAGACTTTAGGCGCTTGAGTCTTCAAACTTTACTTCTGATAAACTCACTCAGAACATATCAGACGCTCAGCCTAAGACAACTTAACCTAACATTCTAGAATAAAAATAAAACAAAGCCTATTACAAATCTAACGCTTCAAAGCTGAAAACAAACTTACATATTTTGGGGTCTAACAAAAAGTCTTAATTGTCATCATCAAAACATCTAACATGAAATTCCTAACAATTTCCCCCTTTTTGATGATGGCAATACTTACTCTTTTATAGTTCAAAAGTTAGACAGCCAATATAAAAGTTAGCTTTGATTAGATAAGGTTAGTTAAAGTTAGTTACGCTTCTGCGAGATGTTTCAGCTGGAAAATGCATTTTATATATATCAAAGATTACAAGCATTTTTACAACTAAACAAACAAAATATAAGAGACAAGAATATAGATAATGCAAATCAAAAAACTTTAATGACTTGATCTAACTTTGTATCGCTTGGGCATTTCAGCTCGGATAGCTTCAGTCAGATTAGCTTCTAAGGTCATCATCGCTTCATGATCTTTGTTGATTATGAGCTTATTTTCTTCTTGTTGTCTTTTCTTGAAAGTAGTAAAGTGTTTATCCCAATCAGTTGGGTCAATACCAATATACCTTAGGCAAATTCTGAAAGTTCGGATGAAGTCAGACATCTGCCTCTCTTCAGCTAAAATTCTTAGATCTGAAGGTTCTGGAATAGATGCTCTTTAAAGAGGGATGTCAAACTGTTCAAGCAGTGCCCGGGAAGGTATTGGTAGATTGGATACAGTGCTCGTGGAGGTTCTCTTAGTGTTCTACTAGACGCTCCAGCAGAATCACTTACTCCAACAGCAGTTATCCAAGAAGGGAGACTTAGCGCAGAAGGAGAAGGTAAAACTTGGCGCTTAGGAGGCGGAGGCTCTTGAGCTCTCGAACTAGACGCTTTCCTCTTTTCTCCTTTCTTCTTCTCTTCCCTCTTATTTCCATCACCAAACTTTAGAAAGTGTTCCGTGAGTAAACTTACCTGATGAGCAATCTGAGACATAGAGTCTGTGATGTCGTCCAAACGCTTGTCGAAGCGTTCTTGCAGTGCGAGAAGCTTGGCACTGGTAGCATCATTCAGAGATGTCTCTAGGGTTTCGAGGCGCTTTTCAAATTCATCTTTTATGGCAAGTTGGTTGGCGTGAGTAGCATCATGCATTTCTTGAAAAACTTGTTTGCACTCACCAACAGCCGCTTGAGTTGAACTACGCATATGAGCAATTTGAGCGCTTATAACGTGAGACGCAATATTTGCTAAATCTTCTTTAATCCAGTGGAGAGATTCTTCGTTCTGATTAGCATGAGCACTGATATACTCCAAAACGGATTTGAGCAAAGGACCAAAAGATTAACTCGCATCTGATTGAACCGCTTGAGGAACCGATCGCTTGAACCTGGATGAGTGTTTGAGAGAGAGTCAATGGGAACTTGATACGCTGGATCGAAGAAAGTATCTCGTACATCGAGAGAAAGATCCTCAGCAATATCATCAGTAACGAGTTCAGGAGCGTTAGGAATATCCTCTGGTTGAGACGCTTGAACTGGTTCTTCAGCAGACGCTGGAATACTTGCAACTTCAGAAGTGTTCGCTTCAACTAACTTAGCAGGCGCTTCCTCAAGCACTGACTCTGTTTGGAGAAAGTCATCGAAGTGGAAGTTCCAATTTTCTAAATCGGCACAAGAAGTGGACGCAACTTCCAAAAGTTCAGAGAGTCTGGCTCTTGAAAAGCAAGTACCGGAAATGAATGTGCGAAGGGGACTATCAATGGCCCTGATGTGCATGGGACCAATGATATTAAGCACATGATGTGGAAAGACTTTGGATGGCGTTTGACAGATAGAGAAAATGGAATCTGGGGAGTAATTTCTAGAAAATCCAATCAAGCAGTTAGAGGGAAAAGACTTGAGATGCTGATCTTCAGGCACGTAAGCAGCATAGTACTCTTCTAAATATGGATAGATCGCTTGAGCTAGTCCCTGATTTCTTTCTAGCAGTGAGAGAACAAATTCATAATGACTGAGTACCTCTTTGCGGATGGAAGGGAGCAGTGGATATCCTCGAAATGAATTGATGACTCAGCCGTTCCATTGTCTGAGATTGGCAGTGAAGATTTTTTCGAAATGAGATAATGGAGTCATAATCTTCACCATCGAGTTAAAATTATCTTCGCAGTGGCTTGGAGCTAAATTTAAGCTAGTAATTTGATTACTGCCACTGGTAGACGCTTGAGCATTGAAATGTAGAGGACTAATGGACAATCTGTGAAGCTCTTGACGCGGACATTGTTCAATTTGATGTCTAATTAGTGGGAGCTTGAGAACAGGTCCAACTCTCTGTTGACGCTTCTTCAGGAAATACTTGGCGAAATGACGCTTTGATAAGAGGCATTTTTACGTGTTTTTAAGCCTATGATCTGGTATTGTTGGAGTTATTTATTGCCTAAATCATGCCACAGTTGCGTTTAATTGGGGTGTTAAGTGATTTCAGGTGATAAACGAGAGCACACGAAGAAAAAGGCGAAAAACGGTGCACGACACTTTTTGAAGCCTGTCGACCACGCCCATACGCCGAGCTGACCACGCTCGGGTGCCGATCAAGAACAACAAAGTTGATCCCTGTTGACCGCGCCTAGGCGCCGCATTACCCGCTCCTAGGCACCGTTATTCCCGCGCCCGAGCGCCGTACTATCCACGCCTGGGGGCCGCCGGACTTCTCCCCCAAGAAAAGTACGCCACGTAGGCCGCGCCTAGGCGCCGTCTTGCGCCTTTTTCAAATGTTTAAAAGCCAAATTTCAGATTGAAGAGGGGTTGGAAATCTGGGGAATTGGAGAGCATTTTCTGGGTTTTTGAGCCATAATTTCATCAACAATTGAAGGTGAAGAAGGGGGATTGAGCTAGAGATTGAAGCTACAACCAAGGATTCATCATCATTCAAGACTTAGGGAGTTTTCTTTTGTATTTCATTTACATGTTTATGTTAATAACTATGTATATGATTGTTTTAGACCTTCTTGAGCTATTGAATATGAGTTAATCTTGTAGAACTAAGGCCATGTGAAGGCCGAATTCATGAATCAATATATGTGAAGTTAATTTTCGTATTAATTCTCCAAATTGCTTTGTGTGTTGATTTTGTGCTTTTATCACAATCATATGCTTGATCTCCAAATGCTTGCTATTGTGCCTAATCTAGTCATTCAAGAGAAGGTAGGTTAGGGTTCAAATGAATCAACACATCATTCGAAACGAATGTGGAATTGTTTCTAGAAATAGGTAAACATTTCTGGGTGCGATTAGCCAGATTTATCCGGGGAAACTCTAGAACGTTACTGCATGGTTGTTGATTAGATTCTCGGATAGACATATTTAGAGAACCGTCAATCAATCATAGGATTGTTATGTGCCGAGACATCGGGTAATGATTAATTAAGGAGTTTTCACCAAAGCAATAGGAGTCTAATAATTCGAAGAGTAACTCATATATATCGACGAGTGGATTCGGTTATAGCATGTGCCTTAGTTATGTTAACCAATTCGTGAAGTTTAATACATAGCTTGTTCCCTCCTTTGATCTTTCGTTTACATAATTGTTTTTCTCTTATTTTATTTTAATTGTCTTTACCTTAATTGCAAATCTTAAGCTAAAAATCCAAGTCCTTGCGGTTCAACAACCCGGACTTTTTGTCCATTTATTACTACACGTGACTAGTGCACTTGCTATTCAAGCACGTTAGCTTCTAGCGTGTCTTCTTGTCATGCATGCCTATGTCAAATAAATGGGGAGCTTGAACTAATTCTGTGAAGGTATATTGATGACCCATATACGCTTCAACCCAATTGACTTCGTTCATACAGTAGTCTGTGCCAGCGTTGACAATAGCTCTAATGCCTTCATGGTGAATATCTCTGATAGATTCAAAGCGATATCTCTCGGTCTGATAGTTAGCATTCCAGACGCTATCAAAATATGCATCAGCTTCAGTCTGGATCAGATCTGTGAGAGATTAGAGACGCTCACCGGCATGAACTGCTTTATTTTTCCATAGGCGAAGTGGATTGACCAAAGTTAGATTTTCATGACTATTGGCAATATGAGGAAAATGTGTGTAGCCTTCTCGGTTCAAGACTGCCTCTGATGGATTGAGAAAGCTAAGGCAAAGTGGCTCACACACACGAATATTGTAATCTCTGAGAGCAAAACCTGTAGGCTTGTTGTGGCCATAGTCGAGGTAATACGCCAGATCCACATCACATCTAGGAGTTGTTCCTTCTTGTATGTCTTGTTGAAGAATGAGAGTGGATGGTATTTGACCAGGAGTTTTTTGTAGTTGAATGGCCATATAGTACTTCTTCTCAATTTCTGTCATCTCAGTGTTAAACACTATATGTTAGGAATTTCATGTTAGATGTTTTGATGATGACAATTAGGATCCCATGTTAGACCCCAAGAAATGTAAAGTATAAAAGCTTTCGTAGAACAAATGTGTAAGCGCCTGAAAGCTCGTGTTTTTATACTAGGCTTGTATTTTTATCTTTATAGAGTTTAGACTAAGAATGTGATACTAAATCACTAGAAGAATTCTGTGTGAGTCTACCAAGTGATGAAGTTGAAGATCAAGCGTCTGAAGAAACAGTAAAGATAAAGATTAATCTCAAGCGTCCGTCAAACGCTAAAAGACTATCCCGGGTTACGAACTCAGCGCTCAAGATTTGTTATGGACTTTAGACCAAGTACTTAACACTAAGTCAATGATAGAATTCTGAGTGAGTCTATAAAAGATAAAGTGAAAGGACAAGCGTCTAAAGAATCGGGCAAAGATTGTAACCTTTCTCAAGCATCTGATTAACAAAGAAGGCCACTTTCAAAAAGCCTAAACTCCAAAGGCTCAAGCGCCTAGTTCTCCAAGCGTAACCTGAAGATTCAAACCCAAGTTATCAAAGATGCATGAATCAACGGAAATTATTCCCAAACGGAAATAAGACAAGATGCATCAAAAGTCGGATAAGTGCTATTAAAATATAAGCACTACAACTTATGGGCAAGCCATATCTTTGACCGAGACTGTCAGATTTATGAAACCAAGACCATGCCTAACCAATTAAATATACCCAAAGTTAGGATTGTCAGAACTCATGGAATGTTTAGGGAAACGAGATTCCAACCGTGTCCAACGGACAAAATCTCATAACAATCTATAAATAACCTTTTCAGCAAAAGGGACGAGAGAGACAGACATAGAAAAACATCTGGACGTAAAAATAAGAAAAAGGGTCCAAAACGTTGCTGAATTTTTCCTTAGAAAGAGCTTATACACTCCAGAGCCGAAACCCTTTAAGCTTTCTCAAATACATTCCTAGACAGTCACCCATATCTCAAACCTCTTTTTAAGAAGAACCTACACTACTATTGAGATATCTCCAAGTTGTTTGAACTTTCCAAAAACAAACAAACCCGTGACCAAAACCATCAACACCTTTCATCTGAGTGAGAAAGCTTGTTGACTTACAAGCAATATTTTTGTGTAAAAGAAGCTTGTGGAAGAAGATCTCTATTGGAGCTGAAATCTGTGTGACCAAGGAGCTCCGAGATCAAGCGTAACTTGCACCATTTCTGAGTGAAAGAAGCAAGGGGATAGAAGGTCTTTAGTGGAGCTGAAATCTGTGTGACCAAGGAGTTCGAAGATCATATCGAATCTCCCTCTATTTTGTAGAAGTCTCTGTGTGACCCTTCGATAATCATCATAGTGGAAAACCTCCCTGATAAAAGGAGAAGAAGGACGTAGCTGGGATTACATCACCCAGTGAACCTTACAAATATCTTGTGTCATTTACTGCTTTATTGTCTTATATTATACTATCATATTATATCTTGAAAAAGCATTTAAAACTAATAAGGGACTAATCGGTTAAAACGAACGCTAAGCTATAAAAACATTTCCGCTGTGCTAACCCTGATTTAGTGACTAAACTCTGCCCTACTTTGGCAAGCGTTGAAATCACCAAGTCTAAGTTAACTTCTTCCAAGCGCCTGAAACTAGCGCTTAAGTCATTATCTCTCAAGCGCCGCACCCAGCGCTCAAAGATTTCCGAGCGTTCAAATACTTCAAAGTGATACGAATTTTTAGAAGTCGAAAAAGACTTCAGGGTCTATTCAACCCCCCCCCCTTCTAGACCCTTTCGTATACCACTTGGGACCAACAAGTGGTATCAGAGCGGTTGAAGTTGAAACCTAAGCGTTTTCAAGCGTAACTGCTTGTTCAGATCCATTTTTAAAAAAAAAATAAAAAATTTATATAGTCACTTTAAAATTACTTTAAATTTTTCATGGCATTCTCTAAAGTTCCCAAGTTGACCGAGTCAAATTATGATTCATGGAAGGTCAAAGCGTTTACTTATTTGTGTTCATGTGATGATGAAATGTGTGATATCATTTCAGATGGGCCAATCAAAATATACAAAGTTATCACCAGAGCGCCCGAAGCCACAAAAGAAACACCTGACGGTTATGTGGAGAAGCCCAAACAAGAATGGTCCACCGATGAGCGTCGACGAGCCAATCTAGACAATGTCGGTCGGAATGCATTATACACAGCCATTGGTGACAATGACAACTTATTCAACAAAGTCAAATCATGCAATACAACTAAAGAAATTTGGGATAAGTTGGCTACTATTTGTGGTGGCTCAGCACAAATCAAGGAAAACAAATTATCAATTGCCAAAGAAAAATTCAACGGCTTCAAGATGTTATCCAATGAGACACTAGAACAATTAGACATGAGATTTACAGCTCTTGTCACAGAATTAACATCTTTGGGCATGGAACTACAAAATCGGGAAATGGTCGTCAAAATCTTCAGAAGTCTCCCGAGTAGATTCCTTATGAAAACAACTGCAATGAGAGAATCAACCAATCTGGACAGTCTAACTCCAGAAGATGCTTTTTCAGAACTCAAGGCATTTGAGTTTGAGTTGAATACGGCCAGCGATGCAGTGAGCAGTCCAGTAATTGAATCTGGAGCGCTAATGACATCAATCAAAGGAAAATCCAGTAGTAAAGGAAAGGCTTCAGATATAAGTGAGGAAGAAGAACTAGCGCTTCTAAACAGATTCAGAAAGTTCCTGAAATATGAGAAGAAAGGAAGCAGTCCTAAACATCCAGGACAAAATTCATATCAAGCGCCTGTTCAAAATCTACAACAATATCAAACGCCTCACTATCCTGCACCATCCTCTCCAGCGCCAATTCAGCATCAAGCGCCTTCTCAGCAAGACCTCTCAGCACCAGTGGTTCCAAAACCACGATTTGCAAGATTAACAAATGAACAAAAGATGAAAACAAATCTTTGTTATAATTGCAGGAAACCAGGGCATTTCCAAGTTAATTGCCCATATCCAAATGTGTCTAAACCTACAAAGCAAGACCAAGCACACAGAAGTCAATTCAGGAATAATCTAAGGCAACAAGGATTGCTAGCAGAATCAGAACCATTTTACACTCCTGAAGAGGACTTGGAATCATCAGATGAAAGCAGTGATGATGAGCCTTCAAGCGACTCAGCATTCATTTGTCTTGTGGCAAGAGATGATGAAGAGTCTGACGATTCGCTATCTGAGGTAACCACTGAATTATGTCATCCCCTTTCTTATGATGAATTACTTGACAAAGTGAAAGAATATTATAATGATTGTCAAGAAGCCGCAAAAATATTTCAAAATCACCTTTACATCATCTCAGCGCTCAAAAGCGACAAAGTGACCCTCAAAGCAGAGTTGCAAATTCAGCAACAGTGCATTGAGAAGAACCAAGCGCTTGAGAGTGAAATTATTCAATTAAAAGGTGATATTGATATAATAGTCAAGAGAGAAGCTGAATTGATCGATAAACTTGCTAAATCAGAACAGCTTATCTCATCATTATCAAAAGCTTCTAGAACGCTAGATAATGTGACTGAAGTAACCAGAGCATTTGGTGAAAAGACCGGTTTAGGTTGTGATAAATCTGGTCACAAAACCAAAGCGTCTGTGGTTATATCAACCAACAGAGGAAAAGGTGTAACCTTTGTTGGAGAAAGCTCAAACAGACAAACGCTGAATGAGACTCAGAATATTGGTATTAGACCAAATGAAAAAGCTAACACTGGCTCAGTCAAAAGAAAGACCAAAGTAAATGATCTACAAAAGAAAGTATATCCAAGCGCTCGAAGGGCTAAGGAAAAACCTTCTACAAGTAAATCAAACGCTAAGCGTCTAGCACCAAAAGTGCATCCTAAGTCAATATCAAGGAAATACCAATGTCAATATCCGCAAAGATCTAGATGACACTATGATAACCATGATTATGATTGTGATTATTGCTATTATCAAGGATATTACCATACACCTAAAAAGCACACACAACACAAACCGAAACCCAAAAAGGCCAATCTTCCCAAAATGAAGACAAGGCAAATGTGGGTTCCGAAGATTCTAATTTAGACTAACGTTACTAACAAAGAAGGATCTAAAACAAAATGGGTACCTAAGAAGAACTAGAACTGCCCTTTGAATGCAGGTACCTAGAGCCAACACCGATACCTCAATTTGGTACATAGATAGGGGGTTGTCGAGACACATGACTGGATCAAAGGATCTCTTGATCAACTATCGTGCAACCAATGGTCCTCAAGTTATATTCGGTGATAATTCTAAAGGTAAAACTAAAGGTATAGGTATCATGCATAGGGGGAACATCATGATCAATGATGTATACTATGTTGAGGGTCTTAAACATAATCTCCTAAGCATAAGTCAATTTTGTGATAAAGGCGTTGAAATTAAATTTTCTAGTGACTTGTGCGAGATAATCGATGTTAAGACAGGATCTACTAAATTAAAAGGAAGAAGAACAAACAATGTATACTTAGTAGATTGGGATTCAACATTAGATAACAACCCTACATGTTTCGTAGCTAACAATCAAAATGAATTGGGTTGGTTATGGCATAGAAGAATGAATCACCTCAATTTTAAGGCAATCTCTCAATTAATATCGCTAAATCTTGTAGAGGGATTACCCACGGGTTCCTTTAATAAAGATCGCTTATGTGATGCTTGTCAAATGGGTAAGCAATTTAAATCATCTTTTAAGAAGAAGCTTCATCTATCGACCTCTCGAATACTTGAATTACTACATTTAGATTTGTTTGGTCCTATTCAAATCATGAGCGTTAGTGGTAAAAAGTATTCACTAGTAATAATTGATGATTTCTCACGCTATACATGGGTAGAATTTTTAGCATCTAAAGATGAAACTAGGGCCAAGCTCACCTCTCTAATTCGTCAACTACAAAACTCAAAAGATCTAAAAGTGACAAGAATTAGAAGTGATAGAGGAACTGAATTTACTAACCATATTGTTGAGAAATTTTGTAAAGACTTTGGAATACTTCATGAGTATTCAGCGCCTAGAACACCTCAACAAAATGGAGTTGCCGAGCGACGGAACAGAACGCTTAAAGAAGCCGCTAGGACTATGTTAGCCGAGTCTAAGCTGCCTCAAAGGTTTTGGGTTGAAGCTATCAACACTGCTTGCTACACTCAGAACCGGTGTATGATCAACAAGCAACATGAAAAGACTCCATATGAGTTATGGAAGGGACGTAAGGCCGAATGTTTCATACTTTCATGTATTTGGTTCAAAATGTTTCATTCATAACAATGGATCCCAAAGCCTAAAGACATTTGATCCTAAAGCAGATGAAGGAATCTTTCTAGGATACGCCAAAAATGGAAAGAGCTTTCGCATCTTAAATAAGATCAAATCGAAGGTTGAAGAATCCATTCATGTTGTGTTTGATGATGCTAACCAAGAACCGAGTAAGGTTAATATTAATGATGCAGGAATTGAAGATTTATCTCAACAAGCGTCACAAATCAATCTGTGTGATGATAGTGATATTGATGAAGATAATGAAATCATTGTACCTAATCCTAAGATTACTCGTAAAGACATCAACGATGATATTGCAAGAAACGCTGATGATCATGAAGGGGATGTTCATCAAGAGCAAACTCAAACTATAAACACTGAAGCGCCTACGCAAGGAATTGGTCAAGCGCCTGCACAGTTTAATCAAGCGTTAGATCAATCTCTTAACCTGTTCCAACCAGACAAAATGGCTCAGAGACCATCCACCAGAACTAATTATTGGAGATATTGGAGCACCTGTTAGAACCAGAGCCGCTACAATAAATGAGGCCATGTTTGCAAGCTTCCTATCTCAAATGGAACCAAAGAAAGTGGATGAAGCGCTTAACGATCCAAGTTGGATTGAAGCCATGCAAGAAGAGCTAAATCAGTTTGAAAGAAATAAGGTATGGACGCTAGTACCAAGGCCAGCTCACCAAGGAGTTATTGGGACTAGATGGGTTTATAGAAACAAAATGGATGAGAATGGTACTGTAATTAGAAACAAAGCCAGACTTGTAGCACAAGGACACTGTCAAGAAGAGGGTATCGACTTCGATGAGACATACGCTCCTGTAGCCCGTCTTGAAGCTATTCGGATGTTTCTAGCGTTTGCAGCATTTAACAAATTTACAGTGTATCAAATGGACGTAAAGAATGCATTTCTGAATGGTAAACTCCAAGAATAAGTATATGTGGAGCAACCACCAGGATTCATCAACAACCATGGGAAAAGTATGGTCTACAAATTGGACAAGGCACTTTATGGTCTTAAACAAGCACCAAGAGCATGGTATGACACTCTTTCTATCTTCCTTATAGGTAAAGGCTTTTCAAAAGGCAGCGTTGACACAACGTTATTCAAAATTACCCATAATGAAGATATTCTCCTAGTTCAAATTTATGTTGATGATATTATATTTGGATCTACCAATAATCGTCTATGTGAGAAATTTTCGAAAATGATGCAAGATCAATTTGAAATGAGCATGATGGGTGAATTAACTTTCTTCCTAGGATTACAAGTTAAACAACTCCCTAATGGCATATTCATAAACTAAACTAAATATACTAGAGATATGATCAAGAAATTTGGTATGGAAAATGCATCACCTTCCAAAATTCCAATGAGCCAAACGCTTAAGCTAGATAGAGATGATAATGGAAAGAAAATTGATATCACTAACTATAGAGGTATTATTGGATCACTTCTTTATCTTACAGCTAGTAGACCTGATATTATGTTCTCAGTATGCATGTGTGCACGATTTCAAGCTGATCCTAGAGAATCACACTTAATTGCTGCTAAAAGGATCCTTAAGTACCTAAAAGGCACACAAAATGTGGGCTTATGGTATCCTAGGGATTCTCCTTTTGAACTAATTGGTTATTCAGATGCAGATTTTGCAGGATGCAAAATAGATAGAAAAAGTACTAGTGGAACATGTCAATTTCTAGGTGATAGACTAATTTCATGGCATAGTAAGAAGCAACAGTCCATCGCTACTTCCACCGCTGAAGCTGAGTATGTAGCCGCTGGAAGCTGTTGTGCACAGATCCTTTGGATGAGGCAACAACTTAGAGACTATGGAATAATCCTAGATCCAACTCCTATCCATTGTGACAATCAAAGCGCCTTAGCAATGACTCAAAATCCAGTTCTTCACTCTAGAACCAAACACATTGACATTCGCTATCACTTTCTACGTGACCACGTTCAAAAGAAAGATATCTCCATGCACTTCATTGGTACAGAAAAGCAACTGGCAGATATCTTCACCAAAGCGCTCAACGAACAACGTTTTCTCACTTTAAGAAGTGAACTAGGTATGATTGATCTAAATGCTTAATCATTCGAAACATCATACTTTTGTTAAGCATGAAATTTAGGGGGAATTCACTTTATTTTATGTAATTTATGGGGAACCTACATAGGGGGAACCTTAAAAGAGCTAACTATACTTAAGTGAATATGACCAAAAATGTTTTCCCTTGCATCGGTCATACGCACTTAGCACCATACACTTAAATCATTCGGACGCTTATTACACAAATCTTTCTTAGCGTCTGTGCTTCTTTCAAAACACTAAACGCTTAAGCTTATTCCCGGTCAAGCGCTTAGTAAAATGTATTTCAAATGAAGCGTACCTTACCCGACGCTAAACAAAAATTAATGGATTAGTCAATCAATGCAATTAATGCTGACTTGACATCTCTTATTTTTGTTCAACAAAACCCAAGGGTACTCATTGTTTCTTTAAAAAGTTGGTTCAGCTTATGTACACGTGTAAATACACTCACCATGTATTCTGGGCGAGTACATCTAACGCTGAATATTTTAAAATTATACTATAAAGTAAACACTGACACCAACAGTATGTTGTCATTTATCGAAACCAGTGTGAGAAAAATATTCCATCTTCACATATAAATGTTAAACTTTTCATTATTTCACACAAGCGTCAAAAGATTGTAAACAATGTGCTTGAACGCTCAAGCATACAAAGGGATTTGGGAAGAACTTCAAATTTGTGGAGCGTCAATATAAAACATCCTTGCAAATAATAAAGTATGACGAGCGTCAAATTTCTGATAAAACAAAATCATATCTACACGCTCCATCATATCTACACGCGCGTGTATCACACTTAAACTCTGAATCGTCTTATTTCAAATCTCTACTCGGACTTCAAAAATTTATATGTGGGAGTTACCAAATGTAACCGTGCCTACCTTTTAAAATTCGAGTCCACAGTTATCTTGCTCAAAGGCTGAGATCTAATTGATTGCCACGTGTCAAAATCCTAACAAAGAGAGAAAACAAAAATTCAAAACTATGTTGCCAAAAACTAATTTTGTGCAGAAAAGAACCCATTTCTACTCAAACTCTCTGCAAAAATCTCTTTCTCTCTAAAAGCAAAAATCTCTCAATCACTCCTTCTCACTAATGGCACCCAAGAAATCTGCTGCTACTTCGACTGAAAAAATCTTCAAGGTAACCGAGGGTCTTCTGGTGGACTGGAAGTTCTTGTACGAACACACCCAAATTGACCTATCGGAGATGATGGATTCTGTTACCGAGGCGGGGCTTCAGAAGTTTCTAACCAGATATTCATACATATTTCCTGGTGAAGTCAATCACTTCTGGAGAAATGCTAAACTGTCAGAAGACGAGACTTCCATCTCTTGTCTATTTCCTATCTCCAAGAAAGAATCCAAGTCATTCACTCTTTCTGCCACCACAATCGCTCATAACTTCACCCTACCGAACGAAGGAGCAACCTTGGACACCATCACTGACGAACAAATTGAAGAAGTATGGGTCAGAATCCGAGTGTATGATGATGTTCCGTACAAACAGAACTTCGAAAAGAAAGATATCGTCAACAGATATCGTGTCTTGGCTGATTTCTGCAGCAAAAACATTGAATGCAGAGTGGGCACTTTTGACAAGATTAACCCGTTGCAATTTCGCATGATGACCGCCATCCTGCTAAACATCAAAATTAACTGGAGCGCCTATGTGTTCAACAGATTCAAGAACTGTCTGCGTACCTCAAACAAACCTTACGGTTTGGTTCTCAGTGACCTACTATTCAGAGCAGAATGTACATCATCGGCTGGATTTACTATAGCCAAACATAAATTTTATGGGCCAAGAATCATTCAGAATCTTTTTAACCCACCAAAGATCGGAGGTGCGGCCAGACCTCTCTCTGAGCGCCAAGTTGTGCGTGAAGCATCAGACGAGGAGGCTGAGCGTCCAGCTCCAGAGGAAGCTAAGCGTTCCACTCCGAAGAAAGCCGTGAAACGCCCGGCTGCTACCAAAAAGAGGGCTACACGAAAGCCCAAGGCTCAACCTATTCCATCTCCTCCGCAGGATGATGAAGCTACGGATGACGATGAAGAGGACAAGATTCCTCCCGTAACCCGAAGAACACTGGAAAACGTACTTAAACACATAGACTTTGAAGAACCTACTATTGCACCCACTCAAGCGCCACCGGCTGAAGGGGTGAACGTGAAGCGTATCTTCAAGAGACGCAGAGGACTACGCAAGCGTCAAGTCGATGTTACTCCTCCAGAGCCTGAGACTACTGAGCCAAGCGCTCAAGCTACTATTGCTGTTGAGACTAGCTCTCAGGGTAAGTTTATTTCTTCCCACAGCAGTTTCTTACCTACTTATGCAGAAGATCCTCCCCTTATAGAGGATATCTGTTATACAGCTCTTCCTCTAGCCGCTGTTCAAGCGCCCAGTGATGTCCATCTGGATGTCGATATGACAGATGTCGTCGCCATCGCTCATGCAGCCGCCACAGAATTTGCAGGCTTAGAGCTTGATGAACCTGATGTTCCAGAAGTTCCGCTACTACTCACTCTCCCATCTATAACCGAGGCACGCTCAGACGATCAGAGCGACGTTGACGAAATTATCATTCACCAAAACTTCTTTCAGCTGGATCCTCTAAAGACAATTGATCACTCAGTTGACTATCTACCCCCAGCGCCCGAAGAAGACTTCTTTCCTACCGGATATAATGAAGACAGTCTCATAAATGCGGAGAATGATATCGTCAAACCTATTAAGTTTGATCTCACTGTCCGAGATACCTTGCTCACCTCAGCGCCCCCGCGACAGGTTCAGGAAAGAAAGACCCCACGAGCAGATGTTGATTTGGCCTATTATCGCGAGTACGGGCACAGCAAACCAACTGGTCTTGCTGTCAGAGATTTTAACATACGAATCTATGACCGTGCTTATGGACTCATCAATCCCACTGAGAAGCTCTTAAACAGAGAAGGCTACTCTCACTCCTCAACTCTCGTCAACAGTCCTGCAAATATGTTTTCCGCTAATCCGCTCCGTTTATGGACGAATAAAGGTGTACATGCCGAAGACCGTCCAGCATCTGTCCTTGATATGATTCAGACAGAAGCTGATGCTTATTTTGATAGCGTTTGGAACGCTAATTATGAACCAGACAAGCATCGCTTTGAGGCAATCCGAGATATTCACCAGCAAGGATTTCGAGCTATCCTTAATGCAGGGACTGAGTACTGCATGACTGAAGTGAATTGGGCTGAAGCGTATGTTGGGAGCAAATACAAATTCGAAGAGTTGGTCAGTGATCCTCATCTCTTCAGCACCTGTATACATGATAAGAAGCGAAAATTTGCTCAATATTGCTTACAGAAGCGTCAAAGGAGAATTAGGTCCGTATTGAGGCTGCCTCTGATTCGTCAACACACTGAGCAGTCCTTACGCGTAGCGTTGCACAGATTTGCAAACACTTTTCTACGATGTGACACTCAAGCGTCTTCCAGCGACAGTTCTTCACCATCTTGCTTGAATTTCACTTCAAGTGACTGTGACGACAACTTTCGACTGATGATCAAGCTCATGACTCCCCTCGCTCACTTTGATAGAGTCTTCACAGCCAATCTGCGCTCATGGAATGGATCCCGGATAAACTCCTTCACCGGCTATCCACTCCTTCCCTCCATCCGACAGGAAGTTCATAGTCACTATGACTTCGTCTTATCTTCACTGGAAAGAAACCAAGCGCTTGCTCAAGCTGTCTACCCCTATTTGGAAGACTACTACACAAGTTATGTTCCTGTATCTCAGAAACTCCACGCTCTTCCAACGGACAGGCTGATTGGCTTCTCTCAACATTACTGCTCCGATGCTATCTTTTCCATCAGCAGAGCGCCTTCCAGAATCTTTCCCAATCACGTACTGGATATCCTTGGTCCAATGTACATTAGGGCCATGGATAGTCCACTTCGCACCTTCATTCAAGGTACTTACCTTCCTACTCTACACTTGAATGAACTTCTACAGAGTGCTACATATCCATATGCAGATGAGCCATTTGCCGGCATGGACTTCAACTTTACGGACTTTAGCCGTATCGAATCAGTCACGGTTGAAGCGCCAATTGAACAATTGGATGCACTGCCAGCGCCACCCATTGCCGAAGCGCCTGTTGAAAGGTTGCATGTCTCGCCAGCGCCCATTATTGCTGAGGACTCCACAGATCAACCTTAAGCACCTATTCCTGTTGACAGTCCATCTGCTTCTGACTCTACTGATTCCACCAGGTCTATTATTGACCCGGAGCTTCAAGGGACCGTGTTTGACCCTGCTTATCAAGTCCCAATGGAATCACTCAAACACATGTCTCGCTTCAAGCTTCCTGTTAATCCTGCGGTTTCTTCTGCTAAAGCGACCATGACTAAAAACCTTCAGAAATTTCAGCAAATGGCTGACGCTACTCAGGCGAGTCACCTGGCCTTGAAAGAAGACATTATCAACCGCTTCACTACTCTAGAGACCTCTCTGACAGACGCTACTCAAGCCCAACTCCTGGTCATGAAAGAACATTTCGATCAGCGCCTTAACACTCTTGAGGCCTCTGTCGCTCAGATTGCTACTCAAATCAGTCTCCTTACTCAGCATTTTATGCCGACTGATGATGGCAATAAGGGGGAAGAGAAGAAGAAAGGGGAGAAGAGGAAAACTTCAACATCAAGCGCTCAAGATCCTCCTCCGCCGCCCAAGCGTCGACATACTCCCACTCCTCCTCCTATACAAAATAAAGAGCAAGATCCCTATCCATCTTGGGTAACCACTTTTGCCCCTACTGGAGCGCCCAGTAAAAGAGAAACTCCAAGAGCGCTCTATCCAGATCTTCCAGTACCTTCCAGAGCACTGCTTGAGCAGTTTGACATCCCTCTTTCCAGAGCGTCCATTCCAGAATCTACCAATCCAAAAAAAGTAGCTGCGGAAAGGAAGATGTCTGATCTAAATCGAACCTTCAGAATCTGCTTAAGGTATATGGGTATTGACCCAGATGAATGGGATAAGCATTACGTTGCTTTCAAACAAAAGCAAGTAGATGAAAACAAGTATATAATCAATAAAGATCATGATGTGATGATGACATTAGAAGATCAAATAACTGAGGCAATCCGCGCAGAAATGACCAAGAGATACAAGATCAAGTCACGATCTTGATTGTACTTATGCTTTTCTTGCTTTCATCTCTTCCTTATTTCAGTTGTAAAAATGCCTGTACCTTCAATGATATATATAATGCATTTTTCAGCTGAAACACCTCGTTCAAGCTCAACTAACCTTAACTAACTAACTAACCAACGCTAACCTTTATTTTTTGGCTGTCTAACTCTTGAACTATAAAAGAGTAAGTATTGCCATCATCAAAAAGGGGAAAATTGTTAGGAATTTCATGTTAGATGTTTTGATGATGACAATTGGGATCCCATGTTAGACCCCAAGAAATGTAAAGTATAAAAGCTTTCGTAGAACAAATGTGTAAGCGCCTGAAAGCTCGTGTTTTTATACTAGGCTTGTATTTTTATCTTTATAGAGTTTAGACTAAGAATGTGATACTAAATCACTAGAAGAATTCTGTGTGAGTCTACCAAGTGATGAAGTTGAAGATCAAGCGTCTGAAGAAACAGTAAAGATAAAGATTAATCTCAAGCGTCCGTCAAACGCTAAAAGACTATCCCGGGTTACGAACTCAGCGCTCAAGATTTGTTATGGACCTTAGACCAAGTACTTAACACTAAGTCAATGATAGAATTCTGAGTGAGTCTATCAAAGATAAAGTGAAAGGACAAGCGTCTAAAGAATCGGGCAAAGATTGTGACCTTTCTCAAGCGTCTGATTAACAAAGAAGGCCACTTTCAAAAAGCCTAAACTCCAAAGGCTCAAGCGCCTAGTTCTCCAAGCGTAACCTGAAGATTCAAACCCAAGTTATAAAAGATGCATGAATCAACGGAAATTATTCCCAAACGGAAATAAGACAAGATGCATCAAAAGTCGGATAAGTGCTATTAAAATATAAGCGCTACAACTTATGGGCAAGCCGTATCTTTGACCGAGACTGTCAGATTTATGAAACCAAGACCATGCCTAACCAATTAAATATACCCAAAGTTAGGATTGTCAGAACTCATGGAATGTTTAGGGAAACGAGATTCCAACCGTGTCCAACGGACAAAATCTCATAACAATCTATAAATAACCTTTTCAGGAAAAGGACGAGAGAGACAAACATAGAAAAACATCTGGACGTAAAAATAAGAAAAAGGGTCCAAAACGTTGCTGAATTTTTCCTTAGAAAGAGCTTATACACTCCAGAGCCGAAACCCTTTAAGCTTTCTCAAATACATTCCTAAACAGTCACCCATATCTCAAACCTCTTTTTAAGAAGAACCTACACTACTATTGAGATATCTCCAAGTTGTTTGAACTTTCCAAAAACAAACAAACCCGTGACCAAAACCATCAACACCTTTCATCTGAGTGAGAAAGCTTGTTGACTTATAAGCAATATTTTTGTGTAAAAGAAGCTTGTGGAAGAAGATCTCTATTGGAGCTGAAATCTGTGTGACCAAGGAGCTCCGAGATCAAGCGTAACTTGCACCATTTCTGAGTGAAAGAAGCAAGGGGATAGAAGGTCTTTAGTGGAGCTGAAATCTGTGTGACCAAGGAGTTCCGAGATCATATCCAATCTCCCTCTATTTTGTAGAAGTCTCTGTGTGACCCTTCGATAATCATCATAGTGGAAAACCTCCCTGATAAAAGGAGAAGAAGGACGTAGCTGGGATTACATCACCCAGTGAACCTTACAAATATCTTGTGTCATTTACTGCTTTATTGTCTTATATTATACTATCATATTATATATTGAAAAAGCATTTAAAACTAATAAGCGACTAATCGGTTAAAACGAACGCTAAGTTATAAAAACATTTCCGCTGTGCTAACCCTGATTTAGTGACTAAACTCTGCCCTACTTTGGCAAGCGTTGAAATCACCAAGTCTAAGTTAACTTCTTCCAAGCGCCTGAAACTAGCGCTTAAGTCATTATCTCTCAAGCGCCGCACCCAGCGCTCAAAGATTTCCGAGCGTTCAAATACTTCAAAGTGATACGAATTTTTAGAAGTCGAAAAAGACTTCAGGGTTTATTCAACCCCCCCTTCTAGACCCTTTTGTATACCACTTGGGACCAACACTATATCCCTGATTTTACTGTCGATATCAATCAGCAGGGCAATCTCATTCTCAGTAGCAATTTATCGTTCTTCATTATAGCTTGCAGGAATGAAATCTTCTTCGAGCGCTGGGGGCATGTAGTTGATTGAATGATCAATCGTCTTCAGCGTGTCCAGTTGGAAGAAGTGCCTTGGCTTTGTAACGTCTTCAGCAACGCTCTGACCTGCTGAGCGTGCCTCTGTTATTGCTGCAACAGGGATTGATGTTTGAACCTCTTTGGAAGCAGATTCCTCAGTTTCAATTTCAACAGCCTCTGTGGCAACGTCTTTGGCAATAGCCACAACTTCTGTCAACTCAACATCTAGGTGGACGTTTGTTGACGCTTCAGCAGTAGCTGGAACTAAAGTTGTAACATATGAACTATCCTCTATAAGAGCAGGATCTTCTACACATGTAGGAATAGAAATGCTGTGGGAAGAAATAAACTTACCCTGAGAACTTGTCTCAACAGCAACACTTTAAGCACTTGGCTCAACAGGAACTTGAGCGCTTGGTTCAACAGCAATTGGAGCGCTTGGCTCAACAGTCCCAGGCTCTTTAGGAATAGGAGCAGCTCGACACTTGCTTGTCCTGGAATGCTTGAAGGTTTTCTTCACGTTGACTCCTTCAATGAGTTTGAGCGCTTGAACGGGAGGAGCAGCAGCTGGTTCATCGAATTCAATTTGTTTGATAATTCCTTCCAGCTTCCTCCGCTTGACAGGTAACTTGTCCTGTGCATCCTCATCAGTGTCCTCATCATCTTTTTGAGGAGCAAGAACAGCTTGTGCCTTGGGCTTTCTAGGAGCCCTCTTCTTGGTAGTAGCTGGACGCTTCACGGCTTCCTCTAAAGCAAGACGCTCAGCCTCTTCATCAGACGCTTCACGTACAGTCTGACGCTCAGAAAGTGGTTTAGCAGCACCACCAACTTTGGGAGGATTCAATAGATTGGTCAGAATCCTTCTTCCCAAAAACTTGGTCTTATTCAACGGGAGACCAGATGAGTAAACACAGTCTGATCTGTACAGAAGGTCACTCAAAACAAGCCCATACGGTTTATTTGGGGTGTTCAGACAGTCCCTAAACCTTCCAAAGATGTACTCACTCCAAGTTGATTTGGATAGAGAGGAGTATCACTGTCATCATCTGAAATTGTGTGGGGTTGACCTTATCAAAAGTGCCCACTCTGCATTCAATAATCTTACTGCAGAAATCAGCCAACAGATAGTATTGTGATACCAAATATTCCTTTTCAAAGTGCTGGGTGTAGGGTACACCATCGTAAGCCCTCATAATCGTCCATGCTTCCTTGATTTGTGCTAGAGTAATACTATCCAGTGGATTACCCTCGTTGGGATGTTTAAAGTTCCTTGCAATGGATGCAGCAAACAACACAAATTCCCTAGGTGCCTCCTTCTTGGACATAGGGAGAAGGCAAGAGATAGACTTCTTGTCCTCCGAGAGTTTAGCAGTCCTCCAAAAAGTGTCAACCTCAGTCGAAAAGAAATATGAGTATTGCGTTAAGAAATTCTTATGCCCGGCCTTCGTAACTGTGTCCATCATATCATGTAGGTTGATCTGGGGTTGATCATACAGGAATTTTCAATCGACAATAAGGCCTTCAGTAACCTTGATGATAGACTCGACAGAAGTAGACGAAGCTTTCTTTGGTGTCATTTTTGAAAGTAGAGTGAACTGAGATTTTTTTTTGAGAGAGTAAAATTTGCAGAAATTTTGAGAATAATGAATGATTTTTCTGCAGAGATTGTGTTTTAAATGACACAGTAAAGAATTTTGAAACTTGTGTTCTCTAGTCTCTGTAGGATTTAGACACGTGTAGAGACTTTTTAATCTCAGCCATAAATTCATTAACTGCGGACGCGAGTTTTGTGTAAGAGAAAGAAGTTACATTTTGTAATTCCCATATGTAAAGATTTGACATCCGAGTGAAAATAAAAAAAAAATGTTTGGCATTTTCAGAGTGTAGCACACGCGCCTGATGGTACACTGACGCGTACACAAACACGTGCTATCTCTGAACCGTCATTTTGAAAGGTTTGATTACCCGCCAGTTTGATGTGATAGAAGCGTGCGATTAGAGCACAAAATAAACTTTTGAGTCTACCCACTACTTCAAAAAGCTTATAAATTTATGCATGACTGTTAAAAACATTTTTATATTAAAAGTTGAATGGAATTGGTTCAACGCTTAACTGATACCACTGGTTGATATATCATTAGAAAATTAGACGCTTAGGATTGAAAAGACTTTTTATGTTTGAGCGTCCAATATTTTATGCATAAGTAATACTGAGCGTTGATGATCATGCATCTGAAAATTTTGATCATTGACGCTTGCAGTTATGGTCAAGTACAACTTTAAGGTCAAGTACAAAAACTTCTTTTAGACATAAATCAAGTGGATTCCCCCTAAATTATATGTCTAATAAAGTATGATGCAAAATGATTAAGCGTTCAAATCAATCATACCTAATTCACTTCTCAAAGTGAGAAAACGTTGTTCGTTGAGCGCTTTGGTCAAGATATCTACCAATTGTTTGTCAGTTCCAATAAAGTGCATGGAGATATCTTTCTTTTGAACGTGGTCACGAAGAAAATGGTATCTAATGTCAATGTGTTTTGTTCTGGAATGAAGAACAGGGTTTTGAGTCATGACTAGAGCGCTTTGGTTATCACAATGAATAGGGGTTGGACCTAGGATTGTTCTATAATCTCTGAGTTGTTGCCTCATCCATAACACTTGTGCACAACAAATTCCTGTAGCTATATACTCAGCTTCGGCTGTGGCGGTAGCTATGGATTGTTGTTTCTTACTATGCCATGAAACTAACCTATCACCTAGAAATTGACATGTACCACTAGTACTCTTATGATCTATTTTGCAACCTGCAAAATCTGCATCTGAGTAACCAATTAGTTCAAAAGAAGAGTCCCTTGGATACCATAAGCCCACATTTTGTTTGCCTTTTAGGTATTTAAGGATCTTCTTAGCAGCAATTAAGTGTGACTCTTTAGGATCAGCTTGAAATCGTGCACACATGCATACCGAGAACATAATATTAGCTCTACTAGCAGTAAGATAAAGAAGTGATCCAATGATACCTCTATAGTTAGTGATATCAACTTTCTTTCCACTTTCATCTTTATCTAACTTAAGTGTTTAGCTCATTGGAATTTTTGAATATGATGCATTTTCCATACCAAATTGCTTAATCATATCTCTTGTGTATTTAGCTTGGTTTATAAATATGCCATTATGGAGTTGTTTAACTTGTAATCCTAAGAAGAAAGTTAATTCACCCATCATGCTCAGTTCAAATTGTTCTTGCATCATTTTCAAAAATTTCACACACAAACGCTTGTTGGTAGAACCAAATTAAATATGATATCATCAACATAAATTTGCACTAAGAGAGTATCTTCGTCACTATTGATTTTAAATAACGTTGTATCAACGCTGCCTTTTGAAAAGCCTTTACCAATAAGGAAGATAGAGAGAGTGTCATACCATGCTCGGGGTGCTTGCTTAAGCCCATAAAGTGTTTTGTCTAGCTTGTAAACCATACCCTTACCATGATTGTTGATGAATCCTGGTGGTTGCTCCACATATACTTCTTCTTGGAGTTTACCATTCAGGAAAGCACTCTTCACGTCCATCTAATACACCATGAACATATTGAACGCTGCATACGCTAGAAACATGCAGATTGCTTCAAGACGGGCGACAGGAGCGTATGTCTCATCAAAATCAATACCCTCTTCTTGGCAATATCCTTGAGCTACGAGTCTGGCCTTGTTCCTTATCACAATGCCATTCTCATCAATCTTGTTTCTATAAACCCATCTAGTTCCAATAACTCCTTGGTGAGTTGGCCTTGGCACTAGCGTCCAAACCTTATTTTGTTCAAACTGATTAAGCTCTTCTTGCATGGCTTCAATCCAACTTGGGTCTCTTAGCGCTTCATCCACTTTATTTGGTTCCATGTGAGATAAAAAGCTTGTAAACATAACCTCATTGAACGTAGCGGCTCTAGTCCTAACAGGCGCTTCAATATCTCCAATAATTTGCTCAGGTGGATGATCACGCAGCCATAGTCTATCTGGTTGGAAAGGGTTAAGAGGTTGAACAGACGCTTGACGATCCTCTTGCGTAGGCACTTCAAGTTCACAGATCCTTGTTTGCTTTTGATGATCACTCTTTTCATGATCATCAACATTTCTTACATAATTATCCATAGTAACCACACGAGTAATCTTAGGAGGTGGCACTGAGATCTCATCATCGTCGTTACTGTAATCGTTAATGGTGATCTTCGACGCTTGATGACATAGATCTTCAACTCCTACATCATTCACATTCACCTTACTCGGTTCTTGGTTAGCATCATCATAAACAACATGAATAGATTCCTCAACATTCGATTTGATCTTATTTAGGATGCGAAAATTCTTTCCATTCTTGGCGTAGCCTAGAAATATTCCCTCATCCGCTTTAGGATCAAATGTCTTTAGACTTTGGGATCCATTATTATGGATAAAGCATTTAGAACCAAAGATGTGAAAATATGAAACGTTTGGCTTATGTCCATTCCATAGTTCATATGGAGTTTTCCCATACTGTTTGTTGATCATGCAACAATTTTGAGTGTAACAGGCAGTGTTGATCGCTTCGGCCCAAAACCTAGGATCCAGCTTGGATTCTGCTAACATTGTCTTAGCGGCTTCCTTCAGCGTTCGGTTCCGGCGCTTAGCAACACCATTTTGTTGGGGAATTCTGGGAGCAGAATACTCATGATGTATTCCATTTTTTGCACAAAACTTCTCAATTGTTAGTAAACTCAGTAACATGATCGCTTCTTATTCTTGCAACCTTAAGATTTTTCAATATTTGAAGTTGCCGAATAAGCGTTGTTAACTTGTCACATGTCTCATCTTTGGATGAAAGAAATTCCACCCAAGTAAATCGAGAGAAATCATCTACTATCACCAAAGTATACTTTTTACCGTTTACACTGATCGTTTGAACAGGTCTAAACAAATCCATGTGAAGTAGTTCAAGTATTCTAGAGGTAGATAGATGAGGTTTTCTCTTGAATGATGACCTAACTTGTTTACCCATTTGACAAGCGTCACAAAGGCGATCCTTGTGAAATGGTCCATTTGGTAACCCCTCTACAAGATTTTGACTTATAAGCTGAGAGATTGTTTTGAAGTTGGGGTGATTCATTTTTCTATGCCATAACCAACCCATTTTAGATTCATTTTTAGCAACAAAGCATGTTGGGTTGTTATCATCTGTTGAACCCCAATCTACCAAATATACGTTGTTAGTTCTTTTACCCTTCAATTTAGTAGACTTAGTCTTAACGTCATTTATATAGCAACAGTCACTTGAGAATATGACTTCAAAGCCTTTATCACAAAATTGACTTATGCTTAATAAATTGTGCTTTAGACCCTCAACATAATAAACAACACTTATCATGATATTCCCCCTATGCATAGTACCTATACCTTTGGTTTTACCTTTGGAGTTGTCACCAAATACAACCTGAGGACCATTGACAGCTCGATAGTTGATCAGAAGATCTTTGGAACCAGTCATGTGCCTTGACGATCCACTATCGAAGTACCACACAGATGTATTGGCTCTAGCTCTAGGTAACTGCAATCAAAAGGGAAGTTCTATTTCTATTTAGGTACCCATTGTTGCTTGGGTCCTTTAACATTAGTAACATTGTTAGTTTGAATTGGAACTTTAGAAACCCATATTTGCCTGGTCTTCAATGTAGGAATACTGGCCTTTTTGGGTTTCACAACGTGTTGTGTGTGCTTTTTGGGTGTTTAATAATATCCTCGATTATAATGGTAGTCATAATCATAGTCATAATCATAATCATCATAGTATTGATAATATGATCTTGATTGTCTTGGATATTGACGCTGGTATTTCCTTGGCGCTGGCTTGGGTTGCACTTTTGGTGCTAGACGCTTAGCGCTTGATTCACAGTGGTCAGACTTATCTTTAGCCTTTTGAGCGTTTGGATAGACCCGTCTTTGTGAATCATTTGCCTTAGCCTTACCCTTGCCTGAGTTAGCTTTGACTTTCTCATTTGGCCTCTTACCATTGTCGCTAGGTTCATTTTGTATTTGACCTTGTGAACCTTTCTCAACAAAGATAACACCCTTTCCTTTGTTGTTCGTCGTAACGTTAGATTTATTAGTTTGTTTACCGAGTTTATCGCATCCTAAACCGGTCTTTTCACCAAATAATCCAGTTACTTCAGTCACATTATCCAACTTTCTAGAAGCTTTTGATAATGATGAGATTAGATGCTCTGATTTAGCAAGTCTAGCGATCAAATCAGCTTCTCTCTTGACTATTATATCAAGATCGCTTTTTAATTGAATAATTTCACTCTCAAGCGATTGGTTCTTCTCAATGCACTGTTGCTGAACTTGCAACTCTGCTTTGAGCGTTACTTTATCTCTTGTGAGTGATGAGATAATAGCGAGATCATTTTGATATATTTTAGCAGTTTCTTGACATTCATTGTAGTATTCTTTGACTTTTTCAAGTAATTCATCATAAGAGAAAGGAATAGATAATTCATTGATTACCTCAAGAGACGCTTCATCATCTCCGGCCATGAGACATATGAGCGCTGAGTCATCTAATGGCTCATCATCATCACTACTCTCCTCTGATGATTCGAAATCTCCAGGTGGGGATGCTGGTTCTGATTCCGCTAGCAAACCTTGTTGACGAAGGTTGCTCCTGAATTGGTTTCTATCCAAGTAATCCTGCCTTGAGGGCTTGGATACGTTTGGATAACGGCAATTTACCTTGTAGTGCCCTGGTTTCCTGCAATTATAACAAAGATTTTCATCTTTTGTTCATTTGTTAACCTTGCAATGTGTGGTTTTAAGAACAGTGGAGCTGAGAGATTTTGAGTAGACGCTTGGTACTTAACAGGCGCTTGGGGTGAAGGAACAGAATACTGAGGCGTTTGAAACTGTTGTTGCATCGGAGAAGGCGCTTGATATGAACTTTGTCCTTGATTATTGAAACCTTTTCCTTTCTTTTCATATCTCAAGAACTTCCTAAATCTATTCAGCAAAGCCAACTCCTCTTCCTCATTGATATCTGAATTCTTTCCTTTATTACCCGATTTGCCTTTGATTGATGCTATAAGCGCTCCAGATTCAATCACTGGACTACTCACAACATCACTAGCAGAATTCAACTCGAACTCAAATGCTTTGAGTTCTCAAAAGGCATCTATTGGAGTTAGAAGATCCAACATATTTGATTCTCTCATAGCAGTTGTCTTCATCAAGAATTTACTTGGTAAACTTCTAAAGATTTTAACCACCATTTCTCAATTTTGTAACTCCATTCCCAACGATGTAAGTTCTGTAACTAGAGTTGTAAATCTTATGTCTAATTTCTCTAAAGTTTCATTGGGTGACATCTTAAATCCATTAAAGTTTTCCTTGGCAATGGAAAGTTTGTTCTCTTTAATCTATGCTGAACCACCACAAATTGTAGCCAACTTATCCCATATTTCTTTAGTGGTTTTGCATGACTTGATCTTGTTAAATAGGTTGTCATTATCACCAATAGTCGTATACAGAGCGTTACGACCAACATTATCCAAATTAGCTCTTCGACGCTCATCTGGAGACCATTCTTATTTCGGTTTTTCGACGTAACCATCTGGAGTGTCTTCCGTGGCTCCAGGCGCTCTAGTGACAACTTTATATATTTTGATTGGTCCATCTGAAATAATATCACACATGTCATCATCACAAGAACAGAGGTATGTAAATGCTTTGACTTTCCATGTGTCAAAATTTGACTCAGTCAGTTTGGGAACTTTAGCAAATGCCATGTTCAAAATCTAACGCAACTAAGTTTGAAAAAGGATCTAAACAAGCAGTTATGCTTGGAAATTTTAAAATTTTAACTTTAACCGCTCGGATACCACTTGTTGGTCCCAAGTGGCATACGAAAGGGTTTAGAAGGGGAGGGGGTTGAATAGTACCTGAAGTCTTTTTCAACTTCAAAAAGTTTCGTATTAAAATGGTTTTGGACGCTTGAGATGTAGACGTTTGACTGAGCGTTTACTTGAAATATACACGCTTAGACCAAGCGTCTGATGCAGACTGTTTTTAGAAAGTTAACTTAGACTTCAAGATTTGAGTACTTTAACCAAGTAGGTTTAAGCGTTCAGTTCTTTAATCAGTGTTAGCAAAGCGGAATGATTTTTGTCATCTTTTTTTTTAAAAGCTTTAGCGTCACAGAAAGTGTATTTAGTTGCTTAGCGTTTGATTAAGTTTTACTTGATCAGTTTATGATATGACAATATGAAGAACTGACTGTAAAGTAAAGAACACAATATTTGTAAGGTTCGTTGGGTGGTGTAATCCCAACTACGTCCTTATTCTCCTTGAACACTTGGAGGCAATCCACTAAAATGATTCTCAAAGAATCACACAGAATCTTCTACAAATTAGGGAGAGATGGATGTCGATGACTTGAGCTCCTTGATAACACATATTTTTGCTTCAAATCACTTCAATCCTCTTGCTTCTTTCACCCAGAAATACGGCAAGTATCTAACTTCGACTTCACACAGATCGCGAGGCTTGGATAGGGGTTTTTCTAAAAGGTTTGTTTGATTTTGATAAAGTTCAAATAACTAGGGATATCTCAGTAGTAATGTGGGTTTCTCTGAAAAGAATGTTTGAGATATTGGTTGACTGTCTCAGGAATTTGAAGAAAAGCAAAGAGAATGTTTTCTTGAAAATTTTGGCTTTTCTGAGATTGTCAGGAACGAGACTTCAATGCAACAGCAATTCAGCTTGATAATTATTCTCTCTATTTTTGTCTTGTTGTTGAAGTCTTATTTATAGGCATTCTTGGAAAAAGTGTCCGTTTGACACATGCACGAGCGCGTGTCTTTCACTTCCGCGAGTGAACAACTTTTGTCCTCTTTCCTGAGAATCTGCTGGACAAAAGTTGGTGCTGCAGTCTTTGAATAGTTAACAGTCCAATAGGGTGGCTTCTCCGTACGTCTGAAAGTGCTTATCACATTTAATGCTCTTATCAGCATTTAATGCATTTGAATTAAATGTCCGTTGGCACTTAATGCATTGAGAATATTTGCATTAAACTCCTTCTGGACTTAAAAATAAATTCAGGTGGAATCAGTCATTGATAGACGCTTATTCAACCTTGAATCACTTCTATCCTATAAGGTGACGCTTGGTGTAGCGGGTCATTCTAGACGTTTGGAATCTTCATCTTTATTCAGACTTCAGGCGCTTGAGTCTTCAAACTTTACTTATGATAAACTCACTCAGAACATATCAGACGCTCAGTCTAAGACAACTTAACCTAACAATCTAGAATAAAAATAAAACAAAGCCTATTACAAATCTAACGCTTCAAAGCTGAAAACAAACTTACATATTTTGGGGTCTAACAAAAAGTCCTAATTGTCATCATCAAAACATCTAACATGAAATTCCTAACAGTAACACCCTATAATTTCGGCTCATCATTTTATAGACTCTATGGTAAGAATTATAATTTTTGTTAATTAATTTTTGTGATTCATTCGATTCTTGCAGTTCATGCTTGACCCTAAATAATTTATTACTTTCCTATACAATTAATCTTGTACTCTAACTACATGTGAAATAGGCTAGTAGTATTTACACATCATGGTAAACTAGTTTATGCATCATATAGCTTATGGATATATATATTATATATGCATTTATTTTTTGATGTTGTTGTGCTTGAATATATATATATATCCACACACACATACATAGGAGGAAGGGAGGATATTACAAACAAAGGTTGGTGTCAAAGTAAAGGTGTAACACCTCCTACTTACTTCTCAACGTGGCAAGACACAGGAATCAACTTCACCTTTCATTCTTTCTTGATCACCTTTGTCAACTTGATTGACCTTCACTCTCACACACACCACCGCCTGGAATTCCCTCAAAAAGAGCTCCTTAATTTCTCTTAAGGCGTAGTGGCTTGTCCACCACTACGCTCCTGAGGGGGAGCATGTTCGACTCCCCCCAGTGACAAATCCCCTCAGGCCAGCGGAAGGTTCACTACCGCAAAGCGGAATTAGTCCCATAACCAATGTGGTGTCGGAAAACCCGTGGGAAAACCAAAGATACAAACAGTTGAAGAAAGAAAATCTAGTAAAGGAAATAGATACAACATTAGGGAACATATATATTGTGAATATATGTTTGTAGTTGATTAAATATTGTGTTTTTAGATGAAGAACATCTTGAAAGCCAGAAATTGGAAGTGGTATATCATATATGTATGTACTAGTTTGAAACACGTGCTATGCACAAATATATAATGCCCTGCTATAAGTTTACTAATAGTAAGAGTAAACTAAGTTTAACTACATGTTAAAGTTGTTTTATGAATAACAAATATTGAAATAGTTTTGGTGAAACTAAATAATATATCATCCTATACCTTCTAGCAAATTTTTTCTCAACCTAAGTGTAGTTAGTACATTAGAAAAATTCTTATTAATAATATATATATATATATATATCCATGTCATAAAATAAGGACGCTGAATAATTATTTTTAAAACATTCTTCAGGTTTGCACATATAACGTAACAATTTAAATATAAGATGTTAAATTTTATTTAACAGTAAACCTTTGAAATAGTTTATCAAGTATAATTTACAGTGTACAACTATATGATAATTTCATAATTTATCAAGGGTTAGACCAATCCACCAAGAATTAAATGATTGTTGAGTTCATGGTCACTTGTTTTAGCAACTACCTTGCTTCATCATAGAAATTTCGCATCACATAAGTTTGATGATATTACCAAAAATACCAAAATCCATGTGGTATTTCTTAAAGAAGTATAATTAGAGGTTGTTTCATGTTGTTATGAAGTATAAAAGTTTTGAATATTATTGTTAAAAAAAAAGGGGGTTTGAATATTAAGATAAAAAGAAGCGATTAGTCAAAAGAAAATGATTTCTGATCAACAATATGCTACTATGACTGAGACAAACATAATTGATTTTTTATTTAAAATAAGCTTCAATGACATTTGTGGTTCCTAAAGTATAAATTTTGTGTTAGAGAAGGCCTTAAGTCAAATCTTTACTTTAGCATTCGTAATGTTCAAATTTTGTTTAACTTAAGTCTTTTAATTTAGTCATCTTTACCCTTACATTTACTTGGTAATGCATGCTCTAATAAGAACTTGAATCAGTTTATGTAAGAGGATTTACTTGAAGTCCATCGATGTTTATTATTGTAATTATGTGGCAATTTGAAGTCTCCCGACACTCAAATTAGCATTATTCATTAATACCAAATATATTCGAGTATATTTATCTGTATAGATATTTAGTTAATTTAATAGTTCACCTACTTTAGAGTAAACATTTTAAGTCCTTCAAAGTAATTTACAATGGAAGCAGACCTATAATAATAACGCACAAGCTTGAGTTATAGATTCGTGAAGTGAATTACCAAGTCTATATAAACTAAGGACATCAAAATAGTGATTCTCACTTAAATTGGAAAGGATATCATAGAATTATAAAGGAAAAGAAAGGCATATTTTATGGAATATTCTAGTAATATACATAGAGACGCACTTTAAATGTCAATCATGAAACAAAAATCTAGATGATAACCAACATCATGTAGTGCATGTAAATTGGAATTACAGAATCGGTAATGATGATAACTATAGTGGCAGAATCTTCTCCTCTAACTTCTAAGGGAGAGGCTCAGTCTAGGAGCAAATTCCATTAATTCAGGCACTATTATTGTAATAAAAAGAAGAGAAATTTAAATCAAAATTCGGTTAGAAAGTCTAACTGCTCGTGACATTGGTTGTAAAACCTGCATGAACACCAAAAACATAAATAAAAGAACTAACAAATTGTTTAAGCTTTTCTTAGCTAAAATGAGAAACAAGACTTTCTTGTGTAGACTCATAACCTTGTATATATTTCTAGAACTAAATTATCAAAAATCCACAAAATAGAAACAAAAGATAAGAAATAAGTGAACTTTTTCTTGAATGTATGAAAATAACATAAAAATAGAGAAGACAAAATACAGAAAATGTAAAATGAATAAATTTCTCCTATTTCGACTGGCAAAATAGGAAATCTAAAGGATACCAAATATCACCATAAGATATCTACAAACAAATCAAACTAATAAGTTGAAATCATAAATAAAAAGATATTAGAATGTGATTGGTTAAATAGTAATGCTAGGAAAAAATTATTAAACATTAGAAACTTTTAAACCATAGGAAAAGTAAAGAGTTATTTCCTTATTATATCTTCATACGTCCAACTTCCAAACTAATGAAAGTTCTCAGTAGAATATGATTTAGTTAAATGATAGAAATTAAAATATTTAATCAAAGAATTCCTACATGTGAGGGACTTGAGTAAAAAAGTCCATGAAAATCGGTGAGAAAAAATCAGAAATAAAAAACAAAGATATAATGAAGACCGATTTGAGATGTAAAAATAAAAATATAACAAATTAGACATAGAACTTAACAGACACAATATATAAAAGAAAATGAGTAAAAGCATTGTGCAATTGTCCAAATTACAAATAATAAATAATGAGAACAAATATATAAGTACAAAAAAAGAAGAAAAAAGAAACCAATAAAAAAATAAAGTTTCTATAAGAAACCAAATTGAGGGTTGATAAAAACTTGAAAATAACAAATTGAAGAGAATGAAAAATACCCATTAAGAAATTAAACTTAGAGACACAAAATTCAAATATCAAGAAGATAATTAAACGAAGGAAATGTTTGATAAATGAAAAAAAAATAGTTAAAGTTTCATCATATATTTAAGTAAAAAATAACTAAAAAGTGAATAATTACTTGCTAATATGTCACCATATAAATAATTAGAAGAACCCAACGAATTTCTTCCATATCATAGAAAAAGAAGAAAATTCAAATACGTTATTCTGCATAAGCAACACAAGAGTTATGCATGTATAATTTAATCAAGAATGAATTAAAGAAATACTTGAAACGTTAAGCTATTATTTTTGTGTGGACGTTCAATCTCAAATTTGACCCTAACTAATAACAAAATATGTGGATTCATCACAGTGAAGGGGCATAGAAGGTATCTTACATGCAATTATTATAAGTACATGGTACCATTTTTGCTTCAACTCCCCCCCTCTTCTTTTCCCTGCAAAGAATAGTAGAGAACAATAAACAATTAGTAAAACTTGCAAAATGTAATAAGCATTTCCAAATTCGCACAATGGAAGAGTAGGAGAAAGTCGGGTTGAATATTACATTCCTTAATATATGCAGGATTAGAAAAAAAGAGGGAAAATATATGAAGCAAAGTTCACATAAAAAAAATATGTATAAAATAACATGTTCAAGAAACAAAATAGAAAAGTAAAACAATACAAAAAGTAGCAATATGGTCACTTGAACATGAAAAGAAGAATGACTACAACTATACAAAATAAAGAAAAGTCAAACTAAATTAAGTAAACTCAAAATGGACAAAATAATTATATCAAAAAATATAAAAGTAAATCCGAAGAAAATATATTAATGTTTGAAATCATATGGATGCAAGAATTTCGTATCCATAGAAATCCATTAAGTTCCTTCCAACATGTATCATAAAAAATTAAACCAATGAAATTAAATAATACTTACAAAATATAAGATTGCAAAATTCATAGCCTACCAGAATGATAAAACTTACCACCCCTTCCTCAAGTTTTTGGAATGATTTCTTTCATAATTTCATGATTCCTGCTGAAGCTCAAAACATGCTCTGTGGAAATTGAGTATGAAAATCAAGTTTCGTGTTTTTATGGCAAAAGACCAACGTTTCGATGCTGACTTTTGAAAAGAAAAAAGAACAGATAAACACATTGCCAATATTTCCCTTAAATGAGTCCAAGATTCTCTCTTCAAAAATTGGAAATATTTTGATTGGAATATGAATCATATTAATTAGTTTCCATAATGGGCAATATTTCCCACTAATTGATTCAGGGAGTAATTAATAATTTGAAAATCGAAAACTCCAATTGGATTTGAATTCAAATTACATAGCATTCAAAATTCCACCAATTGAAAAATTCTAATTAATAAAAATAATTCAAAATTCTTTAAATTCAGAATTTAGTCAAAATAACTCCAAATTAAGTCAAACACCTCCTTTTTTTTTTGAAAATCCTAGGGTAAATCTCTGTCAGTCACCCAACAGAGCAAACCTGCCCCCACACAATAGCCCGCAAACCACGTATGGGAGTAAGCCGCCCTAGGTTACCCATAGGCGATAGGTTCGATAAGCGCAGGGGGCCCCAGGGGAGGATATAGGGGGAATACCCCCAATCCACAGACCTGGGTTTCGAACCCGGGTGTGTTCTCACGGCCAAAGACCTTATGACCGCTAGGCCACATCCCGTTGCTTAGTCAAACACCTCCTCCTTCAAATATATAATAGTATAGATTTAGTTCACTTTCTAAAATTTCAGTTCTTGCTTTTGATGTCCAAGGCTGTTTTTGAGTTACCAAACGTGAGATTTTGATTTTGTTAAATTTTTGAATCATTTGTATCATCTTTATTGTGTATAGAACGTCTCTGCAAAACTAGTTAAATATTGGAGGTCTGTGGAATTTTCCAAAATTATTTGAATGAAACTGCCAGGTGCTGTCAGGCGAGTTTAAGAAAGTTTTGGTTTGAAGCTTCATTGTCATGATTAGAGATTTTAATTCATTTCGAATATTTTACTGTGCACTTGTATATGTGTTTAGAGTATTTTATGAAAAGTTGAGAATTTTTCAAGGAACAAGGAATTTTATAAAAATATTTGAAACCAGACTGGCAGTTCTCAAAAAAGATTTTTGTGCAGCCATGTTTTGATGACCAAATTACCAACCAAAATATGTCAATTAATTATGAAAATATTGTGGAACGTTATTCAACCTGATTCGCCTGTTACTGTGAAACTTGAGAGCAAATTTATACTTTGAGAATTTATGAGGGTTTTCGTAGTGAAGATGCGCTGATAAGTAGCTTGATGCTTGTTTAAACTAAAGTACCAGTATGTCTAGTGTATATATATCATGTAGCTTACGAGTTTTGGTTTGGTTATAAAGTATCATAGTTCAAGAATATGATGGTGTGTTTGTATAACAGGATATATCCGGGGAATAGACAAGACACGAGACTACAACGTCGAGTTATAACAGTGAGGGTTTCCCCTTTCCTTGAAATTCTTTAATTGCTTTACCTACTTGTGTTTGTCTTGTTTCGTTCTACAAATATCTTATCGGTATCTTGATGATTGGTTCGTGATTAATGTTGATTCCTAAATATCCCGTTTGGCTCAATATCTCGTTATCCCTGAGGATTATTCCTTTCGTGTCTATACTACATGTCTTGCCTCAAGATGGTCTTTGGTCTGATCGGTGTCAATTACCTTATGTCTTGTCGTACCAATACCTAGTTCATATTTTCCATCATCTAATTGAGACCATTGTACTTCTTGGCTCTACTCCATCGGCTAAGGGAGGTAAGTGCTACGCCGTGGGAGCCAGCTCTTGAGGCTTTGGCGCAAAGTTCTACACGGCGAGAGTCACCTCTAGAGTCCTGATGTCTGGCATCCATCTGCGATGTGTCATTTTCTTGATGTAAAGCTTTGACTTGTAAAGACAGAGTGAAGGGAGCTAAGTGCTACACCGTGGGAGCCACCTCTTGAGGCTTCGGCGCAAAGTGCTACACAGTGGGAGCCACCTCTAGAGTCCCGACAGCTATAGATCAGTGAATGGAGCTAAGTACTATACGGAGCAAAGTGCTACGCGATGGCAGGAGCCACCTCTTGAGCCCGTAGGAGCCACCTCTAGAGTCCCGACACTTGAAACCATATGGTATATATTGAAAGGTGTAAAGTCTCCCACTGGTATGAGATAGTGGGGAGACGAAGTACAATAGTTTGACATGAGCTCTAAAGTACATGAGTTGTTCTCTTCATTCTTAATTCATTTCGATACCCGATTGTTCGCCCTTCTGATATCTTGATTGATTCATTTACTTGCCTCTGTATATGCTTGTTCTGTTATAATCTTCCGCTGCAGATTCCACTTCAAAGATAAAAGGTAAAGCAAACCGTTAGCATACCTCAGTGGGTCATTCGGACTCACCCCTCCTTCTTTCTTTCTTCTAAGATGAACATAGTATGTCGGATCCGGAGAGAGAAGTGAGGAGGAAAAGACGCATTGTATTGTTGCTCTTAGAGTGAGTTATGTTTTGAGATGTATCATTTTATATAAAGATTTTAGTCTTGGAGACCTTTAGTTGATTAAGTTATTGCCGGATTCATATACGACTAATGAGGAATTTATAGTTGGTTCAATAGGAACGTAAAAGTTTCATTTTAGCAGATGAAGCGATTGTACAGTTTCGATGCTTGACGCTGGTTCATGGTGTGGCGGGGCACATGAGGTCGGTGGGCGCCACTACTTTTTTGTCAAAGCAAGTGTCATACGAGTTGAATCTAAACACCCAATTTGAGATTCTTTGACTCGCAAACCATGTTTAATTTGTAAGATCAAGCACTTAACTCCACCAGTGCTTTTACTTATCAAATAAGTAGTGATAAGTACACCTTGATCTTAAGGACTTATTTGTTCAATACTTTGAATGCCACAATTACATTTTTAAGAACAAACTCAATGCATTTTATTAATGATCAATAATATTTATGCAATATACATATAATACCCAATTAAATCTAATTCCTCAATGGCATAGAAGGCATAACACCTAACAATATAATTTGTAACTAGGTGCACTCATATTGTAATCACAACGAAACAATGTAGTATTGGATTATCTGCTTAAGTAATACAACCAAATGAGCTATTGTTCCCAAAGACAAATGCCCCAAAGTATTACCTGTCAGTATATTTGTTTTGGCCTTCGCGTTCAATTGGCTCACTTTTGAGGACTGCCATCATGTCAAAATGGGTAGTTTGAGGCATTTGTTCAGCTGACACATATTGATGACGTCCTTAACCTCATTCAAAGTCTCATACAATTTGTAAAAAGGAGTCACAATGTGATACTTCCTAAATTCATTTCAGGTCACTTTCTTTCTAGAAGACCGAAAACATCCTTCAGAGTCGTTCCCTAGAAAATTGAAATCACATCAAGTTTATCATTGTATGCACATATTACTAATATCTGATATTTACATGTCCATTTGAATCTCTACTTGTTGAAGTGGTCGTGGACTTCACGGTAGCAATGGCTGTAATCGGGTAACGGACCCAATTGAAAGATAATTATAGAAAAAGAGAGACCCAAGTGGGAGTTAGACCAATTTTGTTCAATTATTCATGGTGGGCAATGGCAGTGGCTCAACTATATATGCTCTCTTAAGGATGAATGAAAATGGGCCTCAGTTTGGTGGTTGACGGATGGAAGTGGGTAGGGTGTTAGGGGGAATTAATTTTGGGGTGCATGGGTGGGTGAATTAGTTAATATATGATTTGGTGGGAGTAAAAAGGAAGTAAAAATAGCAAAGTAGTATTTTAAAATTTTCAGGTGGGTAGAGAGCTAAGAGAAAGAGTGAATATTGTATGGAGAGTGCATACTGCAGCGCTTAAAAAGAGGGCTAGCCGACTGGGTTCGTAAGTTGGATCTTTGATTGGGAATTTGCCCCAAAAAACTATTTTTAATATATATATATATATATATATAACCTTAATTATTAAAAACTTAAAAGAAAGAAAAAGAGAAAACGAAACCTAAAACACATATATGATATATCATCTTCCCAAACCACCCCACCGTACCCACAGCCCCAATCCGACCACCTCAAGTGCCACAATCCTCATCCGCCGACATCTTCTCTTTCTCTCACTCGGATTTTCACCGTTATAGTTTGTGCGTGCGTGTGTGTGTGTGTGTTTTTGTTGTGTCATGTTTGTTGTGGGTGTGTTTAATTTTTTGTTTGAATTTTGTTGATGAGGCTTCGATGGGGTGCATAGAACGTCTGATGACAATGGAGGGGAGAGGGAAGGTGGGGATGTGCCGCCACTGGAGGTTGAGTGTTACTAGGCGGAAGATGGAGGGTCGGGGTGGGAGGCGGGGAGGGAGGCAGGGTTGCTAGCTGAGAAGATGAAGTTGTTGCTATCTTTTTTCCCGTGATTTATTTAATTTATTAAATTATTTAAAATTGTATTGGTAAAACAATTTTCCATATAAATGATCTAAGTTTGACATGGGATTTTTTTTTATGAAATCTTTTACGTTTATTAGATTTATTTAAGTAATTTTTAACATTTCTTTGTCAATAGAAATATTTCTATTAAAATAAAAATTTAGGTTAAAATAATAATCAAAAAAATTAAATAAATTTGATTAATGTTTGAAAATTATTGTAAATTTAAATTTTGAATTAATTTAGTTTACCATTAAAGGATAAATTTTTCAGAATTTCGAGATCACTTAAAACTAAATGATTTTTGATATTTTTAATATTTTTTTATAACGATTTGAACATTTATTTAAATTTATTAAATAATTTAAATATTTAGTTTATTGAATAGTTTCAATATTTAATTATTCTTGTTTTAAAATTATATATATTTAAATTTAGAAATTATTCTAATATATAATTTTCATTCGTCTTAATTTTTTTGTTACGTATGTGGTCAATCTACAAATAATAGGAGTTGCAGATATAAATCATATTAACTAACTCTAGAAAGTAAACAACTATACTTTCGCATGTCCAATCCCTCACATCTCACAATTATATTCCTTATTTTTTTATTTTTTTTTTGGAGTGCATGCATGTGGTAATTTTTTGCATAATCAAGATTAGGTCTTCTATACTGTGATGAATGAATAGTAGAACTGTTACCAGAAATGGAGATAAACGATGATCTATTTATATGCAGGGAGATACGAAATGATCACCCCTTTGGTATTTTCTACGGACAAAATCCATTAGACTTCTCTTTCCCCTTAATCTTGTTAGAGTTATCATCTCTCATTATCATTTCTCGTGTTTTTCGATTTCTTCTCAAGCCCTTAAGACAGCCTAAGGTTATCTCAGAGATCCTTGTGAGTTATTCTTTTTTCCTTTTCCTGTAACTATTTTCAGATGTATTATTAGTCTGAATGATCTACAACAATTCTCTATTTTTCTAATGTAATCCTAATACCATTTTAAAGAAAATATTGTGTCAAGTTCCACTACTTTAGACGAATTTTGACTTAATTTTGTGTATTGAACAATTGGAATTAATGATCTTAGTTTTTCCTATATCAAGAAAGTATATATACATAATATGGTTGAATTTTTCCCTTAAGCTAATGCAATTTTTTTGTTGTTATATTGATTCATAGGGTGGCATTATACTCGGACCATCTGTGCTATGTCGAATTGAGATATTTCGTGCTTACGTGTTCCCTGATAATGCCGAATATGTAATAAAGAATCTTGGAGTAGTAGGGTTCATGTATTTCCTCTTCGTATCTGGAGTGAAAATGGATATTCATTTAGTAAGGAGAGTTGATAAAAAACATTGGTATATTGCACTAATAGGGATAGTAGTACCACTTATTTGTAGTGCCAGTTTTGCATTTATAGTTAAGAAATCATTGGATAAAGAAACTGGAAAAATCTCTTCAATTTGGGGAATTACTTCATCTTTGGCTATCACTGCATTTCCTGTTCTCTATCCTATTTTGAGAGAGCTCAATTTACTTAATTCCGAAATCGGAAAGATGGCGTTGTCAACAGCAGTTATAAGTGATGTAATAGGAATAAGTGGTATAGTTATATTTGAGGCGTCCAAACAAGGGGAATATAAGCCTATACTTTCTTTATGGTATATGATTTCGGTGATAGTCGTCCTGGGGTCAATCATGGGTGGTTTTAGACAAGCCATGATGTGGATTGTTAGAACTACCCCCGAAGGAAAACCCGTTGATCAAATTTATGTTGTTTCTATATTATTGGGAGTTATGGTCATTGGATTTATTGCTGATATGTTTGGATTAGCTATTTGTAACGGGCCGTTGTGGCTAGGTTTGGCTGTGCCGGACGGCCCACCATTGGGGGCAATTCTTGTGGAGAAAAGTGAAACAATTGTGATGAACATTCTAATCCCCTTTTCGTTTATGTATGTGGGCATGATCACGGATTTTTCGTCCATGAACGGCCAATGGTCTCATTTGCAACCGCTTGTTTTGATGGTTTTAGTTGGATACACGATTAAAATACTTTCGACACTTATTGCTTCTCGCTTCTTGGACTTGACTATTAGAGATAGTCTCACACTTGGCCTAATTATGAGTTTAAGGGGTGAAGTGGAACTTCTTTTGTTTATGCATTGGATGGATTTTAAGGTACTTTCAACTTCTGGCACTTCGCTGCAATTTATTTATCAACATTCTATTCTAACCGAAGATGGTCAATTTGGTATACCCGGAGGCATACCAAATAAATCTAGCTTGTTACTTTCTCCGTGGCTATCTCACAAATATTTTCTCATTTATCTCCAGTACGAAAATTTATTGTTCATTTCTCATGTATTTTTCAATAACTCATTTCATTATTAAAGAAAATTTTAAGTAAATATAAGCAATGAGTCTTTAAGTTCGTTTATTTATAATTTTCAAAAAATTATGTACGAGTATGAGTGTGAACACTACTAATACATGTATCCTCTTATGCAGATGATAGGCCAGCCACACTTCACAGCTCTGGTTTTATTGACCGTATTTACAACTGGTTTGGCTACACCCTTGATAAGCATACTCTACGATCCAACGAGGCCTTATATGGTGAATAAACGGCGAAATATTCAACATACTCCTCCAGGTATGGAACTCCATATTTTAGCTTGTATTACAGGTGAAGAAAATCTTTCTGCCATAATCAAACTGCTTGAAGTCTCCAATCCAACAGTTAATAGCCCTTTCTCTGTCTATGCTTTAAACGTAGTCGAGCTTGTTGGTCGTGCCAACCCCATTTTCATTGACCATGAGAACCAAGAAAATGGGGCTAATCCGTCCAATATCCATAATGCTTTAAAGAATTTTGAAGAAGCAAGGGGCGGGTGCATAAAAATACATTCGTACACAACAATTGCCCCCAAGAGAAGCATGTATCAAGAGATTTGTGAGCTAGCACTTAACAAGATAGCGTGTCTAATCATCTTAGATAGCGAACATGGTTTTGAATCCGTGATCTCTAGTGTTTTAGCACATGCCCCTTGCTCGGTTGGGATTCTTGTCAACAAAGGCCCATATCAGAATCTTGTTGGCGGTGTTATGAGAAGTACTCCAATGCATCACTTGGTTGTACTTTTCTTGGGTGGATCTGACGCTAGAGAGGCCCTCTCGTATGCAGATCGAATGGCTGCAAATGCTTCTATATCATTAACCGTCATTAGATTTCTCGCGCAGAATAACGAGGGAGATAATGAGATGGAGAAGAAACTTGATGATGGGCTTGTGACTTGGTTTTGGGTGAAAAACGAAGGGAAGAATCAGGTTGTGTATAGAGAGGTAGTAGTGAATAATGGAGAAGAAACTATTTCTGCTATTAGGGAACTGAATAATGAATCCTATGACCTTTGGATTGTGGGAAGAAAGAACGGAATTAATCCTGTTCTCTTAAAAGGATTGTCAAATTGGGGTGAGAATAATGAGCTTGGGGTTATAGGGGAGTATGTTGCCTCTGTGGATTTTGGTAGTAGGGCTTCTGTTTTAGCTGTGCAACAGCAGATTTTGAGAGGCCAACAACACTAAAGTTAATGTGCATAATCATGCTAAAAAGCTGTTTCTAAGCTTGGTAAGCTCTTGTAAATGACCTGTATCAGTATACCGCAGAAACACATTTCAAGTGCATTTTACCTTGACAATCTTAATTATTCCTTACTGGGGCAATGGAAAACATAACATGTCATGCCTCGGGTCTACAGGATGGAGGACTGAAAGCGAGACCTAATATAATGAGTTCCGGTAGCAACTATTTAGTAATCGTAATCGATTTGCCAAAATAGTTAACCCAAATCCTGACGCACTCCATGTGGAGTATCAAACAACTCATGTATCTATGGCTTACTACTAATCATCATTTCAATATATGAAGTTCACCATAGAAGTTATTCCATCAGAGTTCTCTTATTCTTTTATTTTTGACTGCTATCACAAAAGTTTTATTATTGTTAGAGTTGATTACAATAACTTCCCCTCTGATTTGATGTAATTATATTCTAACCCAATTATTTTGGGTCCCTAACACACACTCTTATAATAAAACCTTACATTGACCCTCCTCGGATTAACAACGATTAGTCAAGCGGCACAAAAAGTGTAAAATGACAAATCACCCATGTTTCAAAAATTAAAAAAAAAGGTTAACTATTACCCTCTTTATTTAGTGTAATTACAGTCTAATCCATTTATTTTGAGAATATAACAGACACACCATGTTATAGTAAAACCTTACATTCAGCCTCTTATGACTAACTGTCGTTACTTTCTTGTCTCTTTTTTTAATTCTTTTTGTTTTATATTTTTACATAGTATATTTTCTTCTCTTTTTTATTATAACCTATATAATTATATATATATATACACACACACATACTCAATTATTTTCTCTCAACTTATTTTAATTTAGTTATTGGTTTCATATTTTTTTGGCAATGTACTAATTTAGATTTATCTGCATTGAATTACGATATTGCTTCTAACGATAACTCAGTATTTGTTTCTCTTTTCTAAATGGTATTCAATTCTACTAGTCTTGGGGTTCATTTGTCGCACCGTATTGGACCAAATACTAAATTTTAATTTTATATAATTTTCAGTGATATATATGTATTTTTCTTTAATAAACTTTCACTCAATCTTGGTTTTTTCTTTAGTTTTCTTAAAAAAAATAAAAAACTTATTGTCGATTCACCTAAATGGCAATCGTGATTAATTTTGTAAAAGAATCTAGCTAAATGAAAATATTTAACATGGTATTCAATATGCTATTTTGGTTCACATTTGGTACAACTTCACATAGTGTATTCCCCTTATTGCTTAGTTAAATTCATTTAAATTGTCTCAAATGCAATTCATTATTAAGATATTAAGAAATTGTTACACAATAATGTATTTAAAGGTTGAAAGTTACAATTACACCCTCTTTATTTTGAAACCTCCTCAAGGGTTCTTTGGTTAAAGAAAGATGACAAGGATAAGGGTAAGAAATCTTAAAAGATAGTTTTTGATGACGCCAACAAATTCAGCTGCTTTTCTAACGAAAGAGGGCAATTGTAAGATTGTACTATAAGAGAAGATCTTAGTTATGTGCTCAAAATAAGTGGTTATATTATAATTACACTAAATAAAAAGGATTATTAGTATAGTTAATCTTTAATTTTACTAACTAAATGAATTTTATCTAAAAAGACTATGTAGTCAATTAAGATTTATACGAAGTGAAAATATTTCAACTATAAAAGGACAAACTCATTACATCATCTCATGTAGGAAAATCATGCATAAGGACTCTCTGGGTTATATTTAGTGGCTCTTGGGAATTGAATTTTTAAGTGATCTTCACCCCACATTCATAAATATATATGTGGGGGACGCAGCATCAAATATACATGTAATGATAGAGATCATGTGCACTTTCGAGAGTCCAACTCTAGGTAGCCACTAATTATCACTCACACTCTCTAATCATAATACTAGGAACATGGAGAAAGTACTTAGTTGCGCATGGAAGAGTTGGAGCTTGTAAAATGTTAAAATCTTAATATTGGAATGTATGGGTTGGATTGTGACCACAACACAAATTGCATCCATATTTAATTAGGGCTCTTAGTCCTAATAGGAGTAGAAGCACATATTTATTTGTATCTTCTTAGATATTCACAATAATTGAGAACAGAAAAATCATCTCTTTTCTCATCTAATAATTTTTCAAGTAATACTCTCTCACCTCAAGAAAAACGTTCCCATCTCTCCTTCTTGAGAATCACCTAAGACTGCTCCAGGGGTTTAAGGGGTGTATTTTATTGGAAGCTCTAGTAGAAGCCATTGTGAGCGACGAAGGACCATTGTGACCGGCGAAGGAGTACGACATTCAATCCTTGGCTTGTAAATGGGCTTGAGCATAAATTGGATTCAAATCATCATTCCACTACACGATCAAGGATTCAATACTAGAGAAGGTATTCTACCGAATCTCAATGTGTTTATTCGGTACGATATAGTTACTTAATTTTTCTACAGTGGTATAAGATCATATGGGCTCAATCTCGCTGCTAATTGAATTACTTTTTTTCATGAGATATTATGCATGAGATGATTTCTCATTTTTTAACCATTGAATTCAAGGTTTATGTACGGTTTTTAGTAATATTTGGTTGAAAAATTAAATGGGTTGAAAAATGATTGAACTCCTTGTATTTTAAGGGAACCCCAAAATTTGCGTTCAAATTTTTAATCAGATTTTTCTTCTTTTACTGAAAATTTTTTATACCATTCCAAAGATATCGAAAAGATGGAGAAAACAGTATAAATTTCATAAAAAATGGACAAGAAATGGGTTTACTATAATTTTTTCAAATATATGTTGTTGGTCCCAAGTGGCATACGAAAGGGCCTAGAAAGGGGGGGGGGGGTTGAATAGACCCTGAAGTCTTTTTCGACTTCAAAAAGATTCGTATTGAAATTCGATGGACGCTTGAAAAATAGGCGCTTGACTTGAGCGTCTAATGAAGACTGTTTTTAGAAATTTAACTCAGATTTTAAGATTTGAATACTATAACTATATAGGTTTAAGCGTTCACTTCTTTGATCAGTGTTAGCACAGCGGAATGATTTTTGAGTCTTCTCTTTTAAAAGCTTTAGCATCACAAACAGTTCCTTAGTTGCTTAGCGTTCTCTTGTGTTTTACTTAACAGATTTATGCAATGATATAACAATATGAAAAATAACTGTAAAGTAAAGAACACGATATTTATAAGGTTCGTTGGGTGGTGTAATCCCAACTACGTCCTTCTTCTCCTTGAACACTCGGAGGCAATCCACTAAGATGATTCTCAAAGAATCACATAGAAACTTCTACAAACTAGGGAGAGATGGATGTTGATGACTTGAGCTCCTTGATCACGCAAATTTCTGCTCCAAGACACTTCTATCCTCTTGCTTCTTTCACTCAGAAATAATGCAAGTATCCAACTTCGACTTCACACAGATCGCGAGGCTTGGATGAGATTTTTCTAAACGGCTTGTTTGATTTTGATAAAGTTCAAACAACTGTGAATATCTCCAAGGAGAATGTTTGAGATATTTGGTTGACTGTCTCAGGAATTGAAGAAAAGCAAGGAGAATGTTTGCTTGAAGATTCTGGCTTTTCTGAAAATTTAAGGAATGAGACTTCAATGCAACAACAATTTAGCTAAGAATTATCGTGTTGTTTTTGGCTTGTTGTTGAAGTCCTATTTATAAGCATTTTTGGAAAAAGTGTCTGTTTGACACATGCACAGGCGCGTGTCTCTCACTTCCGCGAGTGAACAACTTTTGTCCTTTTTTCCTAAAAGTTTGTTGCACAAAAGTTGGTGCTGCAATCTGTGAGAGTTGACAGTCCAATAGGGTGGCTTCTTCGTACGTCTGAAAGAGTTTTTCACATTTAATTCTCCTATCAGCATTTAATGCATTTGAATTAAATGCCTGTTGGCACTTAATGCACTGAGAATATTTGCATTAAACTCCTTCTAGACTTAGAAATAAATTCAGGTGAAATCAGTCATTGATAGACGTTCATTCATCTTTGAATTACTTCTGTCCTAAAATTGACGCTTGTTATAGTTGGTCATTTAGACACTTGGAATCTTCATCTTCATTCAGACTTCAGGCGCTTGAGTCTTCAAACTAAACTACTGATAAACTCACTCAGAAATCATCAGATGCTCAATCTAAGAATACTTAGCCTAACAATCTAGAATAAAAATAAAACAAAGCCTATAAAGCCTATTACAAATCTAACACTCAAAGCTTATACTCAATTTCTAATAAAATCAAACTTACATATTTTGGGGTCTAACAAAAAATCCTAATTGTCATCATCAAAACATCTAATATGAAAGTCCTAACATATGCCCGAAATTTGAGTTATACGCTGAAAAACGCATTGGAAACCTAGATGGGATTTCGTTGCTTGAGTATGAATCAGGTGCCCTGCACTTACGCTGTGACATCAAGCTAAGTGATATGTCATACAGTTATTGGTTGACTTTTTTCTTTTTAAGAAAAAGGGGGTGGGGGCTCATCATGCTTTGGCTGAGAGATGAGTCAATCAGAGTCGTGCTCTTATAGCGCGCTGCGAGCTAGGCAAGTGGTCTGGCGGCTTAGGTCATGTTTAGATGGATAGAAAATCAAAAATTCAATTTCCTGAAGGAAAAAAAAATGAAAATTCCAGAAACTTTGCATGATTGTTTCTTAGAAGTTTTTATTTATTTTAGGGATAGAAGCAGAAACCCCCCCTAATCTATGGTGTACTGAGCACTTTACCCCAACCTATGAAAAATGTGCACCCAACACCCTCACCTTTAACAAGTATTGCACTTAACCCCCTTTGCCTTTCTCCAGTGGAATCTAGAAGAATATTTTGCGAATATCCCGTCGGAGATTCTTTGATTCTTTAAGATATGTGCATTCGGGCCACTGACCTGTAAAAATGTGCATTAAACCACCTATTGTCTATGTTACCATCAAATCCTTATTTTGGTTGAATAAAATGAATATTTTTTACCAAAATATTGTTATGCACAACTTCTTGATTTATATATTGACATTTCAATAATTCAAGTTATCTTATAATTACAAATTATTACTATGTTTTTCTTTTTTTCAGTTCATGTAGGTTAGATAATTAAATGTTTTTATTGTTACCCATGAATCATTATTATTATTTAGTGAATAATGTGGATTGCTTGGGTTACATAGAGGATAAGAGAAACAATACTTTTAGGTAGATTTTGGCAGCAAAAATTAGTGAATTTTGAAATGGATCATCACCTCTTTTATTTATTATATTGAAGAGCAAAATTTTACGCAAACAAATTTTTACTTATGCATAGATATATGTATATCATAACATTTATCGGTGAATAAATATAATGTTAGAAAATTTTATGTTAGATGTTTTGATGATGACAAGATAGATTTCTTGTTAGACCCCAAAGATGTGTAAGGTAATATTTTGTTAGAACATGTATAAGCGTTTAAAAGTTATCGAGAGTTGTAATTTTTATTAAGACACTTATCTTTTTAGGTTTTAGACTAGTATCAAGCGCTTAAGCTTAGATAGAATTCTAGGTGAGTCTATCAAGGTGAAATCAAAGATCAGCGTCTGAAGACTTTGAAGATGTCAGATTCATTAAGCTTCTGTCAAGCGCTTATGAATCAATTCAGGAAGACTTTCGTGTGTAAGCACCAGTGTTGTCAAAATCGGACCAATCCGGACGGTCGGACCGCTAAAAATCGAAACCGGTCACAAATACGGTCCGGTTATACAAGAAAACCGTTCAGAGCCCAAAACCGGCGGTTTTGACTGAAAACCGTTCGGCCCGTCGGTTGAACAAGTGAACCGTTAAAACCGGTGTTGAAATTGATGAACCGGGCGGTTCGTAAATAATATAAAATCCAAAAACTTAAACCCTTATTTTTTCTCCCCAAAATCTAAAATTAGCCCTGATTTTACCTTCTTCACCCCACGCAAAAAGGAGAGAACGCAGGCTTCTTCACTCCCCACTCTAGCAGGCTTCTTCTCTCTTTTATTTTTTGTTAAAAAAACTAAAAAGAACATTTCATTGAGAATTTGAAAGAATAATGCATACAATCTTGAAAGAAAGAACATATTACAACTCTTCTAATCACAAGAATATGTATAGAGTAGAAGAAAACAACAAAGACTAAAAAAAGAAGAAAAATAAGCAGATAAGCTTTCTGCTTGTACAAGAAAGGGAAAAACCCTTCCGTGAATGAAAATTAAGAACAACGCTTTAGACATTAGAGAGAGGAATGATTTAATTCTGAAACTTGAGACAAGAGAGAGAGATATTTTGACCTTCTGACTTAGGAGTTAGGAGATATATATCAAAATTTACAAACAAGTCCATCAAGAGTTGGTCAACTGCATATTGACCCAACGGGGATGATGTATCTAACGGCCCACTGGATAATTTCATGGGCTGGGAGTAAGCAAACCCAATAGCCGAAGGCGAAATAGGCCTAATATCTTCAACATTTTCTAATTTATATACTTTTATTTTTAATTTCACTAGCTTTCCATAAAAGAATTTTATGTGGTGATGATAATGGTGAAAGAATTAGACAAATACTAACTGTGCAATGTTGGAACTTTTAAAAATATAGAGAGGATTCGGTTAAAAAATATAGGAAATACATATTTTTTAATATATTTTCATATTTATATATTTAATATTATATTAATTATCATTTATTGCATGATTATGACGTCACCAGTTCAACCGCGGTTGACCCGACGGTTGAACCGTTGACCCGTGACCCGGTCACTTTTCCTATTCGCTGTCCGGTCCGGGTTTAAGAACATTGGTAAGCGCTTGTCTTCACCTAAAGTTAATCCAAAGTCAATATGTTATTGAGTGAAATCAACGGACATTTATTTCCAACGAGAAATAAATTCAAATGCATTAAATGCTTGATAAGAGCATTAAATGTGATAAGGACTATTGACGATACGGATGTGCCTTCCCTATTGGTTATCAACTCAAAGTAGGTCTGCTACCCACTCTGTGCAGCAGAATTTTCAGAGATGTCATAAAAAGGACTAAGTCACGTGCTTCGTCTTTCTCACGCCCCTGCTTATGTCCAATGGACAAATCCCGAGAAAAGTCTATAAATAGACACTCACAGCTCAAACCTAAAAAAAAAAGGAGAATTATTCACTTACGCTATTGAAATCTATATCCAACTTTTTAAAACCTCAAATCCTCCATAGCCAAAATTTCGTTGAGCTTAAACATCTCTACAGCCAAATCAATATCTCTTACCTTTTCATAGAAGAACCTAACCTTTCAGAGAGATGTTACTAAAGTGTTTGAACTTTTCAAATCAAACAAAACTGTGATAAAAAATCCATCAACCTCTTCCATCTGTGTGACGAAGTCGTTGAAGACAAAGCATTATTTCTGAGTGAAGAAGCATTGTCAGAAGCTGATCTTAGCCGAGTTGAAATCTGTGTGATCGGGGAACTCGAGATCAAGCTTTCATCAATTTGCTATTGTGTAGAAGTTCTCTGTGTGAAACTTCGTGATTCATTTTAGTGAATTCCTTTCAAGTGAAAAAGAAGAAGAAGGATGTAGTTGGGATTATACCACCCAACGAACCTTACAAATATTGTGTTCTTTACTTTACAGTCAATTTCCTTATTGTCATATTATTGCATAAATCTGTTAAGTAAAACTCAATTGAACGCTAAGCAACTAAACACACTTTCTGTGAAGCTAAAGCTTTCAAAGAGAGGACTTTAAAATCATTATGTTGTGTTAACACTGATCAAAGAACTGAACGCTTAAACCTATTTGGTTATAGTATTCAAATCTTGAAGTCTAAGTTAACTTTCTAAAAATAGTCTTCAGTAGACACTCAGTCAAGCGCCTACTTTTCAAGCATCCAACAAATTTTAATACGAATATTTTTGAAGTCAAAAAAGACTTCGGGGTCTATTCAACTCCCCCTCCCCTTCTAGACCCTTTCGTATGCCACTTGGGACCAACATATAAAATTAAATTAACTATCTTACATATATAAATGTGTGACAACAACGTAGTCTATACTCACAAAAATATTCAAATTGATTGAAATCTCCATAAATAGTATAAATTGGATGCCACATGTAAAAATATTGGTGAACCATTCCAATTTATTCAATCAAAATAAAAATTTAATAGTAATGTGTATGATAGGAGGTTAATGTTAATCGTCCGTAACAACACGAAATCGAACAAATAATATAGTGAAAAGTAAGATCGTCTCCACAGGGAAGGTTATCAAGTACCAAACGAAGTTTATCCTATTATTTAGACTATCGATTATAAGAAATGTGATTTTTAAACTAATTAAATCCAAAATTAATAAAAGCATAATTAATTATAAATAATTAAAATAGAGATAATTAAAACGAATAATCAATTAATGAAAAGCCTAGGGATTAAGATTTCACTGAGGTATTTCCATGGATTATCATTTTTGCTTAAATTAAAGACCCAATTTCCTTAAATACATGAATGCTCTCTCGAGATCTTTAGGAGTACCCACCTAAATTAATTAACGTCACTCCCATGATCAATAACTGATTTAGATGAATCCATTAAGTTCTATGAATATTGTTTAACTAGTCTCATGCAAAATTACCAATATCCCTATTAAGCAATTTACACATGTCTATTAAATTTGAACTGCTAAACTAATTCACCTCCCCGTACTTCTTAATTCATCTTAAATAGGCCCATCCAAGTCATAAAATCGGCCCATGAAAATTATAAAAATCTGCAGTTGCACAACTGTGCAACCTGCTTGTGCAGAATTTTTTCTCTTAATTTTTCTTTATCGAAACTTTCTCGTTTGGCCTTTCTATTGCATTTCTTCACATCCTCTTGGTTAGATTTCCTTATTCTCGTAAGAAATACTCTTTAAACTCATCAAAACAATTGCTTTTATGCCTACAAAAGCATTAAAATGATTTAAAAATCAAAATACGTAAATTAGGCTAAAAAAACGCAAAATACTAACTACAAGGCATAAATAAAGATAAATGTGAGGTAAAACATGATAAAAATATGTAAAATATGAAACCTAACAAACACCCCACACTTAACCTTTACTCGTCCTCTTGTAAATCTAAATAAAAAAAATAAAAATAAAACTAAAGATAACACCACTTTCGTAGGGAACACGATTGCACTTAGCACGTGCAACAAGCCGTTAAACCCCTAGGTTACCCCTAGTGGACGAGTTTTGTCTCGTGAGGGTTTGTAGAAAATATACCAACAAAATTCACGACATTCATCTATCTGTCTCATTGTTCATCAAATCAACAACTTGTCACAACATCTATCTGTCCCCACAATCATCACACACAAACAAATAATAAACACATAGAATTAATATTTTTCCACCACATGAACATCTTTACTCTCAAGTCTTCACACTAATCCCAAACAAGTTCAATTTAATATGCATCCATTCGTGCACGATATAGGAGTTCTAGCAAGGGAACATTTCAGTTATTTCAAGCAAAAACACAAACATCTATCGTATTTCATCCTCATTTGCTTTCCTTCATTCAAAATTTATCAACCCGTGCAATGTCTCGCTAGTCAAACTTTCTATGTCACCATTGGAACGATTTTTGGGTTAATGACTCGCAAACCAGTCGGTTTTAAGGCACTAGGTGTCAAGACACCCCAACGGACTTAACCACTTGAGTGACAAAGGCTAGAAACAAAACTGGGTGATTTTAGCATTCATTACCCACTGAATCAACCTTTTTTTCTTCTGTTTTTTTCTCTTTTTCTTTTTTTTTTCTATTTTTTCTTTTTTTTTTCCCTTTCTTTTCTTAGCTTCTTCAACTTTTCTCAAAATATCACCATTTATCCAAAAATATGTAATTGCTTTTACCTCCCCAGTCAATTCCCTTTTCTAGAACCTGTGTGTAGTGTGTAAGGATGCATAAAAATTTCACAAATTTCAAGCTCAGTGATCTAACTCAATAAAAAGAGTATCGATGTACATAAATTAGATTCACATGTTTATATAGTCAAGAGTTCAAATATGGGAGTATGAATATTGTAAACAAGTTAACCAAATTTCAGCAACAACTCAACAGAAAATTGACATATTCCCAATCCTTTCTCCAATTAACCACGTTACCCCATACTTAAGCAATTTAATATACTTTTAATCACAGCATGCACGCAACCACCCCACACTTAAAAGAACACATTGTCCTCAATGTACTTAAGTGAAACCGATACGCAAGAACAAAAGCAAAATGTAATTAAAATAACAGTGAAAGAAATACTTCCCTATGGATGTCGGTAGGGTGAAGCTCACTGGTGCGGCAGGCTTCGACATGGTGAGAAAAATCCAAACGATGAGCTGCTGGAAAGAATTAACTTGGCACAGTCCAAATTTTCAACCCAAAGCAGCATCCACGTCCTGGTCGGAGCAGATAGATGGCGGCGGCGTGAGAAACAGATCGAGAGAAAGTCGGATTTTAGTGGGTAGCGACCGGTGTGCGGCGGCTCGGTGTGGCGGAGAACAGGCGGTGACAACGAGGATGATAGGGTGTCGGTTTGTGAGTAGAGCAGCGGCGGCGCGGTTGCGGTGGAGTAAAATGGAGACCGACAGTTGAGTTGTTCGCGACGACGACGGCGTTGTGGATGTGAGATGACAGCAGCGGCGAAGGTTGTGTGACGGCGAGCATGTGGTGGAGCTAGAGAAAGGCGGCGTGACACGCTAAAAGCTAACGTGCTATGAAAACAAGTGCACTAGTCGTGTGTAGTAATAAGTGTGGACGAAAAGTCCGGGTTGTCGAACCACGGAGACTTGAATTCTAGTTTATGATTTTATACAAAAAACAACTACAATAAAAGTAAAATGAGTGTGAAACGCGTAAGATAAGAACAAGGTTATGCAAATGAATTAAAACCAATTATAAAGGGAGACTAAGGCACATGCTAGGTCCAAATTGATCAAATATACTTATGGTGAAAACTCCTTATATTGTTATGGTGAAAACTCCTCTACTTAGATCGTGATTTCCCAAATATCCCTATCCGGAAATCTAACCACTAAACATGCATTAATGTACTAGAGTTCACTCGATTTGAATCGAACGACTTCACCCGGGAATCTTTACCTATGTCTAGGGCAATTCCTCATTAGTTGCGGGTCATGATGTGAATTTCTTGCGCCCTAAGTCAATTTTGTCCCGAAATATTAACCTAGGCATAAGATTCTAACATATAGTGATCAAGTAGATGCAAGATAGACAAAAACACAATTCACATCACATAACAATATAAGAACAACCTCAACAATCATCTATTGTACGCATATATCACAATTTGGCCTTACATGGCCCTAGTCTTACGAATTTAATTCATAATTGAAAGCATAAAAGACATAAGAGGAATATTCATAGACATAAATGAAATGAAAAGCTCTTAAAAATGGTGAATGATGATGGATCTTGAAGTTGAGCCTTCAATCCCCAAGCTCTTTTCCTTCCTCTAGTTTTCCCCTCCAAGAGTGATGAAGAATGGTGATGAATGGTGGAGAAATCAGATTAGGGGCTGCCCCCCCTCTCCCCCAAGAATCTGAAATTGATAGTGAATGATGAAGAGTATGGATTCCCCCTCCTTTTATAGCCAAAATTCCACTAAAGTATGCATTAAGAATTCCCATTAAAGTTCCCCAATGAGAATTCCACCTAAGGTGATGCTTAAAGTTTGGCTTTTAAGATTCCAACCAGCTAAAAAATTCTGAACTTTCGGCCCTTAAGAATTCCACCAAGCATAACCATGTGAAAACTTCAACAAAACACATGCATGCTGCCATTTTCTTGCTTTCCAGCGCAGTCTTAGTATTTTCCTCATAAAGGTCTCCACAGATCTCCAAATTGGATGATTCAAGTCCCCATGTTCAGATAAAACATAGATATACAACTTTCCTGAAGGACGTTTTGTCCAATTCGGTCGCTAAGTATACCTAAATTACGTTTCAACATGGAGGTTGTTTCTGATTTGGCGCCCATAAAGTAAATCTACCAAGAAACACACTTATGACAACCCCTCAACACATGTGCTGAATTATGGCCAAACGTGATTCTTACCCATCATATAATGCTGGAATTTAGGTTGAAAAGGAGTAACATTCGGACTATCCATGCCTAGGCATGACTAGGAGGGCGCTGGGGCGTATCCTGGCACATGTACTTCTCTGTTCAGCGCCGCAATCGTATTTCCTTCACAATTATCTCTATAGACCTCCGATTTGGATGTTTCAAGTTCCCATTTGAAGCTAAGACATACATCTAAAACTTTGTAGAAGGAAACTGTGTCTAAGTCGATCTCGAAATGTACGGAATTATCGCTCAAATGTGGTAGGAGATGCATAAACCGCCTAGGTGTTGAAAAACATGCTTGAACTTGTTTTGTACATCGTTTTTATTCCCTTTTGTTCATGTATTCTCATTTATTACCTGTATTCACTTAACACACCTATTAAATGCAAATGTGACATGATTTAAGCAATAAGTGAATCCAAATCATAAGAATTACGGTCTTAAAAACACGTAAAAACACCTCTTATCAACACCCCCAAACTTATCAATTGCTCGACCTCGAGCAATAAGAGCTATAAGGCAAGACCAACATCATTCAATGGGAGAAAACAAAACAACTAACTAACTCACTTTCGTGGAGTAAACGATTGCACTTAGCGGGTGCAATAAGCCTTTAAACCTTTGAGTTACCTCAAAGGACGAGTTATAGTCTCGTGAGGGTTTGCATACGATATACCCACAAAATCTAACAAATTCTCAATCCCAACCGAATCAACACATCTCAATATGATCAACAAGAATGAATGGCATAAAATCAACCTTTTAAAGTTCACAAATATATATATACATATCAACTACTTTTGCGCATGTGACACCAATACTTGAAACGACTCCCTAGGGTATAGTGAAAAATAAATCTAGGGTATTATAGTCGAGAGGCATCCTTACCAAATTTTGGACATTAATCCCATATCTATCAACTTTTGATCAAACACAAGGCACAAGAATTATAGAAAATCTCATAGCCATTTAAATTTCATTATCTCAAATATTCAACATTCAATTCATATGGAATTTCCATTAAACATCATTAAGGCTAGATCATGTGCAATGTTTTATTCCATTAGGCTTTCTATGACACCCATGTAACAAGTTTTAGACCAGTGGCTCCCAAATTAGATAGTTTTGGGGCATTAAGTGTAGAGACACTCCTAAGGATTTAATCACTCGAGTATCAAAGGCCACGAAATAAAACGAGATCTTTTAAACAATTCACTTCTTTTGGCTTGAGCATAGCTCAAATTAGCATAATAGTACAGTATATAGGCATGAAACGTTTCACCTCCGGTACGTATTAGTCTGACCACTTTTGGTCATACCAAAATTCAACATTTTCAATTCATTGTTTAGCATATAAAATTACTACTCAACTTATAACCTTATGAAAAATCTAAGTTAATATTTTCGGGAAAAATTCCTTAAGTGTCTCAAGATGGTTATCCTCTCAACTCCTCTACCTTCAATTTAAGTGCATTGTGAATCATCTAAAGAATCAATTATAGTCTAAGGTCTCCACGAGCAATTTCAACGATATATATTCCATTAAATTCAAATTATTTCAAGAATTCATGACATTTTTCAAGTTAATCAATTTCAATGTATCAATTGGAATGATTAAAAAAATTTCATGCTTGATTTTGTCAACAAAGAAGCATATAAACATGATTTCAAACAAACTTTCCCCCAAAATTAAGCTAAAAATTAGGATTGCACCATCAAAGTTCAAAATAAGTACTCTTCTACCCCCAAACTTAAATCCAACATTGTCCCCAATGTTGTTACAACAAGCATACACAACGGTAAAAGAACACTTACAACTAAGGATGTTGAAAAACACCCTTAAACTTCCAATACATAATCCTATAGCTTCTCCTCCTCTCGAGTAAAATGAGCATGGTCCAAATTTGCATCATATCTAACAGTTCAACTTTTCAAAACATCAAGCATAAGAAAACATACATGCCAAAAGTGCATGTTTGAACACAACATAAAGAAACAAACTAAACAAAACAAAAACAAAATCAAAAATAAAAACAAACTTACAAACGTGGGTTGCCTCCCAAGAAGCGCTCTTTTAAAGTCATTAGCTGGACTTTACCGAGTTATTTTAAGGCAGTTTCCGAATGAATGCCTTGTTCATTGTCCAATTCACTCTCGGGTATCGCTTCAACTTATGGCCATTGGTAGTGAAGGTTGGCCCATCATTTGTGCTACATACCATATGTTGGGACCAAGCAATCATCCACTCCCGAATTTTTGTATGGTACCTCAACCCCTCAATTACTCTTTCTTCCCCGTGCGTTGGGTGATGGTGTCAACTTTCTGCACCCATCACTTTGACATATGCAGAGTCCATGATGTAGGGATGTAGAAGATGATTGGTTCGTTTTTCCTGAAAGTGCTCAACACTAAAAGGATCAAAAGCATCAATGTGTAAATACAAATCAAAATCAAGTGGATGCTCAAAAACCTCATAGCTATCACAAATAACCATGTCATCTCCTACACTAAAGGACAACTTACCATCATCGGCATCAAATACCGATTCACTTGTGGTTAGGGGAGATGGTAATGGAATGTCAACAACCTTAGAAAGGATAGGAGTCAAATGCTCATCATTGGAGGAATTTGCTTTCGAATTTTTCAACTTCCTTTCATTCAATGTCACAGTGTTGCATTCCTCCTTTTGATCTATCTCAGTGGTACCAAGCAATGCCCATGGTACTTTCTCAGATATGTCGCTCGTTAGTTGCTTGAGTTGATGATTCATCTCCTTCATTTCCCGCAATGCGTCCTTCATCATAAGGCGAAGCTCTCCAATGGAGTTATCACGTTGTTCCTCCAGCATAGGAATTCTTTCTTGGTAATGTTGTGGAAAGAACCCTTGTGCATAAGATGTTTCAACGACGCTTTGCAGCCATAATTGATTCTCTGGTAGTGTCATATCTGGGAAATTGCTATCCTTTGCAAATTGAATGATGTTTTGCAGCCATAATTGATTCTCCGGAAGGGTCATATCTGGAAAATTGCTAGCCATTGCGAGGTAATCGTGCGACAAAAAAAATAAACAAAAAATAAATACATAAAACTTGCAATAAAATCAAAAATTAAAATTAAACAAGTCCCCGGCAACGGCGCCAAAACTTGACACGCTAAAAGCTAACGTGCTATGATAGCAAGTGCACTAGTCGTGTGTAGTAATAAGTGTGGACGAAAAGTCCGGGTTGTCGAACCACGGAGACTTGAATTCTAGTTTATGATTTTATACAAAAAATAACTACAATAAAAGTAAAATGAGTGTGAAACGCGTAAGATAAGAACAAGGTTATGCAAATGAATTAAAAACCAATTATAAAGGGAGACTAAGGCACATGCTAGGTCCAAATTGATCAAATATACTTATAAAGGCTCTTGTTGTAGAATTACTCTTATATTGTTATGGTGAAAACTCCTAAGGTAGAGAATAACCGATGTCTCGCGTATAAACTCCTATACTTAGATCGTGATTTCCCAAATATCCCTATCCGGAAATCTAACCACTAAACATGCATTAATGTACTAGAGTTCACTCGATTTGAATCGAACGACTTCACCCGGAAATCTTTACCTATGTCTAGGGCAATTCCTCATTAGTTGCGGGTCATGATGTGAATTTCTTGCACCCTAAGTCAATTTTCTCCCGAAATATTAACCTAGGCATAAGATTCTTACATATAGTGATCAAGTATATGCAAGATAGACAAAAACACAATTCACATCACCTAACAAGATAAGAACAACCTCAACAATCATCTATTGTACGCATATATCACAATTTGGCCTTACATGACCCTAGTCTTACGAATTTAGTTCATAATTGAAAGCATAAAAGACATAAGAGGAATATTCATAGACATAAATGAAATGAAAAGCTCTTAAAAATGGTGAATGATGATGGATCTTGAAGTTGAGCCTTCAATCCCCAAGCTCTTTTCCTTCCTCTAGTTTTCCCCTCCAAGAGTGATGAAGAATGGTGGAGAAATCAGATTAGGGGCTGCCCCCCCTCTCCTCCAAGAATCTGAAATAGATAGTGAATGATGAAGAGTATGGGTTCCCCCTCCTTTTATAGCCAAAATTCCACTAAAGTACGCATTAAGAATTCCCATTAAAGTTCCCCAATGAGAATTCCACCTAAGGTGATGCTTAAAGTTTGGCTTTTAAGATTCCAACCAGCTAAAAAATGCTGAACTTTCGGCCCTTAAGAATTCCACCAAGCATAACCATGTGAAAACTTCAACAAAACACATGCATGCTGCCATTTTCTTGCTTTCCAGCGCAGTCTTAGTATTTTCCTCATAAACGTCTCCACAGATCTCCAAATTGGATGATTCTAGTCCCCATGTTCAGATAAAACATAGATATACAACTTTCCTGAAGGACATTTTGTCCAATTCGGTCGCTAAGTATACCTAAATTACGTTTCAACATGGAGGTTGTTTCTGATTTTGCGCCCATAAAGTAAATCTACCAACAATCACACTTATGACAACCCCTCATCACATGTGCTGAATTATGGCCAAACGTGATTCTTACCCATTATATAATGCTGGAATTTAGGCTGAAAAGGAGTAACATTCGGACTATCCATGCCTAGGCATGACTAGGAGGGCGCTGGGGCGTATCCTGGCACATGTACTTCTCTGTTCAGCGCAGCAATCGTATTTCCTTCACAATTATCTCTATAGACCTCCGATTTGGATGTTTCAAGTTCCCATTTGAAGCTAAGACATACATCTAAAACTCTGTAGAAGGAAACTGTGTCTAAGTCGGTCTCTAAATGTACAGAATTATCGCTCGAATGTGGTAGGAGATGCATAAACCGCCTAGGTGTTGAAAAACATGCTTGAACTTGTTTTGTACATCCTTTTTATTTCCTTTTCTTCATGTATTCTCATTTATTGCCTGTATTCACTTAACACACCTATTAAATGCAAATGTGACATGATTTACGCAATAAGTGAATCCAAATCACAAGAATTACGGTCTTAAAAACACGTAAAAACACCTCTTATCACGGCGGCAGAAACTCTGGGCGAAGAAAGGCGACAATGGGGCGTTCGAGTTGACGGCTGGGATTTTAAGTTGCGCTCGATCTCTCTGCTCTGGATTGGGAGTGTGGTGGAAGGCTGTGGAGGCGATAACCATGGCTAAGACGACGAGCAGCGGCGCGTTGGGAGGTTGACGGTGTGGGTTGCTGGTCGGAGTGTGAGAAAACGAGAGAGATTGAAAGAGAGAGATAGGTTTTGGTTAATTGAGGGCAATGATCTGAAAATGGGACCGGACAGCGAACCCAAAAAGTGACCGCGTCATGGGTCATTGGTTCAACTGTCGGGTCAACCACAGTCGAACCGGTGACGTCATAATTATGCAATAAATAATAATTAATATAATATTAATATTACAAAACAATTATATATATAATGCATATATCATACATGCTGCTCTCACAATTATTACAAAACTCAAAGCCCTTTTCTTCTCACTTCTCAGATTTCACATACTGCCACACGCTGCTCTTCAGTCCTCACTTCTTCACCATTCACCTAATCTTCTTCTTCTTCTTCAGATAGAAAAGAATAACAACACAAACTATGAATAATTGAAATTAAGGGCATCTGAAGCTTAGTTGCTTACAAGTGGAGAAAATAAAATAGAAGATGGAGAAGAGAATAAGCTTAGTTGCTTACAAGTTTTTTGCGTGTGAACTTTGATGAGAAGAAGGGGCTTTCTGCGTTTCAACTTTGAAGAGAACTACTGCATTTCAGATTTGCTGCGTTTGAACTTTGAAGAAGGGGCTCTCTGCTGCGTTTAATTTCTGATTTTTGTTGAAAAAAAGGGTTTTAAGGCTACGATTTCTTTTTTATCTAAGAACCGCCCGATTCATCAACTTTATGACCAGTTTTGACGGTTCAGCGGTTGAACCGGCGGGTCGAACAGTTTTCAGCCGAAACCGCTGGTTTTTGGCCCTGAACGATTTATTGACGTAATTGGACCGTTTTAGTTGCCGGTTCCGGTTCTAACAGGCCGGTCCGGTCCAATTTTCAGAACATTGATTGAGGGTGATGAATTTGTGTTGACTGATTTGGGGATTTTGACCCAATTTTTCAAATTTTGAATTTTTTTTTTCGGAAAAATTTTTAAAGTGTAAAAGTGTGAATTTTTTGCACAATTGTGCACAAAAACTGCAAAGTTGTGCACGGCGTGTTTTAATTTTGTGCGAAATTTCTGCACAATTGTGCTGAAAACTTGCACAACTGTGCACCAATTTTTTTTTCAAAATGCGAAAATTTTGCACAGCGGTGCTAAAATTAGCACAATTATGCACTTGATTTACATTTTATGATAACCCATGCACCTCGTTTTTCATGTTTTTGACCTGCAACAAGAATAACTTGCATTAGTAAAGCACATGAGCACCGGAAAATAGAAAAAAAATTACAAATATAAAATATTGAAAACAATAAAGAAAAAAAAGAAAACGACGATGACAAAAACAAAGAAAACTCTTGGGTTGCCTCCCAAGCAGCGCTTGTTTAAAGTCATTGGATAGGGAAATTGCTTCCCCTCGAGGAATATCATCGCCTGAAAAATACAAAGCACAGTTAATTATTTTCATATCAGAAATATTCCAACTTATTCTATCTTTCTTCCATTGCAAATCACTTAACCATCGGTCCATTTCAGGTGTACAAATTGTAGCATTTACGATAACAGATAGAAACTCATTGTTTCCAAGAAAAATGTACATGAAATGTGGTGGAAAAGGTTTAAGTTTTACCTTCGATGTAGAGGATATTATGGGATGTGACTCTAATAGATCCCTATTACCTTGCGAAATTTCTTCTTTCGTTGCCTCTTCAATCACATCCACCAAACAACATTTTTCATCAAACGTTGGAGATTGTATCACCTTATTTAAGTCGAACTCCGCCTTCTTATCTCCAATGTTCAACGCTATCTTGCCAGCACGCACGTCGATGACGGTTCCCGTAGTTGCGAGAAATGGTCTTCGAAGGATGATTGGTGTTTTTGAATCTTCATCCACCTCAAGCACCACGAAGTTACATGGGATAAAGAACTTTTCCACTTTCACAAACACGTCTTCTAATATTCCCATGGGGCACTTTATGCTCCTATCCGCCAATTGAAGCGACATCTTTGTATTTTTAAGCTTTTGAAAGCCTAATTTCCTGCAAATTGAATAAGGATTAGACTAATGCTAGCTCCTAAATTACAAAGTGCTTTATCAAAGTGAAATTTTCCAATAGGGCAAGGAAGTGAAAAACTCCCTGGATCCTTTAACTTTAGAGGAATGTTTTGTTGGATTATGGCATTGCATTCTTCATTCAAGAAGATTGTTTCCACGTCTTCTAATTATTTTTTGCTGCTCAATAGCTCCTGGAGAAACTTCACACAGACAGGCATCGGAGCCCGAGCATCTGTGTACGGAATGTTGATGTGCAACAGTCTAAGTACTTGAAGAAATTTCTCTTGCTGCTTGTCCAACCTCTTGTGTTGCTACCTTTGGGGAAATGGAATTGGAGGAACATATGGCTTCACATATGGCTTCGGGATAACCTTTTCCGGTTAAACATTGTCTGAAGGTTCAAAGACTGAATTATCTTTCATCACAAGTTCATCCCTATGTACAGCATGTGGCTCAAACTCTTCAATTGTATTTTTGCTTATTAGAGTCACTGCATTACACTGTCCTCTCGGATTCTCCTCTGTTTGGCTAGGCAGTGTACCCTTTGACCTCGAATTCATAGAGCTTGCCAATTTTCCAACTTGTAATTCCAGATTCTGTGTTTCTCCCACTAGCAGATCAATTTTTGCTTCAAGATTCTCGAATCATTTTGCTGTTCCATTAGCGAGCTTTTCGATAGCTAATTCCTAAGCTTGTGGTTCTTTAGGTGGTGGTCCTTGCTATTGGAAACCTGGAGGATACTACTGTCTAGGAGGATTTCCTTGAGCTCTTCGGTTCCCTTGACCTCCCCAAGAAAAGTTTGGGTGATTTCGCCAACCCGAATTGTAGGTGTTCGAAAACGGATTTCCTTGCTGCTTATTCTGATTGGATAGGTAATTAGCTTGCTCGATGAGTGGGCAATCAGTAGCCATATGAGGTGCCCCACAAATATCACAAGCTAAAGTAGGCTGAGATACTGAACGGACATTTCCCTTGAGTCCCTCGATGTGCTTGACAAGTGCTTCAATGTTAGCATTGAGCAATGTAATGTCATCTACATTGTGCATGCCTGGTGTTTTTTTACCGCCCGACTATCACTCGCCCACTGATAACTGTTGGATGCCATCTTGCCCATAAGAGCTAATGTATCATCCGGATTCTTTGCCATAAAACTCCCTCCTGCAGCTGCATCTGCATCGATATTCATCCAGATACTACGTGACAGACCATTGTAGAAAGTCTGCACAAGCATCTAACTAGGAATACCGTGATGTGGGCATTTTTTGAGTAGTTCTTTATACCTTTCCCAAGCTTGATAGAGGGTTTCACTATCAGTTTGCATGAATCATGTGATTGCATTCCTTAACTAAGCAGTCTTAGCTGGGGAAAAGTACTTGGTGAGAAACGCAGTCGACAAATCAGCCCAAGTGGTGAACTTATTTGCCGGCTGGTTTTTCAACCACTCCTTAGCTCTTTTAGACGGGGATAACAGGAAGAGTCGCAGTCTTACGGCATCTTCAGTAACTCCATTCATCTTGAAAGTACTACAGATTTCCAAAAAATAACCCAGATGGGAATGAGAATCCTCCTTCTCAATATCTCCCTCAAATGTAGTGTGCTGTAGCATTTGAATGATAGACGACTTCAACTCAAAGGTATTGGCCTCACTATTACAAAAATACACTATTACAGCGCACCTATTACAGCAGTTTTTAGAAAACCGCTGAACGGAGGGGCCTATTACAGTGGTTCAAAGAAGAACCGCTGTAATAGGTCAAACCGGATGACCTATTACAGCGGTTCAACGAAAAACTGCTGTAATAGCTCGGTTTTATTATAGCGGTTCAACCAAGAACCGCTATGATAGCATTTCCCCCCCCCCCAAAATAGAAAACCCACCCAATTTCCCCCCTCATTTTCCCTCTCTCACTCGGCTCTCTCTCTCTCTACTCTCTCTCGGCCGACTCTCTCTCTACTCTCTCTCTCTCTCGGTCGACTCTCTCTCTACTCTCTCCTTCTCGCTCGACCACCACCACCAACACCACCCTCGTCGCCGGCCGCCCCACCACCACCTTCTCTCACTCTCGCTTTCTCTCTCTCCCTATCTCTCTCTTTCGCCCGGCCATAGCCCCTCACCGTCGCCATCGCCGCCCGTCCCCCCCGCCGCCGCCGTCCGTTGCCCCCCACCGCCTGTCCACCGCCGCCTTGTAGGTAAGAGTTTCTCTCTCTCTCTCTATATATATATATATACATATATATATATGTGCATATATATATATATTTAACTCTCTCTCTTTCTATATATATATATATATATATATATAAGCTAGCCACCGCCGCCGCCGCCTCCACCATTTAGCTTGTGCAAATTTGGGGTAATTTTTTTAGATAAATATGAATACATATATACACACATATAGAGTATAGAGTTTGAGTTAGATAAATATTTGTGTATGTATATTTTGTGTATGTGTGGATGTATGTATATTTGTGTATATGTGGGTGTATGTATATATTTATGTATGTGTGGGTGTATGTATTTGTGTATATGTGGATGTATGTATATATATTTGGGTATGTGTGGGTGTATGTATTTTTGTGTATAGCTGGGTGTTAATTACATTTAATTTGGGATTAAATTGTGGTTATTTTGTAGTTTAGGGTACATTGATCTAACTGGTGATCTATATTTATACTTAGCTGTTGAAAATATAATACTTTATTTGTAGTTTTATGTGATTTATGTGATCCAATTGGTGATCAATATTTGTAGTTGCTGAAAATATGATGATTTATGTGATCCAATTGGTGATCAATATTTATAAAATGATGCTTTATTTTTAGTTTTATGTGATTTATATGACCCAACTGGTGATCAATATTTGAAGTTGCTTGAAATATGTTGCTTTATGTGATCCAACTGGTGATCAATATTTTCGTATAGTGAGATCGACATTTTGGGTTTGTTGTGGGTGAAAGATTAGAATGTTGGGTTTGTTGTGGTTGAAAGATACGAATTTTGTTGGTTGCAAGTTTGGGGGAAGATAAAGTCGAGAACTTAGTAAAAAATTTTGCGTCGTTACTCTGCCTAATTTTTTCTAGAATAATGGAAAATAAATTAAAATAAAAATTATTTAATTAATTCAACTATGAAGTGATGTTAAAATTGTTTAATTTAATTAATTCAGAATCAAGATGGATCGAAGTTGGATATTAGCGGATCGTATGTTGGAGCAATATGAGAAAAGGGTGAAAGAATTCATCAATTTTGCGATTGAGCATGCATCAGATTGGACTAGAATCAGTTGCCCGTGTTTACGTTCTTGTTTTGGAAAGAGAATTAGTCCACGTGAATTGGAAGATCATTTGTTGTGTAATGGAATTGATAAAAGCTACACACGTTGGACAAGACACGGTGAGAGTAGTGTCACCTTAGATGATTTGGGTGGTACATCATATCGATGACGGGATTTGGACATGAATGATTATGAGCCTGATCGTTTGGAGGAGATGACAAATGTGATTGAGGAGGATTCGCGAAATTGTCCCAAGATGTTTAACAATTTGACAAGTGATTCAAAGACACCACTGTATAGTGGTAGTAAATTCACAAGATTGAAAGCAATCCTAAACCTCTACAAGTTAAAAGCCAACAATGGGTGGAGTGATAAGAGTTTCACAGACTTACTTGATCTATTAAAAAACATGCTACCCGAGCATAATGTGTTACCTAATCGTACTTATGAGGCTAAGAATATGCTAACCTCAATTGGCATGGGATATGAGAGGATACATGCCTGTCTCAATGATTGCATATTTTTTAGAACTGAGTATGCATCATCGAAGGTTTGCCCGAAATGTGGCGCCTCGCGGTACAAGAAGAACAGATCTGCTCCTGTCAAAACCATGTGATATTTGCCTATAATACCACGATTTAAGCGCATGTACAGTAGTAAAGAGTTGGCTAAGGACTTGACATGGCATGCTGATAGAAGGCTTGAAGAAAGGATTGAAGATGACAAGATTCGACACCCCTCAGATTCTCCTCAATGGAAGAAGATCGATGATGATTTCCCTGAATTTGGTGAAGAATCAAGAAACCTTCACCTTTTATTGGCTACAGATAGCATGAACCCTCATGGCTTGCAAAGTAGCTCACATAGTACATGGGTGGTGATTTCAATTGGAATATAGAAGAAGGCCGAGCTCCTAAGTGCTTGACTGGTGAAGAAGTCTATGAGAATATAAAAGACTTGGAGGTTAAATTTGGAAAGACTTTTGCAGGTGGGCTTGCAAAAACTGGGTGGAAAAAAAGGTCAACTTTCTTTGAGTTGCCGTATTGGACGTCTTTACATGTTAAACATTTTCTTGATATTATGCATATTGAGAAAAATGTATTTGATAGTGTCATTGGTACACTTCTAAATGTGCCCGGAAAGACAAAAGATGGCGTAAATGCAAGGTTAGACTTGGTTGAAATGAAGATAAGAGAAAAATTGGCACCAACAAATAAGGAAAAACGTACTTATTTGCCTCCAGCAGCTCACACTCTATCCAGGAAAGAAAAAATTACAGTATGTGAGTTTCTTAATGGACTGAAAGTTCCAGAAGGGTATTCTTCAAACATTAGCAGTCTTGTATCAACGAAGGACTTGAAGCTAAAGCACATGAAGACTCACGATTGTCATGTGATCATGGATCATTTGCTAGCAATTGCTATACGGGCCATTTTGCCAAAAAAGGTGAGAGAAACTATAACCTCATTATGTTTCTTCTGCAAAGCAATGTGGAGGAAGGTGTTTGATCCTGAACAATTGCCTGCACTTCAGAAACAAATTGACATCACTTTGTGAGAGCTTGAGATGTATTTTCCACCAGCGTTTTTTGATATAATGACTCACCTACCTATTCACTTGGTTAGAGAGACACAACTATGTGGACCGGCTTTTATGAGATCTATGTATCCGGCTGAGCGTTATATGAAGGTATTAAAAGACTATGTGAAAAATCGTAGTCGACCGGAAGGTTGCATTGTTAAACGGTACATAGTTGATGAAGCGATTACATTTTGCACAGAATATCTAAAAGATTCTAACGTTGCAGAGCTTCCAAAGTCTCATGTTGTGGGAGGGAGAACAGAAGGAGAAAGCGTACTTGGAAAGCAATTAGTTAGTGTTCCTTGCACAGAAAGGGATCAGGCACATCTATATGTGCTTCACAACACTGATGAGGTTGAGCCATATGTTTAAGAACATAAGGTTTAACTTAGGAGATTAAATCCAAATAAAAATGAGAGTTGGATTTCAAGAGAGCATAATAAGAGTTTCTTTGATTGGTTCCGAAAGCATATTCACGAGAAACAGAATGAGAATCCACTTTCAGTTTCAGATAAATTGGCACGGTTGTCGATGGGACCAGGCAGACTTGTATTTTGTCATTCAGGTTATCGTATAATTGGTCGCACAACCTATACAAAAGACCAAGATGAACGGAGTACAATGCAGAATGGTGGGTGAGTCTTGTAGCTCAAGCAATGCATATCTCAAGTGCGAGAGATAATAACCCTATCTATGCTCATTTATCATATTATGGGGTGATTGAACATATATGGGAGCTGGATTATAATTGGTTTCGGGTGCCTGTATTTGGGTGTAGGTGGGCTGACAATAAAAATGGTGTCGATAATAGTGAAATAGGCTTCACTCGAGTTGACCTTGAGAGGGTGGGTTACAAAGATGAACCTTTCATTTTTGCATCACAAGCTACGCAAGTGTTTTTTGTCACCGATCCTATTGATAAGAGGTGGTCCATTGTTTTATCAGCAAACAAAAATACTTGTATTGAGGATGATAGTTCATATAGTGATGATGCTGGAGAAAATCCTATCTTAGGTGATTCACAAGCCACTGATAGTGATGGTTGACACGCTAATACTTAACGTGCTATGATAGCAAGTGCACTAGTCGTGTGTAGTAATAAGTGTGGACGAAAAGTCCGGGTTGTCGAACCACGGAGACTTGAATTTTAGTTTAAGATTCGTAATGAAGGTAAAGACAATTAAAGTAAAGCAAGAGAAAAACAATTAAGTAAACGAAAGATCAAAGGAGGGAACAAGCTATGAATTAAACCTCACGAATTGGTTAAAAAGACTAAGGCACATGCTATGACCAAATCCACTAGTCTATATATATGAGCTACTCTTCGAATTATTAGACTCCTATTGCTTTGGTGAAAACTCCTTAATTAATCATTACCCGATGTCTCGGCACATAACAATCCTATGATTGATTGACGGTTCTCTAAATATGTCTATCCGAGAATCTAATCAACAACCACGCATTAACGTTCTAGAGTTTTCCCGGATAAATCCGGCTAACCGCACCCGGAAATCTTTACCTATTTCTAGGAGCAATTCCACATTAGTTTCGGATGATGTGTTGATTCATTTGAACCCTAACCTATCTTCTCTCGAATGACTAGATTAGGCACAATAGCAAGCATATGGAGATCAAGCATATGATTGTGATAAAAGCACAAAATCAACACACAAAGCAATTAGGAGAATTAATACGAAAATTAACTTCACATATATAGATTCATGAATTCGGCCTTCACATGGCCTTAGTTCTACAAGATTAGCTCATATTCAATAGCTCAAGAAGGTCTAAAACAATCATATACATAGTTATTAACATAAACATGTAAATGAAATGCAAAAGAAACTCCCTAAGTCTTGAATGATGATGAATCCTTGCTTGTAGCTTCAATCTCTAGCTCAATCCCCCTTCTTTGCAATCTTCAAAATGATGAAGAATGGTGATGAATGATGATGGGTGAAGAGTAATGGCCAGCTGCCTCCCCCTCCAAAGTGTGATCAGTCAAGAGTGAAGAAAATGGCTTAAGAAGACAAGAAATGATGGGCTCCCTAGTGTGTGTCTCCCTAGTGTGTCCTCCACTACTCTAAAGTGTGTAGTATAAAATTCCATAAAGTAGATCTACCAAGAAACACACTTATGACATCCCCTCAACACATGTGATGACCTCTTGGCTTTAAATATTCCATTCCACCATCAAATGATGAACTTTTGGCTGAAAGGAATCAAAACTCGGGTGTGGTCACGCCTAGGCGCGGGCATGACGGCGCTCGGGCGCCGCTGACAGAATGCTGAAATTAAATGCAATGTGTCCTGCGCAGCAATCGTATTTCATTCATCACTCTCTCCACGAAACTCCGATTTGGATGATTCAAGTCCTCATTTGAAGCTAACACATAGTTCTACAACATTGTAGAAGGGAACTTCATCCAATTCGGTCTCTAAACATACAGAAATAGCGCTCAACCGTGGAAACTAATGCAGATATGGCGCCCAGGCGTGGACAGGACGGCGCCTAGGCGTGGACAGCAGAATGTTGACGTTATTTGCATCTTGTCCGGCGCCTGGGCGTGGACGACAGAAGCAAATTGGCCTGAACTTGTTTTATACGTCGTTTTTCGCCTCGTTTCTTCGTATGCTCAAATTTATCACCTGTAATCACTTAACCCCCCGCTTAAACGCAAATGTGGCATGATTTTGTCAATAAATGAATCCATAGCATAAGTCCCATGGGCTTAAAAACACGTAAAAATGCCTCTTATCAACACCCCCACACTTATCAATTGCTCGTCCTCGAGCAATAAGAGTTCTAAGATAAGGAAACATCATCAATCAAAGAGAGAAACAAAAAGAAAACTACCTAACTCACTTTCGTGGAGTAAACGGTTGCATTTAGCGAATGCAACAAGCCTTTGAACCTTTGAGTTACCTCAAAGGACGAGTTATAGTCTCGTGAGGGTTTGCAGACGATATACCCACAAAATCAAAAGATTTTCAACCCCAATCACTCAACATAAATTACAATGATTAATAGCACACAATGGTATGAATTCATCTGTTTAAGCTCAAATTACAAATATATACACATCACACACTTGCTCATGTTACGCCTTAACATTGAAAAGATCATCCTAAGGGTGTAGTGTAATAAATCTCAAGTATTATAGTCAAGTGGCATTCTTACCACTTTTCAAGCATTAACCCCATATTTATCAACTTTTGATTATTCACATGGTACGAGAATTGAATACAACTTCATAGCCACTTAAAAATTCATCACTTCATTCCACTTTCGGCTTTAACTTATGCACTTTCAACTCGAACATTAGAGGCTAGACCATGTGCAATGTTCGATCCTCTTAGGCTTTCTATGACACCCTTGTAACGAGCTTTAGGCCAATAACTCCCAAACCAGACGGCTTTAGGGTATCAAGTGTGGAGACACTCCTAAGGGCTTAATTGCTCGAGTGCCAAAGGCCCCAAAACCAAACTAGGTCTCTATTCCCTTTACACTTTCATTGGCTTGAGCTTAGCTCAAATTAGCTTAATAGTACAGTATTCTAGGCATGGTGCTCTTCGCCCCCAGTATCTATTAAGCCTGACTTTTTCAGTCATACCAATGTTCAACCTCTTTTTATTATTATTAAGCACACGAAGTTAACGTTCTCAACTCATAACACATGTGAAAATTCTAAGTTGATATTTCCGGGATCAAGCCTTTAAGTGTTTCAAAATGGTTGCCCACTCAACTCCTCTACCCTCGATTTATGTGCATATGTGAATCATCTTAAGGTCAATCTAGTCTAGTTAGGGTCCCACAAGCAAGGAACGATGTGTATAGCCATTAAAAACCAAATTGATAGAGAAAACATACCATGTATTCAAATTAACCATGCTCAATGCCTCAAGTGAAGGGTTGAAATTCTATCCAAAAATTTGTTATGCTTGATTTTCACAAAAAAATAGCACAAAATACATGAAATAGCGACGATTCCCCCAAACTTGAGCTAAAAACAAAGATCCACGACATATAGATACCCCCCCACACTTAAACTCAACATTACCCTCAATGTTGACGCAATTATACATACTCACAAGGGGAGTAACCGAGAGTACTTACAACAAGGGTGCCAAAAAGCAACCCTCAATCACGTGAGATCCGCTCCAAGCTCAAATCCGCCACGAAAGATATTCCAAAGAAAAACTCGTCTACTACATGTTATGCACTCACACACAAACCATCAAGACATAAAGAAAACATGCCAAAAGTGCATGCTTGAACACAACATAAGGAAACAAACTAAGCTAAACAAAAGCAAAACAAAAAGAAAACTTACAAACTTGGGTTGCCTCCCAAGAAGCGCTTTTTTATAGTCATTAGCTTGACTTTATCGGGTCGGCTCAAGGAGGATGACGTATGAATGCTTTGTTTAGTCTCCAATCAAGAATGAAACATGGCCCGGTGTTTGTGAGAAGTAGCTTGAGTATGGGCCAAGAAATCGTCATTTCTTCCCCATGTGTCGGGTGATGATATAGACTATTCTCCAAGCTATGGACAGTAGATCTTTTTCCTTCACCCATCGAAGTGATAAACTTGGAGTTTGTGAGGTAGGACTCGAGTAGATTATTGGTTATCCTTTCCAGAAAAAGCTCAACACTAAAAGGATCAAAAGCATCAATGCGTAAAGATAATGTAGAATCAATTGGATGCTTAAAAACCTCATACTTATCACAAATAACCATGTCATCTCCTACACTAGAGGACAACTTACTACCATGGGCACTAATGACCTCTATACCCGTGGAGAGGGAAGAAGATACCAAAGAAGCTTCTGGTAAAGGCTCGAGTGTCCTTTCCTTCAACGTCGGCTTCTTTGATATCAATTCTTCGATAAAAATGGGGCCGGGTATCGCTTGAATGTTAGGTGTGCGACGCTGAGGCGATGACACCTTCATAGAAATCCTCTCATTTTTCATTTCCTCAATGATCATTAGAGCCTCCTTAATTGGTCCTTCATACAAAGCATCAATGGCTTTGTGTACCAATTTCATACTTTTCGGCTGATCCAAATCATCTAGTGTGAGTTGTAAGCCGTATAGGAGTTGTCGAACCCATTCTCGTTCCTCCAGAGTCGGGGATAAATGATATCCCTCTTGTATGGTAAAGACGCTGGATGGTAGACAATCCCGGACCGACTGAAGTGGTTGAGAAGGAGGCGGTTGCATAGCTTGGAGAATGCCTTGTAACCACTCCCGATCCTTCGGTAAATTCATATCCGGGAAACCTGCATTCGGATTTGGTTGATAGATATTGTCCGCCATCTCTCGAACTCATCTACAAACCCGGAGCACATGTTCAAAATAAAAATAACAAAATCAAGCAAAGGCTCATTTGAGGAGCTGGTCATGCACCACAAATCGAACCTAACAATTAAGCACAAGAAACAAAATTAGACTAAACGCGAAAATAAAAGAAAATCAAGAAATAAACGAAAACTAAGAATTATGAAAAATGTAAACGAAAATCAAAAACTAAAATAAACAAGTCCCCGGCAACGGCGCCAAAAACTTGACACGCTAATACTTAACGTGCTATGATAGCAAGTGCACTAGTCGTGTGTAGTAATAAGTGTGGACGAAAAGTCCGGGTTGTCGAACCACGGAGACTTGAATTTTAGTTTAAAATTCGTAATGAAGGTAAAGACAATTAAAGTAAAGCAAGAGAAAAACAATTAAGTAAACGAAAGATCAAAGGAGGGAACAAGCTATGAATTAAACCTCACGAATAGGTTAAAAAGACTAAGGCACATGCTATGACCAAATCCACTAGTCTATATATATGAGCTACTCTTCGAATTATTAGACTCCTATTGCTTTGGTGAAAACTCCTTAATTAATCATTACCCGATGTCTCGGCACATAACAATCCTATGATTGATTGACGGTTCTCTAAATATGTCTATCCGAGAATCTAATCAACAACCACGCATTAACGTTCTAGAGTTTTCCCGGATAAATCCGGCTAACCGCACCCGGAAATCTTTACCTATTTCTAGGAGCAATTCCACATTAGTTTCGGATGATGTGTTGATTCATTTGAACCCTAACCTATCTTCTCTCGAATGACTAGATTAGGCACAATAGCAAGCATATGGAGATCAAGCATATGATTGTGATAAAAGCACAAAATCAACACACAAAGCAATTAGGAGAATTAATACGAAAATTAACTTCACATATATAGATTCATGAATTCGGCCTTCACATGGCCTTAGTTCTACAAGATTAGCTCATATTCAATAGCTCAAGAAGGTCTAAAACAATCATATACATAGTTATTAACATAAACATGTAAATGAAATGCAAAAGAAACTCCCTAAGTCTTGAATGATGATGAATCCATGCTTGTAGCTTCAATCTCTAGCTCAATCCCCCTTCTTTGCAATCTTCAAAATGATGAAGAATGGTGATGAATGATGATGGGTGAAGAGTAATGGCCAGCTGCCTCCCCCTCCAAAGTGTGATCGGTCAAGAGTGAAGAAAATGGCTTAAGAAGACAAGAAATGATGGGCTCCCTAGTGTGTGTCTCCCTAGTGTGTCCTCCACTACTCTAAAGTGTGTAGTATAAAATTCCATAAAGTAGATCTACCAAGAAACACACTTATGACATCCCCTCAACACATGTGATGACCTCTTGGCTTTAAATATTCCATTCCACCATCAAATGATGAAATTTTGGCTGAAAGGAATCAAAACTCGGGCGTGGTCACGCCTAGGCGCGGGCATGACGGCGCTCGGGCGCCGCTGACAGAATGCTGAAATTAAATGCAATGTGTCCTGCGCAGCAATCTTATTTCATTCATAACTCTCTCCAAGAAACTCCGATTTGGATGATTCAAGTCCTCATTTGAAGCTAACACATAGTTCTACAACATTGTAGAAGGGAACTTCATCCAATTCGGTCTCTAAACATACAGAAATAGCGCTCAACCGTGGAAACTAATGCAGATACGGCGCCCAGGCGTGGACAGGATGGCGCCTAGGCGTGGACAGCAGAATGTTGACGTTATTTGCATCTTGTCCGGCGCCTGGGCGTGGACGACAGAAGCAAATTGGCCTGAACTTGTTTTATACGTCGTTTTTCGCCTCGTTTCTTCGTATGCTCAAATTTATCACCTGTAATCACTTAACACCCCGCTTAAACGCAAATGTGGCATGATTTTGTCAATAAATGAATCCATAGCATAAGTCCCATGGGCTTAAAAACACGTAAAAATGCCTCTTATCAATGGTGAATTGGATATTAGTGATGATGAATTTTATATGCGACAAGATCACCAAGAGGGGATATGGATTAATCCATTTGTTCGTCGACATACTAAACAAAAGGGTCGTACTAGGGGGAAGCAAAAGACTACTAAGTCAACGACAAAAAGAAAACGATGAAAGGTATTTCAACTTATGTGATAATTATATGATATACTTATTTCCTAAACTTTTCTTCATATAAGCACTTGTTAGTGTATGAGTCAGGGCGTCTCTTGCTAGTTTATGAATTGAAAAAATATGTTGCTGCTATATGAAACTAACTGCTGTATTTTTGGCTTTTGTAGGTCGATATTGTATACCGGTGCCACCACCACCATTGCCACAACCACAACCGCTCTCTCCTCCTCCTCTATGACCACCACCGCCGCCTCCACCACTACCACCACCACCACCACCACCGTAAGCTTCTTCTCTCTCGCTCTCTCTATATGATAACGAGTATTATTATTTGAATACATATCATGAGTATAGCCTGTTTGTTGATATGTGTTTTGATTATGTATCGTGATTGGATCAATATGTGTTGTTTTGTTGACATCGTTTAATGCATTTATGGTTTTGTCAAATTTGATTGGTTTTGTGAAAGAATTGATGGATTGGTTTTGTTGTTTGCAATTTTGGGGGAAGATTAAGTCGAGAACTTAGTAAAAGATTTTGCGTCGTTACTCTGCCGAATTTTTTCTAAAATAATGGTGGCGTTACTTGGTACTATATATTTGGTATATGAATTTAAATTCTGTATTTTTGGCTTATGTAGGTCGATGGATTCTGGGGCTACTTCAAACAAACGTGTTGAAAATGAGATACATAGAGGAATCACGACAATGAAAAAAGTTATAAATGCCAGAAGTAAAGGCTTAAAGCTACCAGTCGGCTGGAATCGGAATGGCCAACCAATTGACCCAAATAAATCAATATTTGTTCGTTACATTGGAGTCATAGCTCGTGATAGGGTTCTGATTACCATCAGTGATTGGCGACACGTCTCGAAAGCAACAAAATCAGCAATTTGGAATGAAATAGCTGTAAGTTGGTTATTATCATGTTTCTAATTAATTGGTTAATGTATTTTTTGTTTATTCAATTTTCTCAAAATTATAATCTCATATATACTTTGTTGTTTGTTTTTCATAGTTGGCCTTTGAAATTGAAGAAAGTAGACAAAAAATTATTTTAGCCGAAGCTGGAAAGCTAGCTCGAAACTTCAGGAGCTTCTTGAGCAGAGTGTGGGTAGAGGATGATAATGGGAATATTAATTACAGCCCACCCCAAAAATATAATATATCTCAAGAAGATTGGACAGCGTTTTTACATATTCGGAAAAGTGAACCTTTCCTGGTAATTATTTTAATTTACGGTTTCATTTGTTGCATATTTTGTTTATATGAACATTGACTAATGCTTTGATTATGTAATGGACAACAATTAAGTAGGGACAATCAGGAAAGAGCAAAGGACCTTGAATATCCCTATAGGAAATCACGTGTTGGATATGCTCAACTGAAGCACATTGAGGTACATAGTTCGTTTAACAGTGAATCATTACAAGTTTTCTAATAAAAATTCCTCGTTAATATATATATATATATATTTAATCATAATATAGATGGAAAAAAGAAAAGAAGCTGGGTCAGACCCCTCAGATGTGACACGAGCACTCGTGTGGAGGATTGCACATTCTGACAGCCAGCATAACATTGATAATGTCAATGTTAAAGGAGTAGCGCATGAAATTGTGAGTTATTTGCAATTTTAGCTATATCATGTGTTGTATGCTTTTTTTTGAAATTTTTTTAAAAGAGCAAAGTTCACTAATTTTTAAATGTATTATTACAGGAGTGCTTATCACAAGAGGGAAGCCATAGTGAAAGCGAGAGGACCCAGAATGATATATTGGCTAAAGCTCTTAAAAGGAAGGAGTATTTGGGTCGCGTTAGGGGTGTAGGCTTTAGGGTATCACAAAAAATTATTTTACCGATTCAAAGCCTTCTAAAGATGAGGAGATTGATAACTTGAAAAACATGGTGCACATGCTCACTGCATCACTATCCACATTGCGACGCAAGTTTGACGATCATAAGGCGTCTGGGTCGCAGCAGCCACATGAAGATGAGGCGGTTTCTTTGAAAGATAGCTGCCCAGATCCAGTTAACAACCTTCCTCAGGTAATGATATGAAATTATTAAGTGATCACATGACTTGCAATTCTCTAATACACACAAAATTTTCTAATATAATGGTATATATATATATATATATTATATGTAGGTTGTGGTGCCATGCCAATTGGCACTTTCAACACCGTCTTATCGTTTGGTGGCTAAAGGACAAATGTACAATCGATCAGATGATAGAACGCTGCATACACGTCCATTACCTACCCACCTTGTGAAAGTGATGATTGACATTGCAATTGAAGATATTGCACCCCTACCAGTCCCTCTTGCTGATGAAGGAGTTTTCATAGTTTCTGAGGCTGTGGGCTACATTGTTGCTTGGCCTAAGAGTCTTGTCACTGTCTGTGATGCATTGGTACGTAATTATTAATATCTAGCCATTAATAAATTATAACAATTGTTTAAGGTTACTAAATATACTTTGGTTTGTTACATTCACGTTTGTTTTCTTTGCTTAAATAGTCTCTTGGAAAATCCAAATCATCAGTTGGAAAACATAAATCAGACATGACGAAGCACTCAGTTGTCAAACGAACACCTCCAGTGGCCAACCCTTCACATCAAGATCACAGAGCAGCAGACGTTGTAACAACTGATCAACGCCCTCAGCCACTTGTAACTCTTGAAAGGTACCTGCAAATAATGCCTATTGAACAACTGGTCGCTATAGACATTCCCGAGGCAATCTATAATAACGAAGAACCCTATCAAGAGTTTCTTGGGCGGGATGAGATCTGTCATTTTTTGCGCAAAGAACAGATAGGAGTCTCTATCATTTCAATTTACATCAAGTAAGTTTTTAAATATGAATTTAAAAAAAGTAAGTTTTTAAATTATTTTACTGCATTAATTTGAACTATGTTTATTTTCGTTGTTCAAATTTATTTTATGCTCAATTTAGGTGTTTGTGGGCTAAGTACGTGGTCCCCGAAAAGAAAGCAAATAATTTCGGGTTCCTTAGCCCACATACTATAGCTGCGGGAGCAGGTCTTAATCCCTCTCAGCGTATTTCACAAGCGCAATATATAGCAAATGCCATGAAAGATTGCGTAGACGGGAAGTTGTTTATTGCACCTTACAACACCGGGTGAGCTACTAAACACCTAACTTTATTTTGTAAAATTTGTTACGTACGCAAAACTAATTTTGAACTTATCTTTTGAATGTTTTTTAGGGGACATTGGGTGTTGCTTGTGATTGATCCAATTAAAGAGATCGTTTATTATCTGGATTCTTTGCACGCTGATCCGAAAAACCGGCGTGATATGAAAGAAACAATCAATCAGTAAGTTTTTCATTCAATCAATGTATCCATTATATTTAATATTAATTTTAAAGTGTATATATCTTCCTAGATTTCACATATATATTTGTTTGATATTGACATCTTTCCTTGTTTTATATTCTGTGTTGATGTCTCGTGCAAATCGTAACACCCAAAAGGTCAAATCCAAAAACATGGCCTGTAAATGGATTTGTATAAAGGTTAGTGTAATTTTATATTTTCAAGAGATTATTCGTATAAACATTATTGTTGTAATACAATTTTTGATTTCAATTTTTTAGTGCCCCATGCAGTTAAACGACAAAGATTGTGGCTTCTTCATTATGAAATTCATGAAGGATATTATTAGCCACGGAGAATCTACAATCCAACCAATGGTATGCATATATAATCCTAATTAATACTCTTCATCAAATTCTAATTTCCCTTTATAAGTTATTAAACCTTTGTTGGGTTTTCAATCTCTATCATGCAGTACTTTCCTGATTGTCAATACGTCACTTACTCTATAGAGCAACTTGATGAAGTACGTTGCGAATTGGCACAATACATTTTCCAATGCGCTTTTGGTATGGTGTAAGTTGTAAATTGTTGTAAATTTTTATTTGATTTGTTGTATTTGATTGATTGTAAACTCGTTATCATTTGTTGGAGATTATACGTAAAATTCGATTTGTTGTTAGGAGGAAAGAATTGGTTTTTGTTGTTAGAGATGATCATTTAATTTGATGAAGTTAATTTTGAGTTTTAATTTGTTGTTTCTGTTGAATTGGTTTTATGGTTTGTTATGTTAGTGTTTTGAATTTTGAGATTGTGGGAAGTTGGTTACAATAAATTTTGTACAGTACCGCAAGGAAAAAAATAATTAAAAGTACACCTATTATAGCGGTTTTTCACAAAACCGCTATAATAGGTATAAAACAAAAAAAAAAACAAAATTTGTGTAATTGGTCCCTATTACAGCAGTTCAAAAACCGCTGTAATAGGCATAAACCAATTACAGCGGTTAAAACCGCTGTAATAGGTAAAAAAAAATCGCTGTAATAGGTCATTTCTGTAGTAGTGCCTGAACATTTGGTACTGCTATGCTGGAGGTTAAGGTTTTATATGTTGGTGTAGCATAATCCATGAGAGTTCTCTGCGCAGCAAGTTCAATCCTTTGTACGTCGTCTGCCATTCTACGCTGCTTTCTTTGCTAACGTCTGCCTCTTCAAAAAGTTCGTTCTGGTTCTAGATCGATTTCAATAGCATGTGCACTCAGAGAACGCCTGTGCATCTACCAAAATTCAACCTAAAACAAGAATATTAAGATCAGAGTGAAACAAATAAAAACAAAAATAAAATAAAAATGAAAATAAAAAAAATCAAAAATAAAATTAAAAAGATGTCTAAACTAATAAGAATTAACTTTTTATTGATATTGACTATTTGTTGCCTTCCCCGGCAACGGCGTCAATTTGTTAATCGTCCGTAACAACACGGAATCGAACAAATAATATAGTGAAAAGTAAGATCGTCTCCACAAGGAAGGTTATCAAGTACCAAACGAAGTTTATCCTATTATTTAGACTATCGATTATAAGAGATGTGATTTTTAAACTAATTAAAAGCCAAAATTAATAAAAGCAGAATTAATTATAAATAATTAAAACAGAGATAATTAAAACGAATAATCAATTGACGAAAAGCCTAGGGATTAAGATTTCACCAAGGTATTTGCATGGATTATTGACTTTCAATGGATTATCATTCTTTCTTAAATTAAAGACCCAATTCCCATAAATACATGAATGCTCTCCAGAAATCTTTAGGAGTACCCACTTAAATTAATTAACGTCACTCCCATGATCAATAACTGATTTAGATGAATCCATTAAGTTCTATGAATATTGTTTAACTAGTCTGATGCAAAATTACCAATATCCCTATTAAGCAATTTACATATGTCTATTAAAGCTGAACTGATAAACTAAATCACCTCTCAGTACTTGTTATTTCATCTTACATCATGCAATTGGTGATCAAGGAATTACAAGCATTAAATACTCATTAATAGATAAACAAAAACAAGAATCAAATCCGTCAATCATTAATAATCCAAATTAATACGCAAGACTACATCTTAAACCCTAGAAAATAATTTAGCTACACATAATTAAAGAAAAACAAGAAATAAATTGAATGAACATAAAATTACTGATGTTCAACAATGGAGGAATAGATAAATCCAACTTGAGAAGATGCAAGCTTCCAATTCCAAGAAATCTTCTTCAAGCCTTCTTTTCTTTCTCTCCAAGTCTCCTCTCTCAAGAATATGACTCTCTAACCTCTACTGTAGCCTCCAAACGTTTTTTCCTCTTTCCTTAACTTAAAAGGAGTCTTAGATACATAAAATAGGCCCATCCATGTCATAAAATCGGCCCATGAAAATTATGAAAATCCGCAACTGCACAACTCTGCAGCCTGCTTGTGCAGAATTTTTTCTCTTCATTTTTCTTCAACGAAACTTTCTCATTTGGCCTCTCTATTGCATTTCTTCACATCCTCTTGGTTAGCCTTCCTTATTCTCGTAAGAAATACTCCTTCAACTCATCAAAACAATCGTTTTTATGCCTACAAAAGCATTGAAACGACTTAGAAATCAAAATACGTAAATAAGACTAGAAATAACGGAAAATACTAACTACAAGGCATAAAATAAAGATAAATGTGAGGTAAAACATGATAAAAATATGTAAAATATGAAACCTAACAGTTAAGTGCACATTTTTTAAAGGTCAGGGGGCATTCCTTAAAGTATCTACGAATCTCCGATGGATATTCTCTTAGATTTCACCCGATCTGGAAAACACGGGGTTATGCAACATTCACCAAAAGTGAGAGTGTAGGGTGCATATTTGGATAGGTTGGAGGGCAAAGTGCACAACCGCCATAAGTTGGGGGTGTCTGTTTTTATCCCTCTGTTTTATTTACTAAACCTTAATAATAATTATTTTGCTCATGTATTGCATATGTTTGTTAGTGTAGCTTGGTAGAATTATTGCAGTGTTGCATTTTAATCCAACTTTATGTGTCTTATGATGTGACTTTTGTTATGATGATATTTTGGTAATGACATTTGGGAGCTCATGGTATGTGTTTATTTTACAGGTTTTAAGATTTAAATCCCTAACCCACTATTCAATTCATGAATCAGTCCCCACCACTAATTGAATGTCTGCACTCCCCACTTGTAAATGTATTTTAAGACCTTTACCTGTGGCTAGGAAAGGTCTTCCTAGGATGAGAGGAACTTCAACATCTTCTTCCATCTCTAGAACCACGAAGTCCACCTGGAAATAAAACTTGTCAACTTGCATGATGACATCCTCTATGATTTCCTTCGGGTGTTTGATTGATCGATATGCAAGTTGGAGGCTCATCAAGGTTGGCTTTGGATTCCCCAAACCCAATTTTTGGAACAACAAATAAGGAAGAAGAGTTATGCTGGCACCCGAATCACATAGCACTAGGTCGAATTTGAGTTGACCAATTGTGCAAGGAATTGTGAGGCTCCCCGGATCCTTGAGTTTCTGTGGTAACTTATTCAACACTACTATTGAGCATGATTCATTCAAGCACACCGTTCCATTGCCTTCCCACTTCTGCTTATTGGAGAGAATATCCTTGAAGAACTTGATGCAATTGGGCATCTGCAAAATCGCATCAATAAAAGAAATATAATTCGAACTTCTCGAAAAATTTCTAAAATCCTTAGAAAACTCTTATCCATGTCTTTCTTATTCTTTTTATGCACTAGGGGGAAGGGGAGACGTATTTCAACAGACTTAGATAAAGAAAGAGTCAAAGTTTCAGAAGGGGCCCTGTCTGCCTCTGACGTTCGAATGTTGGCTTTCCTGATGTTCGAACGTTGACCAGTCAACGTTCGAACGTCAGGCTGGTCACGTTCGAACTTTGGGAGCAGTATGTCCGGTTTTTCACAATTTTCCAACGTTCGAATGCTGCCCTCTTCACATTCGGATGTGGGGTGTTGGGAGGGTGTATTCTTCATTTCTTTTTCACTCCTTCGAGTAACAGCATTGCACTGCTCTTTCGGGTTTTTCTCTTTATCACTCGGAAGTGCTCCGGGTGCTCTTCCACCCGCATTCATTGATAATTGCCCAACTTTATGCTGCATCTCTTTCATTCCTGTGTAAACATCCTTCAGCATCAATCGAATCTCGGCGAATGATTCGTCCGATTTAATCATGTGAGCATCCAATCTTTCTTCGACAGTAGAAGGTCTCTGAGCTTGACCTTGTGGTTTAAAATTTCCAGGACTTTGAGCTTGAGTATTGTTAAATAGAGGCCTTGGTGCTTGGTAGATGCCCTGTTGTGTATTCTGTGTCGAATTTGGCCTTTTCGAAAAGTTCTCGGGTATGTGGAAGTTTACTCGAGGTCTATTTGAATTTTCAACGTAATTAACATCGCCAACCGCGGGCTCTTCTTCGACCTCTTGAACATTAGCAACCCGTTGGGTTTAGGGAAGGATCTCATCGTCATCTTCAGGGTAAAGTTCATCCTCTCGTGCCGCTCGAGCTTTGCCCATACTATTCTTCTATCGAGGCCTAATAGATCACCGCCGGCTCCGATATTGAGTCAGTGTCGAATTCGAGATCGGACTCCATTGTAGAAGTGCTGAACTCGCTCATCCCGTGTGTAGTTGTGATCAGGGCACTTCCAAAGTAGGTCGTTGTATCTTGCCCCAAGCTAAAGCCAACGACTCATCCCGTTTTTGCTTAAATCCTTTAATCTCACTTCTGAGCTCACTAATCCTTGATGGAGGAAAGAACTTGTTGAGAAACTCCTCGACTAGATCACCCCATGTTTCAATTGATTGTGGGGGTAATGACTTATACTAGAGGGTCCCCTTCTCCTTCAAAGAGAAATGGAATAGTCTAAGGCAGATTGCATCCAAATCTTGTGGGTGAAATTGCATGGTAAGTAGCACATTCTCGAAGTGCTCCAGATGGTCATGGGGTGAGTCACTCGGGTCACCATAAAATGGTTCAGCCTGAATCATGGTGAACATGTGAAAAGGAATGTGAAAGTTTGGTGTAGCAAAAATTGGGAGAATCACTAGTCCTAGTGTAGTATGCACACAGGGCTGCTGATTACCACGAACCGATGGAGGTGCTGGTTGCATAGCTTGAAACAGATTTTGCAACCATTCCCTGTTCTCTGGGAGATTAAAATCAGGGAAGTTACCAGCCATAGCTCGATTTGTCTAGTTTTCAAAAAACGTATGCTCGATCTCGGGATCAAATTCCTCTAAAACCTCTCCTAAGGCTCAGGTCTTTCACCAAAAGATCAATCTACTCGAAACAAAGAAGCAAACCAATAGAAATTTAAAGATAGAAAATAAAAATAAAATAAAATAAAATAAAAACACAATAAAAGAAAATTTAAAGCTAGAAATTGCAATAAAAACTTAAACTAAAATAAAATAAGTCCCCGACAACGATGCCAAAAACTTCACACGAGAAATCCTTACGTGTATTAAACAGCAAGTGGACTGGTCATGTGCAGCAATATATTTGATTTTTAAGTCCGGGATGTCGAACCCACAGAGACTCGTATTTTAGATTGACAGATTTTAAAGCAATTGAAATTAAATTAAATTAAATTATCACGATTGTATCAAAAATAAAGAAAAATTGAAGACAAGACTTGACAATTACATTGAGATTCTTATGAGATAAAACAACTAAGGCACATGCTTCAACCGTATTTACTAGTTAATATATATGAACTATTCTTCGAATTATTAGACTACTATTGCTTTGGTGGAAATTCCTTAATTAATTACTACACGATATCTTGGGTGTAATAATCCTATGACGAATTGATGGTTCTCTAAATATGTCTTTTCGAGAATCTACTCAACAACCATGCATTTACGTTCTAGAATTTCCCCGAATAAATCCGGCTAACAGCACCCGGGAATCTCTACCTATCTCTAGGGGCAATTCCCTATTTTTTACGAATGATGTGTTAATTCCTTTGAACCCTAACCTATATTCTCTCGAATGAATAGACTAGGCAAACTAGCAAGCATATGGTGATCAAGCATATGATTGGAATAAAATCACAAAATTAACACAAAAAGCAATGATAGAATTAAGATGAAAACTCACTTCATACATATAAACTTATAAATTTGGCCTCCACATGGCCCTAGTTAAAGGAAAATTTTAGTTCATAATTGTAATTGGAAAAACAATGAAAAACATAGAGTTATTCATAGACAAATAATCTAGAACTAAAAGTCTCCCTATTACGAATTGATGCAGAATCGTCGTTCTCTTCGCCTCGCTCGTCTCCTTGCTCAAAAGTCTCTTCCAATGATGAAAATTTCGAACCCTATTGCTGTTATAAGAGGAGGTATTTATAGAAAAGGATCCCCAAGTCTTCTACTTGCATTAGTTATCAAAACTGTTAGATTAGAGAAAACCGAGTAAGGAACTTGTATTACTGAGTAACATATATATAGAGTTACATAGACTTGGTAAACAAGTAAACCCAAAACTATAAACAATGAAATATAAATACAAGGAAATATAAGATAAGGAAAAATTCTATACTAATCTAGAAGATATATTCTAACACTCCCCCGCAGTTGAAACCGGAGATTCTCGAATGTTGAGACTGGACTGAAAATCTAAGAGGAGTTGGGATAATACTTCTTTAGTGAATGCTTTTTAGCAGCATCTTTTATTTTCATTGCTTCTTGGTTAATAGATATAATCTTCAATGGCTCTTGATTAAATAAAGAGGGTAGGTACTGCAGTTGGCCACGATAGAAGCAATTCCTCCTTCAACAAATCCCTTCACATTCATATCATGTAATTTTTTGTAAACAATTGAGAAAGAAAAGATAATTTAAAAACAGAAAAAGGTAAGAATAGGGCTGGAAATAGAGTTAAGATATATATATATATATATATATAGAGAGAGAGAGAGAGAGAAAGAGACAGAGAGAGAAATAGGAGAGAAAGAGAACATGTGGAGGCCGAGCAAACAACGGCGGAAAAAAAAAACCTCATAGATATAAAACCCGACTATAGGGGCTATGCGCAATTGAAAATTATACCTTGCACCCGAAATTTGAAGGAAAAGGATGACTGTTCTTTTAAGTTAACAACAATTAAAAGAACGCCATATATACTTATACGCGTGGGAAAAAATATATATATTTTTTAAGATCCAGAAAAAAAAATAGGAGTTGAACAACTCGCAACTCAATGCCATAAAAGTGGATAAGAAATAGAGATATGAAAATAATGAAAAAGAGAGAAAGAAGAAAGAAAGATTTGTTGGAAGAAGCTGCACTACACGAATAGTGATGGATTTCCATTGTTGTGTGTGGGAAGGAAAGGAAAAAAAAATTAGGGAGCCGGACGGGGATGGCAATCGTAGAGGCTGGCGGAAGCGATAGATCATGAAGGTTGAGAGAAGAAATCCTTTAGCTCGATACCATGTTAGATTAGAGAAAACCTAGTAAGGAACTTGTATTAAAGAGTAACATATATATAGAGTTACATAGACTTGGTAAACAAGTAAACCCTAAACTATAAACAAGGAAATATAAATGCAAGAAAATATAAGATAAGGAAAGATTCTATAGTAATCTAGAAGATACATTCTAACAAAAACTTGCCAAAAAAAGTTCCAGCCGACTATGACGTTCGAACATCACCTACCCCACGTTCGAACGTTGATGACGTGGCATAAGTGGTTTGATTGGGAGTTGACTAGGCTAACGTTCGAACGTTGATGATTTCCCACATTCGAACATTACAAGTTCCACGTTCGAACGTTGGCTGCAGTCTCGATTGTTGTGATTTTGACCATGTACTCATTTAACGCGCAATTCAAAGCCACAAGTGGTAAAAATCACTCATAATGGACTCTAAATCAGACAAATACCGAGCCCTAAAACACGTAAAACTCATATTTATCACTATGCGATCATAGGTAAACGAAATGATAAGTCTTTAGCCAAATCATATAAACTAACTCATGTGGAACACAAATGTAGTTTGGTAATTTTATCTTACTATGATTTATTAAGCACAACATCGAGTCCTGTGAGTTTGACACATTCCATGACTCAAACTCGATCAGGATGTTACAGTGAATGGCTTATACTCACATAGTGCCTATGACCCAAAGATTCGTATTGGTCAAATCATTTTAATCTCAATTGGGCTTCATGTGGATCCAAAGGACTGAGGTGACACCCATATTCTTGGTTTCCTCCTATTGCCAATTAAGACGAACCTAAAGAGTCGTGCTTTGAATGACGTAAGTGAAGAAAATCTCTATTTGTTAAATAAAGTTATCAAGTAATTTGTGATCCAAAGGACTGAGGTGACACCCACATTCTTGGTTTCCTCCTATTGCCAATTAAGACGAACCTAAAGAGTCACGCTTTGAATGAAGTAAGTGAAGAAAATTGTTAACCGTCCGTAACAACACGGAATCGAACAAATAATATAGTGAAAGTAAGATCGTCTCCATAGGGAAGGTTATCAAGTACCAAACAAAGTTTATCTTATTATTTAGACTATCGATTATCAAAGATTTGAGATTTTAACTAATTAAAAGCAGAAATTTAACAAGAAAATGATTTAATTGTAAATAACTAAAACAGATATGATTAAAACAAATAATCAATTAACGAAAGGCCTAGGGATTAAGATTTCATCAAGGTATTTCTATGGATTATTGACTTTTAATGGATTATCATTCTTATTTAAATTAAAGACCCAATTTCTTTAAATACACGAATACTCTCCCGAGATCTTCATGAGTACCCACCTAAATTAATTAACGTCACTCCCATGATCAAAAACTAATTTAGATGAATCCATTAAGTTCTATGAATATTGTTTACTAGTCTCATGCAAAATTACCAATATCCCTATTAAGCAATTTACACATGTCTATTAAATCCGAACCAATAAACTAATTCACCTCCCGGTACTTCTTAATTTATCTTAAATCATGCAATTGGTGATCAATCAATTACAAGCATTAAACACTCATTAATAGATAAACCAAACAAGAAATCACATCCATCAATCATCAATAATCCAAATCAATACACAAGACTACATCTTAAACCCTAGAAAATAATTTAGCTATACATAATTAAAGAAAAACAAGAAATAAATTGCATAAACATAAAGTTACTCATGTTCAACAATGGAGGATTGGAAGAATACAACTTGAGAAGATGAAGCTTTTCTCCAAGAACTCTTCTCCAAGAACTCTTCAAGATCTCTTTTCTCTCTCTAGAAGTCTTCTTTTTCTCCAAGATCTACTTTTTTTGTAAGAATGAATGAATTATGCTCTTCCACCTCACTCTAGCCTATATAAATGTTTTTGCCACTTTTTTTAACTAAAAAGGAGTCTTAGATACATAAATTATGCCCATCCAAGTCATAAAATCGGCCCACAAAAATTCGTAGCTGCACAGTTGTGCAGTTGCCTGTGCAGAATATCTGCACAGTTGTGCAGTTGCCTGTGCAGAAATCTTCCTCTTCATTTTTCTTCAACAAAACATTCTCGTTTGGCCTTTCAAATGCATTTCTTCACATCCTCTTGGATAGCCTTCATTATTCTTGTAATAAATACTCCTTCAACTCATCAAAATCATCGTTTTTATGCCTATAAAAGCATTGAAACGACTTAGAAATCAAAATACATAAATTAGGCTAAAAATAAAGCAAAAGACTAACAACAAGGCATTAAATAAAGATAAATGTGAGGTAAATCATAATGAAAATATGTAAAATATGAGACCTAACAAACACCCCACACTTAACCTTTACTCGTCCTCGAGTAAATCCAAACAAAACAAAAACAAAAATAAAGATAACACCACTTTCGTAGGGAACACGATTGCACTTAGCATGTGCAACAAGCCGTTAAACCCCTAGGTTACCCCTAGTGGACGAGTTTTGTCTCGTGAGGGTTTGCAGAGAATATACCCACAAAATTCATGACAATCGTCTATTTGTCTCACCGTGCATCAAATCAGCAACTAGTCACAACATTTATGACTCCCCACAATCATTACACATAAACCAATAAACACATAGAATCATTATTTTTCCACATATGAACATCTTTACTCTCAAGTCATCACACTAATCCCAAACAAGTTCAATTTCATATACATCCATTCGTGCTTGATTTATGAATTCTAGCAAGGGAACATTTCGGATATTTCAAGCAAAAACACAACATCTATCATATTGCATCTTCATTCACTTTCCTTCATTCAAAATTTATCAACCCGTGCAATGTCTCGCTAATCAAGCTTTCTATGTCACCCTGGTAACGAGTTTTGGGCCAATGACTCTCAAACCAGTTGGTTTTAAGGCACTAGGTGTCAAGACACTCCAACGGACTTAATCACTCAAGTGACAAAGGCTAGAAACGAAACTGGGTGATTTTAGCTTTCATTAGCCACCAAATCAACTTTCTTTCCTTATTTTCTTCATCGATTTTTTTTTTTTCATTTTCTCGACTTTCCTCCAATATCACCATGTATCAAAAAAAAATATGTAATTGCTTTTATCTCCCCGATCAATCCCTTTTACTATAATTCGTGTGTAGTGTGTAAAGATGCATAGAAATTTTACAAATTTCAGGCTCAGCGATCAAACTCAATAAAAAGAGTATCCATGTACAGAAATCAGATTCATATGTTTATATAGTCAAGAGCTCAAATATGGGAACACAAATATTGTGAACAAGTTAACCAAATTTCAGCAACAACTCAACAGAAAATGCCGTATGCCCAATTCTTTCACCACTTAACCACATTACCCCACACTTGAGCAATTCAATATACGCAATCACAACCTCACAAAATGCAATCAATCAATCCACATTTAACCAATTCAATATACTCTAATCTCAATTCACAAAACAAGCAAGCAATCCACCCCACACTTAAAGCAACACATTGTCCTCAATGTATTTTATTGATACCGATATGTATGGACAAAAAAACAGAATGAATTTGAAATAAGAGCAAAAGAAATACTCCCCTATGAATATGAGTGATGGCCTGGGAGTTGGTAGTGTGCGTAGTGATCGGTGGTAGTCACTGGAAGAATAAGCTGAAATTGACTGAGTGGGTAGAATGATTTTTGGGATTTTGACCCCACTTTTCAATTTTTTTGTATTTTTTTTTCCAAAAAAAAAAATTTTTTTTTTTTTGAGGGTGCAAAAGTGCGAAAATTTTGCACAACTGTGCACCTAAAAATTCTTCTAAGTGCGAAAATTGTGCACAGTAGTGCGGAAATTGGCACAATTGTGCATCTGATTTACATTGTATAATGCCTCATGCACCTCGTTTTTCATGTTATTGACCTGCAATAAGAATACCTTTCATTAATAAAGCATTTGAGCACCGAAAAATAAAAATGAAATAAAATAAAATAAAATCTTCAAACATAAAATATTGAAAACAAAATAAGAAGAAAACGACAATGACAAAAATAACGAAAACTCTTGGGTTGCCTCCCAAGAAGCGCTTGTTTAAAGTCATTAGCTCGACTTAGACAAAATTATTGTTGAGTTTTGGCGAGGGAAATTGCTTTCCCTCGAGGAATATCATCGCCTGAAAAATACAAAGCACAATTAATCCTTTTCATATCAGATAAATTCCAACCTATTCCGTCTTTCTTCCATTGTAAATCAGTTAACCATCGGTCCATTTCAGGTGTACCAATTATAGCATTTACAATAACAGATAGAAACGTATTGTTTCCAAGAAGAACGTACCTGAGATATGGTGGGAGAGATTTAAGTTTTACCTTAGGTCTAGAAGATATTTCGCGATACGACTCTAATGGATCTCTTTTACCTTGAGCAATTTCTTCTTTGATGGCCTCTTCAATCACATCTACTGAATAACATTTTTCTTCAAAAGGCGGAGATTTCATCACCTTATTTAAGTCGAACTCCACCTTCTCCTCTCCAATGTTCAACGCTAGTTTGCCAGCACGCACGTCAATGACGGTTCCTGCGGTTGCGAGAAAGGGTCTTCCAAGGATGATTGGTGTTTTCAAATTTTCATCCATCTCAAGCACCACGAAGTCACATGGGATGTAGAACTTGTCCACTTTCACGAAAACGTCTTCTAATATTCCCATACGGCGTTTGATGCTCCCATCCGCCAATTGAAGTGACATCTTTGTGTTTTTATGCTTTTGAAAGCCTAATTTCCTGCAAATTGAATAAGGCATTAGACTAACACTAGCTCCTAAATCACAAAGTGCTTTATCAAAGTGGAATTTTTCAATAGTGCAAGGAAGTGAAAAACTCCCTGGATCCTTTAGCTTTGGAGGAATGTTTCGTTGGATTATGGCACTGCATTCTTCATTCAAGGAGATTGTTTCCACGTCTTCTAATTTCTTTCTATTGCTCAACAGCTCTTTGAGAAACTTCTCACAAACAAGTATCTGAGCCCGATAATCTGTATACGGAATATTGTGGTTCAACAGCCTAAGTGTTCGAAGAAATTTCTCTTGCTGCTTGTCCAACCTCTTGTGTTGCAACCTTTGGGGAAATGGAATTGGAGGAACATATGGTTTCACATATGGCTTCGGGATAACCTTTTCTGGCTCAACCTTGTCTGAAGATTCAAAGATTGAATTATCTTTCATCACAAATTCATCTCTGTGTACAGCATGTGGCTCAAATTCTTCAATTATATTTTCGTTTATCAGAGTTAATGCATTACACTGTCCTCTCGGATTCTCCTCTGTTTGGCTAGGAAGTGTACCCTTTGACCTCGAATTCATAGAACTTGCCAATTGTCCAATTTGTAATTCTAGATTCTTCGTTGCTCCCACTACCAGATCAATTTTTGCTTCCAGATTCTCAAACCGTTTTGCTGTTCCATTAGCGAGCTTTTCAATGGCTAATTCCCAAGCTTGTGGTTCTCGAGGTGGTGGTCCCTGCTGATGTGGTTGTTGAAAATTCTGAGGACCATGTTGTTGGAAACCTGGAGGAAATTGTTGTCTAGGAGGATTTGCTTGAACTCCTTGGTTCCCTTGGCCTCCCCAAGAAAAGTTCGGGTGATTTCGCCAACCCGAATTGTAAGTGTTCGAAAATGGATTTCCTTGCTGCTTATTCTGATTGGATAAATAGTTAGCTTGCTCGATGAGTGGGCAATCAGTAGCCATATGAGGTGCCCCACAAACATCACAAGCTAAAGTAGGTTGAGATACTGCACTGACATTTCCCTTGAGTCCCTCCATGTGCTTGACAAGTGCTTCAATGTTAGCATTTAGCAATGTAATGTTATCTACATTGTGTATGCCTGGTGTTTTCTTTGCAGCCCGACTATCACTTGCCCACTGATAACTGTTGGATGCCATTTCGTCCATAAGAGCCAATGCATCATCCGGATTCTTTGCCATAAAACTCCCTCCTGCAGCTGCATCGATATTCATCCGGATACTATGTGACAAACCATTGTAGAAAGTCTGCACAAGCATCCAACTAGGAATACCGTGATGTGGGCATTTTCTGAGTAATTCCTTGTACCTTTCCCATGCTTGGTAGAGGGTTTCACTATCAATTTGCATGAATCCTGTGATTGCATTCCTTAACTGGGCAGTCTTGGCTGGGGGAAAATATTTCGTCAGAAACGCAGTCGACAAATCAGCCCAAGTGGTGAACTTATTTGCCGGCTGGTTTTTCAGCCACTCCTTAGCTCTTTTAGACAGGGAGAATGGGAAGAGTCGCAATCTTATGGCATCTTCAGTAACTCCATTCCTTTTGAAAGTACTACAGATTTCCAAGAAATTCCCTAGATGGGAATGAGGATCCTCCCTCTCAATATCTCCCTCAAATACAGTGTGTTGGAGCATCTGAATGATAGCCGGCTTCAACTCAAAGGTGTTGGCCTGAATAGTTGGTACCGCTATGCTGGAGGTTAAGTTCTGATATGTTGGTGTAGCATAATCTCGGAGAGTTCTCTGCTCCTCAGTCATTCTGAAACAATAATATCAAGTATCAAAGTTCAAACAAATAAAAATCCAAAACAAAAATAAACAAATAAAGAAAAATGTCTAAACTAATAAGAATCAACTTTTTATTGATATTGACTATTTGTTGCCTTCCCCGGCAACGACGCCAATTTGTTAACTGTCCGTAACAACACGGAATCGAACAAATAATATAGTGAAAGTAAGATCGTCTCCACAGGGAAGGTTATCAAGTACCAAACAAAGTTTATCTTATTATTTAGACTATCGATTATCAAAGATTTGAGATTTTAACTAATTAAAAGCAGAAATTTAACAAGAAAATTATTTAATTGTAAATAACTAAAACAGATATGATTAAAACGAATAATCAATTAACGAAAGGCCTAGGGATTAAGATTTCATCAAGGTATTTCTATGGATTATTGACTTTTAATGGATTATCATTCTTATTTAAATTAAAGACCCAATTTCCTTAAATACACGAATACTCTCCCGAGATCGTCATGAGTACCCACCTAAATTAATTAACGTCACTCCCATGATCAAAAACTAATTTAGATGAATCCATTAAGTTCTATGAATATTGTTTACTAGTCTCATGCAAAATTACCAATATCCCTATTAAGCAATTTACACATGTCTATTAAATCCGAACCAATAAACTAATTCACCTCCCGGTACTTCTTAATTTATCTTAAATCATGCAATTGGTGATCAATCAATTACAAGCATTATACACTCATTAATAGATAAACCAAACAAGAAATCACATCCATCAATCATCAATAATCCAAATCAATACACAAGACTACATCTTAAACCCTAGAAAATAATTTAGCTATACATAATTAAAGAAAAACAAGAAATAAATTGCATAAACATAAAGTTACTCATGTTCAACAATGGAGGATTGGAAGAATACAACTTGAGAAGATGAAGCTTTTCTCCAAGAACTCTTCTCCAAGAACTCTTCAAGATCTCTTTTCTCTCTCTAGAAGTCTTCTTTTTCTCCAAGATCTACTTTTTTTGTAAGAATGAATGAATTATGCTCTTCCACCTCACTCTAGCCTATATAAATGTTTTTGCCACTTTTTTTAACTAAAAAGGAGTCTTAGATACATAAATTATGCCCATCCAAGTCATAAAATCGGCCCACAAAAATTCAAATGCATTTCTTCACATCCTCTTGGATAGCCTTCATTATTCTTGTAATAAATACTCCTTCAACTCATCAAAATCATCGCTTTTATGCCTATAAAAGCATTGAAACGACTTAGAAATCAAAATACATAAATTAGGCTAAAAATAAAGCAAAAGACTAACAACAAGGCATAAAATAAAGATAAATGTGAGGTAAATCATAATGAAAATATGAAAAATATGAGACCTAACAAAAATCTCTATTTGTTAAATAAAGTTATCAAGTAATTTGTGATCCAAAGGACTGAGGTGACACCCACATTCTTGATTTCCTCCTATTGCCAATTAAGACGAACCTAAAGAGTCGCGCTTTGAATGAAGTAAGTGAAGAAAATCTCTATTTGTTAAATAAAGTTATCAAGTAATTTGTGATCCAAAGGACTGAGGTGACACCCACATTCTTGGTTTCCTCCTATTGCCAATTAAGACGAACCTAAAGAGTAGCGCTTTGAATGAAGTAAGTGAAGAAAATCTCTATTTGTTAAATAAAGTTATCAAGTAATTTGTCACTTAGTGAACAAATTAATTTATTTAATATAAAAGATCAATTAATAATTAATTAGATTAATTCATTATTTATTCCTATTAGTCTAAATTATTAATTGAATTAATTAATTTAGCTAATTGTTAATTAATGTTATATAGTAATCGGAATCAAATATGGTGGACTAAATTGAAAGTCAATTTAACCCATCAAGGATGTTAGTGGGCGTGTATTATGAGAAAGATGGGCCTAGGGAATTTAATTAATTCCGATCCCATCATTTCATATAAACATACTCCTAATGTGATTAACCTACAACAAGTAAACACAAATTAATTAGTTCCTAACCCATCATCTCATATAGGCTAGGAACAAAATGCTTTAGAAGAAAGTTCAGCTTTCGCCCTGGGATACCGTTGAGTTAGCAAGTAATTTTTGGGGATCGTTTCGCGCCTTCTTCTAGTGGAAGCTCATCCAAATCTTAGTCCAGCTGTTCCGTCTCTATAGCCACCACCACCGGAGGCTTGGATATGTTAGAAAAATATATGTGAGCCTACTCGGGCTTAGTATCTTCAAGAACGATTTCAAAGTCGAGGCAAGTGTTCTACACTTTATCTTTGAAACGAAATTGCCCCGCTCACGGTGCCTACGGGATTTGGCAATCATTTCTCAAGATTCAACAACTTAGTAAAGAATTTGTTTAACTTCAAACTTCGATACTCTAAGAATAAACTTTGTTCCAAACTCTCTCGATGAACTATGATGAATTAAATGCATATCTAGACATTTAATATGCAAAACTATTCTCCAAATATTAAATTAATATTTAAGAATATCTAAAGAATTCTAAAAAATACTCAAAATAGTATTCAAGAGAAGAAGTGAGAAAAGAATATGTGAAGTTAAGACTTCGGTGTGTTTAATCTCAAAATATGAGGGTCTATTTATACAGAATGAAGAGTTGTTGGTCAAAAGTTGCAACTTTTCGTACATTGCAGAAGTGCCTAAAAGGTGTGACTATTGGACGAAAAGCCCCCTAAAAGCACTTTTTCAGAGTTTGCACATCAGCCCCATAAGTACTTCGAGCGCTTGATCCATAAATCCTGAAATGAGATCTTTTAGCGTTTGAGAGACGCTAAGAAGAAAATCTTTATCTCCGGTTGACTTCAGACGCTGGTCTTCAACTTCTTCTCTAATAGACTCACCTAGAATTCTACTAGCGATTCAGTCACTAAAACTTAGTCTAAATTCTACAAAGATAAAAATTACAAGCCTATAATAAATTACAACTTTCAAACGCTTATACATCAATCTATGAAAAACGGAAACTTACATTGTATTTTTGGGGTCTAACATTAAATCCTATCTTGTCATCATCAAAACATCTAACATGAAATTTCGTAACAATTTCCCTCTTTTTGATGATGTCAAGACTCTTATAACTCTTTTATAATTTAAGAGTTACTTAAAAGAAAAGGCCCAAAGGAATATAAGTTAGCGTTTGAAAAGTTAGTAAAGTTAGCTAAAGTTAGATTAGCTTCAACAAGATGTTTCAGCGTTTAAATATTCATTCATTGAAAGAATTTAAAGCATACATGTTTTACATTGAAGGAAAACCAAAAATAAAAAAGATAAAACAAAAAAGAATAAAACATAAAAGGAAACCAATTACTTTATCTGTCGTTTCGCTCTTTCTTCGCCTTGTAGAACTTCTAACGCTAGTTCCCACAAGAGACGATCAATATCGATCATTGTCGTATGTTGAACTTCATCATAATCATGTATACGAAGTCTGGCGCTTTCATTTAGTTCTAACAACCTTTCCGTCCAGTCCATTGGTGGAATACCAAGTTTACGAATTAAGTCATGATAGATATTTCTTTGTCGATCATTTGACGGTCTCCAATTGATAGGTCGTTGTAGTGGTCCGGCATAAGCAGGAAATTCCATACTTTCTAAGAACTCGGGGTCCAATTCTGGAAGTGCGTACTTTCCTAGATAATACCTTGGCTTTCTTTTCTTGGATAGCATTTTCTTAATGCTTACTAATTCTTCGAACAATGAACGCCGCTGTTTATTATTTGTCTTGGAAATCGCTTTGGACTTTTCTTTATCTTCCCCCTTCTTGACATTATCAAGGGAGTTATTGAGTTCAGCGACATCGCGGCGCAAGAGTCTAACTTCTTCGACGAGAAGAGCAACTTGTTGAGCGACACTTTGAGTGGCGACATCGGATGAAGCGTGTCTTTCAGTATCGGCCAGGGCGCTCTGAGCTAAGTGACGGTTGAATTCAGATGAGAGCTCAGCTATAAGAGGTGATATGCTTTGTAAGATAGCAATAGTGCTTTTATTTGCAGCGTTTCCAATATCATGACTCCGCGTATCCGACACTATGCGGATTTGTCTATCAGCAGCCTCAAAGATCTTGGAGCAAGAACCCTCAATGTTGGTAAGCGAGTTCCGGACTGCTTGTCTAAAATCTCTGGCTTCTGAATCGCTCTCAGAATCTAAATCAGAAGAAGGACGCTCTGGGGACGAGAGAAGTCCGAAAGATTTTGAAACTGCAGCCTTACCTTTGGATTTATCTCTGATAAAAGGTTCTTCAGGTGCTTGAGCAATTTCAGCGTGCACTTCTTCAATCGCTCGATCCATGATAAGATTTGCAATCGCTGGAGGCTCAACCACTGGGGCGCTTGAGGGATCTTGAAGTTGAGCGTCATCCTTAGTAGGAGCACTTTCTTCTTCTATAATTTCGGTGGAGGGAGAAGGTTCTCTAAGACCAATGACCCGGAGGGGGCCAAGGGCTTCCATCACATGCCTTGGACTGATCAGGCTAGATTACGGGATAAAGAATATAGCGGCTTCGCGCTCTTCGGTACTTAGTGCAAGTTGCACACCTTCCGGTAAGGCAATTCCTAAAGTATAACAGTTGAAGAAGTCCAAAATCAAAGGCATGAGCTCTTGAGCTGCTTCTTGGTCCACTGGCCTAATTATCGAGATTATCTTGGCCACTTGAATATTTGAATCACTAAAGAGCACGGGGTGAAGAGTATATCCTCGGAAATTGTAACACCCTGAAAAGTGATTGAAACTGATGTCCAGCGCTTGGGCATTTTCAAACACTGCTCTCATTGTTCTGTGGAACTCAGTGAACTCAGCGTGTTCATTTGAAACATCCACACGAATCTGACTCTGGCCTGGAAGAAGAGGTTGTTTACTTGATGAAGCGTCTTCATTTAGGTCAGGAAAGACTCGTTGAACAAACCCGGCACGAGGATGCAAAACGTAGCGTCCACCTTGGCTGTATAAGGCAAGTTGCTGGCGAATGTAGCTTTCGATTGGTTATCTATATCGTGGCAAAGCGCTAACATTCCCTGCAATAATCTGACGCTGTTGAAGCAAAAAGGTTGCATAACCTCGGCGTCTGTACTCTATTCCGAAATTGAACAAAAATGGATATTTGATCAGTTCTTCAATGGTGTAGAAGTGAAGAACAAATTTTTCAGCTCACCTGGCTGTATTCATCATCCAACGTTTTCCAAGTTTGTCCGCTTTCTTTTGCTCTTTGTTAGCAGCAAGGAACTTCTCAAAAGGCTCCGCCTCTTCATCATAATCATCAGCCCATAATCTGGCGAGATATTCACGAGCCTCATCTTCTATCCACTAGTTGACCGGATTTGGGCGCTCCGCAACAAGCGGTCCTTTACCTTTCCATAACTTAAGTGGATTAGGAGAGAGAGCGTTCTGGGGAGACTTGACAATGGAGGGGAGGGCTGAATAGCCTATCTTGTTGAGATCTTCTTCATCTAGATCTTTGTTCCAATCACCCATGTGGGGGTTCTTGAAAACAATCTTGTTTTGGCGCTGAGGATAAAAGGACTCGTCCGAGCGACCGTTTGAATTGAAATGCTGAAGATCAAAGTCAGCTCTGTTGAAAACTGGACGACGAATATACTCAAAGTGTGATTGAAGACGCTCCAAGTTATGTAGTCCTAGATCGGCAATACGCTCGAAGATTTCAAACTTGAGAAAGTTGGATAAATCTGGCCGATGGAGAGTTGTTTGAAATTGTATTTCCAACTCGGCAAGCGTTTGAGTGTCTCGTTCTCTGGTGGCATAATAAAATTCAACATCTGGAGTGTATCCGCGCGGGAAGAAATTGATGACATGAGGAGGAGGTCCCGTTGGCGTAGGAACAATGGAAATCGCTTCTGTTGGGATGGGGGCCACTTCTATCGACCGCTCAGCGTTTAAAGTCGCTTCACTGGCTGATGATGTTTCAGCGTCAGGAAGGGCTTGGGATGCTTCCTTAGAGATATCCACAACAGTTGCCATATCTACATCCACTTCAACTGGAATCTTGGATGAAAGAGGGGCATCAGCGATTGGTGCCTCTGGAGGTACATCTTGAGCTGATACATGTAAGCGATTCAGAAAAGTAAGCAAAATTTCCACTAAGTAGAAAGATAGAAAAGACTAAATCGCTTACCCTTAGGAATATCGTCGACTATTTCAGTCGCTTGATCTGTTTCTGGGACAGGTTCCTCAGGCACTGGAACAACTTCTTCTGGATCTAAGTTGTGAAAGCAACTTATAGGATCAACACAAATGGGAATATCTAATTCTTCAAAGGTGTTGAGAACATATTGAATATCTGCTTAACATTATGCTGAAAGAATTTTTATCCTAGCATTAGAGACTTAGAAACTAACGAGGAAAGGATATACTAATTTTCTTAGCAAATACTTACCCTGAACACTAGAAGGCCTCTTAGATTGAGTAGCGGCTTGAGGATCTGAGCTGATTTCTGGAACAGCGTCAGAAGGAGGAACGCTCACTGACTCTCTAAGCGCTGGTTTCGCTGAAGCGCTAGAAGAGGCTGCGGGAGTATAAAGAGGGGTACGTCTTCGTGTAAGCGGTACTTCTTCTTCTACTATGTCCTCTTCCTCGGGAACGGAAAAGATAAACGTTGGAGGAGGCGAAGGAGATTTAGGAGAAGGAGAAGGGATCTTCTGCTTCTTTTTGGGCTCCGGCTTCTTCTTCTTCTTGGGTTCTGGCTTCTGTTTCTTTGCTGGTTTGGATGGCTCAGCGACTTTGAGAGCTATCTTTCTCTTAGGTCGCTTGACCACCACTTCTTCTTCAGATGAAGAGGACGATGATGAAGAGGAAGACGCTTGATCTTCATCATCACTACGAACAACTCCAAAAGCACGAATCATTTTCTTTCCTTAGCTACACCACCTATCTTCCTTAGCTTTTGCAGCTCACGGATCATTTTCTTTCCTTAGAATTTTGTCGCTGGAATCTTCTTGCCAGAAGAGTTTGTATACCCGCAAGCGCTAAGAATACGACTTACCACAATCCCATAAGGCTTGGAATTCACCGACTTGGCCATCGCTGCCTTGAAGCGATTAAAAACGTAGAGAGACCAATTTACCTTTAATTTGGTCAGAATGGCCACCATCATCTTGTACTGTAGATTTGTAACTTTATCGAATGTCCCTTTCCTGCATTCGATCATCTTGGAGCATATATCTGTGAGAATAACATATTCTCCCTTCATGTCGTTCTTCTTGAAGTTCGGCTCGTACGCAGTAACAACATCTTCTTTCTTGACCAATTCCCAGACTTTTGTAGCATCTCTGAGATTGACGTGTTCCACCTCAGAGCCATCATTGGGTAGAACCAACAATGAAGAAATCAAGGAAGGGGTAAGAACAAAAGTCTCTTTAGCGAAGGCGAAGATGCAGGCTATGGAATTGCCGTCTTCAGAAATCTGGGCATTGTTGAAAAAGTGGAGAGATTCATCTTCAAAGTAGTTGAAAATAGTAGTGATCATATCTCTCAAACCAGATTCTTGAACGAGTGGAAGAATCGTTCGAAGAGGAAAGTTCTGGTTTTCAAACAGATAGTCCCAGTCAGTGTTTTAAAAGGCGAAGGCACGGGGCGGGGCATAAACCCCGAGGCACAGGGCGTATGCCACGCAAATTTTGCTTTTTTAGTATTAAAAAATATAATATAATGTTAAGAATTAATTTAAATTAGCGAAAAATTATAAAATTGAAGGATAGAATTGAGTAAAAAAATAAGATAGAGAAAGTTAAAAATAATAATATATTAAATCATGCAAACTAAAAGTCTAAGCTCAACTCTTGCAGAAAACAATCAAGATAGAGAAATAATTGTTTCAAATTCTAGCGTTACGCAAAATAAAGATTTAAAATAATAGTTAACGAGCACTAATTTACTCAATCACTATCAAAAGTCTCATCATTAAGATCATTATCTTCATCTTCGGCTCTCAATACTCGAGCATTAAGCTGTGTTGCTCTTGTAGCTTATTTTTTTTTAATGTTTGATTTAATTGAATAAGTGAGCCATAGTTTTTACTAAAATAATAAAATGTGCAAAAATTTTAAGTGGGTTTTAGATTGAAAATTGGAAAAACAATCAATTATGCCTAAAATCATACCGTATGGACATGAAATACATTGGGTGTATGCCCAAGGACTGGGCGCATTTTCGCCAGGGGTGTATGGCCCAATTGATTGGGCGTACGCCCATGAGGGGTTACGCCCCCCTCATATTGCCCCGGGCGTTTTAGCAATGCCCCGCCTAGGGCGTACGCCCCGAGCACGCCCCAAGACTGCCTTTTAAAACACTGGTCCCAGTTAACCAGAAATCCGGAGTTAACAGTGACTGGTTTTTCAGCACGAGAAGTTTTTCCGGTAGCAGACTTGGATGATTTGGAAGATTTTGCAACTTTGGGTGCCATTGCTGAAAGTTTGAAAGCTTTTTGAGAGAAAGAAGTATTTGCCTTGAAAAAGATGAAGATTTTTACAGTAGAGAGAATTTGTGAGAGTCATAAAATCTGACTGTAAAGACCTTGAAGGGTTTAAATAGAGGCAAAAATTATCACTTCAATGGCTACGATGTTGACACGTGGACAGTCAAAGAGTTTGAATTTTGAAAGGAGTCAAATCTGATACGTTTAAGGAAAATACGGATGCAAAAAGTGTGGTAAAATAGTTTATCAGTTACCAAAAAGAGCGAAATTTTGGGATCCGCAGTTACCAAATTAATTGAAAAAGTTTGAAAAGATTTGAACTTTTCAGCGTGAAATACACGCGCCTGATAGTACACTGACACGTAATCAGACTCGTGCAGACCTGAACTGTCTCGGTTTTAGATAAATGTCAATAACCGTCAGTTTGATTTGAGACACGTGTAGGTAGTTATCAAATCTAATCTTTTATACTTATCCACACGCTATCCTTTTATCGATGAAAACTATGCATGATTTTTTAAAATAATTTTCTTAGCGTTATCGTGGGAATTTCTTTAACGCTTGAGACTTTTTCGAGACCAAAATTTAATTTTGTAAAGTTTGTTATAAAGTCAATCGCTTGAATTTAGAAATGACAATTTTATTTAGAGATTGACTTCGTCATGCATAAAGATAAGCGCTAGTGATTATTGCACATAATTTTAAATCATTTTTTATCACAGTCGCTTATAAATTGTTATAAGTACAATTTTAAAGTTCCCCCTAAAATTGATGACTTATTTCAGATTTTGTCAAAATGCTTTAGACATAAACATAAGGTGGATTCCCCCTAAGTTATATGCCTATTTAAATATGATGCTTTATGATTTAAGTAAACGTTTAAATCAATCATACCTAATTCACTTCTCAAAGTGAGAAAACGTTGTTCGTTGAGCGCTTTGGTGAAGATATCTGCCAATTGTTTGTCAGTTCCAATGAAGTGCATGGAGATATCTTTCTTTTGAACATGATCACGCAAGAAATGATATCTAATGTCAATGTGTTTACTTCTAGAATGCAGGACAGGATTTTGGGTCATAGCTAAAGCGCTTTGGTTATCACAATGGATTGGGGTAGGACCTAGGATAATTCCATAGTCTCTAAGTTCTTGCCTCATCCAAAGAATTTGCGCACAACAGCTCCCAGCGGCTACATATTCTGCCTCAGCGGTAGAAGTCGCTATGGATTGTTGTTTCTTACTATTCTACGAAACTAGTCTATCACCTAAAAATTGACATGTACCACTAGTACTTTTCCTATCTATTTTGCATCCTGGAAAATCTGCGTCTGAATAACCAATTAGTTCAAAAGGAGAGTCCCGTGGATACCATAAGCCCACATTTTGTGTGCCTTTTAGGCATTTAAGGATTCTCTTGACAGCATTTAAGTGTGATTCTCTAGGATCAGCTTGAAAGCGTGCACACATGCATACCGAAAACATAATATCCGGTCTACTAGCGGTAAGATAAAGAAGTGATCCAATGATACCTCTATAGTTAGTGATATCAATTTTCTTCCCACTTTCTTCTTTATCTAACTTAAGCGTTTGGCTCATTGAAATTTGTGAAGATGATTCATTTTCCATACCAAATTTCTTAATCATATTTTTTGTATATTTAACTTGGTTTATAAATATTCCATTAGGGAGTTTTTTAACTTGTAATCCTAAGAAGAAAGTTAATTCACCCATCATACTCATTTCAAATTGATCTTGCATCATTTTCAAAAATTTCTCACATAATCGCTGATTTGTAGAACCAAATATAATATCATCAACAGAAATTTGGACTAAGAGAATATCTTCATTATGGGTAATTTTAAATAACGTTGTGTCAACGTTGCCTTTTGAAAAGCCTTTACCTATTAGGAAGATAGAAAGAGTGTCATACCATGCTCTTGGTGCTTGTTTAAGGCCATAGAGTGCCTTATCCAGCTTATAGACCATACTTTTTCCATGGTTGTTGATGAATCCTAGAGGTTGCTCCACATAGACTTCTTCTTGGAGTTTACCATTTAAGAATGCACTCTTCACGTCCATTTGATACACCGTGAATTTGTTGAATGCGGCAAACTCTAGGAACATACGAATCGCTTCAAGACGGGCTACTGGGGCGTATGTGACACGACAAAATCCTAGCAAGAGAACTAGGTCGCGTAAGTAGTAAAGTGGATTTCTAAGTCCAGGGTTATCGTATCCGCAGGGACAACTATAATCTAAGTACCAAGACTACTATATTACTCAATTCTAAGTTAAATCGGTCGATAGAAAGGTTGATTAACTAATTAATAAATACTAGAAAATAAACTAAGGCAACGTCACACCAAATAAAGGGAGGAAACAATAGAGAGAAGCGATCAAGGCACATGGTTCAACCAATTATGCATTTCGATTGTGATTTAGGTTCTATTGGATTATTAGATTGATTTAGCTAAGGCGAAATTCCCTAACGTACGTACTACCCAATCTCTTGGCATAGCAACCCTACCCTTGGTAACGATTTCCTATATATCTCTATATGAAAACCCGATTAACGAGGATGCATTTAAGGTCTAGGAATTCCCCACGTGAATGGAAAGCCACCTAAAGAAACCGAGTCTATCTCTAGTCGGTTTAACTATAGGGTATTCAATGTTTATATCTTCCCTAGGTTATTATCTCTCGATCTCTAACCTAGGCATTTTATCAAACACTTGGTGATCAAGCAAATGTAGCATTGAGATCAAATATTGAATACATAGCTAAAACCAAAATTAATCCAATAAACACCAACAAAACAACAATCAAAATAACATAAATGGCCTATCCATGGCCTCAATCAAACAAGTTTAGCTCATATTCATGTCAAAAGTGCAAATATAAATCATACAAGTCATAGGAGATTTGAACAAATTCAAGAAATAAATATGTAAAAACTCCCTAATTCTTGTAGAGATGTGGATTCCTTGTTGAATTCTCCATGTTTTGACCTTCAATCTTCTCTTCTAAGCTCCCTCTCTCTCTATTTTCGTGTGGCAGCTGCTATCCAAGGTGAGTTAGGGTAAAAAATGGCTAAAAGGGGTATTTGTAGGCCAACACACTGCCGCGACCGCCGCGGCGTTCGCTTGTTGAACGCCTCGGCGTTGGCTACTGCATGTGAACGCCGCGGCGTTCGAGGACGAACGCCTCGGCGTTCGTCCCCTGCTGCTCCAGCCAGTTTTGGTAAACTTCGCATAACTTTCTCTACCGATGTCGGAATTCACTGATTCAAGTTGCTGTAGAATCCTAAAACAAAGATCTACAACTCTCCAGAAGACACTAGGGCCGAAATCAAACGATAAAGATGACAAAATTGTCTCACAAGTCACTGAATGAGAAAACTCCATCGTAAGACGTCTCTTCCGATGACGTTTTCACCTCCTTCCCTACATATCTGATCTTTGTCTTCAACATAAGAAATGTACCTTTGCCTCTTATATTTCCATTGGTAAATCAAGTGTGTAATTTGGACATGGGTAGAGAACTCTATTCAATAAACTCTATCACTGCGCAGACAGTTTGTATCTTTATGCATGATTTACCTTCAATCCTCGTTCTTTTCCTCCAAATGTTATGTTATTCTACAAAATATGAGAAGACAAGGATCAAAGCATCATATGTGATCAAATTATCAAGAAAACAATCAAAACTAAGTCGATAAACGGGGAAAAACTAGTGTAAAAATAACATATATCAACTACCCCCAAACTTAGCTTTGATCGTCCTCGATCAAATACAATCAAACACACATATGAAGATTGAAAATTTCATTTGCCAATTCATACACATGAGAGCAAGCATTATACCTTCAAAAACGATTATGAAAAGCTACACGATGCTTTGAACATTCAACAATTTGAAAACCTCACAAAATCTTAGTTTCCATCCCTATATCATGAACTCCCACATCCATATTCATGTCAAGAGCACACTTTAGAAAAGATTATGCAAACCAATTGGAAAGTAAAGGCATTGAAACAATTCAACATTCGTTAACCTGTCGGTGTGTATAAAGTGCAAAAGTCACAATCAAAAGGTCTTTCCGGCTTGTAACGTAAGGCTAGGTGATGGCTAGGTTGGAAAATTTGGATAAAGTGACTAAGTCAAGAGAGCCTATAATTCAAAATCATCAATCTAAATTCGCAAATAGACTACAAAAACTTTCACAACTTATCACTTATCCCTTTTTCACTCTCTTTTGCCTTTCAACTTACAACCCCCAAACTTGTTTCTTTTCATACCGGGTGGTACATAGATTTCCAAGCAAATGATCCAATTGAGTGCCAAGATCAAAGATTAGTCGAGAGCACACTTTTTTTTTCATATATATATATATATATATATATATATCTCGACTATTTAGCCCATTGCTCAATTTCATCCTCTTTTTTACATAATACTTCAAACCTCAAATATCCCAACATAGCCAAAACATCACTATCTAACTCATATACATTCAAATCAAAACAAGGTGACTACCGATATTCAAGTTAAATGATATGAAGTTCTAAACTCTCTTGATTGGGTGCAAGACATTGTTTTTCTTTTAGGCTAGAAGGTGGTTGTCTTGGCATATGAAATAAAGACGAATGGTGGTTTCTAGTGTGCTTAGCACACTCCATTCTTATCAATACGGCTCAAATCAAGGTCTAGAGATTATGCAATATAGAGAAGGCCAAAATGTAAGGCTAACAACAATGAAAGATGGCCTCAATCATTTTATGACTTTACAACATTAAAACACACTTCATAGTCAACAAAATTGAAAGTCCAACGTTTTAAATCCTCAAAAAAAATTGCATAAGCATGACTAAAAAGGGCTTTCAAGTCACAACATATGACATGTTGACCACATATAAGGGACTTTGACTTCGAGAGAGTAGAGATATTCAAACGCATTATGCTTATGCAAGGGTGCACCAATTCATGAATTCTAAATCAACAAGGTTGTAAGGTTGTACCCCCAAACTTAAATTAAACATTGTCCTCAATGTTCCTGAATTAAATGCAAAGTAAGAGGGATAAGTGTTACAACTCTGAAATGGAGAGATGAGGAGTGAGCACGGTGGTGGGCTAGTATCCCAGGATCAAACTGTGATCAAAACCTGAACGAGAGAAAACTCAAAGGAAACCATATTAAAACGAGTCAAGGGGGAGAAAAAAAAAACAAAGGCACAAAAGAAAAGAAAGAATGCAATAAAAGAAACTTGGGTTGCCTCCCAAGAAGCGCTTGTTTAACGTCATTAGCTCGACTCCTTGCATTGCTCACGGTGGATTGTAAGGAGCAATGCCAACTTTGTAGGGACGAGTTTTCTTATGCTTTTTCCAATTGCGTAATGGCATATCCCCTCCAATCTTTATCATAAAACCTGGAATAATCAAAAGTGAGCACAAATTCTCTTCTATAAATATGTAATTGAAATGCAAAGAGTAAAGTGTAAATTCTAGAGGAGGGGGATCATCAATTGATGGATACAATTGGTGTGTGACTGTCTCAAACTCCCCTAGTCTTGTCGTTGGCAACCTCAATGGTGAAATCTCCAAGTGATTTATATACCCTATGATTTTGTCATTCTCATCCGTAGTATCACTTGATTTCATGGTGTATGTCTCGGATGAATCATTGAAGTTGCATACTTTGACTTGACCATCTCCCACTATATCCCTCCGGTGATTGATGGATTCCCTTAAGAATTCAAGGGATATGATGGTAGGTGGCATTGGGTTCTTGAAGATTTCTAATGTTCTTTCTTGGCCATGTCGTGAAATGGATTTAAAAATCTCTTTCTTCATTCGTATATGCTCAGTTGTTTTTGCCTCTATTTTGACACACATGGATTCGGGAGGTGGTTCTTCTTTAGTGATAGGATGTAGACATTGTAGTTCTAAATCAAAACCTTGTTCAACTTCTATATTGAGGGATGCCTCATTCTCTTTGGTGCTACTCTCCATGGTGCAAGGCGCTCTCTCCTTCCATAAGTTGACTGCTTGATTTACTAATCTTGCCACTTTCTTTCTATGAGCTTCTGACTCCTTTCTTCGAGCTTCTGACTCCTCGAAACTTGCTTCTGCCTCCTTTATGCTAGCTTGTACCCATACACTAAATTCATTCCCCAAGGCCTCAATTTTAGACCTCGTCTCTAGCTCTTGTTGATGAAAACTATCATGTTTTTGGTAAGGTAGGCTACCGGCATGGTCAAACCCCGATGAAAGTATCATTGCATCATTGTTGTAACTCCATGTTGAGCTTGGATGATTTATCCAACCGGGATATATCATGTTATTTTGACATGTTGAGCTTGGGTGATTTATCCAATCGGGATGGTAGGTGGGCTCATAGGATTCCATTTGCATTGAGCTTGATGTGGTGATTGATGAATCCATATCCTGACATGGCCATTGAAAGTTATAAGCACTCATATCTTCAAGAACTAGAAATATACAAAATAAAAAATTGACTTAAGCTCAGAACGAATAAGAGAATCTCGATATTAGATACCATAGTTGTCCCCGGCAACGACGCCAAAAACTTGACACGACAAAATCCTAGCAAGAGAACTAGGTCGCGTAAGTAGTAAAGTGGATTTCTAAGTCCAGGGTTATCGTATCCACAGGGACAACTATAATCTAAGTACCAAGACTACTATATTACTCAATTCTAAGTTAAATCGGTCGATAGAAAGGTTGATTAACTAATTAATAAATACTAAAAAATAAACTAAGGCAACGTCACACCAAATAAAGGGAGGAAACAATAGAGAGAAGCGATCAAGGCACATGGTTCAACCAATTATGCATTTCGATTGTGATTTAGGTTCTATTGGATTATTAGATTGATTTAGCTAAGGCGAAATTCCCTAACGTACGTACTACCCAATCTCTTGGCATAGCAACCCTACCCTTGGTAACGATTTCCTATATATCTCTATATGAAAACCCGATTAACGAGGATGCATTTAAGGTCTAGGAATTCCCCACGTGAATGGAAAGCCACCTAAAGAAACCGAGTCTATCTCTAGTCGGTTTAACTATAGGGTATTCAATGTTTAAATCTTCCCTAGGTTATTATCTCTCGATCTCTAACCTAGGCATTTTATCAAACACTTGGTGATCAAGCAAATGTGGCATTGAGATCAAATATTGAATACATAGCTAAAACCAAAATTAATCCAATAAACACCAACAAAACAACAATCAAAATAACATAAATGGCCTATCCATGGACTCAATCAAACAAGTTTAGCTCATATTCATGTCAAAAGTGCAAATATAAATCATACAAGTCATAGGAGATTTGAACAAATTCAAGAAATAAATATGTAAAAACTCCCTAATTCTTGTAGAGATGTGGATTCCTTGTTGAATTCTCCATGTTTTGACCTTCAATCTTCTCTTCTAAGCTCCCTCTCTCTCTATTTTCGTGTGGCAGCTGCTATCCAAGGTGAGTTAGGGTAAAAAATGGCTAAAAGGGGTATTTATAGGCCAACCCACTGCCGCGAACGCCGCGGCGTTCGCTTGTTGAACACCTCGGCGTTGGCTACTGCATGTGAACGCCGCGGCGTTCGAGGATGAATGCCTCGGCGTTCGTCCCCTGCTACTCCAGCCAGTTTTCGTAAACTTCGCATAACTTTCTCTACCGATGTCGGCATTCACTGATTCAAGTTGCTGTAGAATCCTAAAACAAAGATCTACAACTCTCCAGAAGACACTAGGGCCGAAATCAAACGATAAAGATGACAAAACTGTCTCACAAGTCACTGAATGAGAAAACTCCATCGTAAGACGTCTCTTCCGATGACGTTTTCACCTCCTTCCCTACATATCTGATCTTTGTCTTCAACATAAGAAATGTACCTTTGCCTCTTATCTTTCCATTGGTAAATCAAGTGTGTAATTTGGACATAGGTAGAGAACTCTATTCAATAAACTCTATCACTGCGCAGACAGTTTGTATCTTTATGCATGATTTACCTTCAATCCTCGTTCTTTTCCTCCAAATTAAATGTTATGTTATTCTACAAAATATGAGAAGACAAGGATCAAAGCATCATATGTGATCAAATTATCAAGAAAACAATCAAAACTAAGTCGATAAACGGGAAAAAACTAGTGTAAAAATAACATAAATCAGTATGTCTCATCAAAATCATTTCCCTTTTCTTGACAATAACCCTGAGCGACTAGTCTGGCTTTGTTTCTTATAACAATGCCATCTTCGTCCATCTTGTTCCTAAAAACCCATCTTGTCCCAATAACTCCTTGATGAGTTGGCCTTGGTACTAGCGTCCAAACCTTGCTTCTCTCAAATTGGTTAAGCTCTTCTTGCATCGCTTCAACCCAACTTGAATCACTGAGTGCTTCATCCACTTTCTTTTGGTTCCATTTGAGATAAGAAACTTGCGAACATGGCCTCATTAATTGTAGCTGACCTAGTTCTAACAGGTGCTTCCATATCTCCAATTACTAGCTCTGGTGAATGGTCTCTAAGCCATTTATGGTCTGGTTGGAAAGGGTTGAGAGACTCTTGGTCATCAATCGCTTGATCCTTATTTGTCTCTGGCACAGTCGCTTCATCATTCACAGTTCCAGTTTGCTCTTGATGATTATTCTCTTCATGTTCATCAACGATTCTAACTTTATCATCATTTGTAACCTCACGAGTAACCTTAGGAATGGGCACAAGGATCTCATCATCTATCATCATTGAGATTAATTTGTGACGCTTGTTGGGCAATATCTTCAATTCCTACATCATCAGGATTAACCTTACTCGGTTCTTGGTTAGCATCATCAAACACAACATGAATGGATTCTTCAACTTTCGATTTGATCTTATTTAGGATGCAAAAACTCTTCCTATTCTTGGCATAGCCTAGAAAGATTCCCTCATCCGCTTTAGGATCAAAAGTCTTTCGGCTGTGGGATCCATTATTATGAATGAAACATTTTGAACCAAATACATGAAAATATGAGACGTTAGGCTTACGTCCCTTCCACAACTCATATGGAATCTTCTCATCTTGCTTGTTGATCATACACCGGTTCTGAGTGTAGCAAGCTGTGTTGATGGCTTTGGCCCAAAACCTTTGAGGCAGCTTAGACTCTGCAAGCATTGTCCTAGCGGCTTCTTTAAGTGTTCTATTCCGTCGCTCAGCAACTCCATTTTGTTGAGGTGTTCTAGGAGCAGAATACTCATGAAGTATTCCAAAATCTGTACAAAACTTCTCAACAAATTGGTTAGTAAATTCAGTTCCTCTATCGCTTCTAATTCTCGTCACTTTTAAATCTTTTGAATTTTGCAATTGACGGATTAGCACTGTGAGCTTGACACTAGTTTCAGCTTTGGTCGCTAGAAATTCTACCCATGTATAGCGAGAAAAATCATCAACGATTACTAGCGAGTATTTTTTACCACTTACACTCATGATTTGAATAGGACCAAACAAATCTAAATGCAATAGTTTAAGAATCCTAGAAGTAGATAGACATGGTTTCTTCTTAAAAGATGATTTAACTTGTTTACCCATTTGACATGCATCACATAAGCGATTCTTTTGAAAGGAACCCTTAGGTAATCCCTCTACAAGATTTAGCGATATTAACTGAGAGATTGCCTTAAAGTTGAGGTGATTCGTTTTTCTATGCCATAACCAACTCAATTCATTTTGACTTTTAGCAATAAAGCATGTGGGGTTGTTATCAAATGTAGAATCCCAATCCACTAAATACACATTATTTGTTCTTTTTCCTCTTAATTTAGTAGACTTAGTCTTAGCGTCGTTGACATAGCAGAAGTCGCTTGAAAAATTGACATCAAAGCCTTTATCACAAAATTGACTAATGCTCAACAAATTATGCTTAAGACCCTCAACATAATATACATCACTGATCATGATGTTCCCCCTATGCATGATACCTATACCTTTGGTTTTACCTTTGGAGTTATCACCGAATATAACTTGAGGACCATTGGTTGTACGATAGTTGATCAAGAGATCCTTTGAGCCAGTCATGTGCCTTGATGACCCACTATCGATGTACCAAACTGAAGTATCGGTGTTGGCTCTAGGTACCTGCTTTTAAAGGGCAGTTCTAATTCTTCTTAGGTACCCATGTTGTTTTGGGTCTTTCAACGTTAGTAGCTTTGGTATGAATTAAAACCTTCGGAACCCATCTTTGCCTTGTTTTCATCACGGGAAGATTGGCCTTCTTGGGTTTCGGTTTGTGTTGTGTGTGCTTTTTAGGTGTATAGTAATATCCTTGATTATAATAGTAATCATAATCGTAATCATAGTCATAATCATAATTATCATAGTATCGATAATATGATCTTGACTGTCTTAGATATTGACGCTGGTATTTCCTTGGCGCTGGCTTGGGTTGCACTTTTGGTGCTGAACGCTTAGCGCTTGATTCACAGTGTTCAGGCTTACCTTTAGCCTTTTGAGCGTTTGGATGAACCCCTTTTTGTGAATCATTTGCTTTAGCCTTACCCATGCCTGAGTCAGCTTTGGCTTTCTCATTGGGCCTCGTACCGTTGTCGCTAGGTTCATTTAGCGTTTGACTTTGTGAACCTTTCTCAACAAAGAGAACACCCTTTTCTTTGTTGTTTGCCGTAACATTAGATTTATTTGGTTGTTTACTGAATTTATTGTATCCTAAACCGGTCTTTTCACCATATAATCTAGTGACCTCAGTCACATTATCCAACTTTCTAGAAGCTTTTGATAATGATCAGATGAGCTGCTTTGATTTGGCAAATCTAGCGATCAAATCAGCTTCTCTCTTGACTATTATATCAAGATCGATTTTCAATTGAATAATCTCACTCTCAAGTGATTGGTTCTTCTCAATGCATTGTTGTTGAACTTTCAACTCTGCTTTGAGCGTTACTTTATCTCTTGTGAGTGATGAGATAATAGCGAGATCATTTTGATATATTTTGGCGGCTTCTTGACAATCTTTATAATATTCATTAACTTTGTCAAGTAATTCATCATAAGAAAGAGGATGAGATAATTCATTGGTTACCTCTGGTAGCGATTTGTCAGACGTTTCATCTTCTCTTGCCATAGACAGATCAATGCTGAGTCGCTTGTAGGCTCATCATTACTACTTTCATCTGATGATTTCAAGTTCTCTTCAGGTGCGGGAAATGGTTCAGATTCCGCTAGCAAACCTTGTTGGCAAAGGTTGCTCCTGAATTGGTTTCTATCCACATAGTCTTGCCTTGTGGGCTTAGACACATTTGGATAAGGGCAATTTACCTGGTAGTGCCCTGGTTTCCTGCAATTATAACACAAATTAGTTTTCATTTTTTCTTCAGTGGATAATCGCTTTGATCCAACTGGCGCTGAGAGATTCTGTGTAGGCGATGGAGGCGCTTGATATGGAACTGGCGCACCTGGTTGAGGTGCTGAGTACACTGGCGCTTGATACTGAGGCGCTGGTACTGGGGGAGGAGTTTGAAATGAAGTTTGTCCAATAGGATTTCTCTTTTCATATCTTAGAAATTTCTTGAATTTCTTGACTAATAAGGCCATTTCCTTTTCTTCATTAGATTCCACTGGTTTAACCTCACTAACCGCTTTACCCTTATTTTTGGTGGTAGCGATTAAAGCTCCTGATTCAATCGCTGAAGTTGTTGTGTCGCTGACTTCACCTAACTCGAATTCGAATGCCTTTAACTTTGAAAACACATGTTCTGGAGTAAGAGTCTCCAAAGTTTGTGATTCTCTCATAGCAACTGTCTTGATTAAGTATTTACTTGGAAGACTTCTGAAAATCTTATTGACCATTTCCTTGTTGGTCAATTCTTTGTCTAATGACGCTAACTCGGTAATGAGCAAAGTGAATCTTGCGTCCAATTGTTCTAGCATCTCATTGGGCTGCATTTTGAAATGCTCGAATCTTTGCATGGCTATGGAGAGCTTGTTCTCCTTCATTTGTGCTGAACCAAATACTTGACACGACAAAATCCTGGCAAGAGAACTAGGTCGCGTAAGTAGTAAAGTGGATGTTTAAGTCCGGGGTTATCGTGTCCGCAGGGACAACTATAATCTAAGTACCAAGACTACTATATTACTCAATTCTAAGTTAAATCAGTCGATAAAAAAGTTGATTAACTAATTAATAAATACTAGAAAATAAACTAAGGCAACGTCACACCAAATAAAGGGAGGAAACAATAGAGAGAAGCGATCAAGGCACATGGTTCAACCAATTATGCATTTCGATTGTGATTTAGGTTCTATTGGATTATTAGATTGATTTAGCTAAGGCGAAATTCCCTAACGTACGTACTACCCAATCTATTGGCATAGCAACCCTACCCTTGGTAACGATTTGCTATATATCTCTATATGAAAACCCGATTAACGAGGATGCATTTAGGGTTTAGGAATTCCCCACGTGAATGGAAAGCCACCTAAAGAAACCGAGTCTATCTCTATTCGGTTTAACTATAGGGTATTCAATGTTTATATCTTCCCTAGGTTATTATCTCTCGATCTCTAACCTAGGCATTTTATCAAACACTTGGTGATCAAGCAAATGTAGCATTGAGATCAAATATTGAATACATAGCTAAAACCAAAATTAATCGAATAAACACCAACAAAACAACAATCAAAATAACATAATTGGCCTATCCATGGACTCAATCAAACAAGTTTAGCTCATATTCATGTCAAAAGTGCAAATATAAATCATACAAGTCATAGGAGATTTGAACAAATTCAAGAAACAAATATGTAAAAACTCCCTAATTCTTGTAGAGATGTGGATTCCTTGTTGAATTCTCCATGTTTTGACCTTCAATCTTCTCTTCTAAGCTCCCTCTCTCTCTATTTTCGTGTGGCAGCTGCTATCCAAGGTGAGTTAGGGTAAAAAATGGCTAAAAGGGGTATTTATAGACCAACCCGCTGCCTCGAACGCCGCGGTGGTCACCATTCTGTCTCGAACGCCGCGGCGTTGGATGGTGAACGCCGCGGCGTTCCATTTCTGCCTCTGACCAGTTTTGGTAAAATTTGCATAACTTTCTCTACCGATGTCGGAATAAGCTGATTCAAGTTGCTATAGAATCCTCAAACAAAGATATACAACTCTCAATAAGACACCAAGGCCTAAATCAAACGTTAAAGAGGATAAAATTGTCTCACAAGTCACTGAATGAGAAAACTCCATCGTAAGACGTCTCTTCCGATGACGTTTTCACCTCCTTCCTTACATAATTGATCTTTGTCTTCAACATATGAAATGTACCTTTGCCTCTTATATTTCCATTGGTATAAGAATTGTGTAATTTGGACATGGGTAGAGAAATCTATTCCATAAACTCTAGCACTGCGCAGACAGTTTGTATCTTTATGCATGATTTACCTTCAATCCTTGTTCTTTTCCTCCAAATGTTATGTTATTCTATAAAATATGAGAAAACAAGTGTCAAAGTATCATATGTGATCAAATTATCAAGGAAACAATCAAAACTAAGTCGATAAACGGGGGAAAACTAGTGTAAAAATAACATATATCACCTTCGCACACAATGGCCAACTTATCCCATATTTCTTTGGAGGTTTTACATTTCTTGATCTTGTTGAACAATGCATCGTTATCTCCTAATGCTGAGTAAAGTGCACTTCGTCCAACATTATCCAGATTAGCTCTCTTTCTGTCCTCTGGCGTCCATTCTATCTTAGGTTTCTCGACATAACCATCTGGAGTAGCCTCGGTCGCTCCAGGGGCTCGAGTTACAACTTTCATAATCTGAATGGGGCCATCTGTAATCACATCACACATTTCATTATCGCAGGAACATAAATATGTGAATGCTCTAAGTTTTCAAGAATCATAGTTTGATTCTACCAACTTAGGCATTTTGGTAAAAGCCATAATGAGATGTTTTAAAGAGAGATTTTAAAAGCGATTAAAAAAATGGATCTGAACAAGCGGTTACGCTCAGAAACGCTTAGGTTTCTACTTCAACCGCTCTGATACCACTTGGTGGTCCCAAGTGGCATAAGAAAAGGTCTAGAAGGGGGGGGGGGTTGAATAGACCCTGAAGTCTTTTTCGACTTCAAAATTTCGTATCACTTTAAAGGTTTGAACGCTTTCGATGACTGAGCGCTTGGGTCAGACGCTTCAGAAAAAGTTAACTTAGACTCAGTGATTTTAGCAATTTACCAAAGTTGGGCAACGCTTAGATCGCTTAATCAGGGTTAGCACAGCGGAAATGAGTTTTAGCGTTCTTTTAGTTAATTTAATCGCTTTGCACTTTAACTTGTCTCTTTCAAAGATAAATGATGTAATAATAATAATAAGACAAATAAGGTAAATGACATAAGATATATAAGGTTCACTGGGTGGTGTAATCCCAGCTATGTCCTTCTTCTCCTTTTTCACTTGGAGGAATTTACTAGAATGATTTTCGAAGAATCACACAGAATCTTCTACACAATAGTAAAAGGGTGAAAATGATCTTAGGCTCCTTGATCACACAGACTTCAGCACCAATGAAGATCGTCTTCTTCAAGCTTCTCTCACTCAGAAATACTGCCTGAAAGGGTTCAACAACTTTTCTCACTCAGATGAAAGGTTGAGGTTTGTCACTAGAGTTTTGTTTGTTTTTGAAAAGATCAAATAACTTGGAATATCTCAGTTGGAATTTGAGTTTCTTCTTTGGAAGATGTTTGAGATATTTGTGACTATCTGAAATGTAGATAAAAAGCTTGAAAGATTTGGCTATGGAGTTTCTAAGCTTTTTCTCAGCAAGTTTTTCTTGTATTTGTACGTAATTGTCTCTTGTAAAAATTGTATCTGTGTTTAGGGTTTGCTGGGGTAAGGTATTTATAGGAAATTTCTTGGGATCTGTCCGTTGGGCACATGTAGGAGCGTGCCTCTCACGGGGCGCGTGAGTATACCTTTTCTCTGACATTCCTAAATGTTCACTGAAGCCGATTGGACGGGAGCAGCTGAAATTCTGAATTTTCTGACAGTCTGGTCAAAAGGTTGCTTGTCCACAAGTCACATTAGCTTATCACAATTAATGCTCTTATCAGGCATTTAATGCATTTTGAATTTAATTCCCGTTGGAAATAAATGCCCGTTGAATGATTGCATTTAAGTCCTTCATGACTTGAGGATTTATTTCAGGAGATTCTGACAGAAGTCGCTTGAGGGATTTCGAGCACTTGATCCATAAATTCTGAAATGAGATCTTTTAGCGTTTAGCAGACGCTAGGAAGAAAATCTTTATCTCCTGTTGACTTCAGACGCTGGTCTTCAACTTCTTCTCTAATAGACTCACCTAGAATTCTACTAGCGATTCAGTCACTAAGACTTAGTCTAAATTCTACAAAGATAAAAATTACAAGCCTATAATAAATTACAACTTTCAAACGCTTATACATCAATCTATGAAAAACGGAAACTTACATTGTATTTTTGGGGTCTAACATTAAATCCTATCTTGTCATCATCAAAACATCTAACATGAAATTTCCTAATAGATGCTTTCAAATTGGTCTCTCAATTTTTCAATTTGAACACTTTAATCCTCGAACTAAATGAACCATTTCTCATACGATTGCGGCCATTGATCGTATGAATTTGATCATTTAATCATGTACGTTCATATCGATTCCTTGATTCCAATTATAAAACAACTTTTAAGTGACATGCTTTGTTAATTAATTTCTCATTCACTCTAAATCAGAATTGAGTAATTAAATGCTCGAAATTTATCTACTCGAAATGTAGATTAATTTGAGTCAAAGACATTCCACTTTCAACATGTGGAATTCATTTAAATCTCTAACAAAATCATGCTAAAACACGATTTACTCAATCAAGATTTCCAACAATACCCACCATGAATGAAATTAATGCAAATGCAGACTATGCAGACGCTGAGAGAGTTTGGGCGAAAAGCAATTGCATCAGAAGAGGTAGTTTTTTGCTTTGAACCTTCCTTAGTGTAATACCATCGGATTTACTTGCTGGGCAGTGAACGTGATGTCTTGAACTAGTCAGCATTTTGTGTAAACCAAGACAATGATATATACACAATAACTTTTCTAACAAAGTTATTTGTTCTCACTGTTGTGTCCGTTTTGGCCATGGAACACATCTTGGATTCATAAATGTTTAATGTTAATGTCTAACATGAAGCGGCCCTCACTTCACACTTATATAGGTGACACTCCTATCAAGAGTACCCTGCCATACTCGACTTTGTTACGTCTCAACACCCTTTGAGATAGTATAGGAATCATTAAAAGTTTTTAGCTTAACCTTACCTACGCTATGCAGCTTTTGCACTTGTTCTATCCTAGGAATGAGTAGGAGTTCATTTAAAACTCCTCAAGTGCGACACTGAATCTTCATAACTTAGTTGTCCCTTTTGAACCAAGATCTTAGGATCTCTAGTCAAAATGGTTGGGCTACCGCTATGTCGATTCTTAAGATGTTGGATTTAATCTCATTCCCCTTGATAGGCAGTATATTTGATATCTTTTAGGCATACATTTGGATCCATAAGTTCTCATTTGATTTTACTCAATCAATAGAGACAATACCAATGAAGATCAACTGCTTAATGGTTTTATGTCTTCGATGTATATGTCGAGACTACCATTTTACATGCTATTTTGTGCCCTTCCGGCTGTCGACTATCTTGCACAATGTATCGGAATAGGTGGCACAAAATCTAGCCAATAAAGAGTATCCAATTTTCCTCAGTGTATTCTATCGATACACTCGGATATATCATATAAAGTAATCACAGTTAGCATATTTCAGCAAAAGGTCATTATGTCAATTACTCGTGATACTCAATACATCTGCCTTTCCAGCTTGGATGTATGTATAGCACCGGTGTCGACCCACCATTCGCGTAGTTATTCACCATAATTGGCATCAAATACTACAGCCGGGAGCGTGAGGTCCGACCACCCACCATTTGCCTAGCCTGGCATTAGTGATTTAATCACCCACCATTTGCCTAGCTTGGTTTGTCTTGACGATCACACACATTTTGTGTAGTTTGAATCGTTTTAGACGAACACCTACCATTTACATGGTTCGAATTATTTATGATTAACCATTGTCAGCGTGGTTCGGTTAACCACATTTGTGGTTGTCCCCTCGGAAGAATTTTTCTTCATCCCTATTTTGACTATTGTTGGTACACCAACTATTTTACCAAATTGTCTAAGGCCTTAAGGTCATTTTCTTGGATTTAATTCAGACATTTGACCGACTTTCTCGATCTTACTCTGACAATTAAGATCTTTTATTCTTGACCAACACTACAAGAAAACAGAGCTTCAGAGATGGAAAAATCCGTCTCTGAAACCCAATTTTCCGTCTCTGAAAATAATCAGAGACGGAATTTTTCCGTCTCTGACACCCGTCTTTAAACAGCTCGACGCTGATTGACATGGAATTTTTCCGTCTCTAATTTCAGAGACGGAAAATTGTTCCGTCTCTAATTCCGTCGCTTTTTTCATGACTCTTTTACAAATAATCCGTCTCTATATTTTGTCTCTAATCCGTCTCTAATTATATTCAGATTCGGTAACTAATCCGTCTCAAAATTTCGTGGAATCCGTCTCTAATCCGAACTCAAAATCCGTCTCTAAATCCATCGCTGATTCCAACGATATATCCATCTCTAAATCCATCTCTGATTCCAATTTAGTATCCGTCTCTAAATCCATCTCTGATTCCAACTCCGTATCCGTCTCTGATTTTCATCTCTGATTCCAACTCCGAATCCGTCTCTGATTCCAATTCCAAATCCGTCTCTGATTCCGTCTCTGATCGCGTTTCAATATAGGTCTCTAATTTGTCTTTGCTCTTTTCTAAAATTGTCTCTAAATCCGTCTCTAAATGAAGCTAAAAAATTTATGAATATAGCGTTTTATTTGCTAAATTCATATAATATCAAACCTGGTAAATAACGAATAATTCAATGAAATCAACAAATATTAACTAAACAATATCGCACCTATCAACAAAATGCAAACAACTAATTAACATCACAATCGAAGTATCTAACACAATCATTTCGACGCCACATCATTCTAACAATATATCATTCTAACAGACAACCTTGTCCAATCAATTAGTCCCGACATCTACACAAAAGTATCAAACTGACAGACAATTAACACGAGTTACTATTAATCATCAAAGTATATAACCAAAAAACACCAATTAACTACCTCCATCTCAACCTCTTTGGTCATTACAATTTCCAGATCCACCGGGGAATTTGTGGTTTGGATATCCTACATCTCGAACAAATTTTCGCAGCATCTCCTCCATGCTCACTTTCATCTCCTCTTTCATTCATTTAATATCTTCATTCTTCATTTCAATAATTGCATCTCTTTTTCTCACTTCCTCAAACACGTTTTCTATCAATTTCTTGTTCTCTTCATTGTTTTTTATTTGGTTTTCTCGCACATCTTCTATCTCTTGTGTTAATCCCACAATTACCTCACGAGACTCTCCCCGACCAGCAACTGATGAGCTGGAGCTCACACTATAACTCCCAGAAGTTTTGCATTGCCCAACTCCGTACAAACGGCCCTTTGATGGGCCTCCAGTCACTTCGCACCATGATGAAAAATCAAATGACGGTAACGAGGAGGAATCACTGGGACCCTGCTTTGCCCTGTATTCTTCCTGTGCAAATATATGACAAAAATTGTTAATTCTTAATAATATATTAACAAGTAAATGAAACAAAACATCCCCTATAAAAATTAAAGAAAAAGTAAATTCAGAGCAAAAGTTAATAAGGAGAAACTTAATTAAAAGATACTTACACTAACTTTTTTGATTTTTTATCCACAAACTCCCCAGTGCCTTGACTTATGTGGCATCGCTCAAATAGCTCAAAATCATCAACACTGCGCTTAAGTGTTTTTTCCTACAATAATGATTATATTAATCAATGTTCTTACAAAATAGCAGAAAAAGAGATGAAAATTTGGAAACTAAACATACCATTTTTAGTCGATGTGCTTCTTTAGGGATGGAACCACAAGTATGCTTCGTGACACATCCTTCCTTCTCAGTCGTACGATTTTGCTTAGCTTTCTCACATTTTTTAGCATACTCCTCTGTAGCCCAATACTTTTGCACCAATTCGTCCCATATATGAGTGCCCATCCAAGTTGGAGCTCTACCAAGCATGTCCAAATTACTTGGTTTTCTGCCTAATTGCTCCTTAGCATTGTCTAAAGCTTTTTTCTTGGATTTGTAGAGCAATTCCCTCAGTCGGGCACCAGCATTTTCGTTCCAAATTTTTCGTACACTTGCATCTGTTAGGTTATCCCACCTATATCTCAACTGAAATATGGATATTTAAAAAAAAAACTACTTAAGAATCAAACTTCAAATAACTTGATATAAAAATCAAACTTGAATAAAGTAACTTAAAATTCTCCCATAATAAATTTTTGGTCGCCTCTGGAACTTTCAGCCATCTTGGATATACTTCTGTGAAAATTCCCTTTATATCATTCGTCATATTCCGAGTAACATCTGCTTCATAAATCTAGTTGACAAAGTAAATGACAATAACAGAGAAAAAATTTAATATTTATTTTTACAAATAAACAAATATAGATATATATATATATATATATGTATATATAATGCAAACAAAGGATCAAGAAGTACCTAGAATCAATAATAGTTATCGTAATCCGATTGTCAGCACTTGCTGGCACTTGTGTCCCGTGATTAGGTCCCCTTCTCCGAGCATGTGAAGAAGTACCTTCTTCAGCTGTATCTATAGAATCATAATTTTCCCCCATCGGTGTCTCCTCAACCTACATAAAAATTAAATTATAATGTAAGATATAACAGTAATGTAAATATTATTTTTAGATTTAAGCACATAAAAGTTAAATAAAGTTATACCTGTATATCGTCATGATGCACTCCATCAACAGAATTAGACTCCAAACCCAAAGTCTCATCTACGTCTGTCTGATCCCGAAGGTGTGCTCGTCCACGAGGGCCTCGTCCGCGTGCTGGACCTCGTCCGCGGTGCGTAACTCGCCCTCTAGTCGTCATCCTGTCATAAATAAATATAAATCAAATTAAATACACAACATGAAAGAAGATTATTCAAATAAATACACACTAATTTTAAATTAATCATTTAAAATTAGGAAAATATAGAAACTAGAGACTATCTACATGTCTAAGTGAGAATATAGAATAAGTCCAAGGAATTTCGAGCGGTTTCTTCCTTCAGCTTACAATGTACAATTGAATACAGCTAGAACAAATAACCATTTCAACGATTCATAAACACAAAAAAATAAAAGGCGAAAAAAACAATTTTCTTCTCTCTATAAAATTGGAAGGGAGGAATAATCAGCAAAGTCACAAATTTTGGGAGATTTTCGTACTTGACCGTCCAGCCTCCAGTATTTTGGGCATAACTGCTTCATTAGAAATCAGATTGAGTTGATTCTTTAGGCAAATTAAAGCTAACAGAAAGGGCTACAATTCTTATGTTGAGATCTGGAGCAAAAGACGTAAACTACACTTCACTAAAGCCACTAACTATTTCAGTGTTCACCTGATTTCCAGAATCAATAGCACCTTCTCATGTAAACAAAATTTAAGAAAGAAAAGTTTACATGAAGTGATTGAAATATAAGACAATTCAAGGTAAGTACATCAAACACACATATTAAGACTTCAATAATAAGAAATCTAAAAATAAAAACACTAGCATACAAACAACACAAACACACAGATTATCCATTAAGCTGCCAATTCAAATTCGTACTTGACCGTCCAGCCTCCAGTATTTTGGGCATAACTGCTTCATTAGAAATCGGATTGAGTTGATTCTTTAGGAAAATTAAAGCTAACAGAAAGGGCTACAATTCTTATGTTGAGATCTAGAGCAAAATACGTAATCTACACTTCACTAAAGCCACTAACTATTTCAGTGTTCACCTGATTTCCAGAATCAATAAATCTTGCACCTTCTCATGTAAACAAAATTTAAGAACGAAAAGACGTAATGTAACGCCCTCAAATTTAATCCTAAAGAATCCAACACGAAAGCGTTATCCTATCCTTACAGAAGTACAAACCAAATTCTGGACACAATTAAACAATTCATCTTATCGGGTCACAACCCCAATACATCAACTAAATAGCTATGCGAACTTAATATACATGAGTCAATCTACATCATTCACCTCTAGGATAGTCCGAGTTTATACTCCGATCCTTCAAGCTAGTTTCACTTCTCGACTTGCCTATAACTGGAAGGAAGAAAGTGAAGTACATAAGCAAAGGCTTAGTGAGCGCCAGTGTACGTGTGAAAGGTGCTTAAAATAGTTTTTAGACCCCAAAGTGATCAATTAATAAGGTGAAAACAATAATAGCTTCTATTTTTCAAACGCTCATTAAAAGGCGAGTAAGAATGACATTTGCGTTCAAGCAATAGCTGGTATGACACCAGGATCTTAGTATACATACGATAAAGTTTTAAAACATGTATTTTTAAAAGTGTGCAGTCAATGTAAGTACCACGTACAAGATGGAACAATTGGTGGCATGATATTTAAGTTTCAAAACATGCATTTTAAAAAGCATATAGTTCAATGCAAGTACCACGTAAAAGACTCAATGCAAGTATCATGTACAAGACATGTTTAAGTAACACGTACACGTCACGCTTAAGCAGTAGGGGGCCATGTTAGCAATACTATCGCGTCCGATGATTTACCCATAGCACTTTGGGTCCCTCTGCTTCTTCCTTATCACCCCTGAACACGTGGCTTAAAAGCCATCACCTTATACCTCCCCACGCAGGCTCGCGATGCCCGATTTGGTCATATCCGGAATATGCCACACGATAAATGACCCATGCACCCTCAGAGCACTCCGTCCTAGGTGCATGGATCTGGACGTGGATAGCGGGAACTGTTTAAGACCGCAAGTCCATGCTTGACCGGCCGAACCCTGCCCTATCCATCGCCCGACCTTGGGCCCAACACAACCACGCAAGATGAGACATGTCACAAGAACACCATCACGACAAATGATCATGATACAAGAACCAAATGATGGAGTACTTCCACGAAATCCATAAAAACCGATGTTTATTTTGAAATCATGCTTGCAAAATATGCATTTGAAACAAGTATGCAATCATGTATGTCACGAATGATTAAATGAAGCGTTTTGGCTCACGAAAGAATATTGAATCGAGCCAATATTCTTTTTTTTCAGAATTTCATGAAAAGAATGTTTTCTTGAAATCATTTTCACAAAACCTGCCTGGAAAATTATTCTCGCAAGATATGTCTTTGAAACGTGCCAAGAGATGGTTAATGCAAAATGAGTCCATGATTTGATTTGAAAGTGTTGAAATTCATTTTCATGTGAAGTATTGAAAGCATGATGAAAGTATATAGATATATATACGACGTGCTCCTTCCAGTTTTGAAAGACATATAACTATAATTTTGAGAGGCACTCACAGTACTCTTCCAAGCTACTAGGATCGTTGCCGAGTGAATCTCCAACACTACCTGCTTTGGCCAAATATCAAATTAGAATCTTATTCTATCACTCGATTCTAATAACCTGCCGAACCTAATCTATTTGATCCTATAAACTATGATTATGCATAAAGTATACACTATTTTCCCATAGTTTGGCTATAACAAAATTAATTTTAAAGATTCACAAAAACTTCAAGAAAACAATTTTTCGCGGTTGTAATTTGAAAATTGTTAAAATTCATAGAGGAAGAGTTTACCTCTAAAACTTCCAGAACTACCCAACACTTGTTGAAAAAAGATTGGGTAAAATTTTCAAAAGCAATGAACATTTCCAAGCGGGTGTTTTAACCACCAAACCTAAGCCAAACTAAATCAGATTTTGATCCAGACAAGCTGCATTTCAAAATTTGTATAAAATCCTTTGTTTATCAAAAAAATCCCAAAATTTGTATGACATGTTCACAAGACACTGAAAATGGTTCTATAAAATTTTGGAAGCCAAATAAAATATTTAGATACAAAATCTTCAGCTCAAAACAACACTTATCTGTAAATGAGTAATTCTCTGGCAGCAGTTGTCTACCAATTTTTATAAATTTCATCAAAGCTTCAAAAATCTCAAACTTTTATAGAAACATACAAAACATGTATAGATATCTACAGAAATTTTTTTAAAAAATTATAATTAAAGTTTTAAATATGAAATTGTAAGCTTAACAAGTGGCTTTTTTCGAAACATGATATAATTCTGGCAGTTCTTTTGAATAATTTAATAGAAATTCTACAAGACTCCAAAATTTACGATATTTTACCAATATGTTGCTAACACATCCAAGTTAATTGAAAAATATTTTGACTCCAAAATTCGGTCATTTGGCCTTTCAAGTACAACCTAGAACCCGTACGCAGAAACTGAAATGGAGTTCAACTTCATTTCATGACAAAACAACAATGCATGTCCTAAATGACTTTCAAAAACAAGTTTGATTCGACATGCAATCACTTATCTATGTTTCAAATACAAATAGAGTGATGGGTCTATAACAATTTATCCAAATCCTTTCCTCATACACACAATCATCCAAATTCTCAGCCCTACCTTCCAATTCACCTCATGCATGTCCCAATTGAGCCTCCAATTGATCAATTCAAGATTTAATTCCACAATAATTCTAGTAAACCAAGAATAAACACATTTTAACAGAGATGAGGGTGTCTTACCTAAGTATTTGGTTGATGAGAAAACACCAAGAGAACAAATTTCTAATGGTGCTGCCAGATTTCAGGTCCTGAAACAGGTTCACGATTTTAGGCGAATCTGAAAATTTATGTAGCAGATACGAAAATTCCGAACACATGGTGTTCTTCCTTGTCCTCTCAGGGAGAGTTTGAGCTAAAAATATTCCAATTTGGGCATCATTTGATCCCTCAAAACTTGAAAATACAAACCTTGCCAGAGCAGGATTTCTTGCGGAAATTGCTTGGACAATTATGGTTTCTATGTTGTGGTTTACACTCTCTCTTTCCATGAATCTCTTGAATGATTTGGGAGCTTAAAAGAGGAGATAATGGGGAAGAATTCTGTTATTTGGAGCAAGAAGAAGTGAAGTGTAGAGTGGAAAATTAAGAAGCTAGATAGGTGTATATATAGGATGTGATAAGGGCTTGGTGGCAATTTTTCTATTTGTCTCATATCCCTTGTCATGTTCTATTTTATTTCATAACCCCTATATCAATAGGAGTTAAAATTTAGCCCCTACATGGATATATATTGATATTAGGACAATCCACGTGTTCAAAATAATCTCTTGGCATATTTGTACTAATGGTAATACATATTAAACCTAGCTATTTTCAATAGGTTATACTACTAATCATTGCATTAGTTAAGAAAAACCCGGATGTCACACGTAATCTACAAGGCGTAAATTGAGTAACAACAGTAACACACTTTCTGAACGAAAAATCAAGTTTTTGAAGTTTTATAAATACCTGTCAAAGAGTGAAAATGGGGTTTGCAAATCTGTTCTCTTTTTCTGCTTGAATGAGATGATGATGATGAACTGATGATTGAGAAGAGAATGGTTGGCCTCTGTTGGGTGGATGATGAGATGATGATGATGAACTGACGACGTACGGTTGGATGGAGCTTGAGCAGCCGAGGCGGATCTGGTGAGCTTTGAGCAGCAGAGGCGGCGGATTTGGTGAGCAGCAGGTTGGTTGCAAATGTTTATGTGAAATTTGCTAAGTCTCAAATAATATATCCCTATTTTGTCTTAACTCTTGGATAAAAGCTATAAAAGTATTTTAGGCTTTTGTAAGTAACAACAGGTGCCTTAGTGTGGTGGTAAGGAGCTTAGAGTTTAAGTGGGTGGTCTTTGGTTCGATTCTTTGAAGTAGCATTTTAGTTTTTTTTTAAATATTAGTCATTGTTAATTCAATCTAATTAAAATAAATATGAATTATATTTTTTAACTTGAATTACTTCTAGTCTTCAAATATTTTTAATTTAATATTTATTTTTATTTCAAACATACATGAAAAATACAAACGAATATATATAGTATAAATAATATTTCAACACATTTGACAACAAAGTTGACTCGGTGCAATTTTCATTCTCCTCTTATTCTAGGGTAAGCCCCTTTTATGAAACGAATTTGCACAGTAGATGACGCGGTAGCTTCATACACTCTAATTGATGCTCTCTTATACACACCAATTGGTTCATCAAAAAATTGATTAACACAGTAGATATTTAGTGTATCCAACTCAGTTGCTTGCGACAACACATACAGAATGTAGCTTAGCTCGCAATCAGAACCCGAGAAGTTGAAGATCGTGACCTCATTCAATGCCTCCAATCCCATTGCTTGCAACTTCCAGCCTTTGCGTAGTTGGATACACTATTGCCCGCGTTTTTCCATGGTGCACCCTACACATGTTAAGTCAAATACAATTTTATTTTAGAAACCCAAACAAAGAACGTGTTTAATAAACCATGTAATAACTAATCTCTTGATAAACCATAAAACTTAAAATATTACCACCAAATCGACTTTAAGCTCATTCAAGCCTGTACATCTACTGATGAGCACCAATGTGACAGCAAGATTGTCAAGCAGCTTTGAACACCTGATCTCTAGGCTGTGCATATTAACAAAAAAGTACTTCGCCATAATGCGATGTAGAGACTCCGCATGCCCCAACCTCTAAACAAACAATTCAAAAATAAATAAATCAAAACAACTTCTTAAAAGCATTTGTACTTATTCAAACAATGATAGATAGATATACCCTAACAAAATCAACCGGGACACATGCTCGTTCGCCGGACAACAATTCTTTCGTCATTTTTACAACCTCTCGAAGTAGTCGGTATGTCGAGCAAGTTGATGACATGTGGTGTCGATGATGATGTACTATCCACTGTAAAGAACGAGCTAACGACCCTAATACTTGTAAATGACCCGGACCCTGTTCGTCTTGTTTCAATAAAATAACAAGGACATCTACATTGGGGAAGTGTACTTTTATATTCACATTTCCTTGGGCCCGATTGAATGCCATCTTGAATATTTTTACAGAAGGCAAATATGCCTCAAATTCTGTTAGTCCTCTAAAATCACAGTTCAATAACTGCAAATCATTCAACTCGGGACACCATTTTCCAAGGTGGGAAGAAAATGTGTTATCATATAGCACGATGTGCTTCAATATGAGTCTTTTTAAATTTCGTAAATTATATGTATCTTCCCACCTAACAATGTAGTTCGGTAGATATAATTTTAACTGAACAAGAGTGTGTGACAAAAACAGGCCGTTAGGGAGTGAAGTGGACAACCGGCCGACTAATTTCAGTATACGCACAGAATGATCTATTCCAAACGCCACCCACTCTTGTCTTATCCAATGCAATGCCTCGGCCCCCATTGGTAACTCAAAGCTCAAGGTTTCAACCACACTTTCATTATGTTCAAGTATAGTGTGATTAACAAAATTAATAAAATCTAAACCATGAGAACCCCTTTGTACGAAACGGTTAATATCGAATAAAAGAGTAGGGATGGAATACCAACAATGTTGAAAATATTTTGATAAAAGACCCAATCGGGCTGCCTCCACAATGCATGCATCCCTTGATAACCTTCCCATAACATGAAAAATTATATCCTCACAAAGGAAACTAAGTCCATTATTAGAAATTGTACCTCGTTCCATGATTGTTTATATGAACTATCCTCTGTTTATACTCTGTTTGTACCTTAAGCATACGATAGGAGCTGGAGGTTGATGACGACGTGCGGCTGGGCGGAGGTGATGGAGTATGGCTGATTTGGGCGGAGCTTGAGCAGTAGAGGCGGATCTGGTCGGAGCTTGGCAAAGTTGGTTTGTAGATTTTTGTGAAATTTACCAAGTCCCAAATAATATATCTCTCTTTTATCTTGACTCTTTGATAAAAGATATAAATATATTTTGAGCATTTGTAGTTAAAGGTAGTTAACCTTTACCTTTAACTTTAATTAACCTTAACTTATTAGGTAAAAAAATAGTGATAAAAGAGAAAAACAATGCAATGAAACGATGGACCTAATTGACAACTTTAATTAACCTTTATCGAGGATATGGAATTTCAAGATCTGCCCAAGATCTTTCATCGAGATAAGAATATAACTTTAGGGTACAAAGAATTATTATGAAACATAAGCACATTAAATGACACGGCGACTGAGTAAAAAATGTCTCTTGACATTAAAGCGAGCACAGTCACATGTCTTTTGATCCTCACTAACTTTATTGTCCAAATTTTACAATCATTTCACTGGAAAATTCTATTTAAGCGAATATTTAGTCTTTCAACTATTGTAAAGATTCTTTTTATAATAATAATAATAAGAAGAAGAAGAAGAAGTAATGTTTTATGTCATCTCTGATTAGTCACTGTTCTACCATTTCTTTAGTTTTGTTAAGGAAAAAAAAATGCAATAAATGAAATTGATTGACTTTAATTTGCTTGATTAATCTTTACCTTAACAAAATAATATTTTACCACATGAGTCGTTGATAGTGAAAGGGAGGACTTGCCTTTAACTTTAAATTTAATTAACTTTAACTTTAACTTTAATTAACTTTAACTTTAGCCCAATTACCTTTAACTTTAGCCCCGCCATGTCCGAATTAGCCCTAGCCCAATTGACATTTTTAGTCCTAATGATTTAAATATTTAGAATATATCCCCTCATTTTTACCTTTAACTTTAATTTACCTTAACTTATTAGGTAAAAAAATAGTGATAAAAGAGAAAAATAATGCAATGAAACGATGGACCAATTGACAACTTTAATTAACCTATATCGAGGATATGAAATTTCAAAATCCGTCTCTAATTCCGACTCTGATTGCCGATGAAAATGAGACTTTTTTTCGGTCTCTAAATCCGTCTTGTTCGAAATTTAGAGATGGAAAAAATCCGTCTCTAATTCGGTCTCAAACTAAAGATAAATATTTTATTTTTAAATCCGTCTCTAATTCCGACTCTGATTGCCAATGAAAATGAGACATTTTTTTGTCTCTAAATCCGTCTCTGTTCGAAATTTAGAGATGAAAAAAATTCGTCTCTAATTCGGTCTTAAAATAAAGATAAAGATTTTATTTTTAAATCCGTCTCTAATTCCGACTCTGATTGCCGATGAAAATGAGACTTTTTTTCCGTCTCTAAATCCGTCTCTGTTCGAAATTTAGAGATGGAAAAAAATCCGTCTCTAATTTGCGTAATTTAAAGCCTTCCTTTAGCGACGGATTCAGAGATGGAATGTTATCCGTCTCTATATACGTCTCTAAATCCGTCTCTGTTTTATCCTAAATTTATTTTTCATGAATTTATTGATGAAATTGAGACGGTTTCCTATGTTCGTCGGTGATCCGTCTCAAATCAGAGACGGATATCATTTCCGTCTCACATTCCGTCTCTGATTTGAGACGGATTCGTGTCCGTGTCTGATTTTCCGTCTCTGAAACCTTGTTTTCTTGTAGTGTAAGTTGTGTACTTTGTACAATATGTCGCCCTCATTTCTCTCTTCGGAGAACACGTTTCAAAATATGAAACATTCGGAAAAATTCTCACTTAGCAACCTTACAGGTTCATAGTGACGACGTTCCACATTGTCTATTTTAATTTCTTAAAATTAGACTCGATTTTCTTCCACTTAAATGAAAACACGACTAGCTAGTTTAGCCTCTACAGTTATCTCACTTTTATGATGAAAATTGTAGGCTACAACTCTAAATAATGCAATAATTATTCTTAACACAAAATTGCCTTTTTTAAATAAATGTCTATCACATGAAAAGAGCATGCAATTAATTTAAATCAACTATTTAAATGATGCATCTCTTCATTCATTGTGATCAGGCTTTATTCTAAAGATTGCCAAACATAGTGAAAAATTACACTTATTGCATTTATTCATAAGCGGAAAGGAAACTACTAAACAATTACTTCATATATACATAGCAAAATAAAGTAATCTTAAGTATGAACAATTATTTATTCTTTATCAAGAATAAATCACAAAGATTATATATATTAAATCACAAATATATTTCATGCTCTATCACATAACAAAGCATAAACTTATCTCATCATTTGCGTATAATCGGAATCTTTTCATCGCCAAGAGTTGCCACCTTATCATTTGAAATTCACACCCATTCATTCTCTCCTTGCCAATGTACAGATGGCTCGAATGGTTGTTTAAACCTTAAAACCCCATTCGCAATTTGTATGAATTAACAAATGTGGCGAAAGAGTTTCTGCAACCTTTGATACATGCGTCTTTCAATTCATTTGACACATTCAACTTTTAGGATTTCTTCTCCCGGTTGATTTGCCCATGCACAACAATAAAACTTTGTATTGTTATTGAACGTTAAGCAGAATAGTAAATATAATTCTGTCAATGAATTTTATTTTCCCATACGACTCCAATTCGGTTGCAGCCTCATCTTGGATTAATTTCCTTGAAACCATGGAAGTTCGAATCTTCCTTCGTTCAATTTGAATTTTACTACAAAAAATAAATTCAAACTTGAATTAATCATAAAAATAATTAAAATTATATATAAAATTATGACAAAATAAAATTAAATGAAATTCCATCTTGATTTCATTATCTTTCTATCGAATAACGTAACGCCATCTTCAAGAACACCCTAATATTGTCTTGAGGCGTTGGGTGATGGACTCAACATTCTTCAAGATACAAATAATTCCGCTTCAAAATTGTTAGAAAAATATATGTGAGCCTACTCGGGCATAGTATCTTCAAGAACGATTTCAAAGTCGAGGCAAGTGTTCTACACTTTATCTTTGAAACGAAATTTCCCCGTTCACGGTGCTTACGGGATTTGACAATCGTTTCCCAAGATTCAACGACTTAGTAAAGAAGTAGTAGCAGTACAAACTTCGATACTCTACGAACAAACTTTGTTTCAAACTCTCTTGATGGACTATGATGAATTAAATGCATATCTAGACATTTAATATGCAAAACTATTCTCCAAATATTAAATTAATATTTAAAAATATCCAAAGAATTCTCAAAAATACTCAAAATAGCATTTAAGAGAAGAAGGGACAAGAGAATATGTGAAGTTAATACTTTCCTGTGTTTAACATCAAAATATGAGGGTCTATTTATAGAGAATGAAGAGTTTTTGGTCAAAAGTTGTAACTTTTCGTATATTGCAGAAGGGCCCAAAAGGTGTGACTATTGGACGAAAAGCCCCTGAAAGCACCTTTTCAGAGTTCGCAGGTCATCCCCAGAAGTCTCCTTGGTTGGCGAAAAGCCCCCAGTCGGAGTGGCGCTCAGGTGTGGACGGGTGCACCGTGCACCTGCTGACCAGCCAATCAGCGCCCTGTCAGCATGGGAGATTATCCAGTGTGGGCGGTTGCACCACTGCTATGCAATTCAGCCTTTGATTTTCCAAAACTTTCAAATTGACCCCAAAACTTTTAATCTTGATCAAATAGATCCTTTCAAGTTGGTCTCTCAATTTTTCAATTTGAACACTTTAATCCTCGAACTAAATGAACCATTTCCCATACGATCACGGCCGTCAATCGTATGAATTTGATCATTTAATTGTGTACGTTCATATCAATTCATTGATTCCAATTATAAACCAACTTTTAAGTGACATACTTTGTTAATTAATTTCTCATTCACTCTAAATGGGAATGGAGTAATTAAATACTCGAAATTTATTTACTCGAAATGTAGATTAATTTGAGTCAAAGACATTCCACTTTCAACATGTGGAATTCACTTAAATCTTTAACAAAATCCTGCTAAAACACGATTTATTCAATCAAGATTTCCAACAGGTCAAGCTTAATATGTACCGGGCGGTCTTCAAAGAGCATGGTGATATCGGGTCGAGATACATAGCTCGGGATAATGCAGGCATTTGTCTAGGATGGGGTGTTCATTTCTTGGAAGTGGCCCCGGAATCTTTATTAGCCGAAGCATATGAAGCTCGGAACGCAAATTGTTTTGCCCATAGAAGGAGGGGCTGGGAATAATATCATTGTCAAGGGGAATTGTGCTATGTTGGTGAATAAGATTCGTGATTCATCTGGCGACTTCTCTAGGTTTAGTCCTATATTTTCAGATATTAGAGTTTCTCTTGTTGATTTTTCTTTCCTATTGAGTCAAGTTAAAAGATTCGCAAACTAAAATAAAAGGATTAGAGAAGTCATGTTTGTCTTCTGGCACTTTGCACATTAAATTTAATTTTTGGCACTTTGCATCGTTGAATTCTATATAGTTAGAGATTTTGCACCCTAAAGCAAATGTACACCGTCCAACTCACAAAAAATGAGTTCAGTCAATTTTTGAAGAGAATTTATACAAAATAGGTAAAATTATACCAAAAAAATGTTACAAATTGGAAAAGTCCAAACACGAAATCATACAACAACAAAAAAACGTGAGAATCTATAGAAGTATTTTCAATTTAGGTCTAGTCAATACGCTAAAATCCCTAAAAATCCTCTCTTCAATCCTTGTAGAAACCACTGGAGAATCTACGTCATCGACCTCAAACCTCATATCACACTATTGATGCCTCTACATCTATAGGGTACGGTTCTCCAAGTGTAGACAGAGTTTTAAAGATTTCAGTTTATTAACTAACCCCGGATTGAGAGGACTTCTACAGATTTTCACTTTTTGTGTGCTATAAATTTGTCTTCAGAGTTTACACATTTTCATGTTTTTTTCTTAGTATAATTCCTTTTTTTGTTTTTGGTATTTGCAATTTTATCCTTCAAATTGAGAGAACTCGTTTTTTTGATGAGTTGTACAGTATAAGTTTGATTTAGGGGGCATGCCAAGCTATATGCAATTCGATGGTGCAAAGTGCCAAAAATGCAATTTAAAGATGGGAATTCAAGGATGCAATAGCCAATTACCCATCTTTTTTGGTCTTTTAGCATTATAGCTATGATGCACAGATACTCCTAAAATTGGACTCATGCAGTATCGTACTCGTATCGGATATGATACTATGCGGATACCACCCGGATGCGTATCAGATACCCTTTTTACATATCCAGATATTAAATAAAAAAGAAAATTTCGGATACCGTATCCGATACTTCTGGATGCAATATCACATACAAAATTTGAAGAATCTAACATACCTTAAATACCGAACATAGTACTTTTTTAATATTATATAATACTTTTTAGGTTAAAATAGGAAATTTAATTATAATGACTTTGACCATACGTCAAAAAGTTAAACAAACAATCGAAAATTTAAAGAAGCAAAAAACTGTTTCGGTTTCACTTCTTAATATATTTTTTCTTCTCTTGCTCCACGTGAAATCTATCATTTATACATTATTACCAAAGATCTTGAATAAAAAAGTAAATCTTGGTATCAATGAAATGACGTTCATAGACCGCAAATGATGAAATATTATGGTTACCTTTGAAATTTTTTGAACGTATAAACAATTAACTTGCGTCAGTATTGCACTTTTATTGATGTTAATGAATATATTGACTCATATCGTATTCTATAATTTTGAAATTTGCTTGTATCCCCAACATATCGTATTATATCATTTTGAAATTTGTCGTATTTCACAGCCATATCGCATCGTACTCGTATCCTCGTATGCGTATCCGTGTATCATAGCATCATAGTTTTCTTTTGCGGCAACTGCTGTAAGGAGAGGTTCGCGAGATAATACTAGTAATTTTCTTTTATGAACTATGAATTTTATTTAAAAAGACCAAGTAGTCTACTAAGATTTATAGGAAGTGAAGATATTTCAACTATAAAGGACAAATCCCAACTACATCCTGTTGGGAAATTATACATAAGGCTCTCTAATCACAGTACCAGGAACATGAAAAAATTACTTAGTTGCGCATGGAAAACTTTGAGATTGCAAAATGATAAAATCTTAAAAACCGCTAAAATCACCAATACCCGATTAGACCACAAACGACCATTTTAATCGTTGTTGGGTTGGACTTGGCTTCAAGTACCAAAAACCGCGATGATCGGTTGGACTGAAAAATAACATAAATCGGTTCAACCCCCGTCGCGTGCACCACTAAATCATACCACGGTAAATTTGGAACCGTTTTCAATTTTCTTTTTTCCTCTTAACATTGTAGTTTTTTTTCACAACAACTGCTGAAAGGAGAGATTTGCAAGATAATACTAGTAATTTTGAAACAACAAGAAGAATTCTTGTTAATATACCAAACATCAGTCGAGGACATATTACTTTTCCCAATGTTCTATATATTGGATAAATTCTTACATAAGTAGGAATGAACTGACATAATTCGGCTGTAAGCCAATTTACGAAATGACTAAATAAATTCTCGTGCTTCAGCCAATGAACTATATGAAAACTAGGAAACGACTTAAACAAATTTCTATTGAAACACATCCCATCCCAAGTATATATATATATATATATATATATATATATATATATATATATATTATTTGGGCTGATCAGTTCCTAACAAGGAGGGAGATCTGGTGGAGGTGGCTCTATGGACTGCAACTCTCCAGCTCCATTCTCAACCAACATTGCCATTGCCAGACCCCAAGTCAAATGGGAGTCTATGTGACAATGCATTAGCCATACTCCTGAACAATGAACCAAAAAACAATAATCAATCAATACTTAAATATTAATATATATGATACAATGGTGCCAATATGTATCTGTTTTCACTCACCTGGATTATCTGCTACAAATCGAATGACGGACCACCCACCAACCGGAACATTAATAGTGTTACGAATTGGTGGATCAACGAGGTTAAACCGTGCTGTATCTCTTCTCGGGTTGAAATTACCAAAGCCCTGTCCAACAACATAGAAATGGTATCCATGGAGATGAATAGGATGGTCCTCTGTTGTTACAATAGCAGTGTCTTGCAACACAATTTGCACGTTCGAACCAAATTTTAACTTGTACAACTTTGTCCCAAATCGAGGCTGCCACAGAGCCCGACTCACGTTACCCGTGTAATCAAACTTAACAGGAGGTACTGCAGGGAAGTCGGTTGTGTACACACCCTGTATGTTTTGGTAATAGGCTTGTAGCAATGAGGTCTTTCTAGGGAGTAAGAAGGATACATTGTTCATACTAGCTGCAAATCGTGTGTTATTCGGGCCCTGGCATCTGGGCCCGGGAGTGCAATTGACGAGGCCTAATCCCACGGTGAAGAAGAGATTCTTGTCGATTTTTGTAGGGACTTTTGCGTTTTCGGAAGGTAGACTCCTCAATTGGCTTGTGTATGCAGTTACGGTGGGTGTATCATTGAAACGGGGAATTATTGGCAATAATGGTCTCGGGGGTATGCACGTTTTAGAACTGCACTGAATAGAGACGTACTCGAGGATTGCAGTGCCGGTTGTGTTGTCAAATGCAGCATTTTGTGCGGTCGCGTAAGCCCGTGTCGCCATGTAGTAGCGGCTCGGAGATTGATCAGCTGTGAGGAGGACATTGGTGGTTTGGCCCGGCCCGATCATGACGACTCTTGTTGTGAAGGGCTTGTTATAAGCAGCATCGTTTCCAACGACAGTGAGCATGTGGTTGGCGACTGTGAAGAAGAGTTCTTGATTGAGTGCAGCATTGATGATTCTCAGAAGAACTGTCTCCCCCGAATTTACATAGAATTTTGTGGTGTCTAAAGCGCCAATAAAAAATGAGTAAATCAAGATGCTCTACTAGTTAGCTTTATGAAACTGAAGTAAAACTATGATTAGCCAAAGAACTTCTATAGATATAGTAGCTTACTCTACTAGAACATTTGTATAGATCGCCGGGTTGGCCGTTGATAGTGTATGCATTGGACACATTCGGAGCAGCACCCGTAAATTGTGCTTGTCGGAGCACACTAATGATGTCTCTATCCCACCATTCTCCTGTTTGTTGGAAAAAATTACCCAAATCCATTTACTAGGTAACTTGCACATCCTTTATTTCTCATATACCGTGCTAAGTGTATATTTGAGGGAATATGTCCAGACTCCAGATGGTGTATCCGAATATGAGATGCAGTAACATTAAATTGGAATAGAGAATATGAAATGACTAGTGAGAGTAAATTATGCTATATATAAGTTAATTGGGAATTGTTTCTATTTTTTCTTACCAAGAAGTATAGGGAACTCTTGTTTGGGTACCGGGAAAGGATAGGGAACACCGAATTTGGGGTAGATGATGAGGGCCCCATAAACTGTAGCTCTAAGCCATTTACTATGAGCATGCCACCACAATGTTCCATCCTGGTTCTCAATGTTGAACTTGTATGTTTAACTCGCTCCTGGCTGAATAGGGCACTGAGTCACGTATTCCGGGCCATCAGCCCATGGTGTTCGCATCTGAAGGACACCGTGCCTGGCAGAGAATAGAAAAGGAGTGCGGAAATGAGCAAGCATTAACTAAGCAGGAAGCTTTAAAATGTGAAGAGAAAGAGTTTTGCTTTCTATTGTCAAAATTCTAGTATATTGCTTGACAAATTGTCGAATTTTGATCCACTTAGTATATATTTTTTATATATGAATTGTAGACAACCGTAATGGAAACAAAATAAAATTACCAGTGGAGAGTGACATTGTAACGTGCACTGTTAACGACATTGATTACGAGTGTATCTCCATCTCGTACTGCCAAAGTTGGCCCTGGAAATTGTTCGTTTACGGTGAGTATGTTGTGTGTTCTGCACAGCCGCTTCACTGGTGTTGCTTGAACCTGTTTAAAAAACTTACACATTAATTATAAGTCATTGCAAACGAAATGTTATTATTTTTGCAATTACAATGTAATTTAGAACAACTTTAGAGACATACAACAAACTCATGGTAATGAATCTCTGCATTTGCTAAAGAAAAATAGAGAATAAATGCAAGAAGAAGAATGTAAATGCTGCATTGTTGCATGGGAGTAGCCATTTCTTTCTTTTTGTTGGATGAGACTAATTGTAACGGGGAGTTGCCTTCTATATAGTACTTGAGATGAATTTAAGTATTAAATTTTTGTAGTTTTGGCACCAAACCTAGTACAACCACACTGAGGATTTGGTGCACCCACTGTTACTTCAACCTAAATAATTGAGGATTTTATCCTTAATTAGTCACGTTAAATGTTAAAAGGCTATCATCACTTTTAACATTAAATGAATTTATGAATGAATTAACTAATTTTTCTTTTCCCTATTTTCAACACTTAACTAGCATATGTCCCGTGAGTTGCACGGGAAATAATCTAACCATTAAATAATTTATTTTACATATTGTTTGTTTTACTTCACATGATTGGAAAAAAAATGTTTAACTTATTTAAGGAAGAAAAAGCCTATAACCGAAAAACATAAAATGGAGTTTTCATTTGAAAAATGTGATAATGTTGGAGAAATAATTAGTTAATGATCAAAATCATTCAAATTTTATTCAAAATTCACTTCACCCAGAACCACTCTTCATTCTGTATAATCAATAATATTTTCTCTAATTAGATGGCTTTGCTCCTACTGTTGAACACTAAAAAATAAGAAAACTACAAAATGAGGATAAATTTAAAAAAGGTTATTGATATTTGCACTCCTAATTTTGATAATGGCACTCTAATCTTCTTTTGGTGTTCAAGAATGGACCAAAATGTCCTTATAATTTTATAACACAATTTCCAACAATATAAAATAAATTATACCCTCCATATATTATTGTTTCATTTTAACTTAAAAATTTCATATTTTACTATGTCATCACTTTCATTCTTTTTCTTTTTTGGTAGTTGATTAAAAAAAATTAGAAAAGAATATAAATATATGAAGTAATCACAATTATATACATTATACAACAATTTGACAATTATAACATAAATTTTACAATCACAACGTAGAGTTAATATTTTAAAATAAAGTAAAATGTATATAAAAAAATTGAAAATAAAGCAAAAGACATATAATATTTATTTGTCGACCTTACAGATTTTTTGATAGGTGGGCACCGAATCGAATCGGTTAGATTAAATTTACTATTTAAAATAAAGTTAAATAGACTGAGTATATATATATTTGGCACTGTTTTTTTGATACATTGTGTTAACTTTACTACACCTGTTATATATCTTTAACCTAATTTATTTGTCATTTCTCTTCAGTCTATTTAAATATTTTGCAAATATATTTGGTTATATATTTAATTTTATCAGTCTATTTAATATATTTTTGGTCCAAATAGATTAGTGCACTTCTTTTCAGCTTGAAAATAAAGTTAGAAACAATGTTAATGCAAATTGTGTTTCAAAACTATAAGGTCATTTTGGTCCATTACTCAACATAAAAAGAGAATTGGAGTGTCATTTTAATATCTGGGAGTGCAAATATCAATTCCCTAACAAAATAGAAACAAAACTTGAAAATCTCAACTTTTTCCCATGCAAAGTATCTGAACAGAGACCCTTACCTCCTTTTTCTATTCCAATACTTCTTTTGTTTCGTTTTTCATATCATACGCATCAAGTCGAGTGTGTGTGGACTGTGGAGTGGCTGGGAATATGGAAATGAACATAGAACAAAAATTATGAAAGCCTATTGTTCAAAGGTTTTGATTATATAAGCTAGCAAAACATATGTTTCAAAACAATAAATGAAAATAATTAATTAAGGAGACATTATAGGAGCAATTGATTAAATATTCAAAAATAAATTAGTGGGATGCCTGCAATTCAATACAATCAAGAGGACAAATAACTTATTAGAGGAAAATTTAAATTTTGACACATTTTAGAGCTAAATAATTTGGATAATTATAATCATTTTTAAGATAGCATACTTTAAGGAAATATCCATTTCAACAAATTTCATGTTGCATAACTGTTTACACTAAAAATGAAAATGGGTTTTATGAATTACAAAACTCAAATGGCCCAACATTGATTAATGGGCCCCGAAATAAAAGATTAAGCCCATTATAACAATAACAATGCACACAGTGATGGAGTGGGCCCAATGAGAGTCTAAATTTGGCAGAATAACAAGGCGACCTCAAAGATGTTAATTCCAAGGCAGGTTCAAAGAGTCGGGAACTCCGTAAAAAAAGCAACCCGCCAAGACGAAAGAATTTTGAAAAAGAAGTTAGAAGCAGTTCCCGACGGTTGAGAACGTGGGATCACGAAGCGGAGATAAAAACGAAAGGGGAAAGAGAAAGAAGAGCATCAGAATCATCAACAACTTATTTACTCTTTTCTTTGGAGTAGGCGTAATTAGGAGTGGTCTATAGCGTAGATTAGCAGTAGTCGTAAGTAGTAATAGTTTATCAAGAATCGCTGGATCCGGCCTTCAGGGTTTGTACTGGCATTCGATCAGTTGTAATATTCCCGAATTGACGACTTTCATGGAGGTATAAATTATCTTTTTTCAGATTTTAGTATTTGATAGGTGATTTGTATCTGGACTGAAGTTTTCCTTTCATCACTATCGTATTCAAAAGAAAGATTCTCACGTAGGTATAAGATTATCATTTGTCAGATTTAAGTATCTGAGAGATAATTTTTATCTGGACTTGAATCTTATCTTTCATCTTATTATTGCATTCGAAGACAATAATCAACTTCTAATTTAAGACTTGAACCACCAACATAGCGTGTCGAACGCAGGGGTTGAAAGATAATCTCAAGATAAAGATTATCACGGGGCTCGGAACGCGCAATTGGATCCACCCTAGTCTAGTTTGTTTTTAAATGAAACAAGTTTTTGGCGACTACAGTGGGAGTCGGTTTTGATAACTGACGTGTTTAAAATCTTTTAGAAACAAAATTTTTGAATAATGTCTGAGGATTCACTCAGAGACGATTTGGATGACGACTGTGATACTCAATCAATTGCGAGACAGAAGGTTAGAGCGGATAAATGTACGAACAATTTGTCCGGGTTATGAAACAGACCTTAGCCGGCGCTTGCGAAGATCAAAGAAGAGAATTCGATGTTCAGTACCGAGCATTAGCACAAGAATCGGCCCGAATATTCACTGCAATTGTGCAAGATATTGCAATGAATGCTCGAGATGGGCTGGCTCGAGAGGTTACTCAAGTAAACACCGAATTAGGCAAAATCTTTAATCAAACATGGGATGTTTTCTCGAATATGATAAATACTTAGGTAGCCTTAGCACTCGAACCCTTAATTAGCAGGCATAACACTCTAGTAGAAAAAATATCTCAATTAATATCAATAGAACCTAGAATTCGAACCAGGACAGTCAATCTAAATGAAGTTCCCCTCGGATATCCTCGAGAAGAAAGATTGTTCGAATCAAGTTCCTCTTCCTTCGAGTCAAGTTCAATTCGAGGAGCAGCGCTTCTCGAATCCAAAAAATGTCGGGGGGCATCCACGAGTAAGTCAAGTGAATGCCTATACGAATCAATTTACTCCTCAGCCAGCAAGGCCAAATGTCTTCATGACACCGAATGCTCCGAAACAGATGCTCGTTGGTTATCCACCGAATGTTAACCTTGGGAATCCTGAGCCAAATGTCGGTTTTACCCAAGGGTACTTTAGTGGGGTTCAAAATATGTCTCAAGGGCCACTTGGGTCTTTGAATATGCCCTTTGGAATGGGAAATCAAGGTTTGCCGAATTATTAGACAAACCATAATTTCCCTTGTATGGCTAATAATTTCCAACACCCAATACTTGAGGGCATTATATGTCTGGTGGAAATTTAGGGCCACAAGTACAAGACCCTCAACAGAATCAAGTAGAGATGGCTATCAAAAGAATATACGGGGCTGGTTTTCAAAGAAACCACCGGCTGATTCCGGGAAAACCTTACCCTGATTGGGTAGATAGAAATTTTCCTTTCCCAAGAACCTACAAAATCCCTAACTTAACTCTGTTTTCCGGGGATGACCATGTGTCAGCCGTAGAACACCTATCTGGATGTCAATGTCGAGAGGCTGCTGACCAGGAATACCTTAAACTAAGATTGTTCCCCAGTTTTTTAACCGGGTCTGCCTTCAACTGGTATACGAATTTATCCCCTAATTCGATACATACTTGGGATAAATGCAGTTCCAGTTTCAGAATCATTTTGCTCGAACCGAACCGAGCTTGACTATGAGTGACTTAGCTAAAATTAGGCAGAGTACTGGAGAGTCAATAGAAGAATTCTTAGCCCGATTTAAGAAAGCTAAAATTAAGTGTCATTTGAACCTTCCCGAGTTCGAATTTGTACAGTTAGCCCAATAGAATATGGCCTTCGAATATAGGGTAAAATTTGACGGAATGATGTTTTCTGACTTCCGGAGCCTAGCAGAAAGTGCAATAAGATATGAAAATATGTTGAGAGAGGAAAGCCAGAGAAAACATAAGAGCTCAATACTTTTGAAGTTGGTATTCCATGGGCATTCAAAGATGCCTATGAAATAGACCTGGAAGAATTTGTCAAGGGACCCCCATTCCAGTGTGGGGCTGTCGAGAGAAAGGACTGTGTAGCTACAGGTTCTTTACACATAAAAAAAGAAAAAGAATATAGTTTTGATGTAACAAAAACAGAGCGAATATTCGATTGGCTCCTGGCAAATAAAAAGCTCAAATTAAAAGGAAAGCATCGAATATCATCGAAGGTAGAAACTAAAGGAAAGCCATACTGTAAATGGCATAACATTTTTTCACATGAAACGAATGAGTGCATTATGCTTAGGAATTTAGTACAAGAAAAATTAGACTCGAAAGATATTATTTTTCCAGTCACTCAAAAAATGAATATCGACGAAGACCCATTTCCTGTTTTAAATTTTGAAATAAATACTATGGATGTTAACGATTCTGAGTACTCTAATTTGCAGGTGCGAAAGGAAGCCAAGTTGGCAAATCGATTGTTCAACAAGCTGATAGATGAGGGGGTGTTGACATTCCCGAAGGTAAAAGATGAAGGCTTGAAGGGCATGTGCAGATGGCACATGAATACCATGCACACCACTGACCAATGCTAGATTTTTAGGCGCTTTGTTGCAAAACAGTATGAGAGAGGCACGATATGCCTATCAGGAATAGCAAAGAGAATTTCGGAACTCGATCAAGATGGAAAACCGAAAGAAAAAGAGGCGGCTCATCGCAATTGGTAAAGAATTTGACCAAAGCAGTGTAAGCAATACTCGCACCTTTATTTTTGCCATGATGCTTCAACCAAGTTTCGGCGGATAATAAGAGAGCTCGGGCGTTAGGTAGCGGTTCACCAGTAGGAAGGGCATCAATGGTCGGAGAAAGACCTGTAATCAGAGAGACATCTTCCATTGTAACAGTCTGAAAACCCCGAGGCAATACAAAGCAATTGTATGAACGATGCCAAGAATACGCAAGAACATCTGTTGTTACCTACTCGAAGCGAAGAACTTGATAAGAGGCTATTCAAATAAGCCCTAGAAGCCGATTACCTTCCCATTTGCTATGAAGATGATGCAACCTTTCGAACCAAGGATATGTATCAATGACCCCAATCTAACCATTGATGGGTTTGGTTTTGTTCGTCCAACCAAATTTATCTTCCGCCCTAGACTGAAAACGAGGAGCATCACCCTCCAAGGCGGGCCAAGTACCCAATAAATCGGGATTACCAACCTCAGAGGGTTTGAATGCCTCACATCGAAATCGGGGCCCGAGTCCGACATAGTTGATGGATTGACCACGGCGATTGAGAACCCAAGGCGGAATTACATGGGTAGAGCCAAGAGAAGAGATTTTCGCATCAATATACTGGATTTCGAAATCCTTGATGATTTGATATAAATCTTGGGCATCTTCACAATCCAAGAGGGTCGCTTGAGCAACTAGACCAGAAAGATCGTGAGGGTTAGACATCCTCGAAGGCGAGGAAGATAAAACCTTCAAGGAGATGCTGAAAACTGAAGAAGACGAAGCCTTCCAGGGATGAGATGCTGCGAAGAAGACGAAGTCTTCGAAGATAAGGGTAAGTGCTCGAGAATTCAAGAAGAAAAGGAAAGAGAGATAAAGTTGATAACGACGGCTAAGAGAAGGCAGCAAAGTATTTATAGGGTTTTAGGTGTCCAATCACGAAAAGACACTTCTTTACGCCGTAGAGACCAAAAGACACTTCTTCACGCAGTATAGAAGAAGAGGAGCTTCAAGTGTTTTTTACCCGCCAAAAATACGAAAAGTCTCTTGCAAAAGCAAATTGTGCTTTAGAAAGGTTTAAGTGTGATCATGAAAAGACACAGAAAAGACGAAAAGACACGCCCGTTAAATCTACAAAAAAGACAAAAAGGTATTGGAGAAGATGACCTTTATGACAACTGACATGATCTTCCACACCCGCCAGAATAAGGAACGATGGTTAACCAGGAGACACGTATCTTAATATACATGAACTCAAAAAGTTCATCTATATTATGGGGGCATTTGCTTACATTAAAAAAGAAAATGGGTTTTATGAATTAAAAAACCCAAATGACCCACTGATTAATAAGGCTCGAGATAAAAGATTAAGCCCATTATAACAATAACAATGCACAGAGTGATGGAATGGGCCCAATGAGAGTCTAAATTTGGCAGAATAACAGGGCGGGCTCCAAGGGGTTAATTCCAAGGCAGGTTCAAAGAGTTGGGAATTCCGTAAGAAAAGCAACCCGCCAAGACGAAAGAATTTTGAAAAAGAAGTTAGAAGCAGTTCCCGACGGTTGAGAACGTGGAATCACGAAGCGGAGATAAAAACGAAAGGGGAAAGAGAAAGAAAAGCATCAGAATCATCAACAACTTATTTACTCTTTTCTTAGGAGTATACGTAATCACGAGTAGTCTATAGCGTAGATTAGCCGTAGTCATAAGTAGTAATAGTTTATCAAGAATTGCTGGATCCATCCTTTAGGGTTTGTACTGGCATTCGATCTGTTGTAGTCTTCCCGGATTGAAGATTTTCATGGAGGTATAAATTATCTCTTTTCAAATTTCAGTATTTGACAGGTGATTTGTATCTTGACTTAAGTTTTCCGTTCATCACTATCGTATTCAAAAGAAAGATTCTCACGTAGGTATAAGATTATCATTTGTCAGATTTAAGTATCTGAGATATAATCTTTCTCTGGACTTGAATCTTATCTTTCGTCTTATTATTGCATTCGAAGACAATAATCAACTTCTAATTTAAGACTTGAACCACCAACATAGCGTGTCGAACGCAGGGATTGAAAGATAATCTAAAGATATAGATTATCGCGGGGCAATTGGATCCGCCCTAGTCTAGTTTGTTTTTAAACGAAACAAGTTTTTGGCGACTACAGTGGGAGTCGGTTTTGATAACTGACGTTTTTAAAATCTTTTTGAAACAAAATTTTTGTATAATGTCTGAGGATTCACTCAGAGACGATTTGGCTGACGACTGTGATACTCAACCAATTGCGAGACAGAAGGCTAGAGCGGATAAATGTATGAACAATTTGTTCGGGTTATGAAACAGGCCTCAGCAGGTGCTCGCGAAGATCAAAGAAGAGAATTCGATGATCAGTACCGAGCATTAGCATAAGAGTCGGCCCGAATATTCACTGCAATTGTGCCAGACATTGCAATGAACGCTCGAGATGGACTGACTCGAGAGGTTACTCAAGTAATCACCGAATTAGGCAAAATCTTTAATCAAACATGTGATGTTTTCTCGAATATGATAAACACTCAGGTAGCCTTAGCACTCGAACCCTTAATTAGCAGGCATAACACTCTAGTAGAAAAAGTATCTCAATTAATATCAATAGAACCTAGATTTCGAACCAGGACAGTCAATCTAAATGAAGTTCACCTCGGATATCCTCGAGAAGAAAGATTGGAGATTGGCCAGTGTCCGAATCAAGTTCCTCTTCCTTCAAGTCAGGTTCAATTCGAGGAGCAGCGCTTCTTGAATCTACAAAATGCTGAGGGGCATCCACGAGTCAGTCAAGTGAATGCCTATACGAATCAATTTACTCCTCAGCCAGCAAGGCCAAATGTCTCCATGACACCGAATGCTTCGGAACAGATGCTCGCTGGTTATCCACCAAATGTTAACCTTGGGAATCCTGTGTCGAATGTCGGTTTTACCCAAGGGTACTATGGTGGGGTTCAAAATATGTCTCAAGGGCCACTTGGGTCTTTGAATATGCCCTTTGGAATGGGAAATCTAGGTTTGCCTAATTATCAGACAAACCATAATTTCCCTTGTATGGCTAATAATTTCCAACACCCGTATACTGGGGGCAATATATGCCTGGCGGAAATTTAGGGCCACAAGTACAAGACGCTCTACAGAATCAAGTAGAGATGGCTATCGAAAGAATATACGGGGCTGGTTTTCGAAGAAACCACCGGCAGATTCAGGGAAAACCTTACCCTGATTGGGTAGATAGAATTTTTCCTTTCCCACGAACCTACAAAATCCCTAACTTTACTCTGTTTTCCGAGGACGACCATGTGTCAGCCTTAGAACACCTATCTCGATTTACATACCAATGTCGAGAGGCTACTGACCAGGAATACCTTAAACTAAGATTGTTCCCCACTTCTTTAACCGGATCTGCCTTAAACTGGTATACGAATTTATCTCCTAATTTGATACATACTTGGGATAAATGCAGTTCCAGTTTAAGAATCATTTTGCTCGAACCGAACCGAGCATGACTATGAGTGACTTAGCTAAAATTAGTCAGAGTACTGGAGAGTCTATAGAGGAATTCTTAGCTCGATTTAAGAAAGCTAGAATTAAGTGTCATTTGAACCTCCCCGAGTCCGAATTTGTACAGGTAGCCCAATAGAATATGGCATTCGAATATAGGGTAAAATTTGACGGAATGATGTTTTCTGACTTCCGGAGCCTAGCAGAATGTGGAATAAGATACGAAAATATGTTGAGAGACGAAGGCCAAAAAAAAAATCAGGGGTTCAATACTTTTGAAGTTGGTATTCCTTGGGCATTCAAAGATGCCTATGAAATAGACCTGGCAGAATTTATCAAGGGACCCCCATTCCAATGTGGGGCTCTCGACAGAAAGGACTGTGTAGCTACAGGTTCTTTACACACAAAAAAAGAAAAAGAATATAGTTTTGATGTAACAAAAACAGAGCGAATTCGATTGGCTCCTGGCAAATAAAAAGCTCAAATTAAAAGGAAAACATCGAATACCATCGAAGGCAAAAACTAGAGGGAAGCCATACTGTAAATGGCATAACGCTTTTTCACATGAAACGAATGAGTGCATTATGATTAGGAATTTAATACAAGAAAAATTAGACTCGAAAGATATTATTTTTCCAGACACTCAAAAAACAAATATCGACGAAGACCCATTTCCTGTTTTAAATTTTGAAATAAATACTATGGATGTTAACGATTCTGAGTACTCTGATTTGCAGGTGCGAAAGGAAGCCAAGTTGGCAAATCGATTGTTCAACAAGCTGATAGATGAGGGGGTGTTGACATTCCCGAAGGTAAAAGATGAAGGCTTGAAGGGCATGTGCAGATGGCACATGAATACCATGCACACCACTGACCAGTGCCAGATTTTTAGGCTCTTTGTTGCAAAACAATATGAGAGTGGCACGATATGTTTATCAGGAATAGATTAGAGAATTTTGGAACTCGATCAAGAAGGAAAGCCGAAAGGAAAAGAGACGGGACATCGCAACTGGTAAAGAATTTGACCAAAGTAGTGTAAGCATTATTCACAACTTTATTTTTGCCATGATGCTTCAACCAAGTTTCGGCGGATAATAAGAGAGCTCGGGCGTTAGGTAGCGGTTCACCAATAGGAAGGGTTGGACCCATCGGAGAAAGACCGGTAATCTGAGAGAAATCTTCTAACATAATTATCTGAAAATCCTGAGGCAATACAAAGAAATTATATGTAGGATGCTAGGAATACACAGGAACATCTGTTGTTACCTGCTCGATGGGAAGAACTTGATAACATGCTATTCGAATATGCCCTAGAAGCCGAATGCCTTCCCATTTGCTATGAAGATGATGCAACCTTTCTAACCAAGGATATGCATCAATGACCCCAATCCAACCATTGATGGGTTTGGTTTTGTTCGTCCAACCAAATTTATCTTCCACCCTAGTCTGAAAACGAGGAGCATCACCCTCCAAGGCGGGCCAAGTACCCAATAAATCGGGATTACCAGCCTCAGAGTATTTGAATGCCTCGGATCGAAATTGGGGCCCGAGTACGACATAGTTGATGGATTGACCACGGCGATTGAGAACCTAAGGCGGAATTACATGGGTAGAGCCAAGAGAAGAGATTTTCGCATCAATATAGTGGATTTCGAAATCCTTGATGATTTGATATAAATCTTTGGCATCTTCACAATCCAAGAGGGTCGTTTGAGGAACTAGACCAGAAAGATCATGAGGGTTGGACATCCTCGAAGGCGAGGAAGATAAAACCTTTAAGGAGATGCTGAAAACTGAAGAAGGCGAAGCCTTCGAGGGATGAGATGCTGCGAAGAAGACGAAGTCTTCGAAGATAAGGGTAAGTGCTCGAGAATTCAAGAAGAAAAGGAAAGAGAGATAAAGTTGATAACGACGGCTAAGAGAAGGAAGTAAAGTATTTATAGGGTTTTAGGTGTCCTATCACGAAAAGACACTTCTTTACGCAGTAGAGACGAAAATACGCTTCTTTACGCAGTAGAGAAGAAGAAGAGCTTCAAGTGTTTTTTACCCGCCAAAAATACGAAGAGTCTCTTGCAAAAACAAATTGTGCTTTGGAAAGGTTTAAGTGTGATCACGAAAAGACACATAAAAGACGAAAAGCCACGCCCGTTAAATCTACAAAAAAAAGAAACAGTATTGGAGAAGATGACCTTTATGATAACAGACACGATCTTCCACACCCGCCAGAATATGGAACGATGGTTAACCAGGCGACGTGTATCTTAATATACATGAACTTGAAACGTTCATGTATATTAGGGGGGCATTTGTTTACATTAAAAATGAAAATGGGTTTTATGAATTAAAAAGCCCAAATGACCCACTAGTTAATAGGCCTCGAGATAAAAGATTATGCTCATTATAACAATGACAATGCACAGAGTGATGGATGGGCCCAATGAGAGTCTCAATTTGGCAGAATAACAAGGCAGGCTCAAAGGTGTTAATTCCAAGGTAGGTTCAAAGAGTCGGGAATTCCGTAAGAAAAGCAACCCGCTAAGACGAAAGAATTTTGAAAAAGAGGTTAGAAGCAGTTCCCGACGGTTGAGAACGTGGGATCACGAAGCGGAGATAAAAACGAAAGGGGAAAGAGAAAGAAGAGCATTAGAATCATCAACAACTTATTTACTCTTTTCTTAGGAGTATGCGTAATTTGGAGTAGTCTATAGCGTAAATTAGCAGTAGTCGTAAGTAGTAATAGTTTATCAAGAATCGCTGGATCCGGCCTTCAGGGTTTGTACTGGCATTCGGTCAGTTGCAATCTTCCCGAATTGAAGACTTTCATGGAGGTATAAATTATCTTTTTTCAGATTTCAGTATTTGATAGGTGATTTGTATCTTGACTTAAGTTTTTTGTTCATCACTATCGTATTCAAAAGAAAGATTCTCTCGTAGGTATAAGATTATCTTTTGTCAGATTTGAGTATCTGAGAGATAATTTTTATCTGGACTTGAATCTTATCTTTCATCTTATTATTCCATTCGAAGACAATAATCAACTTCTAATTTAAGACTTGAACCACCGAAATAGCGTGTCGAACTCAGGGGTTGAAAGATAATCTCAAGATATAGATTATCGCGGGGCTTGGAACGCGCAATTGGATCCACCCTAATCTAGTTTGTTTTTAAACGAAACAATAACTATTGACTCAGCTACTTAGATTCAAAATGGAAACGGTTCCTTTGATTTACACATGCTAAGATTGAAGGAAAATTTTCTACTAACATTCAAAATGTAATGCAAATATAGATAGAATTAAGTACAATTATCTAAGTCAAAAGAATTTTAATATGGTATATATGCAGTAAAATTGTAACTCAACGTACATCCTTCATAAATAAAATAATTGAATTAAAGAAAATAGAGATATTTGTGGAGTAACATATGGAATTATAAATTTACTCTTAAAACGGAATTAAACATTCAAAAAGCCAATTATTAAGTTTGGAAAATTGTCTATGTGGAAGAATAATGAAAGTAGAAGTTGTCCACATCATGTACATATATATGGGGGAGAGATAGAACCATAGGTTTAGATTCATTTTAAATATTATAATAAGATGAGATGTGCACTTACAAATGGGTTGAAATCTAAGTTATGTTTTTGGATTGCTAATTTTTATTCATAATTCATTTGACCCTGACCAAAAATAGAAAAAAATACTCAATAGTGATACAAATGTACAAATTAGACTAAAACAAGGGCATTTTATGTTTATGTTTACCTTATTGAGACTAAAACAAGGCAATATTATGCATCCGTATCTCTCATTCTCTCTCACAAATATAAATAGAATAGAGAAAATTAAATGCACACCCTCACTTTAATGCTAATCACTAAAAACTCTCTAACCTTTTCGAAATAATATAAAATCTCACTTATGTTAAGGGCTTAAGGCATTTTTTAATTACACAACCTGTGTATTTAAAATTTCTTATAATTTCATCCATATAAACTTTACAAATGAACCCCTTGAAGGGTTGTGCATGTAATATACCCAATCAAATATATTGTTTCCATTTTCAAGAGTCCAAAGTAGGTCGAGAGTAACTAACTTTCGTTCACCAATTCTTTTGTGTTCCAGTTGATTGCTTAATCAATAAGATTAGGGGAATCATCGTACAATATTCCAACCAAATACACAGTTTAGTATAACTAATTAAAATTCTAACAACTAACTAATGCATCTTCTAAACACTTACATCATTGACAAAGGAGCAAAAGTGCAATAAGATCTTGTACTATAATATTCCTATTATTTACGTTGGTAATAAAGAGGCCTATGGGATCCCAGCTTGGAGGTTTGGTGATCAGTCTTGGGGCAGTTCAATAACCCAAAATACCGAACCATCAATACCTATAATAAAACCTCAGAGGTTGATAACATGCAGAAAATTTGTACGTCGAAGAATTTCCATTAAATTATTTCAAAAGAATATAGTCATCTTTTAGGTTCCATTTGAATCATAGCATTTGCATTCGAAAAAAAATTAATTACGCTAATTATACATCACAAACCACTTTTTTATATTCACTGACAACAACCATTCTCTTACTATATAATCTTATATTCACCTGCATCTAAATAACATTAGTGTGCCAAAAGGATAATTTTTCGCACCAGATAAATGTTCATTAATTGTGGATCATAGGAAGAGAATATGTACATCTATACTATTATATTTAGGAAAAAATGCACTTTACCCCCTGAATTATACCCTTTGTACCAAGTACCCCCTGAAATCTAGAAAAAAAAAATTACCCCCTTCAATTGCAAGGAATTGTTCTTATTAACCTTGACCATTATTTTTCTTTCATTTTTTATTTTCTCCACCATTTTTTCTCTTTCACAAATTTTCTTTTCTTACATAGATTAGTTAAAATTTATCCAAATTATTATAACTAATTACTTAAATTAATAATTTGCAATAGTTTTTTAGCACAACTTTAAATTAATTTGGTGAGAACACATTATATAAATATTTGAAAAAATTCAACTAATGCATTGTGACAAAATTATAATAATTCAAATAGATTTTTAATTTATTTTATGTATATTTTGATAATACGTATATATGTATATGTATATATGTGCGTGTCTGTGTATATTTTAAATCAGTGAGTGTAAGGATATGTATATTTTTGATTAATTTAAATACATTTATATATATATATATATATGTATACTCTAGTAAATTAGGGTTTTAAAACTACATATATATGTAGTAAAAAATAAAGATTAAAGATATTTGTTATCATTCATTTTATTTTGTAACGATGCATTAGTATAATTTCATCATAAATAATATAATATGATATGCCGCCAAATTAATTAATTATTATTGCTAAAAATATTGCAAATTTTTATTTTAATAATTAGTTATAATGCATTGGGTAAATTTTAGCTAATCTATGTAAGAAAAGAAAATTTGTGAAAAGAAAAAAAATGGTGGAGAAAATAAAAAAAACAATAATGATTAAGAAGAATAAAGACAATTTCATGCAATTGAAGGGGGTAAATATATTTTTCTATAGTTCGGGGGGTATTTGGTACAAAGGGTATAGTTCAGGGGGCAAAGTCTAATTTGCCCATATATTTATACTATTATAGAAAGTGGGAGGGGTCTAACAAAATAACATTGCGCTGTCAATTTTTGGTAAAGCCATTTCTATTATAAAAATGAGACAAGTGTCCTAAATATCATTTTTATATATTTTTACTTTCTCTTTCTTATTTTTTCTCTCACATTCTCCCTTAGATGTATTTATCTCACATTCTCTCTCATCTCACATGTTCACTTCTTTTACCTCACTTCTCTCTCTCTATATATATTTGCACTCATGTTTTACTCATGCTTATTTAAAAAATTAAATATCACATTTATTTTATTTCATAGTAATTAATTTTGCTGATCACAATTTTTTATAAAACCTATTTCTATTTGCACACGCATAGACTGTGTGGCGATAAATAATTTATATAAATGTGTAAATAACTTATCTTTTCCATTGTGTAACCACTGGTTTTTAAGACATAATTACAAAAACTAGAGAAAATAAACAAATAAAAAAGCCACGGACCGAAAATTACTTTTCTTTCAATTGGTTGGTGAGTAGAACGCATGAAGTCGAAACTTGTCAATCAAGACTCAAGAATCCTCTACTAAGGAGTTTGCATGGATTTCTTTCACTTTAATTCTAACTAGATGTGACACAATAACAAGGCATGGGATACTGAATATGTAAAAAAAGAATTTAATATATGTATTGATGCGTGTCCGATTCATACCAATAATATTTATATTATATTATATTATGTAGGATCTTGAGTAAATAAAATAAAAAATGAACAATTAGACAGAGTAGTATTATGAAAGCATGTAAAAGATTGTTTTATTCATTCTCAATGGGAGTATTTATACAAGTCTTTGATGACTTGGGCTAGTTATGACAGCTAGAATGGAATTTGCCACTTTCCCTTTTCTATTTATGGTAGCTTGCTGATGTCGGTAGCTAGTTTAAAGTTAGCATCTTTCCATTTCTACTTGATTGAATATTAATTGGATCTTGTCTTCAGTCTTCTCCTTATAGCTTTGACCTTCCTCGATTACACATGAAAATTAGTATTAACTATAATCTCTTTAATTAAGATTAGAACTTGACTTTCTTATATTAGATGGATCTTGGTTGGTCTTGTGTTGTGGCTAAAAACTTTCCGTTCCCAGGTCCAGCTAGGGGTTCTAACCGAATAACTCAGTTACCTGGGCCTTAGCTTGCTAACTTAAATAGTTTTCAGCTGATTGGTCTTGGGCTTCGTAAGATTGGCCCAATTATATAAATTCCACTCATATCAATAGTCCCCCGAATTCTGATGTTTGACTTGTCAAGCTGTGAGACTTGAGAGAATTTGAAATGGGCCAAGCTAATGAACCTACTTACTGAGAATTTTACTAATTATTGAGCTGGCTTCATTCTGGAAATTGGGTTGAACAGGGTGCTACAACCCATGCCCAAAAAATCTGGACGTCTTCCTTGCTAATATTGGGCAAATACATTAAGCGCTAAAATACTTCATTGCCTTGCTTAGGTCATGCAGCTCCAACCCGTTCATGTCGTGACCTAACACCGAACAGGAAAAGATCGCCTGCTTTAGAGGCTTCTTTAGAAACTCCTCATCTTGGGTCTTTTAAATCTTGCATAGCTGATAGGCCTAAGTTGGCTGGATCTTTTGGGCTGCCATTGCTAGGCTAAATCTTTTAGATTGCCCTATCTAGGCTGAATCTTCTACATTGCCCTAGTTGGGCTAAACTTTTTGCATTGCCCCACCTGAGCTAGAACTTCTGAATCACCCAAACTAATTTGTTTGTGGTTACGTCAGCTAATTAGGTTGCTGGCTATCTAGCTGATTAGCCAACTATTGAGAATGATTATTTTATTGTTGTTTTGACCTGCCTTATAAGACAGATGGACGGTGTTGCCCTCCATTTGGTTCTTTAACTGCTTTTCTGAATTCTCTTTTTTTTTTATTCTCATTGTGTTATGACTTCCCTGCAAATGCTTATGGGTTGTTCATATATGGCAAATAATTAACAACTATGATACTTGATGCAAATACTTATGGGTTGTTCATATATGGTAAATCATTAACAAATATGATACTTACTTAAATTTCTTGAGTGTGTGCTGAATATTTATCAAATCACGTATGTTTCCTTGTTTCTCTGAAATCTCAAAAAGTCTGCCCAAGACTTTTTTGACATATCTATCTCATCAACTTATGTTAGGTACATACCAGGGTTATAGGATGAATTTGTACCAACGGATCAACAAATATACTAGGACTACTAATAAGAAATTTTAATCAAAATTGTGTTACTTGTTGGGTACCTCTAAAAGTTGGGTTAGCCCCCTAAAAAACGGGCTAATTTAGGTTGCTGAAGAACTTGCTGAACTGGGTCCCTAAAAAATGGACTGTATATTTCCCTGCCGTGATACATATTTACAACAAGGCTGTAGTTTTTTAGCTAGGCAGCAATAAGTTGTAGTTTTAGTGTCATGCATGTAAGTGTTTACACTTACATTTTTTACCTTTTTGCAGTCCTTATGTATGTATCCCTTTATCCTCCTCCTCGTACCACATATATATATTCTCGAATGGGCTCACATCTAGACAGTATGCTATCGGAAGGGCCCTTCCTTATTTTTCTATTTGATCCCAATTTTTTGCCTTATTTCTTCGTGGCGTCTGAATGGACCGAAGTCTCATCCTAGCCTGAGAAGTGGATGGGATTTACACCCTCCTAGACTTATTTCTCCATGGAGTCTGAAAGGACCGTTATCCTTCCTATCATGAGAAGTGGATGGGAGTCACACCCTCCTAGACTTATCTTTACAAAAATATCCTTATATCTTCATTTATGAGTCCGGGGACTGTATGACCATCCTTATTTCTTTTTAGTGTCGAAGCCCTGGATTGTGCACTCGAAATATCGCCTAAGTGTTGGTCCAGGCTTTACCCATCCTTATATTCCTAACCTCCGGCTACCAGCTTGTCCAACTATTCCCCCTTTCCTTTTTGGATGCGAGATGCTTATGTGTGCATTTATTCGTATAAGAAAAGGTAAAAACATATAAAGAGAAAATATATAAAGTAGAAAACATAAACTTTATGATACTTAGCTCATTTTGCATTTTATCGCCCCTGCAAAGTGGGCTCACATTCCTCCTGAAATAGACATTCAAAAATTACAATATCCAAATTATTCACGAGAATCAACAAATATGTAAAACAACCAGAGGGACTACACGTCCCGTGACATTTAGATATAAAACTTCTTCAACTACTGTATGTTTATAGCTCGTAGGCTCCTCCTGCTAGCACTCTTTTCACCTTATATGGTCCCTCCTTTCAGGACTAAAATCATGTTGGAAACCCACTTAGGGAATTGTATCTCCGCAATGTGGCTTGCTTTTAGCAGCTTTTCCAGCTCACCCTTGATAATTGCAACCTTTTGTGGCCCGGAGTGTGGTTTCTTCTCAATTCCTAGCTGCGCATCGGGGTACGCATTGAGGCGATGCTGTATAACTGCTGGATCAATCCCTACCCGATCATCTCCTAACCAGGAGAGTACATTAGCATGCTGCTGCATCATCTTTGTTAGCCTCTCTCTTAGCTCCACATCTATATGGGAGCCATTCTTAATGGTTTTTGTCGCTTCTCCAGGTATTACTTCCACGTTCATTAGCTCTCCCACTAGATCCACATGTATTGTTACTCTTTTCTCTTGGTCTCCACTTTTAAGACCAGACTTTTTTGTTTTGCTCTTCTTGTCCTTTATCATTTTGTCTTATTTTCCAAGCGATGGCATATAAATTTTTCTGGACATGCTTTGATCTCATGTTACTTCTCCTACACCTCCTAGTGCAGGGAATTTGATCTTCATATGAGGTAGTGAAATCACCGCATCGAATAGTACCAGGGCAGGTCACCCTATTATTACGTTCTACGCAGAACACGTATCAACTATTAGGAACTTTATCAGCTTGGTCTTCCGGTTAGGCTCATCTCCCATAGACACTCGCAACGTGATCTCTGCAATAGGTTGAACTAATTATCCTAAAAAGCCATACGGAAGTGTATTTGTAGCTTCTAACTTAGCGTTCCCAAGATCCATCTGCTTGTAGACCTAGTAAAATAGGATATCTATCGAGTTTCCAGAGTCTATGAACATGCGTTGTACTTTGTAATTTGCAAAGGTTGCTGTGATAACCAATGTGTCGCTATGGGGTGTTAGTACGGTTTTGGCATCCTCTAGTCCGAATTGTACCTCTCCTCTAGGGTAATTCTTGCTGACATTCAAGAAGAATGCAGGTGACATCTCAGCTACCCGGATGTATCTATGGAGAGATTTCTTTGAGAGTTCTAGAGTTAGTCCTCAGGATATCATATGTATGACACCTTTATCAGGGTCACTTGCTTTTGTGGCTTTTAGTGTAACCTGAGTATTTTTCTGTGAGTTGGACCCGGTCCCTAATTGTTGATGAAAATGTCCCCTTCCTACTGGTCCGACCCTTCATGCTCGTCTTCCTTAACATCAACTTGAAGTAGCTCTCCCCCTATTCTAGAGCGCTCATCTTTCTCTAATTGAGGAACTTCCTGAATTACTTCTAATATTATTGTTGTTGCTTGTTATGGCTTTCTTCATGTAGCCTAATTTGATTAGGGGTTCAATCTCTTCAGCCAACTCCATATAACTGTCTGTATGGTGCCCGTATCCTTCATGGGATCAGCAGTATGGCCCAGTTGGCAGACCTTGAGGTTCTTTTTCCGCACTGGATGACAATTGCACTATATTTTGGTTTTCAACCTCCATTAGTTGCTGGTGTACACCCCTTTGTTGTGGTTAATATGGTGGTCATTCTTGTATTTCTCTTCCTGCTATAGGTGTTGGGGTATTCCATCTATCTCTTCCATCTTGGCTTCAACCATTACGACTGTCCTCATCTTTCTTATCCTTCTTTTGCTCAGATTGTCTAATCAACTGGGCATCTTCCATGTTAACGTATTTCTCAGCCCTGCTAAGCAGGTCATCAAAATTTATAGCTGGTTTCTTAGTTTGTGATTTGAATAAATCAACCTCACGTAGCCCCTGTGTAAAGGCCCTAGATTTTAATTCTGCTAAGCCGTTGGAACGTCAAATGTAGCTGCATTGAAACACTTTACATAGGAGTGTAAATTTTCATCTACTCTTTGCTTCATATTAAGCAAGGTTAAAGGAGTCTTCTCATGTCTCTTGCTGATAGCAAATTGATGAAGCAATCTGGCACTGAATTCTTGGAAAGACTCTATGGATCCTTCAGCTAGCTAGTTGAACCACAATTGGGCTGACTTGGTCAGCATCATCAGAGAGACTCTACACTTGATGGCATCAGTGTACTAGTGTAGCAAGGCATAGTTTCAAAAAGTGTATATGTGGTCCTTCGGATCAGAAGTTCCATCATAGGATATGATAGAGTTAATCCAAAAATCTTGGAGTAAATCCTCCATCATAATGGATTATGTGAAAGGGATCCCACGGTCCTTCTGTACCTTTCCTCCTGTCATTCTTCACTTCATTTCTTCCATTCTTCTAGCCATGATTTTGAGGCTATCTTGGCCAATTTTCACCTTGTTATGCCTTTCTAGTTCTTCCCATAAGAAATGAGCAAATTCATAGTTGTTGGCCTCATCATCGAGACCTTTGTCTACTTCTTGCCAGCCATTCGGTTAGTACCTGTGGCGGCCACCAGCTCCAGGGACAGGTTCATGTGGCTTCCTACCTGCCTGCCTGAGGTGCAGATTTTCTTTCTAAAGTATGCTACATTTGGTGTCCTTTAGTGGCAGGATATTTCCTGTGTGGTTCTTTTTCTTCCTCCTTTTTGGGCTGATCATGAACTCAATTATTCCAGCCCTGTTTCCAGGGACCAATTCTGGAGTGATCTCGAGATCACCCATGCCATCTTCTTTTCTAATGCAGGTACTTTTTCAGGTACCCACGACACCAATTTTTTTAGGCCTTCTTGATCCTTGCGAATCTAGAGTTTTCATTGCTTCTTTAACAACGCTATCCATAATTACCTGTAGTTGCTCAATCGCCAGATGGTAAGAAGATGCAGGTTGTAGAGGTATTTCCTTTTGCTAGCTTACGTTTCAGGTCGTTGGGGAGCCTCCTGCTCTCCAGCCAGAATTCTAGCTCTCTTTGGATCTGGATTTTTCAGTGCAGCAATGATGGCTGCATCCAAAATCACCTGTAGTTGCCCATTCGGTAGATGGTAAAAAGAGACATAGTGTAGAGAAATTTCTCTGTGGCCAGCTTGCATCCCAATTCTTAGATTTCATCAATCAATCCCCTAGCGAGAATATGCGGTGTTTTAGGTGCCTCGTTGTCCACATCTGGACAAAGTAACTTCTTTTTCAGTTCTCCATTTTTCATAGCTTTTTGCATTTCCGCCATTCTCGTCCTGCCATCAAAACTTGTGGAATTTTTTTTTACAGAAAATGAATAAAATTACCACACGTTTTGAACTCAATTTCCCACAGAGGCGCCAATTGATGTGTGTCCGATAATGTAGGATATTGAGTAAATAAAACAAAATATGAACAATTCCATAGAGCAATATTATGAGAGCATGTAAAAGATTGTTTGATTCATCTTCAATGGGAGTATTTATACAAGTCTTGGATGAGTTAGGTTAGTTATTACAGCATGAATGGAATTTGCCACATTCATTTTCTATTTAAGGTAGCTTACTGATATCGGTAGCTAGATTAAAGTTAGTATCTTTCCATTTCTTCTATTTGGTATCTTCATAAATGCTTAATCTTCCTTCTTTAGTTGCATTTGGTAATTGCTGCTAAATAAGGTAGTTTTAACTAAAGCTTGCTTCCTTCCTTTTCTTCATATGGAAGCTCCTACATCAGGCTGAATCCAGCTAGAATCAGGCCCAAAATTAGCTAGATATATTATGCTAAGTCTTCAGTTAATTAGATCTTGATTGAATATTAATCGGGCCATGTCTTCACTCTTCTCTTTATAGCTTTGACCTTCCTCGATTACACAAGGTAATTAGTATTAACTATAATTTCTTTAATTAAGATTAGATCATGACTTTCTTATATTAGATGGATCTTGATTGGTCTTATCTTGTAGCTAAAGACTTTTCTTTTCCAGATTCAAATAGAAGTTCTAGCTGGATTTTTCAGTTATCAAGGCCTTAGCCAGCCAACTTGAAAAGTTTTCACCCCATTGGTCTTGGGCTCCATCAGCTTGGGCCAATTATGTAAATTCCTCCAACATCATGTATATACATAATTTATTTATCTATAATCTACAAAAAGAAAAAAAAAGATGATTCAATAATTATTATCCAAAAAAATGTTTATATGACTGTTAAATCATATTTATTTCGTCTAAAAACTAATAATAATATAAATAAATTTAATAAAATAAATTTTAAATCGTAAAATGAAGGTGACTATTATTGATATAAAGTTTGATTCAATTTTGTTGATTATCATTCGAAAAATGCTTTATATGAGTATTGGGACGGGTTTGGACCTTGCCCATTGACATTTATATTTGGATTGTACTGAAAATATTTCAATTATGGTTTGTTTAAAAGTCCTAATGCGATAAGAACTATCTTTTAAATAAGATGTATCTTCTCTAATATCACAACTAACAGAGAAATCATGTATGATTATCTCACATAAAACTCCCTCTCCCTTCTCTAAAAATACACGTTCTCTCTCAATATCTCTTTGGAGAATCACCATAAGATTTCATCGGTTTAAGGTGGGCATATACTTAAGGGATTGCTCTGGTAACTAATCCACTACGGCGATTAAGGTGAAGACATGTTTGTGATTCAATCAAGAAAGCTTATAGACGCAGAACAGGGATACGTGTTAGAACAAATTTTTTATGCTTTTATTGGTATATTCGATCCATTTTTATTATATTCACCCATTTATAATCTTAGCTAAGTTGATCAATAAACGTTCATAACTCCAAGGATAGTGTGTGGGATAGGTGAGAGCTAAACACTTCTTTAATTATGAAGGTTGTATTATTGAATTCAAAATTTTTGATAATAAATCAAGAACTCAAGAATCTGGGAGAGACAGGGCGTAGTTTTTCTTGCTCTATAAGGGAAAAAATAGTGGCTTATTTTGTCATTATTTTTGTCCTCCCCTACTAGTCATATTTACAAGACTAGTTTCTTGCAAACCTTTTCTTTGTGGAACTCTTCTATAATAATTAATTTTCTAGTAAAAATAGTATACTAATTATTAGTCAAGTAGAATTCTTCTACTTTAATTAGTATCCTGATGCTACTACAAGGTAATAATCTAGTAGGAATAAAACAGTATCTATATATTTATTTAACGCTTGAAATCATTTGTGGTTAGTTGAGGTTGGGCATACTAATATATATGACAAAAGTGTTACATGTGTCTCTACATACTCGTTACTTTTATTAATATTTTGGTCAATTATTTTAAAATGTGAGACACATATTTGAAGTGTCTGCTAGGGATACAAATGTCCAAGTGTTGGATATAAATAACGCCATATTCTCTATTTCAAAATAATATATTATTTGCATCTCATAATTTTATGCACTCTAAGTGTATATATTTTAATTATGTTTATATTTATAAAAAAGATTTATACATTTAATATTTACTAGCAAAAAGCACATGAATATATATGATTCGCTAATTTATAAGAGACAATTTCATCTTAAGAGTATAATAGAAAAATTGTTTGTAATTAAAGTAAAGAAAGTTATAAGATAAGTACTTGATCTCCGAGTAACAAAATATTAGATGAATTAATGTTTCTGAAATGACAAAAGTTAATATCTTAAGAAGCTCTCCAAATAAACTAAAAGAATAATATTATTAAGTTTTGCTTTTTTTTTTTTATCTTTTATCATTCTTATTTTGTCAATGACTTTCATTCAAATTTTGCTCATGCTAAGATTGTCATTTTCGCACCATCTTGAATAATGAAACAATCCTGTCATGGACATCAATTAGTCCTTCAAGTTGAAAAATAATATAATATGTAATATACATAAATCTAGTTAGAGGACAATTGCCTCCTTTTCATCATTTTGTAGTTACAAGTTATCTAGAAAATTCATTGCCAATATATTGTCTACTCATCATATAATGTGTTGGTCCCAAATGGCATATAAAAAGACCCTGAAGTTCTTTTCGAACTTCAAAAAATTTCTTGCCACAAATATGTTTTGAATGCTTTACTAAACTTCTTAGTGCTTTGTCAAGCGCTTAGAATTGGATAACTTAGACACAGAGATTTACCGATTATCAAAGTAGGGGTAACACTTTGGACTCTTATATCAGGGTTAACACAGCGAAAAATGTTTTGATCTACTTAACGTCGCTTAACTCGATTTGTATGATTTTGATGAATGTTATGAAATGAGAATAAAAGCAATAATACAATAAAGTAAATGACACAAGAATTGTTAGGTTCACTGGGTGATGTAATCCCAGCTAAGTTATTCTTCTCCTTTACCACTTGGAAGAATTCACTAAATGATGCTCAAAGCCTTCACACAGATAACTTATACAAATGGTGAAACAACACAAAGATGATCTTGAGTTCCTTGATCACACAAACTTCAACTGTTTAAGATATCTTCACTATCAAACTTCTTTCACCCAGAAATATGGCTTGAGCTTCAACTTCTTCTTCACACAGACGAAGGGTTGGAGGGTTTTTGTGACTAGAGTTTGTTTGATTCAAAAAATTTAAACAACTTGGAATATCTCAATAGTAAAGCAAGTTTCTTCTAGGGAGGATGTTTGAGATATTGTGACTGTCTTTGGGATTGAAGAAAAGCTTTAAGGATTCGGATATGGAGATTGAGAGTTTCTTGGAAGTATTTGGACTTGGTTAAAATTAGCAAGATCTTTCAATGAGCTCGAATGTATGTATCTTGTGTAAAATGGGGTTGGCTGAGAAGTTCTATTTATAGACAAATCTTGGGAAAAGTGTATGTTGGACAAACATGCAGGTGTGCGCCTTTCACTCGGGCGAGTGAACAACTTTCATACTGAAATCCCTGAAATTCTGCTACAAAGAGTGGGTGCGGAAGAATTTGAACTCTAATAGTCCAATAACAAAGGCGAGTCCGTACGTCAATAATTTTTATCACATTTAATGCTCTTTCCAGGAATTAAATGCATTTGAAATTAATTTTTGTTAGAAATAAATGCCCATTATTGATTGCATTTAAGTCCTTCTTGACTTCGAATTTATTTCAGGTGAATTTTGTCGCTGTTAGGATTTTGTCCTCAAATGCCATAGAGGATAGAATGTTAGGACATTTTTCTTGTAATGAACTTATTTATTATTCATAATAAAAGGCTTTATTTAGTTTGCACTTAAATCTTATCTGCATCTATAACTAGTGTAAATATTTTGTTCATGTTCTCAGTGCAATCTCTCTACTTCCTATGGGATAGGAAGATTGGCACTAGAGAGATTGATCTTCATTACTTAAACTCGTTCGCAAGTAATATGAAGTCTTTAATGGAAAAATAAAGACTTAAAACACTTATACAATCTTAGTTCGGACATGGGAGTGTCAGTCGAACATCATGTGATGGTGCAAGCTTATGAATGTAGGCACATCAGTGGAACTAATATGCTCGAACATGACTCGCATCGGTTCTATAGGTATAAGTGAACCTTTGACCTGAAGTATCAGGCTGACAATGCACTTGTGACATCAAGTCTTTCACTAGAGTAGTTAGACCCAATTCACCCGTTGGTGGAGTCGACCTCAAAATGCGGCTTGATGGGCAAGTGGTAGTCTCAGCTGATATCTAATATGGGATTTGTTCTCTCATAAGTGTGTTGGGAATCGATACACGAAAATGCAGCGGAATAAAATTATGTTTCCCGATTCATGAGCCATGGATCAATTTAGGCTTTTTGTTGATTTTAAACGAAGAATGAGATAGAATAATTTACTTCTTGTAGCGTGTTTTGTTTCTTGATCTACCGTCTACAACAGCAATCCCCGGGACCCTTGCCTCTAGATAATCATGTGCGGAATTCATCGGAAATCTTCCTCCTCCATCTCCAAAATGGCGGCTAGAAGAGAATAAGAGGGAGAGAATATTTTCTCTACTTTTCTGTGTAATTTTGGTGGCAACTGATCATTTATTAACCTAAGTCTAAGTGTTGGAGGATTTAAGTAGAATCTTCCTACTTGGACCTAGGTTAAACACGTCATAGGTCCATGTGGATTCCCAAGTGGGCTAGGTTGGGCCAGTCAACTTAGTCCACTTTAATTTAATTTCATTTCATATTTAATCTAATTGAATATGTGTGTGATTAAATTAATATTTAATTTAACCAAATTCATTTAACCTAGTTAATTAAATATCCAAATTAAATATTCAAATTAATTTAATGTTCCATTGTTTAATCCAAATAAACAACTAATTAAATTAATCCGTCCACTCAATTCATTTGTCCATCTAATGACAAATTACCAAAATACTCCTCCAAGTACACAAAGTGATTTCCCGCTCATTCCTGGTAGCGTGGCTCTCTAGGTTTGTCTTGATTGGCAATGAGAGAATACCAAAGGACGTGGGTGACATCTAGCCAGCCACGTGGCCCCACATCGCAGCCCAACCAAGTACGAATGACTATGTCACTACGAACCTCTTGAATATGAATTCCATATGAGTATAAGCCCTTCACTAATGTATCCCGATCGAGTGAGAGTCATGGAATATGTCAAACTCACATAACTCGATGCTATGCGATGAACCATAGTAACATGAAATGACTGAACTGCCCTCCGTGTTCTATATGAGTCAATTCTTCTGCTTTGGCCGAAGACTTTTCATTTTAGTTACCTATGATCGCATATGGTTTCTGCTCGTTTACTTTCGAGACAGTGAATCCCTTCTTGGCAATCACTTCACAACTGCTACTTGCCCGTTGGGATCGCACTTCGAGGTCAGCCCCACCAACGGGTGAATTGGGCCTCACTACTCTAGTAACAGATCCAATATCACAAGCACATCGTAATAGTGAATCCTCAGGTCAAAGGCTCGCGCATAGTATCATAGTCAGCAATCCAATTATTGACAGTCACTGAGTAAAAATTTATGTGATCGGATTACTACGAGTCGTGTTCGATTATGTTAACTCCGTTAACCATATCCATGACACCAGCTCCTACTATCCAATCAGTGTAAGACTAGCACTCCTTGTCAAAGCAAGTGTCATACAAATTGAATCTTATGGCCAATTAAGATTTCTTAACTCGCGAACCATATTATGAGATCGAGCACTTAACTCCACCAGTGCCTCCACATTATCAAATAAGTGGTGGTGAGCACACCTCAATCTTAGGGACTTGTTTGTTCAATACAGTTAATACCATATAACCTTACATGAATATAACCTCATTGCCTTTATATATATGTTCGTACAATATAAATCAGTATCCTACTATCTAATTCCGCATTGGCGTTGAGGGCACACACCTAACAAAGTGAATGAGAAAGTATCCCATGTGATTATTGATAAATAGAGATCAAAGTCTTTGGCCAAAGCAAAAAAGACGATTGTGCGAGGCACTAAATCGATCTCAATGATCTTGTATTATTATAATTAATACACATGGTTAAGTCCAGTGAGTCTAACATAACCATGACTCTCACTTGACTCGGGCACGTGAACAAAGAGTTTATACTTATACGGTATTTACGATTGAAAGGTTGTGGAATGATCTAATAATTCGATTTCGTTTAGGCTACGAAGTGGGCCACGTGACTGGATAGGTGTTACCCACTTTCTTTGGATTCCTCTCATTGTCAAACAAAACAAACCTAAAGAGTCACGCTAAAGGATTGATAAAGAAAAATGAAAGGATTTTCTATTTTATTCTGGGAGATTTAATTTATTTGATAAATTGAATAATTAATTAATTTCTCATTGTATGAGATGATTACTTGTAAGGATAAGATTAATTATTAATTAATTTCTATTAGTGAATTAATTTATCTAATTAATTTGCATATTTAATTAATAAATTTATTTATTGGATATAATCAATTATTAATTAAATAGAAAATTTTAAAACAAAAGGAAGTCCAAGGCCTAGGTGGGGCATTCATTTGGACGCCTACTAGGGTGAAGTTGGGCGTCCGCTAGGATGCCCAACTAGGAATCTTTAATTTGTCTTGGTCAATAAGTCAAGTGATAATAAAAGGACTCCTTGACCTAAAACAAGACATAATTAATCTCATAACTCTCCTAGAAAGAAAGAAAAAACTCCTTCCTCTCTCTACATACACTAGCCGTTGTCCATAGAGAAGAAAAAAAGGGATTTTTTGTCAAATCAATCCGCGTGATTATTTAGAGGCAACGTACGTTCGTTGTTCGGATCAGGAATTCAAGAAAGGATCAAGGATTCATGAAGATTAGATTGCACGTGTTCTTGAAGTCTTCAAGCCTACAAAGTTCAAATTTTTTGAAGGTGGAATTGAGTCTCCAACCACTTCGCTTCAATGGGTAAGTAATTATTCGTTTTCGCGATTAATTGATTCGTTTATGCAAATCGAGAATTCACTTTGGGTTTAAATTTTAAAAAACTTCCACTGCACAGTTTATTTTTTGTGAAACCCAACATTGGTATCAGAGTCAATCTCTGATTTGCATATTTGATCATGTTTATGTGATTTTTGATATGCATATTATGTGTTTTTGAAGCATGCGTTTATGCGTTCTTAAATCTGCATTTTTTTATGGTTTTTAGCTTAGATTTTGATTTTTATGTTTATGATAAATGTGGGTATTTTTATGATATGAGAAAAAAATCAATAAATGAGGAAAAACGGGGCTCGAAAGTCCCAAAGAGTGTGCGCACAGCGTGCGACAGAGCGCACGACGTCGGGCCACATGACCACACGGCCTGTCAGGTCGTGTGTTCCCACACACGACCTACTGAATCGAGTCTTGGATTCGAGTCTGAAAATGGGCTGTGGTTTTGGGTCAAAATTGGTATTTAGGTTTTGGGTAAATTTTAACTATCCGGGTGGGTCAAAAGGATGATGACCTGGAATAATTCAAATTAAACCCAATTGAAAAATTACTTAATTTCGACTTATTAATTAGTTTGGGCTTAATTTAATTAATTTCGAATGGGCCAATGGGTTGGTGATTTAGATTTAAATTAAAAGTAGCCCAATAGAAATTAATAATGCGTGCACGTTTTTCAAATTAATTAATTTTAGGCTCAATTAAATTAAATCCAAGTGGACCAAAAGGATGGTGACTTGAGTTTGATGAAATCGAGCCCAATGAACATTAATTGCAATAAAATATTTAATTAGAATAATTAATTATATTTCTTGGAGATTAATAATTAATTTATGGATTAAATATTAATTAATTTTTCCTCAACTTGGAAATTACTTAGATATTTGAATTAGGAATATAAATTATTTTTCTTGGATGATTAATAATTAATTATTTAATCAAATAAAAGTCTTTCCAATTAATGATGGCTTTAAATCATAATAAAATAAGATTCCATATTTTATGTTTTTATTTTAGTTGGACTAATACTATTTTAATTAAAGGTAGGTATACTTAATTTATAACTTTGTGTATCTAAGTCATGTAGTAGGACTAGAATGATTTTAATTGAAATAAAGAATATATATAAGTTAGAAATTTTACAAAGGATTTTTTAGTTGGACTAAAATTTTAAATAATCAACATAAGTGTTTTAATATTGCGAGCATGTCTTATGTGATGGAGACACCGATCCTGGACTTAGGTTTTATTTGATTTACCTTTCTTTTTTATGGGTTGTAAAGTCGAATTTGAGGCTATTTATTGCTTTCTTCGAAATAATTTATAGGTTGTTTTAAAGTATTGTAATAGAATTGTTCAAAATTAGTGGAGACTAGAAGCCCATGAAGATTAGATAGGTTTTCGCTTTTACCATTTTGTAATGACCCATTGACTCGGGCCCTCTAGTAAAAGCCCATGATCGAGTTTGATGGTTTTATTTATTTAATTCCATGAATATTTATATTGATAGCCATGATTGTTAGTAGTATATTATTGTTCAATATGTGATAATTGCGCTATATAAATTGATTAATGTGCAAAGAGAGACCAAACATTTGACAATTTAAATTCTCCTAAATAAATAATACTGAGTTAGTAAAGGATGTGTGACATCCTAGCCCTCCACTAAACTTATTAAAATTAAAAATACTACAGAGTTATACCGAGTTATACATTTGGAAATAATTTGAAATTTTATTAAGTGCATGAAATGTCTTAATCGAAATATATTTTACCCCAGAAATCGTTTAGCTTGTAAGGTGAAATTCAAATGTTAGATTCAAGTAGTTAGTGGGAACAAACTCAGGTAGTTCACGAGCTTAGAAATCGGTTAGGTTGCAGCTTGGTGAACTATGGGGAAAGTTATTGAAACATTTATTAGATAAATTGATGTTAGACATCACTTCAAATAATTAATGGGCCATAATTCGGATAGGTTGCAACCCATCTAATTAATTGAGGACCTCAATACCCGCTGTGGAATCGTTGTCATTCCCGATTTCTACATGGGGGTGTGGAATTCGAAAAATGCAGTGGGAGCTAAGATGAATTTTGAGTCCTTAATTTTTCTTAGATAAGTCAAAGACAAGTAATTTAATTAATCTGGTTTATTTCTGCAGTTATTTTCTAATTTATCTCTGTCAAATATGACAAACCCACTTTCAATTCTGCTCGAAAAGAATACCCTTATTGGACCAATTCATGTGGACTGGCTTAGAAATTTGAGGATTGTCCGCAATATTGAATCTCTGGGATACGTCTTTGAGGCTGATATCACGGCGGCTCCAGCTAGAACACGTTCTAGTGAGGAAGAGGTCTAAGCCCATGAAAAATGGGTCAAGGACGACATCCGGGTGAGAGGATACATGCTGAGATGTATGACCAATGAACTTCAAAGGTCACATGATAAGATGCCCACTGCAAGATCCTAGCACACTTATGAGCTCTATGGTGAGCATAGTCGAACTGCATGATATGAGATATCAAAAAAGCTCTTCGGTGCCAAGATGAAAGAAAGTGAGAAGGTTGGTGATCAGGTCCTCAAAATGATATCTAGGATTGAGAAATTAGAAGCTCTCGACTTCACCATGAACGCCACCCTTCAAACTGACTTAATCTTGCAGTCTCTTCCTGATTCCTTCTCCCAAGTTTTAGTTAACTTTAACTTCAATGAGATAGAGTGCAATTTAGCAGGGCTAATGAACAAGTTGGTTACTGCAAAATCTCAAATGAAACCAAAGGTAAAGGAAACTGCTTAGGTCATCTCTTTTGGAGCTAAAAAGTCTAAGTCTAAGAAGAAGAAGAACAAGAAGCAGGCTGGCGAGCTAGGAGCAAAAGGGGGTGTCCAAAAGGGTAAGGGAAAGGCTCAAGGGTTTTATAAGAGCAAAGGTCCTAAGAAGACGGATAGATATCTTGAGTGCAGTGAGCTTGGCCAATGGAAGAGGAACTGTCCTAAATTAGGCAAAGGCGCAAAAGGTATGAAACTCTTCATTTTTTAAATTAATTGTTCTATGACCATTTTTTCTACTTCATGGATTCTGGACTCAGGGGCAAGTGCCCATGTATGTTGTTTGGATCAAGATTTGCAGAGAAATACAAAGCTTGGCTGAGAAGAACCGATGATCAAAGTAGGCAGCGAGGAAAGCGACGCGGCTACTAGGATTGGATTTACTTCTTTGATTTTGAATTCTGGACATTCATTGTTTTTAAATAATGTTTTAGTCTTGCCCAAGGTGCTTAAGAACATTGTATCCATTCCTATATTAGTTAAGATTGATTATACATTCAGTTTTTCTAAATTGAATTGCTACATTTATTATGGAAATAAAATAGTTGGCAATGCCTCTTTAGTTAATGGTATGTATTATTTAAATGTCCAAAATTCTTCTGATGTGAATATTGTAACATGTAAACGTGGTAGGCAAGAAGCTAACTTAAGACTCAAGTGGCATCTTAGACTAGGCCACGCTGGAGAGCACAAGATCCAAAATATGGAAAAAGATGGGCTTTTAAGCTCACTAGGGTCAGACCCCTATCCAACATGTGAATCATGTCTCTTAAGCAAGATGGCTAGATCTCCCTTCACCGGGACTTTTGAAAGAGCTACTCAAGTGTTAGGATTAGTGCATATCAACGTGTGCGGGCCATTTGGAGAAATGGCGAGTGGAGGTTTCTACTACTTCATCACTTTCATAGACGTTCATTCAAGATATGGTCTAGTATACCTGATGAAGCAAAAATCTGAATCCTTTAAAAGGTTTAAAGAATTCAAAGCTTTAGTATAAAATCAAACTGGACAAAATATTAAAACTCTGCGTTCGGATAGTGGAGGAGAATATATGAGCACCGAGTTTGATGAATTCCTTATAGAATAAGGAATATTGTTACAACTAACACCACTAGCAACTCCTCAACTAAATGGAGTAGCCGAGCGTAGAAACCGAACACTGTTGGACATGCTTCGTTCCATGCTTAGTTACACTGATTTACCCATTTCATTATGGGGACATACGTCCCTTACTAATGCTTATATATTGAACAGATGTCCTCCCAAATCCTTTCCTAAACCTCCACATGAGATGTGGAATAATAGGAAATCAAGTCTTAACCACATCAAGATTTGGGAATGTCCTGCTTATGTCAAAAAGAATAAAGTGGAGAAATTGGAGACAAGATCCCTAATGGGACATTTAATTGGTTATCCTAAAGATTCCATGGGATTCTTCTTTTACCTACATGATGATCAAAGGATCATTGTGGCCGTACAAGCCCACTTCCTTGAAAATGAATTCATCTTGGAAAGGGGCAAAGGTAGAAAGATTGTTCTAGAAGAACAAGATAAAACTCCCTCTGAGAAATCTATCTAAGAACCAAGGCCTGGTCCAATAATAGCACAACTAGCACGTAAATCTGGTAGAATATCACATGAACCTGAGATGTATGGGTATCTACTGCAGGGGGAGCCAGAGCTTCACACTGTAGTACAAGAAAGTAATGAAGATGATCCTTGTACCTTTGATCAAGTGATGGTGGATATAGACGCTTCAAGATAGCAAAAGCAATGGAAACAGAGATGGACTCTACGCAATCAAACCAAGTCTGGACTTTGGTAGATCGTCCTGAAGGTATCAAACCTATAGAATGTAAATGGATCTACAAAAGAAAGATAGGTAGAGATTGCAAGGTTCACACCATTAATGCCAGGCTCGTACCAAAAGGCTATAGTTAAAGAGAAGGAATCGACTATCAGGAAACGTTTTCGTCTGTGGCCATGATAAAGTCCATTCGAATACTATTATCCATAGCTATATACTTAGATTATGAGATATGGCATATGGATGTCAAAACGTCTTTTCTAAATAGATTCCTAGAAGAGGACATCTATATGGAACAACCAAAATGTTTTGTATTCGAGACTGATATCTATAAAGTATGTAAACTTGAGAGGTCCATCTACGGTCTCAAGCAAGCATCTAGAAGCTGGAATCTTTGTTTTGATGAAGTAGTAAAGGGATATGGCTTCATCAAGAACGAAGATGAACCCTGTGTCTACAAGAAGACTAGTGGGAGCAAGATCTCGCTCTTAGTACTATATGTAGCTGAACTGTTCACCAAACCACTACCTCGGGCTGTTCTGGACCGACACCAGGAAAGGATAGGTATAAGATACCACAATGAGTGGCATTGAGTGCAAGTGGAAGAATGTTAGGATTATGCCCTCAGATGTCATAGAGGATAGAATGATAGGGCATCATTCTTGTAATGAACTTATTTATTATTCATAATAAAAGGCTTTGTTTAGTTTTCACTTAAATCTTATCTGCATCTATAAGTAGTGCAAAACATTTTTTCCATGTTTTCAGTGCGATCTCTCTACTTCCTATGGGATAGGAAGATTGGCACTAAAAATATTGATCTGGATTACTTAAACTCGTTCGCAAGTAATATGAAATCTGTAATGGGCAAATAAGGACTTAAAACAATTGTATAATCTTAGCTCTGACATGGGAGTGTCAGTTGAACACAATGTGATGGTGGGAGCTTAAGAATATAGGCACATTAGTGGAATTGAGATGCTCGAACACGACTCGCATCGGTTCTGTCACATGGGTTTTCACTCTATGACTGTCAATGACAAAACTGATTATGCATAATAAGTATAAGTGAACCTTTGACCTGAAGTATCAGGCTGAAGAAGCACTTGTGACATCAAGTCTTTAACTAGAGTAGTTAGACCCAATTCACCCATTGGCGGGGTTGATCTCGAAATGCGGCTTGATGGACAAGTGGTAGTCTTAGCTGATATCTACTATAGGATTTGTTCTCTCATAAGTGAATGAGAAAGTATCCTATGTGATTATAGATATATAGAGATCACTATTTTTTGCCAAAGCAAAAGAGACGATTCTGCGAGGCACTAAATCGGTCTCAATGATCTCGTATTATTATAATTAATACATATGGTCAAGTCCAGTGAATTTGACATAACCATGACTCTCACTTGACTGGGACACGTGAACAAAGGGTTTACACTTATACGGTGTTTACGGTTGGAAGGTTGTGGAATAATCCAATCATTTGATTTCGTTTAGGCTACAAAGTGGGCGACATGACTAGCTAGATGTTACCCACTTCCTTTGGATTCCTCTCATTGCTAAACGAAACGAACTTAAAGAGTCACGCTTAAGGATTGATAAAGAAAAATGAAAGGATTTTCTATTTTATTCTGAGAGATTTAATTTATTGGATAAATTAAATAATTAATTAATTACTCATTAAATGAGATGATTAATTATAAGAATAAGATTAATTATTAATTAATTTCTTAAGGAAATAAATTAATGAATTAATTTATCTAATGAATTTGGTTATTTAATTAATTAATTTATTGGTTATAATGAATTATTAATTAAATAGATAAGTAATTAAGACAAAAGGAAGTCCCGGTCCTAGTGGATGCCTACTTGGGTCAAGTTGGGCGTCCACTAGGATGCCCAACGAGGACTCTTTTATTTGTCTTGATCAATAAGTCAAGTGATAATAAAAGGACTCCTTGACCTAAAACAAGGCACAAGTAATCTCATAACTCTCCTAGAAAAAAAAGAAAAACTCCTCCCTCTCTCTAACTAGCCGTCGATCATAGAGAAGAAAAAAAGGGAGTTTTTGTCAAATCAATCTGCGTGATTATTTATAGGCAACGTACGTTTGTTGTTCAGATCAAGCATTCGTGAAGATTGGAATGCACGTGTTCTTGAAGTCTTCGAGCCTACAAGGTTCAAATTTTTTGAAGGTGGAATTGAGTCCCCAACCACTTTGGTTCAACGGGTAAGTAATTATTCATTTTCGCGATTAACATATTCGTTTATGCAAATCGAGAATTCACTTTGGGTTTAAATTTTTAAAAACTTCCGTTGCGCAATTTATTTTTCGCGAAAACCCACAGTCGCTTGGACGCTTATTATACTGAATGATCTCAAGCACTTGCGTTTAGCAGTATCTTAAGTGATCGTCATCTTCAATTATCTTCAAGACGCTAATCTTCAACTTTAACTTGATAGACTTTATCTAGAATTCTATCAACGCTCAAGCGTTCAGATACTTAGTCTAAAAACTATACAGATAAAAAGTCTTAGGTAAAATTACAACTCAATCACTTTTAAACGCTTATACACGTTCTAATAAAATTAAACTTACATAATCATTTTGGGGTCTAACATGATATCTTGGCATCATTAAAACATCTAACATGAAATTTTCTAACATAACGCATTCAAAGTGAAGTAAATTGAAATTGAGGCGCCCACTTGAATCCCTTAATTAAGGAGTAACCATTTTTCTAAAATTAAAGATCACATGATATATTTTTTTTGTTATCTTTGATTCTTACAATAAAATTAGTTCACTTATATCTAATTTTATGCCAAATTTAAAATTATAATGTTAAACATGTTAATTGACATTCAACTTGACTAACTTAATTTTAGAATATTAAAAGGACAAAATTTAATATTAGTACTTTGTTTTAATTGGTTCTATATCTGAAATAATAGGGGAAAATACTTTCTTTTTATTTTGATTATATGTTGTAGATTTTTTATATAAAACGTGAGTCTAAATCATATTGTTTAATGGCCAAATTTTGTTATTGGTCTCAAGTCTTACTTTGTCCCACGTTCACCCTCAAGTCTAAGATGCAACCCCTCAATTCTCAAAATCATCTCACTTTAATTCCTAATGTCACAATTCCATTAAAAGCTGATGGAAAACCTTTTTTTCATTTTACTCTTGCATGTATGAATATTTCATCCGAATGAGGGAACATTTCATCCATTCCTGACGAAATTGTGATGTTAGAGACAAAAGTGGGATAATTTTGAGAATTGAGGGACCAAAAAGGAGCATTTTAAACATAGAAGACTAAAGTGACACAAAAATAAGATTAGAGTGACCACATAGGTTTTGGCAATTTTAAAATTCAATATAAATTTCAAAGAAATACAGAACTTGAAAATACAACCCTAATCTTTCAAGAGAATGTGTGAATAACTGGAGTTGTTGTAAGTAAGAAAAAGCAAATTGACGAGTAATAGATAAAAAATTACAATATTAGTCCCATGGTATATGGTCTATTGCAATTTTAGCCTCATTGTTTGTAAGTTGCAAAAATAGTATCATATGATTCCTTGCGTTTTCCTTATTGGTAATTTTGGTCTCATCCGTTAAGAAAATAGATGGAATTTCACAAATAGCGTTCACATGCCGTCAAGGATTTAGAATAAATTGGATAAATTGCATAAATACCCCCTAACTTTTACAACTCCAAACGCTAAATATTAATAAAAAGGAGTTTTTTTTTTTTATAAATCTTACATAATCTATGGTTAATTTACTCAAATTAAGTAATGATTATGAGTGAGACACTTGACCAAACTGATTATTTTCCATAAATTATTAATGATTGTGACTAAAAATACAAAAGTATACATTCTACAGGACTACTTTTGCAAGCTTGTAAATAATGGGACCGAAATTGCAAGTGAACAATATCCTATGAGACTAATGCTGCAATTTTTACCTCCTAAGTCTACCTAAATATTAATAAATAAAGGGAAAATTGCATAAGAGCCCCTGGTGATATGCGAAACCTGCGCCAAACCCCCTGTGTTAATTATTTTGCGAATCACCCCCTTGTGGTATTCTTTATTTTGCATATTCCCCCTTTTTTTGGTGTTTTTTCCCATCATAAATGTCAATCCAAATGCATTTTTGCCCCAAACATGTTTATAATAGTTAAATAATTTAATTTGGGTCGGATCTAGAACATTTATGATGCAAAAAAATAACGACGTTGTGGATGTGAGATGACGGCGACAGCGAAGGTTGTGCGATGGCGAGCGTGTGGTGGAGCTACAGAAAGGCGGCAGCGGAAACTCTGGGCAAAGAAAGGCGAGGGTGGGGCGTTTGAGTCAACGGCAGCGATTTTGAGTCGCGCTCGGTCGTGCTGCTCTGGACTGGGGGTGTTGTGGAAGGCGGTTGAGGCGACGGCCATGGCTAAGACGACAAGCAGCGGTGCGGCGTGTGGCATGTGGCGGTGGAGATGCTGTGAGCGGCGGTGCGACTGGAGGTTGACGGTGTGGGTGGCTGGTCGGAGTGTGAGAAAATGAGAGAGATTGAAAGAGAGAGATAGGTTTTGGTTCATTGAGACCAATGTTCTGAAAATCGGACCAGACAGCGAACCGAAAAAGTGACCGCGTCACGGGTCATTGGATCAATTGCCGGGTCAACCGCGGTCGAACTGGTGATGTCATAATTACGTAATGAATAATAACTAATATAATATTAATATTACAAAACAATTATATATATAATACATATATCATACATGCTGCTCTCACAATTATTACAAAGCTCAAAGCCCTTTTCTTCTCACTTCTCAGATTTCACATACTCCCACACGCTGCTCTTCAGTCTTCACTTCTTCACCATTCACCTAATCTTCTTCTTCTTCTTCTTCAAAATCACACTTCTTCTTCTTCTTCTTCACAATCACACATCTTTTTCTTTTTCTTCTTCTTCACAATCACACATCTTTTTCTTCTTCTTCTTCTTCTTCTTCTTCACAATCACACATCTTCTTCTTTTTCTTCTTCTTCTTCTTCTTCTTCACAATTACACATCTTCTTCCTCTTCACAATCACACATACAAACAGTCAAACATACATTAAATTAGAAAAAAGAATAGAATAACACCAAATAGTCAGATAAAAGAGAATAACATCACAGACAATGAATAATTGAAATTAGGGGCATCTGAAGCTTAGTTGCTTACCAGTGGAGAAAATAAAATAGAAAATGGAGAAGAGAATATGCTTAGTTGCTTACAAGTTTTCTGTGTTTGAACTTGAAGAGAAGAAGGGGCTTTCTGCATTTCAACTTTGAAGAGAACTACTGCGTCTTAGATCTACTGCATTTGAACTTTGAAGAAGGGGCTCTCTGCTGCGTTTCATTTCTGATTTTTGTTGAAAAAAAAGTGTTTTAAGGCTTCCATTTTTTTTTAATCTAAGAACCGCCCGGTTAATCAACTTTATGACCGGTTTTGATGGTTCAGCGGTTGAACCGGCGGGTCGAATGGTTTTCAACCGAAACCGCTGGTTTTTTGCCCTGAATGGTTTTTTGACGTACTCGGACCGTTTTAGTGGCCGGTTCCGGTTCTAACCGGTCCGTCCGGTTTTCGGAACATTGATTGAGGGTGATGAATTTGTGTTGACTGATTTGGGGATTTTGACCCAATTTTTCAAATTTTGAATATTTTTTCTTAAAGTGTAAAAGTGCTAACTTTTTGCACAATTGTCCACAAAAACTTCATAGTTTTGCACAACGTGTTTTAATTCTGTGCGAAATTTCTTCACAATTGTGCACCAATTTTTTTTTCAAAATGCGAAAATTTTGCACAGCAGTGCTAAAATTAGCACAATTATGCACTTGATTTACATTTTATGATAACCCATGCACCTCATTTTTCATGTTTTTGACCTGTAACAAGAATAACTTGCATTAGTAAGCACTTGAGCACCGGAAAATAGAAAAAAAAAATTACAAACAAAAAATATTGAAAACAATAAAGACAAAAAAGGAAAACGACGATGACAAAAACAAACAAAACTCTTGGGTTGCCTCCCAAGCAGCGCTTGTTTAAAGTCATTAGCTTGACTTAGACGAAATTATTGTTGAGTTTTGGCGAGGGAAATTGCTTCCCCTCAAGGAATATCATCGCCTGAAAAATACAAAGCACAGTTAATTCTTTTCATATCAGAAATATTCCAACCTATTCTGTCTTTCTTCCATTGCAAATCACTTAACCATCGGTCCAATTCAGATGTACATATTGTAGCATTTACGATAACAGATAGAAACTCATTGTTTCCAAGAAAAATGTACCTGAAATGTGGTGGAAAAGGTTTAAGTTTTACCTTCGGTGTAGAGGATATTATGGGATGTGACGCTAATGGATCTCTATTACCTTGCGAAATTTCTTCTTTCATGGCCTCTTCAATCACATCCACCGAACAACATTTTTCATCAAACGTTGGAGATTGCATCACCTTATTTAAGTCTAACTCCAGTTTCTTATCTCCAATGTTCAACGCTATCTTTCCAGCACGCACATTGATGACAGTTCCCACAGTTGCGAGAAATGGTCTTCCAAGGATGATTGGTGTTTTCGAATCTTCATCCATCTCAAGCACCACGAAGTCACATGGGATAAAGAACTTGTCCACTTTCACAAACACGTCTTCTAATATTCCCATGGGGCACTTTATGCTCCTATCCGCCAATTGAAGCGACATCTTTCTGTTTTTAAGCTTTTGAAAGCCTAATATCCTGCGAATTGAATAAGGCATTAGACTAACGCTAGCTCCTAAATCACAAAATGCTTTATCAAAGTGAAATTTTCCATTAGTGCAAGGAAGTGAAAAACTCCCTGGATCCTTTAACTTTAGAGGAATGTTTTGTTGGATTATGGCATTGCATTCTTCATTCAAGAAGATTGTTTCCACGTCTTCTAATTTCTTTCTACTTCTCAATAGCTCCTGGAGAAACTTCACACAGACAGGCATCGGAGCCCGAGCATCTGTGTACGAAATGTTGATGTGCAACAGTCTAAGTACTTGAAGAAATTTCTCTTGCTGCTTGTCCAACCTCTTGTGTTGCAACCTTTGGGGAAATGGAATTGGAGGAACATACAGCTTCACATATGGCTTCGGGATAACCTTTTCCTGTTCAACTTTGTCTGAAGGTTCAAAGACTGAATTATCTTTCATCACAAGTTCATCTCTGTGTACAGCATCTGGCTCAAACTCTTCAATTGTATTTTCATTTATCAGAGTCACTGCATTACACTGTCTTCTCGGATTCTCCTCTGTTTGGCTAGGCAGTGTACCCTTTTACCTCGAATTCATAGAACTTGCCAATTTTCCAACTTGTAATTCCAGATTCTTTGTTTCTCCCACTACCAGATCAATTTTTGCTTCAAGATTCTCGAATCGTTTTGTTGTTCCATTAGCGAGCTTTTCAATTGCTAATTCCTAAGCTTGTGGTTCTTGAGGTGGTGGTCCTTGCTATTGGAAACCTGGAGGAAACTGCTGTCTAGGAGGATTTGCTTGAGCTCCTCGGTTCCCTTGACCTCCCCAAGAAAAGTTAAGGTGATTTCGCTTGGATAGGTAATTAGCTTGCTCGATGAGTGGGCAATCAGTAGCCATATGAGGTGCCCCACAAATATCACAAGCTAAAGTAGGTTGAGATACTGCACTAACATTTCCCTTGAGTCCCTCAATGTGCTTGACAAGTGCTTCAATGTTAGCATTGAGCAATGTAATGTCATCTACATTGTGCATGCCCGGTGTTTTCTTTACCGCCCGATTATCACTCACCCACTGATAACTGTTGGATGCCATCTCGTCCATAAGAGCTAATGCATCATCCGGATTCTTTGCCATAAAACTCCCTCCTGCAGCTGCATTGATATTCATCCCGATACTATGTGACAGACCATTGTAGAAAATCTGCACAAGCATCCAACTAGGAATACCGTGATGTGGGCATTTTCTGAGTAGTTCTTTATACCTTTCCCAAGCTTGATAGAGGGTTTCACTATCAGTTTGCATGAATCTTGTGATTGCATTCCTTAACTAAGCAGTCTAAGTTGGGGGGAAAATACTTGGTGAGTAACGTAATCGACAAATCAGCCCAAGTGGTGAACTTATTTGCCGGCTGGTTTTTCAACCACTCCTTAGCTCTTTTAGACATGGAGAACATGAAGAGTTGCAGTCTTACGGCATCTTCAGTAACGCCATTCATCTTGAAAGTACTACAGATTTCCAAAAAATTCCCCAGATGGGAATGAGAATCCTCCTTCTCAATATCTCCCTCAAATGCAGTGTGTTGTAGCATTTGAATGATAGACGGCTTCAACTCAAAGGTATTGGCCTGAACATTTGGTATTGCTATGCTGGAGGTTAAGTTCTGATATGTTGGTGTAGCATAATCCTGGAGAATTCTCTGCACAGCAGGTTCAATCCTCCGTACGTCATATGCTATTCTACGCTGCTCTCTTTGCTGACGTCTACCTCTTCCAGAAGTTCGTTCTGGTTCTGGATCGATTTCAATAGCAGTTGCACTCAGAGAACGCATGTGCATCTACCAAAATTCAACCTAAAACAAGAATATTAAGATCAGAGCGAGACAGATAAAAATAAAAATAAAATAAAAATGAAAAAAAAAAATCAAAAATAAAATTAAAAAAATGTCTAAACTAATAAGAATTAACTTTTTATTAATATTGACTATTTGTTGCCTTCCCCAGCAACGGCGCCAATTTGTTAATCGTTCGTAACAACACGGAATCGAACAAATAAAATAGTGAAAAGTAAGATCGTCTCCACAAGGAAGGTTATCAAGTACCAAACGAAGTTTATCCTATTTTTTAAACTATCGATTATAAGAGATGTGATTTTTAAACTATTTAAAAGCCAAAATTAATAAAAGCAGAATTAATTATAAATAATTAAAACAGAGATAATTAAAACGAATAATCAATTAACGAAAAGCCTAGGGATTAAGATTTCACCAAGGTATTTCCATGGATTATTGACTTTCAATGGATTATCATTCTTGCTTAAATTAAAGACCCAATTTCCTTAAATACATGAATGTTCTCCCGAGATCTTCATGAGTACCCACCTAAATTAATTAACGTCACTCCCATGATCAATAACTGATTTAGATGAATCCATTAAGTTCTATGAATATTGTTTAACTAGTCTCATGCAAAATTACCAATATCCCTATTAAGGAATTTACACATGTCTATTAAATCTGAACTGATAAATTAATTCACCTCCCAGTACTTCCTAATTCATCTTAAATCATGCAATTGGTGATCAAACAATTACAAGCATTAAACACTCATTAATAGATAAAAAAAACAAGAATCAAATCCATAAATCATTAATAATACAAATTAATACGCAAGACTACATCTTAAACCCTAGAAAATAATTTAGTTACACATAATTAAAGAAAAACAAGAAATAAATTGAATAAATATAAAAATACTCATGTTCAACAATGGAGGAATAGATAAATCCAACTTGAGTCGGTGAAAGCTTTCAGTTCCAAGAAATCTTCTTCAAGCTTTCTTTTCTTTCTCTCCAAGTCTTCTCTCTCAAGAATATGACTCTTTAACCTCTAGTCTAGCCTCCAAACGTTTTTTCCTCTTTCCTTAACTTAAAAGGAGTCTTGATACATAAAATAGGCCCATCCAAGTCATAAAATCGGCCCATGAAAATTATGAAAATTCGCAGCTGCACAACTGTGCAGCCTGTCTGTGCAGAATTTTTTCTCTTAATTTTTCTTCAACGAAACTTTCTCGTTTGGCCTCTCTATTGCATTTCTTCATATCCTCTTGGTTAGCCTTCCTTATTCTCGTAAGAAATACTCTTTAAACTCATCAAAACAATCGCTTTTATCCCTACAAAAGCCTTGAAACGACTTAGAAATCAAAATCCGTAAATTAGGCTAAAAATAACGGGAAATACTAACTACAAGGCATAAAATAAAGATAACTGTGTGGTAAAACATGATAAAAGTATGTAAAATATGAAACCTAAAAGTTAAGTGCACATTTTTTAAAGGTCAGGGGGCATTCCTTAAAGTATCGACGAATCTCTGATGGAAAATTCTCTTAGATTTCACCATATCTGGAAAACACTGGGTTACGCAACATTCACCAAAAGTGAGAGTGTAGGGTGCACGTTTGGATAGGCTGAAAGGCAATGTGCACAACCCCATAAGTTGGGGGTGTCTGCTTTTATCCCTCTTTTTTATTTACTAAACCTTAATAATTATTATTTTGCTCATGTATTGCATATGTTTGTTAGTGTAGCTTGGTAGAATTATTGCGGTGTTGCATTTTAATCCAACTTTATGTGTCTTATGATGATATTTTGGTAATGACATTTGGGAGCTCATGGTACGTGTTTATTTTACAGGTTTTAAGATTTAAATCCCTAACCCACTATTCAATTCATGAATCAGTCCCCACCACTAATTGAGATGTCTGCACTCCCTACTTGTAAATGTATTTTAAGACCTTTACCTATGGCTAGAAAAGGTCTTCCGAGGATGAAAGGAACTTCAACATCTTCTTCCATCTCTAGAACCACGAAGTCCACAGGGAAATAAAACTTGTCAACCTGCACGATGACATCCTCTATGATTTCCTTCGGGTGTTTGATTGATTGATATGCAAGTTGGAGACTCATCAAGGTTGGCTCTGGATTCCCCCAAACCCAATTTTCGGAACAACAAATAAGGAAGAAGATTTATGCTGGCGCCCAAATCACATAGCACTCGGTCGAATTTGAGTTGCCCAATTGTGCAAGGAATTGTGAGGCTCCCCGGATCCTTGAGTTTCTGTGGCAACTTGTTCAACACTACTGCTGAGCATGCTCCAGTTAAGCACACTGTTCCATTGCCTTCCCACTTCTGCTTATTGGAGAGAATATCCTTGAAGAACTTGATGTAATTGGGCATCTGCAAAATCGCATCAATAAAAGAAATATTAATTCGAACTTCTCGAAGAATTTTTAAAATCCTTAGAAAACTCTTATCCATGTCTTTCTTATTCTTTTTATGCACTATGGGGAAAGGGAGACGTATTTCAATAGACTTAGATAAAAAAAAGGGTCAAAGTTTTAGAAGGGGCCCTGGCTGCCTATGACGTTCGAATGTTGGCTTTCCTGATGTTCAAGCTAGTCACGTTCAAACTTTGGGGGCAGTATGTCTGATTTTTCACAATTTTCCAACGTTCGAATGTTGTCCTCTTCACATTCGAATGTGGGGTGCTAGGAGGGTGTATTCTTCACTTATTTTTCACTCCTTAGAGTAACAACATTGCACTGCTCTTTTGGGTTTTTCTCTATATCACTCGGCAGTGCTCCGGGTGCTCTTCCACCCGCATTCATTGATAATTGCCCAATTTTATGCAGCATCTCTTTCATTCCTGTGTAAACATCTTTCAGCATCAATCAAATCTCGGCGAATAATTCGTCCGATTTAAGCATGTGAGCATCCAATCTTTCTTCGACAGTAGAAGGTCTCTGAGCTTGACCTTATGGTTTAAAATTTCCAGACCTTTGAGCTTGAGTATTGTTAAATGGAGGCCTTGGCGCTTGGTAGATGCCCTGTTGTGTATTCTGTGCTGAATTTGGCCTTTTCGAAAAGTCCTCGGGTATGTGGAAGTTTACTCGAGTTCTATTTGAATTTTTGATGTAATTCACATCGCCAACCGTGGGATCTTCCTTGACCTCTTCTTCTACCTTTTGAACATTAGCAACCCGTCAGGTTTGGGGAAGGATCTCATCATCATCTTCAGGGTAAAGTTCATTCTCCCATGCCGCTCGAGCTTTGCCCATACTGTTCTTCGATCACGGAATTACAGATCACCACCGGCTTCGACATTGAGTCAGTGTCGAATCCGAGATCGGACTCCATTGTAGAAGTGTTGAACTCACTCATCCCATGTGTAGTTGTGATCAGGGCACTTCCGAAGTTTCTTGCCCAAGATGAAGCCAACGACTCATCCCATTTCTGCTTAAATCCTTTAATCTCACTTCTGAGCTCACTAATCCTTGACGGAGGAAAGAACTTGTTGAGAAACTCCGCGACTAGATCGCCCCATGTTTCAATTGATTGTGGGGGTAATGACTTATACCAGAGGGTGCCCTTATCCTTCAGAGAGAAATGGAATAGTCTAAGGCGGATTGCATCTAAATCTCGTGGATGAAATTGCATGGTAAATAGCACATTCTTGAAGTGTTCCAGATGGTCATGAGGTGAGTCACTCGGGTGACCATAAAATGGTTCAGCCTGAACTAGGGGTGTAAGGTGAGCCGAGCCGGCTCATGAGCATGGTGAGCCAGCTCGACTGGAGCTCAGCTCGAGCTCGAGCTATTTCGAGCTCGAGTCGAGCTTTTCGAGCTCGAGCTTTTTCGTGAGTCGAGCTCGAGCTCACTTATAGTTGTTCATATGCTCGTGAGCTTTTAATATTAATTTTTATTAATTTTTAATATATGCCTAAAAATACTCGTATTTCATAAAAATAATACTTGCAATTTTATATACAACATAGTTTAATAATATTTAAGCTTTTTTTCCTATTTTGTTTAAATCATGCAAAACAATAACAACAACAATTATAAGATTATATATTTTAGTTGATATGATATACTTTTCTATAAATAATTTAATGAAATCATATTTTCACGACACCCTCCTCTATTTTCTAAATACTTATTAAATATAAGATATTTAATTATTATTTATCTTAATAATACTTATTGTATATGTGAATAATGTATGCTATACATTATTAACGTATTGTTATAAGCTAAAAAGCAGAATATATTTTATTTTATTTTCTAAAAAAAAATTAAATTATTTTTTACTTCAAGCTTGAGCTCAAGCTCGAGCTCGAGCTCGGCTCATCTACTTCGAGCTTGAACTCGAGCCCTAGAAAATGAGGCTCGTCGAGTTTGAGCTCGAGCTCGAGCTCAAAAAAGTATAATCGAGCTCTAGCTCGAGCCTGAAAATTCCATCAGCCTCGGCTCGAACTCGGCTCGTTTACAACCCTAGCCTGAACCATGGTGAACATGTGAGAAGGAATGTGAAAGTTTGGTGTAGCAAAATTTGGGAGAATCACTAGTTCTAGTGTAGTATGCACACAGGGAGATTAATATCAGGGAAATTACCCACCCTAGCTCGATTTCTCTGGTTTGCACAAAACGTACGCTCGATCTCGGTATCAAATTCCTCTAAAACCTCTCCTGAGGCTCGGGTCTTTCACCAAAAGATCAACATGCTCGAAACAAAGAAGCAATCCAATAAAAAATTAAATCTAGAAAATAAAAATAAAATAAAATAAAAACACAATAAAAGAAAATTTAAACCTAGAAATTGCAATAAAAACTTAAACTAAAATAAAATAAGTCCCCGGCAACGGTGCCAAAAACTTCACACAAGAAATCCTTAAAACGTGTATTAAACAGCAAGTAGACTGGTCATGTGCAGCAATAAATTGGATTTTTAAGTCCGAGATGTTGAACCCACAGAGACTCGTATTTTAGATTGACAGATTTTAAAGTAATTGAAATTAAATTAAATTGTCACGATTGTATCAAAAATAAATAAAAATTGAAGACAAGACTTGACAATTAGATTGAGATTCTTATGAGATAAAACAACTAAGGCACATGCTTCAACCGTATTTACTTGTTAATATACATGAACTATTCTTCGAATTATTAGACTACTATTGCTTTGGTGGAAATTTCTTAATTAATTACTACCCGATATCTCGGCTGTAATAATCCTATGACGAATTGACGGTTCTCTAAATATGTCTTTCCTAGAATCTACTCAACAACCATGCATTTACGTTCTAGAATTTCCCCGAATAAATTCGGCTAACAGCACTCGGGAATCTCTACCTATCTCTAGGGACAATTCCCTATTTTTTACGGATGATGTGTTAATTCCTTTAAACCCTAACCTATATTCTCTCGAATGAATAGACTAGGCAAACTAGCAAGCATATGGTGATCAAGCATATGATTGGAATAAAATCACAAAATTAACACACAAAGCAATGATAGAATTAAGATGAAAAATCACTTCATACATATGAACTCATAAATTCGGCCTCCACATGGCCCTAGTTAAAGGAAAATTTTAGTTCATAATTGTAATTATTGGAAAAACAATGAAAAACATAGAGTTATTCATAGACAAATAATCTAGAACTAAAAGTCTCCCTATTACGAGTTGATGCAGAATCGTCGTTCTCTTCGTCTCGCTCGTCTCCTTGCTTAAAAGTCTCTTCCAATGATGAAAATTTTGAACCCTATTGGCTGTTATAAGAGGAGGTATTTATAAAAGAGGATCCCCATGTCTTCTACTTGCATTAGGTATCAAAACTGTTAGATTAGAGAAAACCACGTAAGGAACTTGTATTACTGAGTAACATATATATAGAGTTACATTGACTTGGTAAAGAAGTAAACCCTAAACTATAAACAAGGAAATATAAATACTAGGAAATATAAGATAAGGAAAGATTCTATACTAATCTAGAAGATATATTTTAACACTCCCCCGCAGTTGAAACCGGAGATTCTCGAACGTTGAGACTGGACTGAAAATCTAAGAGGAATCGGAACAATACCCCTTTAGTGAATGCTTTTTAGCAGCATCTTTTATTTTCATTGCTTCTTGGTTGATAGATATAATCTTCAATGTCTCTTGATTAAATCAAGAGGGTAGGTACTGCAATTGGCCACGATAGAAACAATTCCTCCTTCAACAAATCCCTTCACACTCATATCATGTAATTTTGTGTAAACAATTGAGAAAGAAAAGATAATGTAAAAACAGAAAAAGGTAAGAATAGGGATGGAAATTGAGTTAAGATATATAGTGAGAGAGAGAGAGAGAGAGAGAAATAGGAGATAAAGAGAACATGTGGAGGCCGAGCAAACAACGGCGGAAAAAAAAGAAGAACCCCATAGATATAAAACCCGACTATAGGGGCTACGCACAACAGAAAATTATACCGTGCACGCGAAATCTGAAAGAAAAAGATGACTATTCTTTAAAGTTAACAACAATCTAAAGAACGCCATATATACTTTTACGTGTGGAAAAAATATATATATTTTTTTAAGATCCAGAAAAAAAAAATGCGCTAAAAGTGGACAAGAAATAGAGATATGAAAAAGAGAGAAAGAAAGATTTGTTTGCAAAAGCTACACTACACGAAGAATGATGGGTTGCCATTGTTGTGTGTGGGAAGGAAAGGAAAAAACATTAGGGAGCCGAACGGGGATGGCGATGGTAGAGGCTGGCGGAAGCGATAGATCATGAGGGTTGAGAGAAAAAACCCTTTAGCTCGATACCATGTTAGATTAGAGAAAACCCCGTAAGGAACTTGTATTACAGAGTAACATATATATAGAGTTACATGGACTTGGTAAACAAGTAAACCCTAAACTATAAACAAGAAAATATAAATACAAGAAAATATAAGATATGAAAAGATTCTATACTAATCTAGAAGATATATTCTAACAAAAACTTGCCGAAAAAACTTCCAGCCAACTGCGACGTTCGAACGTCACCCACCTCACGTTCGTACGTTGACGACGTGACATAAGTGGTTTGACTAGGAGTTGACTGGGCTAACATTCGAACGTTGAATGCCTCACGTTCAAACACTGATGATGTCCTATGATATATGTTATTTTTACACTAGTTTTCCCACGTTTATCGACTTAGTTTTGATTGTTTCCTTGATAATTTGATCACATATGATACTTTGACCCTTTTTTTCTCATATTTTATAGAATAACATAACATTTGGAGGAAAAGAACAAGGATTGAAGGTAAATCATGTATAAAGATACAAACTGTCTGTGCAGTGCCAGAGTTTATGGAATACATCTCTCTACCCATGTCCAAATTACACAATTCTTATACCAATGGAAAGATAAGAGGCAAAGGTACATTTATTATGTTGAAGACAAAGATCCGATGTGTAAGGAAGGAGGTGAAAACGTCATCGGAAGAGACGTCTTACGATGGAGTTTTCTCATTCAGTGACTTGTGAGACAATTTTATCCTCTTTAACGTTTGATTTTGGATTTGGTGTCTTCTTGAGAGTTGTAGATCTTTGTTTGAGAATTCTATAGCAACTTGAATTAGCTTATTCTGACATCGGTAGAGAAAGTTATGCAAATTTTACCAAAACTGGTCAGAGGCAAAAATGGAACGCCGCGGCGTTCACCATCCAACGCCGCGGCGTTCGAAACAAAATGGTGACCACCGCGGCGTTCAACAAGCGAACGCCGCGGCGTTCGAGGCAGTGGGTTGGTCTATAAATACCCCTTTTAGCCATTTTTTACCTTAACTCACCTTGGATATTAGCAACCACACGAAAATAGAGAGTGGGAGAGCTTAGAAGAGAAGATTGAAGGTCAAAACATGGAGAATTCAACAAGGAATCCACATCTCTACAAGAATTAGGGAGTTTTTAAATCTTTATTTCTTGAATTTGTTCAAACCTCTTATGGCTTGTATGATTTATAATTGCACTTTTGACATGAATATGAGCTAAACTTGTTTGATTGAGGCCATGGATAGGCCATTTATGTTATTTTGATTGTTGATTTGTTGGTGTTTATTGGATTAATTTTGGTTTTAGCTATGTATTCAATATTTGATATCAATGCTACATTTGATTGATCACCAAGTGTTTGATAAAATGCCTAGGTTAGAGACCGAGAGATAATAATCTAGGGAAGATATAAACATTGAATACCCTATAGTTAAACCGACTAGAGATAGACTCGGTTTCTTTAGGTGGCTTTCCATTCACGTGGGGAGTTCTTAGACCTTAAACGAATCCTCGTTAATCGGGTTTTCATATAGAGATATATAGAAAATCGTTACCAAGGGTAGGGTTGCTATGCCAAGAGATTGGGTGGTACGTACGTTAGGGAATTTCGCCTTAGCTAAATCAATCTAATAATCCAATAGAACCTAAATCACAATCGAAATGCATAATTGGTTGAACCATGTCCCTTGATCGCTTCTCTCTATTTTTTCCTCCCTTTATTTGGTGTGACGTTGCCTTAGTTTATTTTCTAGTATTTATTAATTAGTTAATCAACCTTTTATCGACCGATTTAACTTAGAATTGAGTAATATAGTAGTCTTGGTACTTAGATTATAGTTGTCCCTGCGGATACGATAACCCCGGACTTAACCATCCACTTTACTACTTACGCGACCTAGTTCTCTTGCTAGGATTTTGTTGTGTCAAGTTTTTGGCGCCGTTGCCAGGGACAACTATGGTAACTAATATCGAGATTCTCTTATTCATTCTGAGATTAGGTCATTTTCTTTTAATTTTGTTTATTTTTAATTTTTGAAGATATGAGTACTTATAACTTTCAATGGCCATGTCAGGATATGGATTCATCAATCACCACATCAAGCTCAATGCAAAAGGAATCCTATGAGCCCTCCTACCATCCCGGTTGGATAAATCACCCAAGCTCAACATGTCAAAATAACATGATACATCCCGGTTGGATAAATCATCCAAGCTCAACATGGAGTTACAACAATGATGCAATGATACTCTTATCGGGGTTTGACCATGCCGGTAGCCTTCCTTACCAACAGCATGATAGTTTTCATCAACAAGAGCTAGAGACGAGGTCTAAAATTGAGGCCTTGGGGAATGAATTTAGTGTATGGGTACAAGCTAGCATAAAGGAGGCAGAAGCAAGTTTCGAGGAGTCAGAAGCTCGAAGAAAGGAGTCAGAAGCTCATAGAAAGGAAGTGGCAAGATTAGTAAATCAAGCAGTCAACTTATGGAAGGAGAGAGCGCCTTGCACCATGGAGAGTAACACCAAAGAGAATGAGGCATCCCTCAATATAGAAGTTGAACAAGGTTTTGATTTAGAACTACAATGTCTACATCCTATCACTAAAGAAGAACCACCTCCCGAATCCATGTGTGTCAAAATAGAGGCAAAAACAACTGAGCATATACGAATGAAGAAAGAGATTTTTAAACCCATTTCACGACATGGCCAAGAAAGAACATTAGAAATCTTCAAGAACCCAATGCCACCTACTATCATATCCCTTGAATTCTTAAGGGAATCCATCAATCACCGGAGGGATATAGTGGAAGATGGTCAAGTCAAAGTATGCAACTTCAATGATTCATCCGAGACATACACCATGAAATCAAGTGATACTACGGATGAGAATGACAAAATCATAGGGTATATAAATCACTTGGAGATTTCACCATTGAGGTTGCCAACGACAAGACTAAGGGAGTTTGAGACAGTCACACACCAATTGTATCCATCAATTGATGATCCGCCTTCTCTAGAATTTACACTTTACTCTTTGCATTTCAATTACATATTTATAGAAGAGAATTTGTGCTCACTTTTTATTATTCCAAGTTTTATGATAAAGATTGGAGGGGATATGCCATTACGCAATTCGAAAAAGCATAAGAAAACTCGTCCCTACAAAGTTGGCATTGCTCCTTACAATCCACCGTGAGCAATGCAAGGAGTCGAGCTAATGACGTTAAACAAGCGCTTCTTGGAAGGAAACCCAAGTTTTTTTTATTGCTTTCTTTCTTTTCTTTTGTGCCCTTGTCTTGTTTCCCTCCCCCTTAACTCGTTTTGATATGGTTTCCTTTGAGTTTTCTCTCGTTCAGGTTTTGATCACAGTTTGATCCTGGGATATGAGCCCACCACCATGCTCCCTCCGTTTCTCTCCATTTCAGGGTTGTATCGCTTATCCCTCTTACATTGCATTTATTTCATGAACATTGAGGACAATGTTTAATTTATGTTTGGGGGTACAACCTTGTTGATATAGAATTCATGAATTGGTGCATCCTTGCATAAGAGCATAATGCGTTTGAATATCTCTACTCTCTCGAAGTCAAAGTTTCTTATATGTGGTCAACATGTCATATGTTGTGACTTGAAAGCCCATTTTAGTCATGCTTATGCGATTTTTTTGAGGATTTAAAACTTTGGACTTTCAATTTTGTTGACTTTGAAGTGTGTATTAATGTTGTGAAGTCATAAAATGATTTAGGCCATCTTTCATTGTTGTTAGCCTTACATTTTGGCCTTCTCTATATTGCATAATCTCTAGACCTTGATTTGAGCCGTATTGATAAGAATGGAATGTGCTAAGCACACTAGAAACCACCATTCGAGTTTATTTCATAAACCACGACAACCACCTTCTACCCTAAAAGAAAAACAATGTCTTGCACCCAATCAAGAGAGTTTAGAACTTCATATCATTTGACTTGAATATGGGTAGTCACCTTGTTTTGATTTGAATGTATATGAGTTAGATAGTGATGTTTTGGCTATGTTGGGATTTTTGAGGTTTGAAGTATTATGTAAAAAAGGGGATGAAATGAAAACTTGAGCAATGGGCTAAATAGTCGAGAGAGAGATATATATATGGAAAAAAAAATTGTGCTCTCGACTAGGCTTGAATCTTGGCACTCAATTGGATCATTTGGCTTGGAATTCTGTGTACAACCCGATATGAAAAGAAACAAGTTTGGGGGTTGTAAGTTGAAAGGCCAAAGAGAGTGAAAAAGGGACAAGTGATAAGTTGTGAAAGTTTTTGTAGTCTATTTGCGATTTTAGATTGATGATTTTGAGTTGTAGGCTCTCTTGACTTAGTCACTTTATCCATATCTTCCGGTCCTAGCCATCACCTAGCCTTACGTTACAAGCCGGAAAGACCTTTTGATTGTGACTTTTGCACTTTATACACACCGATGGGTTAACGAATGTTGAATTGTTTCAATGTCTTTACTTTGCAATTGATTTGCATAATCTTGTCTAAAGTGTGCTCTTGACATGAACATGGGCGTGGGAGTTCATGATTTAGGGATGGAAACTAAGATTTTGTGAGGTTTTCAAATTGTTGAATGTTCAAAGCATTGTGCAGCTTTTTGATAAGAGGTGTTTTTACGTGTTTTTAAGACCGTAATTCTTATGATTTGGATTCACTTATTGCTTAAATTATGTCACATTTGCATTTAATAGGTGTGTTAAGTGAATACAGGTAATAAATGAGAATACATGAAGAAAAGGGAAGAAAAATGATGTACAAAACAAGTTCAAGCATGTTTTTCAACACCTAGGCGGTTTATGCATCTCCTACCACATTCGAGCGATAATTCCGTACATTTCGAGACCGACTTAGACAAAGTTTCCTTCTACAAAGTTTTAGATGAATGTCTTAGCTTCAAATGCGAACTTGAAACATCCAAATCGGAGGTCTATAGATATAATTGTGAAGGAAATACGATTGCTGCGCCGAACAGAGAAGTACATGTGCCAGGATACGCCCCAACGCCCTCCTAGTCATGCCTAGGCATGGATAGTCCGAATGTTACTCCTTTTTCAGCCTAAATTCCAGCATTATATGATGAGTAAGAATCACTTTTGGCCATAATTCATCACATGTGTTGAGGGGTTGTCATAAGTGTGTTTCTTGGTAGATTTACTTTATGGGCGCCAAATCAGAAACAACCTCCATGTTGAAACGTAATTTAGGTATACTTAGAGACCGAATTGGACAAAATGTCCTTCTGTAAAGTTGTAGATCTACGTTTTATCTGAACATGGGGACTTGAATCATCCAATTTGGAGATCTGTGGAGACGTTTATGAGGAAAATACTAAGACTGCGCTGGAAAGCAAGAAAATGGCAGCATGCATGTGTTTTGTTGAAGTTTTCACATGGTTAGGCTTGGTGGAATTTTTAATGACCGAAAGTTCAACATTTTTTAGCGGGTTGGAATCTTAAAAGCCAAACTTTAAGCATCACCTTAGGTGGAATTCTCATTGGGGAACTTTAATGGGAATTCTTAATGCATACTTTAGTGGAATTTTTGGCTATAAAAGGAGGGGGAACCCATACTCTTCATCATTCACTATCAATTTCAGATTCTTGGAGGAGAGGAGGGCAGCCCCTAATCTGATTTCTCCACCATTCTTCATCATTCTAAGAGGAGAAAGCTAGAAATTGAAGCTCCAATCAAGGGGCCATCATCTATCACATTAGAGGGAGTTTTTATAGCCTTTTCATTTCATTCATGTCTATGAACATGTGTATTTATTCATTATTGTTTTTCATAATATCTATCATGAACTAAATTCATAAGACTAAGGCCATGTAAGGTCAAATTGTGATATATGCTTATAATAGATGATTGTTGAGGTTATACTTATATTGTTATGTGATGTGAATTTGTGTTTTTACCTATCTTGCATATACTTGATCACTATATGTTAGAATCTTATGCCTAGGTTGATATTTCGGGAGAAAATTAACTTAGGGTGCAAGAAATTCACATCATGACCCGCAACTAATGAGGAATTGCCCTAGACATAGGTAAAGATTCCCGGGTGAAGTTGTTCGATTCTAATCGAGTGAACTCTAGTACGTTAATGCATGTTTAGTGGTTAGATTTCCGGATAGGAATATTTGGGAAATCACGATCTAAGCATAGGAGTTTATACGCGAGACATCGGTTATTCTCTACCCTCGGAGCTCTCACCATAACAATATAAGTATAATCCTTCAACAAGAACCTTTATAAGTATATTTGATCAATTTGAACCTAGCATGTGCCTTAGTCTCCCTTTATAATTGATTTTAAATCACTTGCTCATCTTTGTTCTTGTTCTTTACAAATTTTATTTGAATTTATTCTTACTTTGTTTATTCACTTCATTACAAATCTTAAACTAGAATTCAAGTCCTTGAGGTTCGACAATCCGGACTTACAATCCATTTATTACTACACACGACTAGTGCACTTGCTATCATAGCACGTTAGCTTTTAGCGTGTCAAGTTTTTGGCGCCGTTGCCGGGGACTTGTTCATTTTAGTTTTTGATTTTTCGTTTAAATTTTCATAATTCTTAGTTCTTCGTTTATTTCTAACCTTTCTTTTATTTTATTATTCTAATTTTGTTTTTTGTGTTTAATTGTTAGGTGTAATTTTTGGTGCATGACCCGCTCTTCTAACGAGCCTCTATACAATTTTGAGCCGGAGATAGAGCGTGTTCTTCGATCTAGTAGACGCGCTCGAGAAATGTCCGACAATCTAAATCCAAATGGGAGTTTTCCCGACATAAATCTCCCGGAAAACAGGGAATGGTTGCAAAATCTATTCCAAGCTATGCAACCGGCACCTCCTCAAAGACTTCCATCGGTCCGGGAAAGTCTACCTCCAAGGGTCCACACTATACCGGGGCCCATATTTTTTCCAAATTTCTTTGCACCAAATTATCACATTCCGTCACACATCTTTAGCATGGTGCAAAGCGAACCCTTCTATGGAGAGCCCCATGAATCACCTCATGAGCATTTGGAGTCTTTAGACGATACTCTCATGACTACCCAATTTCATCCACGGGATCTCGATGCAATTCGTCTAAGAGTCTTCCACTTCTCATTAAAGGAAAGGGCGACCATGTGGTACAAATCTCTACCACCCCAATCCATCACAACATGGGGACAATTGGTCGATGCCTTTTTGAGCAAATTCTTTCCACCCTCCAAAATCAATGAGCTAAGGAGCAACATTAAGGAGTTTAAGTAGGGGAATCATGAGTCCTTAGCCGAGGCATGGGCTAGATATAAAAACATGCTCCGAAAATGTCCGGATCACAACCTAAGATTGAGATAGCAAGTATTACGATTCCATGATGGAGTCCGTTCGCGCATCCGAAATAGGCTCAATGCCGGCGCCGGTGGTGATCTCCTTGGGCTCGATTGCCAAAGTGTGTGGGACAAGATTAAGCAATTAGCCCGGGAAGATGAACTCTATCCCGATGATGAAGAAATCACACCCACTAAAAAGATTGCTTGTGTTCAAGAGTTGGGCGAAGAAGTTGCTTTGGAAACAATGGTTGGCAATGTAAACTATGTTGGAAATGCCAATCGACCTCAATTGAACTTCCATGTGCCCGAAAATTTTCCAAGGAGGCCCAATCCGGCACAAAATGCCCATCCCGGCATCTATCAAGCACCAAGGCCCCCATTCAACAATAACCAAGCTCAAAGGCAAGGTAATCCTCATGTACAAAGGCAAGTTAGGCCTCCTACAACCGATGAACGTCTTGATGAGGAAATAAAGAAATCGGATTCAGCAATCAACGAACTCCGTACTATGATGAAGGATTTAATGATGGATATGAAGGATTTGAAGACACAAATGGGTCAAATGGCAAAAACAATCAGCGAGAGAGCCCCAAGAACTTTACCAAGTGACACGGAAAAGAACCCGAAAGAGCAATGCTATGGAATTACCTTGAGAAGTGGCGAACAGGTAAAAGGTGATAATGTTCGCACTGATGCGCCCGAGGGCCCATCCATCCACGCCCAGGCGCCCTTGTCGCTGCGCCAAGGCGCCGATTGTCACGCCCAAGCGCCACATTCTGTATCCTCCACAGCTGGCCCTTCAACTCCAACGCATCATCCCATCGAGGTTCGTCTTCCATTTCCAAATGCACATAAAACGAAAAAGAAGGATATGGATCAGATTTTCCGTAAGATTGTGGCGACTCTTTGTGAGGACCCGGGGAGGCTCACCATTCCGTGCACCATTGGCCCTCTTACTTTTGAAAAGGTTATTTGCGATACGGGAGCAAGTATCAATCTCCTCCCGTATTCTCTCTTCAAGAAGTTGGGCCTTGGAAATCCCAAACCGACATCAATGAGCCTCCAACTCGCCGATGGATCAATTAAGAGACCAAAGGGGATAATAGAAGATGTTATTGTACAAGTTGACAAATTCTTTTTCTGGGTTGACTTTGTGGTCCTTGATATGGAGGAAGATGTTGAGATGCCCTTAATTCTAGGAAGACCTTTCCTAGTCACTAGCAATGCCAAGATCGACATGGGAAAAGGTAAGTTATCATTGAGGGTAGGAGATGTAAAAGTGATATTTGATGCTTCTAATAACAGGAAACCATCTATGGATGATCTTACTTGTTCCAATATCGATGTTATTAACCCTTCTCTTGATGAGAAATGTGCAAATGGCAAGGCTAAGGGCACACTCGAGTTAGAGGATGAGATTCCCTATGATAAACACAACAAAGAGGGAAAAGAAGATTTATGCATGAAATACATTCCACCCCATCGCCGTGCTCGTAAGATTGAAAAGACTCATCCAATACAAAGGGCTTATTGCGAAATCCCGCAATATGAGTGGAAGCAAGTAGACCATGGAGCTAAAAGGAGGCATGACAAGGATTTGGTCGTGTTAAATGGACCACCTATTTGAACCTCAAAGAGCACAAAGTCGAGCTACCGACTCTAAACTAGCGCTTCTTGGGAGGCAACCCAAGTTTGTAAGTTTGTTTTTCTTTTTGATTTTGTTTTTGTTTTGTTTAGTTTGTTTCTTTATGTTGTGTTCAAACATGCACTTTTGGCATGTATGTTTTCTTATGCTTGATGGTTTGAAAAGTTGAAGTGTTAGATATGATGCAAATTTGGACCATGCTCATTTTACTCGAGAGGAGGAGAAGCTATAGGATTATGTATTGGAAGTTTAAGGATGTTTTTCAACATCCTTGGTTGTAAGTGTTCTTTTACTGTTGTGTATGCTTGTTGTAACAACATTGGGGACAATGTTGGATTTAAGTTTGGGGGTGTTTAGAAGAGTACTTATTTTGAACTTTGATGGTGCAATCCTAATTTTTAGCTTAATTTTAGGGAAAGTTTGTTTGATATCATGTTTATATGCTTCTTTGTTGAGAAAATCAAGCATGAAAATTTTTTAGTCCTTCCAATTGATGCATTGAAATTGATTGACTTGGAAAAATGGCATGAATTCTTGAAATAATTTGAATTTAATGGAATATATATCTTTGAAATTGCTCGTGGAGATCTTAGACTAGAATTGATTCTTTAGATGATTCACAATGCACTTAAATCGAGGTAAAGGAATTGAGAGGATAACCATCTTGAGACACTTAAGGAATTATTCCCAGAAATATTAACTTAGATTTCTCATAAAGTTATAAGTTGAGTAGTAATTTTATATGCTAACAATGAATTGAAAAGATTGAATTTTGGTATGACCAAAAGTGGTCAGGCTAATACGTACCGGAGGTGAAATGTTTCATGCCTACATACTGTACTATTATGCCAATTTGAGCTTTGCTCAAGCCAAAAAGAAGTGAATTGGTTAAAAGATCTAGTTTTATTTCGTGGCCTTTGACACTCGAGTGATTAAACCCTTAGGAGTGTCTCTACACTTAATGCCCCAAAACTATCTAGTTTAGGAGTCATTGGTCTAAAGCTTGCTACATGGGTGTCATAGAAAGCCTAATGGAATAAAACATTGCACATGATCTAGCCTTAATGAAGTTTAAATAGAAATTTCATATGAATTGAAAGTTGAATGTTTGAGATAATGAAATTTAAATGGCTATGAGATTTTCTATAATTCTTATGCTTTGCGTTTGATCGAAAGTTGATAGATATGGGATTAATGTCCAAAATTTGGTAAGGATGCCTCTCGACTATAATACCCTAGATTTATTTTTCACTACACCCTAGGGAGTCGTTTCAAGTATTGGTGTCACATGAGCAAAAGTAGTTGATATGTATATATATATTTGTGAACTTTAAAAGGTTGATTTTATGCCATTCATTCTTGTTGATCATATTGAGATGTGTTGATTTGGTTGGGATTGAAAATTTGTTAGATTTTGTGGGTATATCGTATGCAAACCCTCACGAGACTATAACTCGTCCTTTGAGGTAACTCAAAGGTTTAAAGGCTTGTTGCACCCGCTAAGTGCAATCGTTTACTCCACGAAAGTGAGTTAGTTAGTTGTTTTGTTTTCTCCCATTGAATGATGTTGGTCTTGCCTTATAGCTCTTATTGCTCGAGGTCGAGCAATTGATAAGTTTGGGGGTGTTGATAAGAGGTGTTTTTACGTGTTTTTAAGACCGTAATTCTTATGATTTGGATTCACTTATTGCTTAAATTATGTCACATTTGCATTTAATAGGTGTGTTAAGTGAATACAGGTAATAAATGAGAATACATGAAGAAAAGGGAAGAAAAACGATGTACAAAACAAGTTCAAGCATGTTTTTCAACACCTAGGCGGTTTATGCATCTCCTACCACATTCGAGCGATAATTCCGTACATTTCGAGACCGACTTAGACAAAGTTTCCTTCTACAAAGTTTAAGATGAATGTCTTAGCTTCAAATGGGAACTTGAAACATCCAAATCGGAGGTCTATAGATATAATTGTGAAGGAAATACGATTGCTGCGCCGAACAGAGAAGTACATGTGCCAGGATACGCCCCAACGCCCTCCTAGTCATGCCTAGGCATGGATAGTCCGAATGTTACTCCTTTTTCAGCCTAAATTCCAGCATTATATGATGAGTAAGAATCACTTTTGGCCATAATTCATCACATGTGTTGAGGGGTTGTCATAAGTGTGTTTCTTGGTAGATTTACTTTATGGGCGCCAAATCAGAAACAACCTCCATGTTGAAACGTAATTTAGGTATACTTAGAGACTGAATTGGACAAATGTCCTTCTGCAAAGTTGTAGATCTACGTTTTATCTGAACATGGAGACTTGAATCATCCAATTTGGAGATCTGTGGAGAAGTTTATGAGGAAAATACTAAGACTGCGCTGGAAAGCAAGAAAATGGCAGCATGCATGTGTTTTGTTGAAGTTTTCACATGGTTAGGCTTGGTGGAATTCTTAATGGCCGAAAGTTCAACATTTGTTAGCTGGTTGGAATCTTAAAAGCCAAACTTTAAGCATCACCTTAGGTGGAATTCTCATTGGGGAACTTTAATGGGAATTCTTAATGCATACTTTAGTGGAATTTTTGGCTATAAAAGGAGGGGGAACCCATACTCTTCATCATTCACTATCAATTTCAGATTCTTGGAGGAGAGGAGGGCAGCCCCTAATCTGATTTATCCACCATTCATCACCATTCTTCATCATTCTAAGAGGAGAAAGCTAGGAATTGAAGCTCCAATCAAGGGGCCATCATCTATCACATTAGAGGGAGTTTTTATAGCCTTTTCATTTCATTCATGTCTATGAACATGTGTATTTATTCATTATTGTTTTTCATAATATCTATCATGAACTAAATTCATAGGACTAAGGCCATGTAAGGTCAAATTGTGATATATGCTTATAATAGATGATTGTTGAGGTTATACTTATATTGTTATGTGATGTGAATTTGTGTTTTTACCTATCTTGCATATACTTGATCACTATATGTTAGAATCTTATGCCTAGGTTGATATTTCGGGAGAAAATTAACTTAGGGTGCAAGAAATTCACATCATGACCCGCAACTAATGAGGAATTGCCCTAGACATAGGTAAAGATTCCCGGGTGAAGTTGTTCGATTCTAATCGAGTGAACTCTAGTACGTTAATGCATGTTTAGTGGTTAGATTTCCGGATAGGAATATTTGGGAAATCATGATCTAAGCATAGGAGTTTATACGCGAGACATCGGTTATTCTCTACCCTCGGAGCTCTCACCATAACAATATAAGTATAATCCTTCAACAAGAACCTTTATAAGTATATTTGATCAATTTGAACCTAGCATGTGCCTTAGTCTCCCTTTATAATTGATTTTAAATCACTTGCTCATCTTTGTTCTTGTTCTTTACAAATTTTATTTGAATTTATTCTTACTTTGTTTATTCACTTCATTACAAATCTTAAACTAGAATTCAAGTCCTTGAGGTTCGACAATCCGGACTTACAATCCATTTATTACTACACACGACTAGTGCACTTGCTATCATAACACGTTAGCTTTTAGCGTGTCACTTTTCATAATCATTTTTTAAGGTATAATGCTTGCTCTTTTGTGTATGAATTGGCAAATGGAAATTTCAATCTTCATGTGTGTGCTTGATTGTATTTGATCGAGGACGATCAAAGCTAAGTTTGGGGGTAGTTGATATATGTTATTTTTACACTAGTTTTCCCACGTTTATCGACTTAGTTTTGATTGTTTCCTTGATAATTTGATCACATATGATACTTTGACCCTGGTTTTCTCATATTTGATAGAATAACATAACATTTAGAGGAAAACAACAAGGATTGAAGGTAAATCATGCATAAAGATACAAACTGTCTGCGCAGTGCTGGAGTTTACGGAATAGATCTCTCTACCCATGTCCAAATTACACACTTCTTATACCAATGGAAAGATAAGAGGCAAAGGTACATTTATTATGTTGAAGACAAAGATCCGATGTGTAAGGAAGGAGATGAAAACGTCATCGGAAGAGACATCTTACGATGGAGTTTTCTCATTCAGTGACTTGTGAGACACTTTTATCCTCTATAACGTTTGATTTTGGATTTGGTATCTTCTTGAGAGTTGTAGATCGTTGTTTTAGAATTCTATAGCAACTTGAATCAGCTTATTCTGACATCGGTAGAGAAAGTTATGCAAATTTTACCAAAACTGGTAGGAGGCCAAATGGAACACTGCGGCGTTCGAAACAGAATGGTGACCACCGCAGCGTTCAACAAGGGAACGCCGTGGCGTTCGAGGCAGCGGGTTGGTCTATAAATACCCCTTTTAGTCATTTTTTACCCTAACTCACCTTGGATATCAGCAACCACACGAAAATAGAGAGAGGGAGAGCTTAGAAGAGAAGATTGAAGGTCAAAACATGGAGAATTCAACAAGGAATCCACATCTCTACAAGAATTAGGGAGTTTTTAAAACTTTATTTCTTGAATTTGTTCAAACCTCTTATGGCTTGTATGATTTATAATTGCACTTTTGATATGAATATGAGCTAAACTTGTTTGATTGAGGCCATGGATAGGCCATTTATGTTATTTTGATTGTTGATTTGTTGGTGTTTATTGGATTAATTTTGGTTTTAGCTATGTATTCAATATTTGATCTCAATGTTACATTTGCTTGATCACCAAGTGTTTGATAAAATGCCTAGGTTAGAGATCGAGAGATAATAACCTAGGGAAGATATAAACATTGAATACCCTATAGTTAAACCGACTAGAGATAGACTTGGTTTCTTTAGGTGGCTTTCCATTCACGTGGGGAGTTCCTAGACCTTAAACGCATCCTCGTTAATCGGGTTTTCATATAGAGATATATAGGAAATCGTTACCAAGGGTAGGGTTGCTATGCCAAGAGATTGGGTGGTACGTACGTTAGGGAATTTCGCCTTAGCTAAATCAATCTAATAATCCAATAGAACCTAAATCACAATCGAAATGCATAATTGGTTGAACCATGTCCCTTGATCGCTTCTCTCTATTTTTGTCCTCCCTTTATTTGGTGTGACGTTGCCTTAGTTTATTTTCTAGTATTTATTAATTAGTTAATCAACCTTTTATCGACCGATTTAACTTAGAATTGAGTAATATAGTAGTCTTGGTACTTAGATTATAGTTGTCCCTGCGGATACGATAACCCCGCACTTAACCATCCACTTTACTACCTACGTGACCTAGTTCTCTTGCTAGGATTTTGTTGTGTCATCCCACGTTCGAACGTTAGTTGCAGTCTCGATTGTTGTGACCTTGTACTCATTTGGTAAAAATCACTGATAATGGACTCTAAACTAGACAAATACCGAGCCCTAAAACAAGTAAAACTCATGCTTATCACTATGCAATCATAGGTAAACGAAATGACAAGTCTTTAGCCAAATCAGATAAACTAACTCATGTGGAACATAAATGTAGTTTGGTAATTTTATCTTACTATGATTTATTAAGCACAACATCAAGTCCTGTGAGTTTGACACATTCCATGACTCAAACTCGATCAGGATGTTACAGTGAATGACCCAAAGATTCGCATTGGTCAAATCATTTTAATCTCAATTGGGCTTCATGTGGATCCAAGGGACTAAGGTGACACCCACATCTTTGGTTTCCTCATATTGCCAATTAAGACGAACCTAAAGAGTCGCGCTTTGAATGAAGTGAGTGAAGAAAATCTCTATTTGTTAAATAAGGTTATCAAGTAATTTGTCATTTGGTTAACAAATTAATTTATTTAATATAGTAGATTAATTGAAATAAATTAAAGATCAATTAATAATTAATTAGATTAATTTATTATTTATCCTATTAGTCTAAATTATTAATTGAATTAATTCATTTACCTAATTGTTAATTAATGTTATATAGTAATCGAAATAAAATATGGTGGACTAAATTGAAAGTCAATTTAGCCCATCAAGGATGTTAGTGGGCGTGTATTATGAGAAAGATGGGCCTAGGGAAATTAATTAATTCCAATCCCATCACCTCATATCAATGTACTCCTAATGTGATTAACCTACAACAACTAAATACAAAATGGGCCTAGGAAATTAATTAGTTCCTAGCCCATCATCTCATATAAGCAAGGAACAAAATGCTTTAGGACAAAGTTTAGCTTTCGCCCTGGAATACCGTTGAGTTAGCAAGTAATTTTGGGGGTCGTTTCTCGCCTTCTTCCAGTGGAAGCTCATCCAAATCTTAGTGCAGATGCTCCGTCTCTATAGCCAGTGTATTATGAGAAAGATGGGCCTAGGGAAATTAATTAATTCTAAGCCCATCACCTCATATCAATGTGCTCCTAATGTGATTAACCTACAACAACTAAATACAAAATGGGCCTAGGAAATTAATTAGTTCCTAGCCCATCATCTCATATAAGCAAGGAACAAAATGCTTTAGGACAAAGTTCAGCTTTCGCCCTAGAATACCGTTGAGTTAGCAAGTAATTTTTGGGGGTCGTTTCTCGCCTTCTTCCAGTGGAAGCTCATCCAAATTTTAGTCCAGCTGCTCCGTCTCTATAGCCACCACCACCGGAGGCTTGGATCTATTATAAAAATATATGTGAGCCTACTCGGGCTTAGTATCTTCAAGAACGATTTCAAAGTCGGGGCAAGTGTTTTATACTTTATCTTTGAAACGAAATTGCCCCGCTCACGGTACTTACGGGATTTGGTAATCATTTCCCAAGATTCAAAGACTTAGTAAAGAAGTTGTAGCACTACAAACTTCGATACTCTACGAACAAACTTTGTTCCAAACTCCCTCGATGAACTATGATGAATTAAATTCATATCTAGACATTTAATATGCAAAACTAATCTCCAAATATTAAATTAATATTTAAGAATATCCAAAGAATTCTCAAAAATACTCAAAATAGTATTTAAGAGAAGAAGGGAGAAGAGAATATGTGAAGTTAATACTTCGGTGTGTTTAATCTCAAAATATGAGGGTCTATTTATAGAGAATGAAGAGTTGTTGGTCAAAAGTTGCAACTTTTCGTACATTGCAGAAGGGCCCAAAAGGTGTGACTATTGGCCGAAAAGTTCCCCGAAAGCACCTTTTTGGAGTTTGCAGATCAGCCCCAGAAGTCGCCTTGGTTGGCGAAAATCCCAGGCGGAGTGGCGATCAGGTGTGGACGGGTGCACCGTGCACCTGCTGGCCTACCAATCAGTGTGTTGTCAGCATTGAAGATTATCCGGTGCGGGTGGTTGCACCCACTGCTATGCAATTCAGCCTCTGACTTTCCAAAACTTTCAAATTGACCCCAAAACTTTGAATCTTGATCAAATAGATCCTTTCAAATTGGTCCCTCGATTTTTCAATTTGGACACTTTAATCCTTGAACTAAATGAATCATTTCCCATATGATCACGGCCATTGATCATGTGAATTTGATCATTTAATCGTGTACGTTCATATCGATTCATTGCTTCCAATTTTAAACCAACTTTTAAGTGACATACTTTGTTAATTAATTTCTCATTCACTGTAAATCGGAATTGAGTAATTAAATAATCAAAATTTATCTACTCGAAATGTAAATTAATTTGAGCCAAAGACATTCAACTTTAAACATGTGGAATTCACTTAAATCTTTAACAAAATATGCTAAAACACGATTTACTCAATCAAGATTTTCAACATTACCCACCATGAATGAAATTAATGCAAATGCAGACTATGCAGACGCTGAGAGAATTCGGGCGAAAAGTTATTGCATCAGAAGAGGTAGTTTTTTGCTTTGAACCTTCCTTAGTGTAATACCATCGGATTTACTTGCTGGGCAGTGAACGTGATGTCTTGAACTAGTCAGCATTTTGTGTAAACCAAGACAATGATACACACACAATAACTTCTCTAACAAAGTTATTTGTTCTCACTGTTGTGTCCGTTTTGGCCATGGAACACATCTTGGATTCATAAATGTTTAATGTTAATGTCTAACATTTGAAGCGGCTCTCACTTCACACTTATATAGATGATACTCCTATCAAGAGTACCCTGCCATACTCCACTTTGTTACGTCTCAACACCCTTTGTGACATTATAGGAATCATTAAAAGCTTTTAGCTTAACCTTACCTACGCTCTGCAGCTTTTGCACTTGTTCTATCCTAGGAATGAGTAGGAGTTTATTTAAAACTCCTCAAGTGCGACACTGAATCTTCATAACTTAGTTGTCCCTTTTGAACCAAGATCTTGGGATCTCCAGTCAACATGGTTGGGTTACCACTATGTCGGTTCTTAAGATGTAGGATTTAATCTCATTCCCCTTGATAGGCAGTATATTTGATCTTTTTTAGGCATACATTTGGATCCATAAGTTCTCATTTGATTTTACTTAATCAATAGAGACAATGCCACTGAAGATCAACTGCTTAATGGTTTTATGTCTTCGATGTATATGTCGAGACTACCACATTTTACATGCTATTTTGTGCCCTTCCGGCTGTCGACTACCACAAAATCTAGCCAATAAAGAGTATCCAATTTTCCTCAGTGTATTCTATCGCCAAATGTAGCCAATAAAGATTATATATTAAATCACAAATATATTTCATCCTCTATCACATAACAAAGCATAAACTTATCTCATCATTTGCGTATAATCGGAATCTTTTCATCGCCAAGAGTTGCCAGCTCGAATGGTTGTTTAAACCTTAAAACCCCATTCGCAATTTGTATGAATTAACAAATGTGGCAAAAGAGTTTCTGCAACCTTTGATACATGCGTCTTTCAATTCATTTGACACATTCAACTTTTAGGATTTCTTCTCCCGGTTGATTTGCCTATGCACAACAATAAAACTTTGTATTGTTATTGAACGTTAAGCAGAATAGTAAATATAATTCTGTCAATGAATTTTATTTTCCCATAGGACTCCAATTCGGTTGCAGCCTCATCGTAACTTCCTTGAAACCATGGAAGTTCGAATCTTCCTTCGTTCAATTTGAATTTTACTACAAAAAATAAATTCAAACTTGAATTAGTCATAAAAATAATTAGAATTATATATAAAAATATGACAAAATAAAATTAAATGAAATCCCCTCTTGATTTCATTATCTTTCTATCGAATAACGTAACCCCATCTTCAAGAACACTCTAATATTGTCTTGAGGCGTTGGGTGATGGACTCGACATTCTTCAAGATACAAATAATTCCGTTTCAAAATTGTTAGAAAAATATATGTGAGCCTACTCGGGCTTAGTATCTTCAAGAACGATTTCAAAGTCGAGGCAAGTGTTCTACACTTTATCTCTGAAACGAAATTGCCCCGCTCATGGTGCTTACGGGATTTGGCAATCGTTTCCCAAGATTCAACGACTTAGTAAAGAAGTAGTAGCACTACAAACTTCGATACTCTACGAACAAACTTTGTTTCAAACTCTCCCGATGGACTATGATGAATTAAAAACATATCTAGACGTTTAATATGCAAAATTATTCTCCAAATATTAAATTAATATTTAAAAATATCCAAAGAATTCTCAAAAATACTCAAAATAGTATTTAAGAGAAGGGACAAGAGACTATGTGAAGTTAATACTTTCCTGTGTTTAATCTCAAAATATGAGAGTCTATTTATAGAGAATGAAGAGTTTTTGGTCAAAAGTTGCAACTTTTCGTATATTGCAGAAGGGCCCAAAAGGTGTGACTATTGGATGAAAAGCCCCTGAAAGCACCTTTTCGGAGTTTGCAGATCAACCCCAGATGTCTCCTTGGTTGGCGAAAAGCCCCCAGGCGGAGTGGCGCTCAGGTGTGGACGGGTGCACCGTGCACCTGCTGACCAGCCAATCAGCGCCCTGGCAGCATGGGAGATTATCCAGTGCGGGCGGTTGCACCACTGCTATGCAATTCAGCCTCGTATTTTCTAATTGACCCCAAAACTTTTAATCTTGATCAAATAGATCCTTTCAAGTTGGTCCCTCAATTTTTCAATTTGAACACTTTAATCCTCGAACTTAATGAACCATTTCCCATACGATCACGGCCGTCAATCGTATGAATTCGATCATTTAATTGTGTACGTTCATATCAATTCATTGATTCCAATTTTAAACCAACTTTTAAGTGACATACTTTGTTAATTAATTTCTCATTCACTCTAAATGGGAATGGAGTAATTAAATACTCGAAATTTATTTACTCGAAATGTAGATTAATTTGAGCCAAAGACATTCCACTTTCAACATGTGGAATTCACTTAAATCTCTAACAAAATCCTGCTAAAACACGATTTATTCAATCAAGATTTCCAACAGGTCAAGCTTAATATGTACCGGGCGGTCTTCAAAGAGCATGGTGATATCGGGTGGAGATACATAGCTCGGGATAATGCAGGCATTTGTCTAGGATGGGGTGTTCATTTCTTGGAAGTGGCCCCAGAATCTTTATTAGCCGAAGCATATGAAGCTCAGAACGCAAATTCTTTTGCCCATAGAAGGAGGGGCTGGGAATAATATCGTTGTCAAGGGGAATTGTGCTATGTTGGTGAATAAGATTCGTGATTCATTTGCGACTTCTCTAGGTTTAGTCCTGTATTTTCAGATATTAGAGTTTTGTCTTGTTGATTTTTCTCTCCTATTGAGTCAAGTTAAAAGATTCGCAAACTAAAATAAAAGGATTAGAGAAGTCATGTTTGTCTTCTGCACTTTGCACATAAAATTTAATTTTTTACACTTTGCATCCTTGAATTGTATATAGTTAGAGATTTTGCACCCTAAAGCAAATGTGCACCGTCCAACTCACAAAAAATGAGTTCAGTCAATTTTTGAAGAGAAATTATTTATACAAAATAGGTAAAATTATACCAAAAAAATGTTACAAATTGCAAAAGTCCAAACACGAAATCATACAACAAAAAAAACGTGAGTATCTATAGAAGTATTTTCAATTTAGGTCTAGTCAATACGCTAAAATCCCTAAAAATCCTCTCTTCAATCCTTGTAGAAACCACTGGAGAATCTACGTCATCGACCTCAAACCTCATATCACACCATTGGTGCCTCTACATCTAAAGGGTACGGTTCTCCAAGTGTAGACAGAGTTTTAAAGATTTCAGTTTATTAACTAACCCCGGATTGAGAGGACTACAGATTTTTACTTTTTGTGTGCTATAAATTTGTCTTCACAGTTTATACATTTTCATGTTTTTTTCTTAGTATAATTCCCTTTTTTTTTTGGTATTTGCAATTTTATCCTTCAAAATTGAGGGAACTCGTTTTTTTGATGAGTTGTACAGTATAAGTTGGATTTAGGGGGCATGCCAAGCTATATGCAATTCGATGGTGCAAAGTGCCAAAAATGCAATTTAAAGGTGCAAAGTGTCAAAAGATGGGAATTCAAGGATGCAATAGCCAATTACACATCTTTTTTGCTCATTTGGCATTATAGCTATGATGCATAGATACTCCTAAAATTGGACTCATGCAGTATCGTACTCGTATCGGATATGATACTATGCGGATACCACCCGGATACGTATCAGATACCTTTTTTACGTATCCAGAAATAAAATAAAAAAGAAAATTTTGGATACCGTATCCGATACTTCTGGATGCAGTATCACATACAAAATTTGAAGATCTGACCTACCTTAAATATCGAACATAGTACTTTTTTAATATTATATAATACTTTATAGGTTAAAATAGGAAATTTAATTATAATGACTTTGACCGTACGTTAAAAAGTTATACAAACAATCAAAAATTTAAAGAAGCAAAAAACTCTTTCAGTTTCACTTCTTAATATATTTTTTCTTGGGTTTTTTAATAAAATAACCGAAAAATTTGGACCATTTATCGAACTAACCTGTTTTGAAGAAGTTTCTTCAAAGTAACCTAAAGGGACAAATTCGTTTTAGTCCTTGAACTTTATCTATAATCCCAAATAAGACCCTCAATTTTAAAATGTTTTATTTTAGCCCTTTTGATGTTTTAATGAGGGATCCTGCCGAAACTTTCAACCCATTAAAGCAATATTGAGGGATCCTGCCGAAAAAATGGTATCAGAGCCTAGGTTTTATTGATAAAATATTTAAATTAGTTACATAAGAAGCCATTCTACCCCTAAGGAGGAGAGTTAGAACAAGAATGGAACTGAACAATAGTTCAATCTATGACGAGAACAAGGAGTATTTCCAGATTCTGGAAAATCAACAAGAAAAAAGGATTGATAAATTAATCCAAAAGAGTAAGAGACTCTCTAAGGAAATTAGAGAAACAATTACAAGAGTGCAAAAGAGGACTCCTGTAAAAAAATTACCGGCATCCATGCGGTATTATGAAAGAAAGTTTGTCATGGATAAAAAATTTCAAGGCAATGTTATGAGCGATCTATAGCTTGCAGAAATCCAAGGCAAATGGCCCTGGAAAGCAAATAAAGGTAACTCTTTCAATTAAAATTACTTATGAATTGGAAAGGGATTGAAATGGATACATCTAAGATCTCTAAAGATCTTAGAGAAATCCAAAAAACAGTTCTAGATTACGGACATAAGCTAGAACATCTGCCTATGAAAATTGAAAACTTGAACCACAAACTTGAGGAAACCCTCAAGATCATTCTAGATCTACAAAGATCCATTGCGGATCTAAAGACGGAAGTCATAGATCTAAAAAATAGACAAGGTATAACCGGTACATCCAAACCAAAAAAGGATAGGATCGGTGATGCACTTGGTCGTGTACCTCTTCTACAACAGAACGGAAAAGCTAAGGAAATTCCTAAGCCTAAAACACATGACGAACTACTCATTGATATCCTTAGAAGTATTAAATGATATGGTTATAACAAAAGTAGATCCATCTAATCTTAAGAAATTAGCTGAGTCTTTTTCACAATTACATGTTGTGGACCTAGCTAATATAAAAACCAATGAACTAGCACTGGGGGCTTCCAGCGCCAGGAGAAAGTTCAGCATCTAATAATCCTCCACCGGATGAACCGATGCGAGAAAGTGAAGATTTGCATACTAATGCAAAACCCGCTCTTAGAGGGGTAACGTTTAGAGCAAATCACACGAGAAATCCAATTAGGATACCAGAAAATACACCATGGGCAAGGACTATGTCACAAACCTTGAATCCCTACGGTACTATCCTAAACTTGGATATCATAGATTCGGAAGGATAACCAAATTAAATTTTATCGGAGGTGGATACTTCGGTGAAAATAATGCAGAAAGAACCAGAGAGTACACACAAGCACTCTATGGTCTTGAGCTAAGAAATATTTGTGCCATTGATGAATATATCTATTGGTTTCGAAAATATTTCTTTCATGCGAATGTTAGTGCAGAAATTGTTGCACCAATGTTCTTTGCAAAAATCTGTAGCCTTTGGAGAGAAATGTTAATACATTCCTACAAGGTTTCAGAAGGACAAGTTGATACGGTCGCAAGACGAATGTCTTTCTTGAAAGATAAACTGAAAGACTGGTGTCAACAACCAGCTGTTCAAAAGAACATGAAAAAACTGAGAGGAGAAATGAAGAGAACCCCTCTTTGTTGTGATAATAATGGTTTTCCAATAATAATTGGAGAATCAATTGAGCAGAGAAAGAAGAGAAAGCATTTTGTTCGCTCGGATAACATTAGCAACAAAAGGCAATCTTCTTTCAGGCGCAAGTCTTGGTGGTCTAAATCAAAAGCCCGATCTTATAAATCTGGCCAAAGATCCGGACCAACTAGAGTTTCTTCCCAAGGATCTCGGCAATCCTACAGAAAGAAATCCATAAGGCGAACTTTCAGAAAAGCTCACACCAGAGCAAATGAAAGTTTCAAAGATTGTAACTGCTGGACATGTGGAGCTCGTGGCCACATTTCACCAGATTGTCTGCAAAAAAGTGGCGAAATAAAACAATTTGAAGCCACTACAGACATACTGGACGCAGTTTTCTACGGCGATTTGGTACCAATATACCAATTCGAAAATATTCCCTCAGACGAAAGCGTCTATGAGGAAAAAATATAAAGCGATTCTGATGAAACATCAACCGAATCGGAATAATGCCTGGAATTCCTATTTGTACAGTTCCACAACTTCGAACTGTTATCTCTGATTTCAGAGAAAAAAAAAGAAAAGAGTAGGACCATAATCCAGCATTATAGATCTACTATTCAATTATTGGGCGAAACACCACTCCGCCTAAGAAAAATAATTGAGCATGAAACTAAGATTCAGATCTGGTCACAAAATATTCATACTCTAGACACATGGATCGAGAGTATGATTAAAAACAATCGTTCTATATTCCAAGAAAGAAATAATCCTTTCTAATGGAATACTCCAACGAAGGAGATAGGCTTCAAACAACAGATAGCCTAGCGGGTTTCTTTTCCAGGGCATCTATATCAGATAAAACCATGGAAAAGATCATGAGACAAGACTCTAACATTGACAAATACAATGGTTTTAGAGTCAATGGAGTAAGCAGAATCCTAAATCAAATAGGATTAAATCAAAGGCGGCATAACATCAGATACAAAGTAAGTTCTCGGGAATTTGCAATCCCTATGGAATTAACTGATAATGTGATGGATATGCAACTTATTCCGAAAGAAGAAATTCTGGAAGAATTAAGTAAGCTAAGAGAGGAAGAAGCTCTTACTATGAAATGGATCCATATCGGAACCATTGAAGTAGTAATCAAAGTTACTTTCAAAGAAGGTGTTAATTCGCCATTACATTTGTCCATAATGGATAAAAGAATTAACATAAGAGACGGATGTCTTGGTACAATGGTAGGAAATTTATATGCAGGCAAACTTATGTTTGATATTCATCCAAGAATTGCATATAACCTAGCTGACCAAGATTTCAGCCGCGTCTTAACCCTTCATCAGGATTTCAAAAGAACAGATCTGATGAAAGAAAGGAATAGACCATATTCTATTACATATAGAATTGCGTATGCACTTTCCAATACACATCATTTTGATTTGTTTATCCGGAAAGAGTATATTGAAACTCCAAGAATTTTCAAGGAATTTGCTAAAGTAATGACACCCGATCTAATTCAAATACCAAGGATTGGTGGTGTGGATATTTTAATCCGAGACCATCCAGTTCTAGATCATTCAATGAGTTCTAGAATAGATTTTAATAGCAGGATGTCCTTTTCAGAAGAAAGGATAAGGAGTTTGAAAGGAAAAAAATTAATCAAAGATCCAACTCCTCAGGCTATTCGGGTAGATAATGTAAAAAGTAAATGCCCGGAAGGATGGAAAGACATGCAAATAATGTTTGATATTACAGAGAAAGATAATTACTTTCCTTGTGATGATCTATATCACCTGCAGCAATCTACTATTAACAAATATGAGGGAATGCTAGAAATAGCAGGATATGAAGTATTTGTTACAGGAATTGCAGGACGGGACCCAGGAATGGTTATTCTGGGATTAAGTTTCCTTGAGGAACATAAACCTTGGGGAAGAAAAAGAAAAGGCATGGAATTTAGCTTGGATGGACATATTATTCAAGTTGAATAAAGGACTAGCCCTTTTTCTATATACATATCTGTTGGTATGTTATACGACCAATATAAGTCCGAATATTTTGCAGCTTATATTGATTCTGGATCAGGGATTTGTACATCAAAACCCAGGGTTTTTCCTAGTAATGCTATGGAAACCTTACCCATTATTGCAGGAAGAGATTTCTCTAAGAAAATTCTCATTCTCAATAAGGGAATCCGAGAAGCACATATCATGATTGGAGGAGCATTTGGCACACCTTGATTCAAGGTAAAAATGCCACCTATATACTTTCATGATACATGAGCAGATATTTTGTTGGGTAATAATTTTATCCAAACCTTTGCAAAATATTTGCAAGATAACAACAACAATCTGTTAAGCTTTACTACTAATTGTGGTAATGAAATCCGAGTTTTGCGGCGGGCAAAAGCTTTTGATAGACTTATGCCTATTAATTTTCGCAGCAAACGTGGTGATTTTAATCCAGATTCCAAATTAACCCATCCTAAAATGACGGATAAACGGAGATTTGGAAAAGCTCTTTTGTCTTTTAGACTACACGGTCTAATTGAAAGCGCGGACAAAAATTGTTATGAGAATTCGAAAGAAGAAATACAACTTCTTAAGAAAGAATTACAGAATAGGTCCATGGATAACATTAACGAAGAAAGTTTCCTTTTTGTTGAAAATGTTAAGCGACTAATTCAAAGGAACTTTAATGAGAATCCTTTGGCTTGGTGGGATAAAAACAAGATCGAAGCTACTCTGTAAGTAAAAGAACAATGCAAGTATGAGTATGTTCGGTACAAGCCAATCCAAATGAATATGGAAGATAAGAAGGATATGCAAACAACTATAAAAAAACATATCGATCTTAAACTCATAGAACCTGGAGTCTCTGCTTATAGTAGCCCTGGGTTTCTAGTAAGAAACCATGGCAAGGTAAAAAGGGGAAAGGCAAGAGTAGTAATCAATTATCAAGGTATCAACAAGATACTGGAGTTTGATGGTTACTATATCCCAAGCAGAGAACACTTAATCGAGTGCATTAAAGATGCTAAAGTGTTTTCAAAATTTGATTGTAAATCGAGTTTCTATCAGATCAAAATGGAAAAAGAGTCTAGAAAGTATATGGCTTCTCTACCCCGCAAGGACAATATATCTGGAATGTACTTCCAATGGGATTAGCAAATCCACCCCAGATATATCAAAGAAAAATGGATAATCTATTTAAAGATTATTTCGAGTTTATGTTTGTCTATATTGACGATGTATTAATTGCGTCTAGAAATATGGAAGAACATATTAAACATCTTGAAATATTTTCTCATGCATGTTTTAATGAAGGTTTGGTGCTTTCAGAAAAGAAAGCGATAATCGGTCTTAATAAGATTGAATTTCTTGGCATTCTTATTGATGAAACTAGTATTGAACTCAAGGAACATATTGTGGAAAAAATACGCAATTTTCCTGATGTTTTAAAAGATAAAAGGCAGCTTCAAAGTTTTTTGGGAGTTGTTAACTTTGCTAGAATCTTCATTAAAGATCTAGCGAAATATAGAAAAGATTTCCGACCTCTTTTAAAAGAAACGGAAATCTCAAAATGGAAGTGGGAAGAAATTCACACTCAAAGGATTCGTGAGTTGAAACAAGTTTGCAATAACTTGCCTAAACTCGCAATACAACGAGATAAGGATGACCTGGTAGTCTATACCGACGCCAATGATTATAGATGGGCAGCAGTGCTCATGAAAAGAACAACTACAGGAAAAGAACCTTGTAGATATGCAGGAGGATTGTTCACTGAACAACAAGCCAGTCTTTGGCATATAAACGAGAAAGAATTCTTTGCGGTTTGGAAGGCCTTTAAAAAATGGCCATTGTTTTTACTAGCCAAAGAATTTACATTAAAGGTTGATAATATGAATGTCAAAACTTTTTTGAAAAATAAACTTGAATCAAAAATCAAAAAAGCACGTATTCTCAGATGGCAAGCGGAATGTCAGTATTATTGTTTTGACATTATCATTGTGAAATCTCATGAAGATATTCTTGCAGATTTGCTAACAAGAGATGGAAGTGTCTGAAGCCAACTTCATCATTACGAGATACAGGCATCTCAGGGAAAACCTTGAGGAGCTTGACAAAAAGATTGGACAGTTATCAGTTAACGCTGAGGTAGCTGGCCATGTACAACGAGCTGATCTGGGCATCGTCCAGGAAACCCTTAAGGGAACGACGTACGCCATGACTATGTTATGGAATACACTACAAGAACCAATTCGAAAGGCATCATCTTCGGTGATGACTCGCGAGTTAAGAGAGCAGGACTCTACACCTGCGTTTAGAGAACGGGGCTCTATACCCAGACCAGTGGATTCAAATACCACTTGCACAAGTCCATTCTCAGATTCTGAGGAAGCAGAAAAGGTTGAACGAAAGGAAGCGCAAGCTCCTACTAGTTCAAGTCAACCCACCACCTCTGGGGTTAAAGAGGGAGAGATTAATCTTAGGCCACAGACAGGCACTTCTAAGATTAATACTAACCCAATTAATTTACATTGGTAGGGTTATTAGCGCTCTTGGAAAAAATTAATCTCGAGAAAAGGAATAAATCCTAATAGATCTTTGGTAGAAATATCAGGGAAATATCCTAGAATTTGGATGAAGGAAGGATCAAATCCCGACGAAGTCCAAGAATGGTATGATTTTGGGGCAATTGCTTCAATACATACTATGTCACCTAGTTTTCCGGAGATATCCAAACTTTCGGATTGGATTGCAGGAGCCATGTACGATTCATGGCAAAACAACCCACACCTCAAGAGGGGTGATATCCTGGAGTTGAAATTCATTTCAGCAGCTCCAGAAATTACAGGAAAAGGGTCTCATCCAGCATTTCATTTTATGAATTTACAGAGACCGGACATGACGGCCTATAACAGAATTCAGGTCGCAACAGGAGAAGCTCCTTTGGTTAGTAATATCAATGAAGACGATATATCCACCAGAAGAGCATGGGGAATGTGGGTCTGTCTTACAGAGATGGACAAAGTCAAGTATCCATTCAAGATCTTCACAAATTCAGTGAATGGGTCAATCCTGTTAAATTCAATGACAGGGAAAAGTACAGATTTCGCAGAAAAGGTCTTCGAGCAAAAACGGACCATAATCTGGGAAAACAAGTTACCAGCAACTGAATCTACCAGGAGGAAGGCCTGCAACATGTTGCATGTTGATCTTTGGCACAACCGGGAATGTTCAAGTTGTGAGTTCCAAGAAAAACCCTTATTTGGTACAAAAATACAGGTTACCAAGGCAAAACCCGAATCCGATAAGGATAAGGGAAAAAGAAAAACATTTTACCCAAAGGGTTTTCACAAACCCAGGTAAAATCATGTAAACGACAAAGGCGGCCTAATAATTAGGCGCACCAACCAAAAGTCAGTCATGTGATTGATTAAAGGCAACAGCTGGAAAAGAAAACAACTGTAAAAAGTAAGGCGTGGCAGGCAAAGTGGCAAACACAGGGACCCACACGCATTAATAAAGATTGATGTATGCAATGACGCCAAAAGATTAGATGAATTTTGGAATCCGCATTTGGAGTCCGAAACTAAAAGCTATAAGAAGGGGGTCAGAAGCAGATGGAGATCATTGAAAATTTTCTCCAACTTTTTCATAAAACAAATACTCATAAGCAATTTGTAATCCTTTTTCTTCATAGTTTTAATATACAAGTGTATGGGGGTTTCCCCAAATAGGAGCTCTCTCATGAGAGGCTAAGAGATTTCTCCTCCAATAGCGTAGTAGAGTAGTATTATGTAATAATTTGTATTTCATCAATAAAAATAAAGGCTTTTGTCCAACTTGGGTTCCAGAAAATTCCAATTATATTTATAGATTGAAATATCTCTTACGCCCAGAGGTAGGCAATGAAATTGGGCTGTGCTGCGAAGGAACCAATGCTCTGCGAACCATAGGTTGCAGTTGGTGGTTGGAAGAAGTCCATAAAACGCAGACTTGGGGATATGTGGTCAAAGCGAGGTATTGATTTATGTAAAGTTAATTTTATTTTCGGAAGCATGGTGGGCCTGGTGTAAACATTATTCTAACAGTAATACCAATATTGCTAAATGTTATAAAAAGAATAATTCGGCCAAAAGGAATAAGTTAAGACAAATTAAACCTATAGGGACCAATCTGTGATTAAAACAAAAGATCAAGGCCAAAAGGAAATTGGGAAAAATTGAAGGCGCCATTTGGAATGGTACCTTTAGGTTATTTTCATAAACCTTTTTCTATACAAGTCATTTTAATAAATAGTTTATGATTTTAAGCTATTTTGTTAATAAACCCTTTTTTCTTCTTGCTCCACGTGAAATCTATCATTTATACTTTATTACCAAAGATCTTGAATAAGAAAGTAAATGTTGGTATCAATGAAATGACGTTCATACACCGCAAATGATGAAATATTATGGTTACCTTTGAAATATTTTGAACGTATAAACAATTAACTTGCGTCAGTATTCCACTTTTATTGATGTTAATGAATATATTGACTCATATCGTATTCTATAATTTTGAAATTTGCTTGTATTCCCAACATATCGTATTCTATCATTTTGAAATTTGTCGTATTTCACAGCCATATCGCATCGTACTCGTATCCTCATATCCGTATCCGTGCATCATAGTTTTCTTTTGCGGCAACTGCTGTAAGGAGAGGTTCGCAAGATAATACTAGTAATTTTCTTTTATGAACTATGAATTTTATTTAAAAAGACCAAGTAGTCTACTAAGATTTATAGGAAGTGAAGATATTTCAACTATAAAGGACAAATCCCAACTACATCCTGTTGGGAAATTATACATCAGGCTCTCTAATCACAGTACCAGGAACATGAAAAAATTACTTAGTTGCGCATGGAAAACTTTGAGATTGCAAAATGATAAAATCTTAAAAACCGCTAAAATCACCAATACCCGATTAGACCACAAACGACCATTTTAATCGTTGTTGGGTTGGACTTGGCTTCAAGTACCAAAAACCGCGATGATCGGTTGGACTGAAAAATAACATAAATCGGTTCAACCCCCGTCGCGTGCACCACTAAATCATACCACGGTAAATTTGGAACCGTTTTCAATTTTCTTTTTTCCTCTTAACATTGTAGTTTTTTTTCACAACAACTGCTGAAAGGAGAGATTTGCAAGATAATACTAGTAATTTTGAAACACCAAGAAGAATTCTTGTTAATATACCAAACATCAGTCGAGGACATATTACTTTTCCCAATGTTCTATATATTGGATAAATTCTTACATAAGTAGGAATGAACTGACATAATTCGGCTGTAAGCCAATTTACGAAATGACTAAATAAATTCTCGTGCTTCTGCCAATGAACTATATGAAAACAAAGAAACGACTTAAACAAATTTCTATTGAAACACATCCCATCCCAAGTATATATATATATATATATATATATATTATTTGGGCTGATCAGTTCCTAACAAGGAGGGAGATCTGGTGGAGGTGGCTCTATGGACTGCAACTCTCCAGCTCCATTCTCAACCAACATTGCCATTGCCAGACCCCAAGTCAAATGGGAGTCTATGTGACAATGCATTAGCCATACTCCTGAACAATGAACCAAAAAACAATAATCAATCAATACTTAAATATTAATATATATGTATACAATGGTGCCAATATGTATCTGTTTTCACTTACCTGGATTATCTGCTACAAATCGAACGACGGACCACCCACCAACCGGAACATTAATGGTGTTACGAATTGGTGGATCAACGAGGTTAAACCGTGCTGTATCTCTTCTCGGGTTGAAATTGCCAAAGCCCTGTCCAACAACATAGAAATGGTATCCATGGAGATGCATAGGATGGTCCTCTGTCGTTACAATAGCAGTGTCTTGCAACACAATTTGTACGTTCGAACCAAATTTTAACTTGTACAACTTTGTCCCAAATCGAGGCTGCCACAGAGCCCGACTCACGTTACCCGTGTAATCAAACTTAACGGGAGGTACTGCAGGGAAGTCGGTTGTGTACACACCTGGCATGTTTTGGTAATAGGCTTGTAGCAATGAGGTCTTTCTAGGGAGTAAGAAGGATACATTGTTCATACTGGCTGCAAATCGTGTGTTATTCGGGCCCTGGCATCTAGGCCCAGGAGTGCAATTCACGAGGCCTAATCCCACGGTGAAGAAGAGATTCTTGTCGATTTTTGTAGGGACTTTTGCATTTTCAGAAGGTAGACTTCTCAATTGGCTTGTGTATGCAGTTACGGTGGGTGTATCGTTGAAACGGGGTAGTATTGGCAATAATGGTCTCGGGGGTATGCACGTTTTCGAACTGCACGAAATAGAGACGTACTCGAGGATTGCAGTGCTGGTTGTGTTGTCAAATGCAGCATTTTGTGCGGTCGCATAAGCCCGTGTCGCCATGTAGTAGCGACTCGGAGATTGATTAGCTGTGAGGAGGACATTGGTGGTTTGGCCCGGCCCTATCATGACGACTCTTGTTGTGAAGGGCTTGTTATAAGCAGCATCGTTTCCAACGACAGTGAGCATGTGGTTGGCGACTGTGAAGAAGAGTTCTTGATTGAGTGCAGCATTGATGATTCTCAGAAGAACCGTCTCCCCCGAATTTACATAGAATTTTGTGGTGTCTAAGGCGCCAATAATAAATGAGTAAATCAAGATGCTCTACTAGTTAGCTTTATGAAACTGAAGTAAAACTATGATTAGCCGAAGAACTTCTATAGATATAGTAGCTTACCTCTGCTAGAACATTTGTATAGATCACCGGGTTGGCCGTTGATAGTGTATGCATTGGACACATTCGGAGCAGCACCCGTAAATTGTGCTTGTCGGAGCACACTAATGATGTCTCTATCCCACCATTCTCCTGTTTGTTGGAAAAAATTACCCAAATACATTTAGTAGGTAACTTTCGCATCCTTTATTTTACATATACGTGCTAAGTGTATATTTGAGGGAATATGTCCAGATTCCAGATGGTGTATCCGAATATGAGAGGAAGTAACATTAAATTGGAATGGAGAATATGAAATGACTAGTGAGAGTAAATTATGCTTTATATAAGTTAATTGGGAATTGTTTCTATTTTTTCTTACCAAGAAGTATAGGGAACTCTTGTTTGGGTACCGGGAAAGGATAGGGAACACCGAATTTGGGGTAGATGATGAGGGCTCCATAAACTGTAGCTCTAAGCCATTTACTATGAGCATGCCACCACAATGTTCCATCCTGGTTCTCAATGTTGAACTTGTATGTATAACTCGCTCCTGGCTGAATAGGGCACTGAGTCACGTATTCCGGGCCATCGGCCCATGGTGTTCGCATCTGACGGACACCGTGCCTGGCGGAGAATAGTAAAGGAGTGGGGAAATGAGCAAGCATTAACTAAGCAGGAAGCTTTAAAATGTGAAGAGAAAGAGTTTTGCTTTCTAGTGTCAAAATTCTAGTATATTGCTTGACAAATTGTCGAATTTTGATCCACTTAATTAGTAGTAGTAAAATACACGCATGTTGCTCTCGATCTATTATGTTTATATTAAATTATAACTTTTTGCTTGAACGTCTTGTAGCTAAATTATCTGTCATATCATGTGTTAGAAAGATTCAATCGAAACAAGAAGAAATAATTGATTAGTTTAAGAGCACTTATTTTTTCTTCGAACGGCAAAATGCGTACTTATTTTAATCATCTATTGTTATTAAGGATTTGTTTGGAAGACGTTTTCAAAGACTCTCGGAGATAAAGTCCATTTGTGAAAATGTTACTTATTTGTTAACAGATGCAAATGGAATTTTCGAATAAGTCACATTTCCAAAAGTTCACTCTAAACAAGTACATATTAGTGACCTTTGACCTTTTTTTCCAACACTTCTATAAGAAGTCAATTTACTATAATTTTGCTAAACACTGTACATTTTTAAATGCACATATTTGAAATGTCAATTTTGAAAAGTTCATATAACAAATGGACTTATTAATTGAGAAGTCGATCCAAAAGCATCCTAAATTTGCAGTTTCAGTAGTAAATTATTGAACCCCTTGTAAGCTTTCATTTTTCTATGCTAACTTTTTTTACATCTTATGAATTTAATTTTAAATTGAAATCTTATTTTACCAATTGGATTATGCCATAATCCTAAAGTTCTCATGAACTTAGGATTTTCCTTTTATTTTTCTCTTATATGTATATTCCTTAGATTCACGTTCGCTATTAGCCCTATCAATTTGTGAATAAACTTCTTTGTAGATCTTTAATTTAAAAAAGAAAAAATAAATTATTTGGTACATTTATGCCAAACAATTCTTGTAAATGAGTTATTTTGAATTACTAAATATCATTTATATGAATAATAGAAACTTTTATTATTAAAAAGAATAAAAATAAATTATACTGCCCATGACATCTAGCATTTAATCTAACTTTGTAGTAAACAAGTTATGAGATTCGAGTTGAACAAAAGTCAAATTTATTGGCTTGTCATTCTCTTCATTTCGAGCTCAATTGAGATTTTAATCCTCATAAATAGGCATTTAAAAATTAGTTATTTAGGAAACCTTGTGATGGAATATGGGAAATTACTAAGTTCAATGTAAGGTTATGCGTGTCATTTCTTTTGGATGAGATTGATTTAATTTAATTTAAATATTTAAATAATACAAAATAGTAAAAAACCTACATAGGATTATAAAATATCATATTATTTTGATTTTTTTATTTTCCTTTTTCTCGTACATAGATATTTTTTCTATTGACATGAATTGTGGCATTGAGTGCTTTCAATTTAATATATATATTTTTTCATAATTTCAAAAGCGATTCATGTGGATTAAGTTGTTTGATACATTTAGTAACATGAAATTACTAAGTAATATATGATTATGGATACTACTATATTTGACAATACCGAAACTGGGAGCATGTCTTTTTTACTAAAATATGACTTTTGTAATTGTTAAAAAGTGAAAAATGTAATATAATCTAATTTGGGTGTGGTTAATCTCATTACGTGAACCTTCAAGGACTGTATAGGCTAATATAAGAAAAAATAATAAGACACCAACCCAAATTCATTTAAAGATAACGCTTCAATATTTTTAAAGTTTCTTTGGGTTTTTCTCTCATTTGCTTGTCAATTAACTTATTCTTATTATAATGGCAAAGGGTAAAGAAAAGAAAATTTTTGGTAAAATTAAATAACAATATTAATGTCATGACACTTTGTTGTTAAATAGGAAAAATAGATAAATTCTTTAACAAAAAATTCATTTGTTTACTTGTTCAAAAGATTATTTGGAGTAAAATTTCTTCCTCATAATATTTTATTTTCTCTATTAAAATTTAGTGTTTGATGTGAACTATCATAATGTTAGAAACATTTTTTAATATTTATTATTTTATACTCTTATCTTCACTAAATTTTTAAATTTAAATTAGAAACAATTAACTGAAAAAAATTAATGTTTGAAAAGGTAAATCATGTATAATGTATATATTACCAAGAGCCACGTCCTTTTCTCCTCAAATTCAATTTTTCATGTTCTTTTATTTATAGAATTCATGTGGAATGCACATTGAAATTTATGACGTATGATATAAATTCTTTATCTATTTAAAAATATTATGTAGCTCATTATATAAAAATAATTTTTCATTCAAAAAGAATGAATGGTGGAATATATAAATTTACTCACAATTAATATATATCAACCATTTTAACATAATAATAAATAATATTCATTAAAAAAAAGTAGATTCAAAGTTACATGTGAGTATATACAATGAACATAATAACTCATTTATGGTAATAGTGTATACAATGAACACATTTATTCATTTTAGAAGGTTAAATTAAATTATTAATTAATACAATCAACTGATTTAATTAATTAACCTTACTTTTTTTTTCTAGTATAGTAATCATGTAGGCTTGTTTTAGCCTTTACAAAAAAGTTAAGAAATGTAAATCATTCCCTATCATTTTATTTATAGAATCGTGTGGAATGCATATTGAAATTTATGACATATGATATAAATTATTTATCTATTTAAAAATCTTATGTAGCTCATTATATAAAAAATAATTATTCATTCAAAAAAAAATGAATGGTAGAATATATAAATTTACTCACTATTAATATATATCAACCATTTTGACATATAATAAATAATATTCAATAAAAAAAGTAGATTCAAAGTTACATGTGAGTATATACAATTAACATAATAACTCATTTATGGTAATAGTGTATACAATGAACACATTTATTTATTTTAGAAGGTTATATTGAATTATTAATTAATACAATCAATTGATTTACTTAATAAACCTTACTTTTTTCTCTAGTATGGTAATCATGTAGGGTTGTTTTAGCCTTTACAAAAAAGTTAAGAAATGTAAATCATTCCCTATCATTTTATTTATAGAATTCATGTGGAATGCACATTGAAATTTATGACATATGATATAAATTATTTATCTATTTAAAAATCTTATGTAGCTCATTATATAAAAAATAATTATTCATTAAAAAAAATGAATGGTGGAATATATAAATTTACTCACTATTAATATATATCAACCATTTTTACATATAATAAATAATATTCAATAAAAAAAGTAGATTCAAAGTTACATGTGAGTATATACAATTAACATTATACCTCATTTATGGTAATAGTGTATACAATGAACACATTTATTTATTTTAGAAGGTTATATTGAATTATTAATTAATACAATCAATTGATTTACTTAATAAACCTTACTTTTTTCTCTAGTATGGTAATCATGTAGGGTTGTTTTAGCCTTTACAAAAAAGTTAAGAAATGTAAATCATTCCCTATCATTTTATTTATAGAATTCATGTGGAATGCACATTGAAATTTATGACATATGACATAAATTATTTGTCTATTTAAAAATCTTATGTAGCTCATTATATAAAAAATAATTATTCATTCAAAAAAAAATGAATGGTGGAATATATAAATTTACTCACTATTAATATATATCAACCATTTTTACATAATAATAAATAATATTCAATAAAAGAAGTAGATTCAAAGTTCCATGTGAGAATATACAATGAGCATAATAACTCATTTATGGTAATAGTGTATACAATGAATACATTTATTTATTTTAGAAGGTGTTATTAAATTATTAATAAATACAATCAATTGATTTACTTAATTAAACTTACTTTTTTTCTAGTATAGTAACCATGTAGGGTTGTTTTAGCCTTCACAAGAAAGTTAAGAAATGTAAATCATTCTCTATCATCCAAACTTTTATAATAGTTATTAAGATAAGATTAAGATTAAGATATATTTTTTACATATGAATTGTAGACAACCATAATGGAAACAAAATAAAATTACCAATGGAGAGTGACATTGTAACGTGCACTGTTAATGACATTGATTACGAGTGTATCTCCATTTCGTACTGCCAAAGTTGGCCCTGGAAATTGTCCGTTTACGGTGAGAATTTTGTGTGTTCTGCACAACCGCTTCACTGGTGTTGCTTGAACCTGTTTAAAATATATACACATTAATTAAAAGTCATTCCAAACCAAATGTTATAATTTTTGCAATTACAATGTAATTTAGAAAAAGTTTAGAGACATACAACAAACTCATGGTAATGAATCTCTGCATTTGCTAAAGAAAAATAGAGAATAAATGCAAGAAGAAGAATGTAAATGCTGCATTGTTGCATGGGAGTAGCCATTTCTTTCTTTTTGTTGGATGAGACTAATTGTAACGTGGAGTTGCCTTTTATATAGTACTTGAGATCAATTTAAGTATTAAATTTCTGTAGTTTTGGCACCAAACCTAGTACAACCACGCTGAGGATTTGGTGCACCCACTGCTACTTAAACCTAAGTAACTGAGGATTTTATCCTTAATTAGTCACGTTAAATGTTAAAAGGCTATCATCACTCTTTTCATTAAATGAATTTATGAATGAACTAACTAATTTTTCTTTTCCCTATTTTCAACACTTAATGTGCTCTTACAAATGGGTTGAAATCTAAGTTATGTTTTTGGATTGCTAATATTTATTCATAATTCATATGACCCTGACCAAAAATACAAAAAAAATACTCAATAGTGATCCAAATGTACAAATTAGACTAAAACAAGGGCATTTTATTTTTATGTTTACCTTATTGAGACTAAAACAAGGGCATATTATGCATCCGTATCTCTATCACAAATATAAATATATAGAATAGAGAAAATTAAATGCACACCCTCACTTTAATCCTAATCACTAAAAACTCTCTAACATTTTCGAAATAATATAAAATTTCACTTATCTTATGGGCTTAAGGCCTTCTTTCAATTATTTAAAAATTCTCACAATTTCATTCATACAAACTTTACAAATAAACCCCTTCAAGGGGTGTGCATGTAATATATCCAATCAAATATATCGTTTCCATTTTCAAGAGTCCAAAGTAGGTCGAGAGTAATTAACTTTCGTTGACCAATTCTTTTGTGTTCCATTTGATTGCTTAATCAATAAGATTAGGGGAATCATCGTACAATATCCGAACCAAATACACAGTTTAGTATAACTAATTAAAATTCTAACAACTAACTAATGCATCATCTAAATACTTACATCATTGACAAAGGAGGAAAAGTGCATTAAGATCTTGTTTTATAAGATTCCTATTATTTATGATGGTAATAAAGACGCCTATGGGATCCCAGCTTTGAGGTTTGGTGATCAGTCTTGGGGCAATTCAATAACCCAGAATACAGGAACGAATCCCGGGGGGGGTTCCACCGCCCCCGAGACTTCAAATTTTTGATGTCGGGTATATGTATGCTATGGCCCCTCCAAAAACTATAACATAAAGGTGTCTTAAAAAGAACCAACAGAAGCTCTTGCATAGCGGTGCCGCTGGGCCTCATAAGGCTCTAACTCATCCTAGAGATTTGGGGTTTGAATCTTGTGGCGTTCCTTTCCTGTTCCTTTTTTATTATCTTTTTATTTATTTAACTATTTTAATTGAAAAACAACTTGTTTTGAATTAAAAAAGTACTTATAAAATTGAAAACAGAGGGCTTAGTTTTTTTTCTAATTTAGATATTTATTTTCAATTAAAAAAAATACTTGCTTTCAATATTATTGAACAAAAATTTAGCATTATAATATTATTGAAATTTTGCGATTGAATTATCTTTTATTTCTTTGGTTCAATATCATTTTCGTGATACGCTTAAAGATACTTTGGTTTGTAAAGAGCAAAACTTTTTTTTAAACTATTTACTTGTATTTAGAAATAAAATGGGCAAAGTCATTATATTTTTTTAGTATATATTTTTATATGTATATTCTTATTTAATCATAGTCAACTTGATTCGTCGTCGATTATAGATGAAAATGATAAAAGAACGCCGTATACAATTTCGATAGACTTTTTCAAGAATTGTTTGTATATTTTCAACTACTTTATGTTTTATTGAAAGTCAAATTTTTATATGTGATTATTGTTATTTTACTTATTTATTTAAACTAAAAAATGAATATTTACATACAAGTATTGTCAAAAAAAATTTAGTGGTAATTCGGCCCCCCCGACGTTGCATTCCTGGATCCGTCCCTGCCAGAATACCGAACCATCAATACCTTTAATAAAACCTCAAAGGTTGATAACATGCAGAAAATTTGTACGTCGAAGAATTTCCATTAAATTATTGAAAAGAATATAGTCATCTTTTAGGTTCCATTTGAATCATAGCATTTGCATTCGGAAAAAAATTAATTACGCTAAAAATCACTTTTTTATACACCGACAACAACCACTCTCTTACTATATAATCTTATATTCAGCTCCATCTAAATAACATTTGTTAGTCACATGTGTTGTAAGTGTGCCGAAAGGATAATTTTACGCACCAGATAAATGTTCATTAATGGTGTATCATAGGAAGAATATGTACATCTATACTATTATATTTAGGAGAAGATGCACTTTACCCCCCGGAATTATATCTTTGTACCAAATACCCCCTGAACTCTAGAAAAATACAATTACCCCCTTCAATTGCATGGAATTGTCCTTATTAACCTTAACATTATTTTTCTTTCATTTTTTATTTTCTCCACCATTTTTTCTCTTTCACAAATTTTCTTTTCTTACATAGATTAGTTAAGATTTATCCAAAGTATTATGACTAATTAATTAAATTAATAATTTACAATATTTTTTAGCACAACTTTAAATTAATTTGGTGAGAACAAATTATATAAATATTTGAAAAAATTCAACTAATGCATTGTGACAAAATTAAAATAATTCAAATCAATTTTTAATTTTATGTATATTTTGATAGTACGTGTATATATATATATGTATAAGTATATATATATATATATATATATATATATATATATATATGTATATGTATATATATGTGTGTGCGTGTGTGTTCGTGCGTGCGTGTCTGTGTATATTTTAAATCGGGGGATATAAGGATATGTATATTTTTTATTAATTTAAATAATTATATATATATATATATACTCTAGTAAATTAGGGTATTAAAACTACAGATATATGTAGTAAGAAAAAATACATTAAAAGATATTTTTTATAATTAATTATATTTTGTAACGATGCATAAGTATAATTTCATCATAAATTAATATAATATGATGTCACCAAATTAATTTATTATTATTTCTAAAAATATTGCAAATTTTTGTTTTAATTATTAGTTATAATGCATTGGGTAAATTTTAACTAATCTATGTAAGAAAAGAAAATTTGTGAAAAGGGAAAAAATGGTGGAGAAAATAAAAAAAAAAAAACAATAATGGTTAATAAAGTCAATTCCATGCAAGTGAAGGGGTTAAAGATATTTCTCTATAGTTCAGGGGGTATATGGTACAAATGGTATAGTTCAGGGGGCAGAGTGTATAGTTCAGGGTGCAAAGTGTATTTTGCCCTTATATTTATATTATTATAGAAAGTGGGAGGGGTCTAACAAAATAACATTGGGTTGTCAATTTTTGGTGAATCCATTTCTATTCTAAAAATGTTACAAGCGTCCTAAATATCATTTTATATATTTTTACTTTCTCTTTCTTATTTTTTCTTTCACATTCTTTCTTAGATGTATTTATCTCACATTCTCTCTCATCTCATATGTTCTCTTCTTTTACCTCACTTCTCTCTCTATATATATATTTTCACTCATGTTTTATTCATTCTAAATTAAAAAATTAAATATCACATATATTTTATTTTATATTAATTAATTTTGTTGATCACGATTTTTTTTTAAAACTTTTTTCTATCTACACACGCATAGGCTATGTGGCGATAACTAATTTATATAAATTTGTGAATAACTTATCTGCACACGCATTGGTTTTTAAGACATAATTACAAAATCCAGAGAAAATAAACAAATAAAAAAGCCAAGGACCAAAAATTCCTTTTCTTTCAATTAGTTGATGAGTAGAATGCATGAAGTTGAAACTTGTCAATCAAGACTCAAGACTCCTCTACTAAGGAGTTTGCATGGATTTCTTTCACTTTAATTCTAACTAGATGTGACACAATATCAAGGCACGGGATACTGCATAGGTAAAAAAAGTATTTAATATATGTATTGATGCGTGTCCAATTCACACCAATAATATTTATATTATATTATGTAGGATATTGAGTAAATAATATAAAAAATGAACAATTAGACAGAGTAATATTACGAAAGCATGTAAAAGATTGTTTTATTCATTTTCAATGGGAGTATTTATACAAGTCTTTGATGAGTTGGGTTAGTTCTGACACCTGGAATGGAATTTGCCACATTCTCTTTCTATTTATGGTAGCTTGCTGATATTGATAGCTAGATTAAAGTTAGCATCTTTCCATTTCTTCTATTTGATAGTTTCATAAATGCTTGATCTTCCTTCCTTAGTTGCATATGGTAATTGCTGCTAAATAGGACAGTTTTGACTAAAGCTAGCTTCCTTCCTTTTCTTCATATGGCATCTCCTAGATCAGGCCGAATCCAGCTAGAGTCAGGTCCAAATTAGCTTGATATATTCCTCTTCTTATGGTAAGTTTTCAACTTGATTGAATATTAATTGGATCTTGTCTTCAGTCTTCTCCTTATAGCTTTGACCTTCCTCGATTACACATGAAAATTAGTATTAACTATAATCTCTTTAATTAAGATTAGATCTTGACTTTCTTATATTAGATGAATCTTGGTTGGTCTTGTGTTGTGGTTAAAGACTTTCCTTTTCCAGGTCCAGCTACGGGTTCTAGCCGAATAACTCAGTTACCTGGGCCTTAGCTTGCCAACTTAAATAGTTTTTAGCCCATTGGTCTTGGGCTTCGTCAACTTGGCCCAATTATATAAATTCCACCCACATCAATAGTCCCCCAAATTCTAATGTTTGACTTGTCAAGCTGTGAGACTTGAGAGAATTTGATATGGGCTAAGCTAATGAGCCTACTTATTGAGAATTTTACTAATTTTTTAGCTGGCTTCGTTCTAGAAATTGGGCTGAATGACACGCTAAAAGCTAACGTGCTATAATAGCAAGTGCACTAGTCGTGTGTAGTAATAAAAGTGGACGAGAAGTCCGGATTGTCGAACCACAAGGACTTGAATTCTAGTTTAAGATTTTATAACAACAAAGATCAATACAATAAAGGTAAAATGAGTGTTAAAACGTGTGCAATAAGAACAAGGTTATGCAAATGAATTAAAACCAATTGTAAAGGGAGACTAAGGCACATGCTCGGTCCAAATTGATCAAATATACTTATAAAGGCTCTTGTTGTAGAATTACTCTTATATTGTTATGGTGAAAACTCCTGAGGTAGAGAATAACCGATGTCTCGCGTATAAACTCCTATACTTAGATCGTGATTTCCCAAATATCCCTATCCGAAAATCTAACCACTAAACATGCATTAATGTACTAGAGTTCACTCGATTTGAATCGAACGACTTCACTCGGGAATCTTTACCTATGTCTAGGGCAATTCCTCATTAGTTGCGGGTCATGATGTGAATTTCTTGCACCCTAAGTCAATTTTCTCCCGAAATATTAACCTAGGCATAAGATTCTAACATATAGTGATCAAGTATATGCAAGATAGACAAAAAAAAACACAATTCACATCACATAACAATATAAGTATAACCTCAACAATCATCTATTATAAGCATATATTTCAATTTGACCTTACATGGCCTTAGTCTTATGAAATTAGTTCATAATAGATAATATGAAAAACAATAATGAGTAAATACACATATTCATAGACATGAATGAAAATGAAAAGACTATAAAAACTCCCTCTAAGTAAATGATGATAGAACTCCAAGTGAATATTCTTTCTCCAATGATGATAATGAATCCAAGAATCCTTCTCCCTCTCCTTTCTCTCTAATGGATCGGTCCCTTCCTCCCCTCTTTTTCTTGATCTAGATTGAATGCAAGAGATGATTAGCTTTATAGGTGTAGATTCTTCTTCCTCCCATGTGTTGTTCCTCTCTTGTGTCCTCCATTACTCTAAAGTGTGTAGTATAAAATTCCATAAAGTAAATCTACCAAGAAACACACTTATGACACTCCCTCTCAACACATGTGCTGAATTATGGCTAAAAGTGATTCCTTCCCATCATAAAGAGCTGGAATTTAGGCTGAAAAGGAGTAAGATTCGGACCGTCCACGCCTAGGCGTGACTAGGAAGGCGCTAGGGCGTGTCCTGGCGCATATACTTCTCTGTTCGGCGCAACAATCGTATTTCCTTCATAATTATCTCTATAGACCTCCGATTTGGATGATTCAAGTTCCCATTTGAAGCTAAGACATAGATCTAAAACTTTGTAGAAGGAAATGTTGTCCAATTCGGTCTCGAAATGTACAGAATTATCGCTCGAATGTGGTAGGAGATGCATAAACCGCCTAAGTGTTGAAAAACATGTTTGAACTTGTTTTGTACATCGTTTTTCTTCCCTTTTCTTCATGTATTCTCATTTATTACCTGTATTCACTTAACACACTTATTAAATGCAAATGTGACATGATTTAAGCAATAAGTGAATCCAAATCATAAGAATTACGGTCTTAAAAACACGTAAAAACACCTCTTATCAACACCCCCAAACTTATCAATTGCTCGACCTCGAGCAATAAGAGCTATATGGCAAGATCAACACCATTCAATGGGAGAAAACAAAACAACTAACTAACTCACTTTCGTGGAGTAAACGATTGCACTTAGCGGGTGCAACAAGCCTTTAAACCTTTGAGTTACTTCAAAGGACGAGTTATAGTCTCGTGAGGGTTTGCATGCGATATACCCACAAAATCTAACAAAATTTATCCAACCAAATCAATACACCTCAACATGATCAACAAGAATGAATGGCATAAAATCAACCTTTTAAAGTTCACAAATATATATACATATCAACTACTTTTGCTCATGTGACACCAATACTTGAAAAGACTCCCTAGGGTGTAGTGAAAAATAAATCTAAGGTATTATAGTCGAAAGGCATCCTTACCAAATTTTGGACATTAATCCCATATCTATCAACTTTTGATCAAACATAAAGCACAAGAATTATAGAAAATCTCATAGCCATTTAAATTTCATTATCTCAACATTCAACTTTCAATTCGTATGAAACTTCCATTAAATTCATTAAGGTTAGATCATGTGCAATGTTTTATTCCATTAGACTTTCTATGACACCCATGTAACAAGCTTTAGATCAATGACTCCCAAACTAGATAGTTTTGGGGCATTAAGTGTAGAGACACTCCTAAGGATTTAATCACTCGAGTGTCAAAGGCCACGAAATAAAACGAGATCTTTTAAACAATTCACTTCTTTTTGGCTTGAGCTTAGCTCAAATTAGCATAATAGTACAGTATATAGGCATGAAACTTTTCACCTCCAGTACGTATTAGCCTAACCACTTTTGGTCATACCAAAATTCAACCTTTTCACTTTATTGTTTAGCATATAAAATTACTACTCAACTTATAACCTTATGAGAAATCTAAGTTAATATTTCCGGGAAAAATTCCTTAAGTGTCTCAAGATGGTTATCCTCTCAACTCCTCTACCCTCGATTTATGTGCATTGTGAATCATCTAAGGAAATCAATCCTAGTCTAGTGTCTCCACGAGCAATTTCAAAGATATATATATTCCATTAAATTCAAATTATTTCAAGAGATCATGCCATTTTTCCAAGTCAATCAATTTCAATGCATCAATTGGAAGGACTAAATTTTTTTTTATATAAATATATATATATATGCTAAAAAATATTTCACACTATACGACACCCCCAAACTTAGACAGAAATATATAGATCATGAATGGACCCCCAAACTTAAAACAAATATTGTCCCCAATGTTGGAGAAAAATTTGAGTAAGAGAACACTTCACCATAAGGGGAGCTGAAAAGCAAACCCGAGTTCTCTTGAGGATATTCTGTCCCAAGTTTAGCAACCGCGACTTAGTTGAAAGAGAATCCTACTACAAAATCAACATGTGCTATCCATATGATCCGGTTAAGCATAGCATATTTTCCACAACACAAAAAAAGAAAAAAAAGAAAATAAAATCCAACAATAATAAAAAAAACATAATTCCAAAGGTTAATCAAAATTCAAAAACAGACCACAAATAAACATCTAAGATAAAAAATTCAGGAAATGAAAATAACACGGGACTAATCGTCAAACATGGCGTCCACATCATCATGATCCCCTCCACCCTCAACAGGCTCATCATCTCCTAAAATATGGTCATCGTCAAGCAAATCATCGGAACCATCGACATGCTCAGGAGAACCAACCCGAACAACTAAAGCACCTGCACCTACATCGGGCATATCATCTTGCGGAGGTGTATAAGAATGCGAAAAAGTAGGCGGCGAAGAGTAGTCGAAAGGTCCCCGGCCCATAAATGCATCCTGCTCCATAAATAATTGTCTAACGTAAGAACAACCTTCATTCATCATGGTATGCATCTCTGTCCTTAATAGCTGCCGAAGGGCATCCATATCAAATGATGTAGTGTGGCTTGATTCTGCACCATGAGCAGATGAAGGTGGACGAGAACGCTTAGGAGGAGGGGGAGCGTGTGGAGTAGCGGCAAGCATAGTGATGGATGAACCAGGTGGCTCGGGTCGCTCTAGAGGAGAAACTTGAATTCTATGCTTGTTACAGAGAGCAGTGATAAGGGAGGGAAAAATCAGAGGATTCTTCTTTGTCGACTCTACTCCCATCCTCTGTTGTGTCGTCTGATCAACTACCCAAGCAAACTCATTTTTGAACTTCTTCAACTGGTCTAATAAAGAATCAAAGATCAACTTTGAGAAGTCAATAGTTTTGCGAGTCATGATAGAAAAAATGAGAGCGGCCCTTTGTTTATTAGCTTCTGACTTATTAGTGCTAGGAATGAGATTGAACCGTATAAATTCAAGCCAAAAGGTGGCCTCCGGAAGTAAAGCTCGACGGGGGAGATAGGCCTGGCCCGATGGCCAAATCTCACCTTCCTTTGCTATGACCCTCATTAACTCATCCATATCGATTTGTAGGTGTCCCCCGTGATAAAGAGTAGTGTATTCACACTGTTGAGGCTTAGGAGTACCTATAATCTCCCGAATCTTTCCGACATCATATGACACCTTGGTATGGCGAACCGTGTGCTCAGGCTCACTATATCTCGAGGCTGTAAGTTCATGAAATGCCCCCGCACCAAAGAATTCCTGAACCAAAGGGACCCAAATAATCTCGGGCTTACGATAACAATATTTCAAGTGATGAAACTCAACCAAGTTCTGCACCGAAGGCTGTCCCTGTGTAACTAAGTACTTCTCCTTAATGATATTTCGATGGTGGAGGCATTGATAGATTATTTGGACCTCCGGATCAGAGAATCGAGGGTCAAGGGTCGGAATAGTCGAATCAATGGGTAGTTCAGGCTCGTTAGATGACCCTTCTCCCACCTTCTTTTTACTTTTGGATTGTTTGGAAGTGTGCTTCGGCATTTTTATTTTTATTTTTGTAGAAATTTTGGCAGAGTATCGACGTTTAATCGATATACCAAATTCCCGACTACTCCCCCGAAAACAGCAACCCACACAACAATCAACCAGAAATCACCCCAAACCTTGAAATGTAAAATTAATTTCCACACCAAAACGGAACTATAATCACAAATGTAAATTCAAATCTGTAATTCCCAAATTCATTACACAGCCCGATGATTCTGTATTTCAAAACTGAAATTGTGCACAAACAATCCTCCCAAATCTGTAAATCCCGAATATTTCCCCACAATTGAATATTCACCAAGATTAAGCAACAATTTCAGGCCCGAAACGAAAACACTGATGAAAGATAACTTTATACGGATTGAATAATCGGAAATGAGCAAGAACACAGCTATTCACTCACCTTTTGATCGAGAGAAAACGGAAATTGCAGTTTTACGGCGGCAAATTCGACGGCGAGTGGTGGAAGACGGTGGTTCGGGCAGGTCCAATGGTGGCTTTAAGGTGGAGATTTGATGGTTGTTGCTCGGCAGTCGGAAGAGAGAGAGAGAGAAATTTGAGAAATAGATCTAATTTTTCAGCCAAGGTTAAGTTTATACCTGCGCGGCGCCCGGGCGCGCGTATATCGGCGCCTAGGCGCCTCAATGCGAAGCAATTGAATATTTTGAGTTTTACGCCGCGCCTGAGCGTGTAAGGGGGACGCCTTGGCGTCGTGGGCTTGGCGCCTGGGCGCGATATGGGGCACGCTGGGGCGCGGGAATGCGAAAGGAATTGGACAAAAATAGCTCTCGTGGCGCCCCGACGTAGGATTTTGACGCCTGGGCGCCTATGATTAGGCGCCGGGGCGTGTAGTATCGTACGCCTGGGCGCGGAAATGCGAAGCAGGTCCTGTACTGAAGAAAGAGGCGCCCGGGCGCGGGAGACATGGCGCCTAGGCGTGGATGTTGCTGTGTTGCAAATTTCATTCCATTTCCTGTAAACAAAAGGAAAAATAACAATTCACACTAAAATTAACACAACTAACAAAGATTAAGCAAGAGTAATCAAAATAAAACGAAGCAAACCAAACAAAAATATGAGAAAAGAAGGAACTTGGGTTGCCTCCCAAGAAGCGCTAGTTTAGAGTCGGTAGCTCGACGTGAGACAAAGAGTTGCTAAGGATCCCGGAGGGGTATGGTCACTTTATCCCTTGACCCGTCAATTCCAATGTAATGCTTTAACCTTTGGGCGTTTGTCATGAAGGACCGTCCATTTTCCGTTATAAGTTCAATAGCACCGGAGGCATAAACACGAGATATAACAAACGGTCCCGACCATTTTGACTTGAGTTTCCCGGGAAAAAGTCGAAGGTGAGAATTGTATAGTAACACTTTGTCTCCTTCGTGAAATTCCCGAGGAATGATACGCTTATCATGCCAAGTTTTCGTTCGCTCCTTGTAAAGCTTGGCATTCTCATACGCTTGATGGCGCCATTCCTCAAGTTCGTGCAATTGGAGTAAACGCTTGGTACCTACGAGTTGGGAATCAAAATTTAGAAATTTAATAGCCCAAAAAGCGCGATGTTCGAGCTCAACCGGAAAGTGACATGCTTTTCCAAAGACAAGGCGATATGGGGACATGCCAATCAGAGTTTTAAACGCGGTTCTATATGCCCACAAGGCGTCATCTAGTTTAAGGGACCAATCTTTTCTAGATGCGTTAACCGTTTTTTCAAGAATGCGTTTAATCTCCCGATTTGACACCTCCACTTGACCACTCGTTTGGGGATGATATGGGGTTGAGATTTTATGCCGTACCCCGTACTTGTTCAATAAGTGTTCGAATTGTTTGTTGCAAAAATGGGTGCCCCCGTCACTAACGATTGCTCTAGGAGTTCCAAAACGAGTGAAAATCCTGTTTCTTAAAAATCGAGTAACCACCCGAGCATCGTTAGTTGGTAAAGCCTCGGCTTCGACCCATTTGGAGACATAGTCGACCGCAACAAGAATATACTTATTAGAACAAGAACTAGGGAAAGGTCCCATAAAATCAATACCCCACACATCAAATAGTTCACATTCAAGCATGTTATGCAATGGCATTTCGTGTCTTTTAGAGATGTTACCTGTTCGTTGACACCTATCACAAGATTGAACATACAAAAATGCATCTTTAGAAAGAGTAGGCCAAAAGAAACCTGATTGAAGCACTTTAGCCACTGTTTTAGAAGGTCCAAAGTGACCACCTACCGACATATCATGACAATGGGTGAGAATTGATGTTGTTTCCTCCTCAGGGATACATCGTCGAATGAGGCCATCTGCACAAATCTTAAATAGATATGGTTCGTCCCACAAATATCGCTTCACATCAAATAGGAATTTCTTCTTTTGATGATAAGTGATATCCGGAGGAAGAACTCCCGTGACAAGATAATTTGCATAATTGGCATACCAAGGATCGTCATTATTGTGTATAGCATACAAGTGCTCATCGGGAAACTCCTCACAAATAGGTTTATCATACACGCACTCGGGGGTAGGAGCCTCTATCCTAGACAAGTGGTCGGCAACAACATTTTCTACTCCTTTCTTATCCTTAATTTCTACATCAAATTCTTGAAGAAGTAAAATCCACCTAATGAGTCTAGGTTTTGCATCCTTTTTGGCAAGTAAGTATTTTAATGCGGAGTGATCGGTGTACACAATTACTTTATTCAAAATGAGATAAGCATGGAACTTGTCAAATGCAAATACTATGGCTAGTAATTCTTTTTCCGTGGTTGCGTAATTCATTTGTGCATCATTTAAAGTCTTACTAGCATAGTAGATGGTTTGAAATACCTTATCCTTCCTTTGGCCAAGGACCGCACCCACCGCGGTGTCACTAGCATCACACATCAATTCGAAGGGCAAACTCCAGTCGGGAGGTGCCATGATGGGAGCGGATATCAATAGCTCCTTAAGAGTCATGAAGGCCTGTAAACAAAGGGAATCAAAATTGAATGGTGCATCTTTGACAAGCAAGTTAGATAACGGCTTTGCAATTTTGGAAAAATCTTTGATAAATCGCCTATAGAAGCCGGCATGACCAAGAAAGCTCCTCACGGCTTTCACCGATGTAGGTGGAGGAAGCTTTTCTATTACCTCAATCTTGGCTTGGTCCACTTCAATCCCTTTTTGGGAGATTTTGTGACCTAGTACAATCCCTTCCCGGACCATAAAATGACATTTTTCCCAATTCAAAACAAGATTTGTTTCCTCACAGCGTTTTAGAACACGGTCCAAATGATCAAGACATGTGTTAAATGAGGTTCCAAAAACAGAAAAATCATCCATAAAAATCTCAAGGAATTCTTCAACCATGTCATGAAAGATCGCCATCATACATCGTTGAAATGTGGTCGGGGCATTGCATAATCCAAACGGCATCCGCCTATAAGCGAACGTGCCATAGGGACAAGTGAAAGTTGTTTTCTCTTGGTCCTCGGGTGCTATGGCAATTTGGTTATAGCCGGAATACCCATCTAGAAAACAATAAAAATCATGTCCGGCTAACCTTTCAAGCATTTGGTCAATGAATGGGAGGGGGAAATGGTCCTTACGAGTCGCATCATTTAACTTGCGATAATCTATACACACACGCCACCCGGTAAGCATTCGAGTAGGGATTAATTCATTGTTCGCATTTTCTATCACAGTTATTCCGCCCTTCTTGGGTACTACTTGAGTCGGGCTTACCCATGCACTATCAGAGATAGGATAGATTATACCTGCATCGAGTAGTTTTATAACCTCTTTCTTTACCACCTCTTGTATTTGTGGATTTGACCGTCTTTGTGGTTGGCGTGTAGGTTTTGCGGACTCCTCCATGAGTATTTTGTGCATGCACACCGCTGGACTTATGCCTTTTATATCCGCAATTTTCCACCCGAAGGCTTTTTTGTTGGCCTTCAATACTCTCATGAGTCGCTCCTCCTGTTCTCCTGTCAAAGAAGATGAGACAATTAAAGGTAGAGTCTCATTATCATTTAAAAATACATATTTCAAATGTAATGGTAATGGTTTAAGCTCAAGGATAGGGGCCTCTTCGATAGAAGGGCGAGGAGGAGCCAAGAGTGATCTTTCTAATTTTTTAGCTCCAATGACGTGGTAAAGAGGTGGCTTCTCTACGCTAAACATGGTTTCCAATTGTTCTTCACTCGCTGAATCGACATCCATAGATTTGGAAAGACATGTCTCCAATGGGTCGTCTACCATTTGTGCCTGAAAAGTCTCATCAATCAACATATCAAATACATCGATGCGTAAACATGAGTCAGGATCACATGGGTGTTTAAGCACTTTAAAAACATCAAAGGTGACCTTTTCATCTCCCACATTTAAGGTTAGCTTACCATTGGCAATATCGATTACCGCCTTACCAGTGGCTAGGAATGGTCTTCCTAGGATCAGGGGTACCTCAACATCTTCCTCCATATCAAGAACCACAAAGTCAACCGGGAAGTAGAACTTGTCGACTTGAACGATTACATCTTCGATTATTCCCCGTGGTCTCTTGATTGATCTATCGGCAAGTTGGAGGCTCATTGAAATCGGCTTTGGATTACCAAGGCCCAACTTTTTGAAAAGAGAGTACGGAAGGAGGTTGATGCTAGCTCCAGAGTCACATAAAACTTTTTCGAAGGATAATGGCCCAATCGTGCAAGGAATAGTGAGACTCCCAGGGTCTTCAAGTTTCATTGGTAATTTATTAAGCAATACGGCGGAGCATTCCTCGGTTAGGCATACCGTTTCGTTTTCCTCCCACTTTTGTTTGTTAGATAAAATATCCTTGAAAAATTTCACGTAATTTGGCATTTGTAAAATTGCGTCTATAAAAGGAATATTAATTCTAACCTCACGAAGAATTGCTAAGATCCGAAGGAAACTTGGATCCATCTCCTTTTTTTTCTTTCTATGTGCATTTGGAAATGACAGACGGACCTCAATGGGAGGATGCTTTGGAGTTGAAGGGCTCGTGGTGGAGGATTCAGGAGGTGGCGCCTGGGCGCGGAAATCGGCGCCAGGGCGCTGTGACTCGGGCGCCTAGGCGGGATTCGACAGACTCTCGGGCGCATCAGTGCGAAATGAATTCTCCTGATGTGATGTGTTGGGCGCCTGGGCGCCACATTCGGCGCCTGGGCGCCGTGACTCGGGCGCCGGGGCGTGATCATCGGGGCGCTCGGGCGCGAAAGTACGAAGCACTTGTTCACTGTGGGTTGGTTCTGGCGCCTGGGCGTGGTAATCTGGGCGCTCGGGCGCGCATGTGCGAACAACATCATTTGCTACATGTTTGCCACTTCTTAAGGTAATGGCATGGCATTGCTCCTTCATATTCTTTTCCGTGTCACTTGGTAGAGTTCCCGGGGCTCTCCCGCTCATTGCGGAGGATAATTGACCCATTTGTGTTTTCATATCCTTCATCTCCATCATTAAATCCTTCATCATAGTACGGAGTTCGTTGATTGCTGAATCCGATTTCTTTATTTGTTCATCGAGACGCTCATCGGTTGTAAGAGGTCTTACTTGCCTTTGTATATGAGGATTACCTTGCCTTTGAGCTTGGTTATTGTTGAATGGGGGCCTTGGTGCTTGGTAGACGTCGGGATGGGCATTTTGTGCCAGATTGGGCCTCCTTGGAAAATTTTCGGGCACATGGAAGTTCAATTGAGGTCGATTAGCATTTCCAACATAGTTTACATTGCCAACCATTGTTTCCAAAGCAACTTCTTCGCCCAACTCTTGAACACAAGCAACCTTTTTAGTGGGTGTGACTTCTTCATCACCAGGATAGAGTTCATCTTCTCGAGCTAATTGCTCAATCTTGTCCCACACACTTTGGCAATTGAGCCCAAGGAGATCACCACCGGCGCCGGCATTGAGCCTATTTCGGATGCGCGAACAAACTCCATCATGGAATCGTAATACTTGCTCACTCAATCCTAGGTTGTGATCCGGGCATTTTCGGAGCATGTTTTTATATCTAGCCCATGCCTCGGCCAAGGACTCATGATTCCCTTGCTTAAACTCTTTAATATTGCTCCTTAGCTCGTTGATTTTGGAAGGTGGAAAGAATTTGCTCAAAAAGGCATCGACCAATTGTCCCCATGTTGTGATGGATTGGGGTGGTAGAGATTTGTACCACATGGTCGTCCTTTCCTTTAATGAGAAGTGGAAGACTCTTAGACGAATTGCATCGAGATCCCGTGGATGAAATTGGGTAGTCATGAGAGTAACATCTAAAGTCTCCAAATGCTCATGAGGTGATTCATGGGGCTCTCCATAGAAGGGTTCGCTTTGCACCATGCTAAAGATGTGTGACGGAATGTGATAATTTGGTGCAAAGAAATTTGGAAAGACTACGGGCCCCGGTATAGTGTGGACCCTTGGAGGTAGACTTTCCCGGACCGATGGAAGTCTTTGAGGAGGTGCCGGTTGCATAGCTTGGAATAGATTTTGCAACCATTCCCTGTTTTTCGGGAGATTTATGTCGGGAAAATTCCCATTTGGATTTAGATTGTCGGCCATTTCTCGAGCGCGTCTACTAGATCGAAGAACACGCTCTATCTCCGGCTCAAAATTGTATAGAGGCTCGTTAGAAGAGCGGGTCATGCACCACAAATTACACCTAACAATTAACACAAAAAAAATTAGAATAATAAAATAAAAGAAAGGTTAGAAATAAACGAAGAACTAAGAATTATGAAAATTTAAACGAAAAATCAAAAACTAAAATGAACAAGTCCCCGGCAACGGCGCCAAAAACTTGACACGCTAAAAGCTAACGTGCTATAATAGCAAGTGCACTAGTCGTGTGTAGTAATAAAAGTGGACGAGAAGTCCGGATTGTCGAACCACAAGGACTTGAATTCTAGTTTAAGATTTTATAACAACAAAGATCAATACAATAAAGGTAAAATGAGTGTAAAAACGTGTGCAATAAGAACAAGGTTATGCAAATGAATTAAAACCAATTGTAAAGGGAGACTAAGGCACATGCTCGGTCCAAATTGATCAAATATACTTATAAAGGCTCTTGTTGTAGAATTACTCTTATATTGTTATGGTGAAAACTCCTGAGGTAGAGAATAACCGATGTCTCGCGTATAAACTCCTATACTTAGATCGTGATTTCCCAAATATCCCTATCCGAAAATCTAACCACTAAACATGCATTAATGTACTAGAGTTCACTCTATTTGAATCGAACGACTTCACCTGGGAATCTTTACCTATGTCTAGGGCAATTCCTCATTAGTTGCGGGTCATGATGTGAATTTATTGCACCCTAAGTCAATTTTCTCCCGAAATATTAACCTAGGCATAAGATTCTAACATATAGTGATCAAGTATATGCAAGATAGACAAAAAAAACACAATTCACATCACATAACAATATAAGTATAACCTCAACAATCATCTATTATAAGCATATATTTCAATTTGACCTTACATGGCCTTAGTCTTATGAAATTAGTTCATAATAGATAATATGAAAAACAATAATGAGTAAATACACATATTCATAAACATGAATGAAAATGAAAAGACTATAAAAACTCCCTCTAAGTAAATGATGATAGAACTCCAAGTGAATATTCTTTCTCCAATGATGATAATGAATCCAAGAATCCTTCTCCCTCTCCTTTCTCTCTAATGGATCGGTCCCTTCCTCCCCTCTTTTTCTTGATCTAGATTGAATGCAAGAGATGATTAGCTTTATAGGTGTAGATTCTTCTTCCTCCCATGTGTTGTTCCTCTCTTGTGTCCTCCATTACTCTAAAGTGTGTAGTATAAAATTCCATAAAGTAAATCTACCAAGAAACACACTTATGACACTCCCTCTCAACACATGTGCTGAACTATGGCTAAAAGTGATTCCTTCCCATCATAAAGAGCTGGAATTTAGGCTGAAAAGGAGTAAGATTCGGACCGTCCACGCCTAGGCGTGACTAGGAAGGCGCTAGGGCGTGTCCTGGCGCATATACTTCTCTGTTCGGCGCAACAATCGTATTTCCTTCATAATTATCTCTATAGACCTCCGATTTGGATGATTCAAGTTCCCATTTGAAGCTAAGACATAGATCTAAAACTTTGTAGAAGCAAATGTTGTCCAATTCGGTCTCAAAATGTACAGAAGTATCGCTCGAATGTGGTAGGAGATGCATAAACCGCCTAAGTGTTGAAAAACATGTTTGAACTTGTTTTGTACATCGTTTGTCTTCCCTTTTCTTCATGTATTCTCATTTATTACCTGTATTCACTTAACACACTAATGAAATGCAAATGTGACATGATTTAAGCAATAAGTGAATCCAAATCATAAGAATTACGGTCTTAAAAACACGTAAAAACACTTCTTATCACTGAACAGGGTGCTGGAACCCATGCCCAAAAAATCAGGATGTCTTCCTTGCTAATATTAAGCCAATGCATTGAGAGCTAAAATACTTCCTCGCCTTGCTTAGGTCACGCAGCTCCAGCCCATTCATGTCGTGACCTAACATGGCACAGGAAAAGGTTGCCTGCTTTAGACGCTTCTTTAGAAACTCCTCATCTTGGGTCTTTTAAATCTTACATAGCAGATAGGCCTGCTCTTCGTGAGTTGGCTGGATCTTTTGGGTTTCCCTTGCTAGGCTAAATATTTTGGATTGCCCTATCCAGGGTGAATCTTCTACATTGCCCTAGTTGGGCTGAAATTTTTGGATCGCCCCACCTGAGTCAGAACTTCTGAATCACCCCAACTACTTTGTCTGTGGATAATTCGGCTGATTAGGTTGCTGGCTATCTAGCTGATTAGCCAACTGTTAAGAATAATTATTTTTTTATTGTGTTTGCCTGTCTTATAAGACAGATGGATGATTTTGTCCTCCATTTGGTTCTTTAACTGCTTTTATGAATTCTCTTTCTTTTTTTTCTCGTTCTGTTATCACTTCCCTGCAAATACTTTTGGGTTGTTCATATATGGTAAATAATTAACAAAAATGATACTAACTTTCTTGAGTGTGTGTTGAATATTTATCAAATCCCATATGTTGCCCTATTTTCCTGAAATCACAAGAAATCTGTGCAGGACGTTTTTGACATATCTATCTCATCAGCTTATGTTAGGTACATATCAGGGCTATAGGATGAATTTGTACTAACTAATCAACAAATATACCATGACTACTAATAAGAAAATTTAAACAAAATTGTGTTACTTGTTGGGTACCTCTAAAAGTTGGGTTAGCCCCATATTTATTATGTTGAAGAACTTGTTGAACTGGGTCCCTGAAAAATGGACTGTATATTTCCCTACCGTCATACATATTTTACAACAAGGTTGTAGATTTTCAGCTAGGCAGCAATAAGTTATAAGTTTAGTGTCATCCATGCAAGTGTTTACACTTACATTTTTAACCTTTTTGCAGTCCTTCTGTATCCCTTTATCCTCCTCTCCGTACCACATAAATATATTTTTGAACGGGCTCACATCTGGACAGTATGCTATTGGAAGTGCCCTTCCTTATTTTTCTATTTGATCCCAATTTTCTGCCTTATTTCTTCATAGCTTCTGAATGGACCGGAGTCTCAATCCCAGCCTGAGAAGTGGATGGGAGTCACACCCTCCTAAACTTATTCCTCCATGGAGTTTGAAAGGACCATTATCCATCCTATCATGAGAAGTAGACGAGAGTCACACCTTCCTATACTTATCTCTCCAAAAATATACTTATATCTTCGTTTATGAGTCTGGGGACTGTATGACCATCCTTATTTCTTCTTAGTGTGGAGGCCTTGGATTGTGCACTCGAAATATCGCTAAGTGTTGGTCCAGGCTTTACCCATTCTTATATTCCTAACCTCCGGCTACTTTTTTGTCCACCTACTCCCACTTAACTTCCTTTTTGGATGCGAGATGCTTATGTGTGCATTTATTCGTATGAGAAAAGGTAAAAACATATGAAGATAAAATATATAAAGAAGAAAACATAAACTTTATGATTCTTAGCTCATTCTGCATTTTATCGCCCTGCAAACTGGGCTCACATTCCTCCTGAAATAGACCTTCAAAAATTACAATATCCAAATTATTCGTGAGAATCAACAAATATGTAAAACGACCAGGGGGACTACATGTCCCATGACATTTAGATATAAAACTTCTTCAACTTTTGTATGTTCCAAAGTCTAGGTAGTTGTTTTCCCTTGCTGCTTTACAGCTCATAGGGTCCTCCTGCTAGCACTCTTTTCACCTTATATGGTCTCTCCCTTCGAGACTAAAATCATTTTGGAAACCCATTCAGGGAATTATATCTTCGCGATGTGGCTTGTTTTCAGCAGATTTTCCAGCTCATGCTTGGTAATTGCATCCTTCTCTGACCCAGAGTGTGGTTTTTTCAAAATTACGGGTTGCGCATTAAGGTACACATTGAGGCGGTGTTGTATAACTGCTAGACCAATCCCTACTAGATAATCTCTTAACTAGGAAAGTACATTAGCATGTTGTTGCACCATCTTTGTCCGCCTCTCTCTTAGCTCCATATCTATGTGGGAGCCGTTCTTAACGATTTTTGTCGCTTCTCCAGGTATTACTTCCATGTTCATGAGATCCCCCACTAGATCCAAATGTATTGTTACTCTTTTCTCTTGGTCTTCACCTTTAAGACCAGCCTTTTCTATTTTGGGCTTCTTGTCCTCTATCATTTTGTCTTCTTTTCCAAGCGACAGCACATAAATTTTTCTGGACATGCTTTGATCTCATGTTACTTCTCCTACATCTCCTAGTGTAGGGAATTTGATCTTCATATGAGGTATTGAAATTTCCGCATCGAATAGTACCAGGGCAGATCGCCCTATTATTACGTTCTACGCAGAATGCGTATCAACTATTAGGAACTTTATCATGTTGGTCTTCCGGTTAGGCTCATCTCCCATAGACATTTGCAATGTGATCTGTCCAATAGGTTGAACTGATTATCCTGCAAAGCCATACAAAAGTGTATTTGTAGCTTCTAACTTAGCGTCCCCAAGATCCATCTGCTTGTAGACCTGGTAAAAAAGGATATCTATCGAGTTTCCACTGTCTATGAACATGTTTTGTACTTTGTAATTTGCAATGGTTGTTGTGATAACCAGTGTGTCACTATGGGGTGTTAGTACAGTTTTAGCATCCTCTAGTCCGAATTGTACTTCTCCTCTAAAGTAATTCTTGCTGACATTCAAGAAGAATGCAGGTGACTTCTCGGCTACCTATAGGTATCTATGGAGAGCTTTCTTTGAGAGGTCTAGAGTTAATCCTCCGGATATCATATGCATGACACCTTTATCAGGATCACTAGCTCTTATGGTTGTTGGTGTAACCTGAGTATTTTCCTGCGAGCTGGACCTGATCCCTAATTCTTGATGAAAATGTCTTTTTCCTGCTGGTCCGACCCTTCATGCTCATCTTCCTTAACATCAACCTAAAGTAGCTCTCCCCCTATTCCAGGGCGCTCATCTTTCTCTAATTGAGAAACCTCCTGAATTACCTCTGATATTATTGATGTTGCTTGTTATGGGTTTCTTCATGTAGCCTAATTTGATTAGGGGTTCAATCTCTTCAGCCAATGCCATATAACTATCTGTATAGTACCCGTATTCTTTATGGAATCGGCAGTATGGCCCTGTTCGCTGACCTTGAGGTCCTTTTTCTGCACTGGTTGACAATTGCAGTATATTTTAGTTTTCGACCTCCATTAGTTGATGGTGTAGACCCCTTGTTGTGGTTGATATGGTGGTCGTTCCTGTATTTCTCTTCCTATTATAGGTGTTGGGGTATTCTATCTATCTCTTCCATCTTAGCGTTGACCATTACAATTGTCCTCATCTTACTTATCCTTCTTTTTCTCAGATTATCTCATTAGCTAGGCATCCTCCATGTTAACGTATTTCTCAGCCCTACTAAGCAAGTCATCAAAATTTATAGCTGATTTCTTAGTTAGTGATTTGAATAAATCACCCTCACGTAGCCCCTGTGTAAAGGCCCCGGATTTTATTTCTACTAAGCAGTTGGAACCTCAAATGTAGCTGCATTGAAACACTTTACATAGGAGCGTAAAGTTTCATCTCCTCTTTGCTTGATATTAAACAAGGTTAAAAGAGTCTTCTCATGTCTTTTGTTGCTAGCAAACTGATAAAGGAATCTGGCACTGAATTCTTGGAAAGACCCTATGGATCCTTCTGCTAGCTAGTTGAACCACAATTGAGCTGACTTGGACAACATCGTCAGAAAGACTCTACACTTGATGGCATCAGTATACCAGTGTAGCAAGGTATAGTTTCGGAAAGTGTATAGGTGGTCCTTCTGATCAGAAGTTCCATCATAGGACATGATAGAGTGAATCCAAAAATCTTGGGGTAAATCCACCATTATGATGGATTCTGTGAAAGGGAACCCCACGGTCCTCCTGTACCTTTCCTCCTGCCATTTTTCACTCCATTTATTCCATTCTTTTGGCCATGATTTTGAATATATCTTGGCCAATTTTCACCTTGTTACCCCTTTCTAGTTTTTCCCATAAGAAATGAGCAAATTCATAGTTGTTGGCCTCATCATCGAGACGTTTGTCTCCTTCTTTCCAGCCATTCGGTTGGCGGGCACCTGCTACAGGGACAGGTTCATGTGGCTTCCTACCTACCTACCTGAGGTGCAGATTTTCTTTCTGAACTTTATTATGCCGGGGTTCGGTGGTGGGACCCACCCCTCCTGATTGTCTCCGTGTAGTAATTCAGTATGCCGCATTTGGCGTCCTTCAGTGGCAGGATATTTCCTATGTGGTTCTTTTTCTTCTTCCTTTTGGGGCTGATCATGAACTCAATTCTTCCAGCCCTCTTTCCATGGACCAATTCCGGAGTGATCTCGAGATCACCCATGTCATCTTATTTTTTGATGCAGGTATTTTTTCAGGTACCCAGGTCACCAAATTTTTTTGGGCCTTCTTAATCCTTGCAAATCTAGAGTTTTCATTGCTGCTTTAACAGCCCTGTCCATAATTACTTTAGATGCTCAACCGTCAGATGGTATGAAGATGCATGTTGTAGAGGTATTTCCCTTTGCTAGCTTACCTTTCAGGTCGTTGGGGAGCTTCCTGCTCTCGAGCCACAATTTTAGCTCCATTTGGATCTTATGGATCTGGAATTTTCAGTGCAGCTATGATGGTTGCATCCAAAATCACTTGTAGTTACCCATTCGGTAGATGGTAAGAAGAGACGTGGTGTAGAGAAATTTCTCTCTGGACAGCTTGCATCCTAGGTCGCTGGGTAACCTTCTACTCTCCAGCTAAAATTCCGACAGTATTCTCTAGTGGCAATTCTTGGATTTCATCAATCATCCACTAGCAAGAATAGGCAGCGTTTTAGGTGCCTGGTTGTCCACATCTGGACAAAGTAACTTTTTTTTCGATTCTCCCTTTTGCATGGCTTCTTGCATTTTCGCTGTTTTCGTCCTGCCATCAAAATTTGTGAAACAAAATAACCTTACAGAAAATGAATAAAATTACCACACATCTTGAACTCAATTTCCCATAGAGCCACCAATTGATGCGTGTCCGATTCACACCAATAATATATACTATATTATGTAGGATATTGAGTAAATAAAACAAAATATGAACAATTCCACAGAGAAATATTATGAGAGCATGTAAAAGATTGTTTGATTCATCTTTGTTAGGAATTTCATGTCAGATGTTTTGATGATGACAATTAGGAGTTTTTGTTAGACCCCAAAATATGTAAGTTTGATTTTAGTAGAAATCATGTATAAGCTTTGAAGCGTTAGATTTGTAATAAGCTTTAAAGGCTTCGTTTCGTTTTGTTCTAGATTGTTAGGCTAAGTAGTCTCAGGCTAAGCATCTGATAAATTCTGAGTGAGCTTATCAGTAGTTAAGTTTGAAGACTCAAGTTCCTGAAGTCTGAATGAAGATAAAGTTTCCAGGCGTCTAAATATCCAGCTATATCAAGCGTTACCTTATTAGGCAAAAGCAATTCAAGGATGGATAAGCATCTATCAATGATGGATTTCACTTGAATTTATTTCCAAGTCCAGAAGGAATTTAATGCAATTATTGTCAGAGCATTAAATACCAACCGGTATTTAATTCAAATGCATTAAATGCTGATAAGAGCATTAAATGTGATAATCACTTTCAGACGTACGGAGAAGCCACCCTATTGGACTGTCAACTTTTCACAGACTGCAGCACCAACTTTTGTGCAGCAGATTTTTAGGAAAAAGGACAAAAGTAGTTCACTCGCGGAAATGAGAGACACGCGCCTGTGCATGTGTCAAACGGACACTTTTTCCAAGAATGCCTATAAATATGACTCCAACAACAAGCCAAAAACAACGATTAATTCCAAGCCAAATTGCTATTGCATTGAAGTGTCATTCTTTAAACTCTCAGAAAAGCCAGAATATTCAAGCAAACATTCTCCTTGCTTTTCTTCAATTCCTGAGACAGTCAATCAATATCTCAAACATTCTTTTTGAAGAAACCCACACTACTATTGATATATTCACAAGTTGTTTGAACTTCATCAAAATCAAACAAACCGTTTAGAAAAACCCCATCCAAGCCTCGCAATCTGTGTGAAGTCGAAGTTGGGTACTTGCATTATTTCTGGGTGAAAGAAGCAAGGGGATAGAAGTGATTTGGAGCAGAAATCTGTGTGATCAAGGAGCTCAAGTCATCAATACCCATCTCTCCCTAATTTGTAAAAGATTTTGTGTGATTCTTTGAGAATCATTTTAGTGAATTGCCTCCAAGTGTTCGAGGAAAAGAAGGACGTAGTTGGGATTACACCACCCAACGAACCTTACAAATATCGTGCTCTTTACTTTACAGTCATTCTTCATATTATTATATCTTTGTATAAATCTGTTAAGTAAAACTCAAGTGAACGCTAAGTAACTAACACACGTTCTTGTAACGCTAAAGCTTTCAAAAGAGAAGACTCTAAGATTATTCCATTGTGCCAACACTGATTAAAGAACTGAACGCTTAAACCTATTTGGTTAAAGTATTCAAATCTTAAAGTCTAAGTTAACTTTCTAAAACAGTCTTCATCAGACGCTTAGCCTAAGCGTCTACATTTCTAGTAAACGCTTAATCGAGCATCTACATTTCAAGCGTCCAAAACTTTTTAATACAAATCTTTTTGAAGTCGAAAAAGGTTTCAGGGTCTATTCACCCCCCCCCCCCCTCCCCTTATAGACCCTTTCGTATGCCACTTGGGACCAACAATCTTCAATGAGAGTATTTATACAAGTCTTTGATGACTTACGCTAGGTATGACAGCGTGGATGGAATTTGCCACATTCTTTTTCTATTTATGGTAGCTTGCTGATATCGGTTGCTGGATTAAAGTTAGTATCTTTCCATTTCTTCTATTATTTAGCTTCATAAATGCTTAATCTTCCTTCTTTAGTTGCATTTGGTAATTGCTGCTAAAGAAAGTAGTTTTGACTAAAGCTAGCTTCCTTCCTTTTCTTCATATGGAAGCTCTGAGATCAGCCTGAATCCAGCTAGAATCAGGCCCAAAATTAGCTAGATATATTCCTTTTCTTATGTTAAGTCTTCAATTAATTGGATCTTGACTGAATATTAATCGGACCTTGTTTTCACTCTTCTTCTTATAGGTTTGACCTTCCTTGATTACAAAAGGTAATTAGTACTAACTATAATTTCTTTAATTAAGATCAGATCTTGACTTTCTTATATTAGATGGACCTTGATTGGTCTTGTATTGTGGTTAAAGACTTTTCTTTTCCAGATCCAGCTAGAGGTTCTATCTGGATAATTCAGTTATCTGGGCCTTAGCCAGCCAACTTGAATAGTTTTCAGACCATTGGTCTTGGGCTCCGTCAGCATGGGCCAATTATGTAAATTCCTTCTACATCATGTATATACATAATTTATTTATCTATCATCTATTAAAAAAAATGATTCAATCTTAATAATTATTATCGAAAAATTTGTTTATATGAGTGTTAAATCATATTTATTTCGTCTAAAAGATAATAATACATTATTGGTAAATTTAATAAAATAAATTTTAAATAGTAAAATGAAGGTGACTATTTTTGATATAAAGTTTGATTCAATTTTGTTGATTATCATTCGAAAAATGCTTTATATGAGTATTGGGTCAGGTTTGGACCTTGCCCCATTGACATTTATATTTGGATTGTACTGAAAATATTTCAATTATGGTTTGTTTAAAAGTCCTAATGTGATAAGAATTATCTTTTAAATAAGATGTATCTTCTCTAACATCACAACTAACAGAGAAATCACGTATGATTATCTCACATAAAACTCACTCTCCCTTCTCTAAAAATACACGTTCTCTCTCAATCTCTCTTTGGACAATCACCGTAAGATTTCATGGGTTTAAGGTGGGCATATACTTAAGTGGATTGCTCTGGTAGCTAATCCACTATGGCGATTAAGGCGAAGACATATTTGTGATTCAATCAAGGAAGCTTATAGACGCAGAACAGGGATGCGTGCTCGAACAAATTTGTGATGCTTTTATTGGTCCATTAGATCCATTTTCATTATATTCACTCTTTTATAATCTTAGCTAAGTTGATCAATAAACGTTCATAACTCCAAGAATAATGTATGGGATACGTGAGAGCTAAATACTCAAGAACACTTTATGGAAGAGACAGGGCACAGTTTTTCTTGCTCTACAGGGGACGAAAATATTGGCTTATTTTGTCATGATTTTTGTCCTCCCCTACTTGTCATATTTATAGGACTAGTTTCTTGCAAACCTTTTCTTTGTGGAACTCTTCTATAATAATTAATTTTTCTAGTAAAAATAGTATACTAATTATTAGCCAAGTAGAACTCTTCTACTTTAATTAGTATCATGATCCTCCTACAAGATAATTATCTAGTAGGAATAAAACAGTATCTATATATTTAATTATCGCTTGAAATAATTTGTGCTTAGTTGAGGTTGGGCATACTAATATATATGACAAAAGTGTTATATGTGTCTCTACATACTCGTTACTTTTACTAATATTTTGGTCAATTATTTTTAAATGTGGGACACATATTAAAAGTGTCTGCTAGGGATACAAATGTCCAAGTGTTGGATATAAATAACACCATATTCTCTATTTCAAAATAATATATTATTTGCATCTCATATCTTATGCACTCCAAGTGTATATAATTCAATTATGTTTATATTTATAAAAATGATTTATACATTTAATATTTACAAGCAAAAAGCACGTGCACGTGAAAATATATGATTCGCTAAACTATAAGAGACAATTGCATCTTAAGAATATATTAGAAAAATTGTTTGTAATTAAAGTAAAGAAAGTTAGATAAGTACTTGATCTCTGAGTAAGAAAATATTAGATGAATTAATGTTTCTGAAATGACAAAAATTAATATCTTAAGAAGGTCTCCAAATAAACTGAAAGAATAATATTATTAAGTTTTGCTTTTCTTTTCTTTTTTTTTAAATCTTCTATCATTCTTATTTTGTCAATGACTTTCATTCTTTTTTTTGCTCATGTTAAGATTGTCATTTTGGCACCATCTTGAATAATGAAACAATCCTGTCATGGACATCAATGAGTCCTTCAAGTTGAAAAGTATCACAATATGTAATATACATGAATCTAGTCAGAGGAAAATTACCTCCTTTTCATCATTTTGTAGTTACAAGTTATCTAGAAAATTCACTGGCAAATATATTGGCTGCTCATCATCTAACATGTTGGTCCCAAGTGGTATATGAAAAGACCCTGAAGTTCTTTTTGAACTTCAAAAATTTTCTTGCCACAAAAATGTTTTGAATGCTTACTAAAATGCTTAGCGCTTTATCAAGCACTTAGACTTGGATAACTTAGACACAGAGATTTAGCGATTACCAAAGTAGGGGTAACGCTTTGGACTTTTATATAAGGGTTAACACAGCGAAAAATATTTTGATCTACTTAACGTTCAGCTTTATCAATTAGTCGCAACTCGATTTGCATGGTTTTGATAAATGTTATGAAATGAAAATAAAAGCAACAAGACAGTAAAGTAAATGACATAAGAATTGTAAGGTTCACTGGGTGACGTAACCCCAACTACATCCTTCTTCTCCTTTAGTACTTGGAGGAATTCATTAAATAATGCTCAAAGCCTTCACACAGATAGCTTATACATATGGTGAAACAAAACAAAGATGATATTGAGTTCATTGATTACATAGACTTCAACTGTTTAAGATAACTTCACTATCAAGCTTCTTTCACCCAGAAATATAGCTTGATCTTCAACTTCTTCTTCACACAGATGAAAGGTTGGAGGGTTTTGTTTGATTTTTGGAAATTTAAACAATTTGGAATATCTCAATAGTAAAGCAAGTTTCTTCTAGGAAAAATGTTTGAGATATTGTGACTGTTTTTGGGATTTAAGAAAAGCTTTAAGGATTTGGATATGGAGATTGAGAGTTTCTTGGAAGTATTTGGACTTGGATAAAATTAGCAAGATCTTTCAATGAGCTTGAATGTATGTATCATGTGTAAATTAGGGTTTGCTGAGAAGTCCTATTTATAGATAAATCTTGGAAAAGGTGTATGTTGGACAAACATGCTGGTGTGCCTTTCACTCGGGCGAATGAACAACATTCATACTGAAATCCCTTAAATTCTGCTGCAAAGAATGGGTGCGGCAGACTTTGAACTCTGACAGTCCAATCACAAAGGCATGTCCGTACGTCAATAATTTTTATCACATTGAACGCTCTTATCAGGCATTAAATGTATTTGAAATTGATTTTTGTTAAAAATAAATGGCAATTATTGATTGCATTCAAGTCCCTCTTGACTTCGAATTTATTTCAGGTGAATCTTGTCGCTTGGATGCTTATTATACTGAATGATCTCAAGCGCTTGCGTTTAGCAGTATCTTAAGTGATCTTCATCTGCAATTATCTTCAGACGCTGATCTTCAACTTTAACTTGATAGACTCATCTAGAATTCTATCAACACTCAAGCGTTCAGATACTTAGTCTAAAAACTATACAAATAAAAAGTCTTAGGTAAAATTACAACTCATCACTTTTAAACACTTATACATGTTCTAATAAAATTAAACTTACATAATATTTTTGGGGTCTAACATGAAGCCTATTTTAGCATCGTTAAAACATCTAACATGAAATTTTCTAACATAACGCATTTAAAGTGAAGTAAATTGAAATTGAGGATCCCACTTGAATCCTTTAATTAAGGAGTAACCATTTTTCTAAAATTACAGATCACATGATATATTTTTTTGTTATCTTTGATTCTTACTATGAAATTAGTTCACTTCTATCTAATTTTATGCCAAATATAAAATTATAATGTCAAACAAGTCAATTGACATTCAACTTGACTAACTTATTTTAGAATATTAAAAGGACAAAATTTAATATTAGTACTTTGTTTTAATTGGTTCTATATATGAAGTAATAGGGGAAAATACTTTCTTTTTATTTTGATTATATGTTGTACATTTTTTATATAAAACTTGAGTCTAAATCATATTGTTTAATGGCCAAATTTTGCTTTTGGTCTCAAGTCTTACTTAGTCCCACGTTCGCCTTCAAGTCTAAGATGCAATCCCTCAATTCTCAAAATCATCTCACTTTAATTCCTAATGTCACAATTTGATAGGGTGTGAATTTATATATTTTAGAGCCTCATATTTATTGGATCTATATTGGTTTATGCATGATTTATACCACATATGCATTTAATTTGTGTGCTTATTGAGTAAAGGTGGAAAATCACTGGAATTGAGGAATAACGCACGAAAACACAGAATTTCTGTATAATTTCTGTATATTTAGAGGCCGAATTTGAGGAAGGTTCCTTCAAAAAATTGTAAATCTCTGTGTTAGCTTCACTTGGCAACTTGAATCATCCAAATCGGAGGTCCGTGGAGAAAGTTATAAAGGAAACAAAATTGTTGCGCTGAAATACAAGAAAACAGTTGAGTTCTGACTGCGGCGCCCTAGCGCTACTTCATCCACGCCTGTGAGTGGATTGATCCACTTTTGTGCGGGGCTTGATGCACGCCTGGGCGTCGGAACCCCTGTTTTTGAGCCTTATAAATACAAACTCAAGGGGAATGAGAAAAGCTTTGGGGTTCGGTTTTTAGGCCATTTTGGGACTAAAACTAGCCATATACATCATATATTGGAGAACAAGAAGGAGGAAGGGCAAGGAATTGAAGCTTTCAACTTGATTTCATCATCAACCAAGTGTATTAGGGAGTTTTCCATTGCTTTCATTATATATTTGTCTATGAATAAATACATGCTTGCTTTAGATTTTCTTGTACCATTGATTATGAACTAGATCTATAAGACTAAGGCCATGTGAAGGCCTATTTGTGAAGTATCTATATAATATTTGTTTGTTTGAATCAATTCATGTGTTGTTATGTATTGTGAATTTGTATTTGTTCTACGTACATGTGCTTAATTTGTATTTGTTCTACGTACATGTGTTCGATAAATTGCCTAGATGAATGTTTCGAGAGAAAATTGATCTAGGGTGCATGAGATTCACAACATAATCCGCAAACAATAAGGAATTTCCGGTTAAGTGAAAAACGGTAGAGATTCCCGGATGCAGTTAGTCGGATTAATTCGGGGAAATTCTAGAGCTTGAATGCATGATTGTTGGTTAGATTCTCGGGTAGAGATATTTTGGGGACCGTCAATTAATCATAGGATTATTATTGCCGAGACATCGGGTAGTAATTATTTAAGGAACATTCCACCATCGCAACATAGGTCTAATGATTCGACAACTCACGTTATAAAGATATTTGTTTCAAATTGAGCCCTAACATGCACCTTAATCGTCTTTATCACTTAAAGTTTCAATCTATTGCTCCTCCTTACTTTTGTTCTCTACACTTTTATTCCAATTCATCCTTTACTTTAAGCGTTTATTTACAATTCTAAAACTAAAATACAAGTCCCTGTGGGTTCGACATCCAGCCTTAATTGTCCACTTTATTACAACACACGACCAATCCACTTGCTGTGCAAACACGTGAGGTTCTAGCGTGTCACAATTCCATTACAAGCTGATGGAAAAACCTTTCTTCCATTTTACCCTTGCATGTATGAATATTTCATCCGAATGAGGGAACATTTCATCCATTCCTGAAAAAATTGTGATGTTCACTACAACAAAATATACCTATTGGGACACTTTTTTGGTGATAGTTATTTGTAAGTGTCTCGAAATAAATTTATCGGGGCACTTGTTAAATTGTGTCCCATTAATTAAACTTATGAGACATACTCCAGCGAAAAAAAGCCTAGGATTTGAGAAAATTTTCACTTGGCGCTTTTTATTCTCTTTTCCCTCCTCTTTTTCGCTGCGCGCCCTTTTGCTCTCCCTGTTCTTTTTACTCACTTTCACTAAAGAACACGTACCAGTTCATCTCTCTCACCCTTATGGAAGCATAGTCTTGTGCTCTTGTCATCTCTCTCAACCCTCAAGGTAAATTTTTTCTCACACTTTAATTTTCCCCCTTGATTCTCTCTCTTTTTTCCCCTAATTTGTCTTCTTCTTTAATTTTTTTCAAACCTAGGGTTTAATCAAAAACCTAATTTGTCTGCGTGATAATCCATGTGCAAAGGGTGTAAAGGGTTCTACTTGCAACAATCCATATCCATACATTTTGGCTTTTTGGCTTTTTCTTGAGTTGGTATGGACTTGCTGTTTGATATTATTTTTAGGGCTTATATTGGATTGATTGATAATTGTACTCAAAATTCTTGTTTTGTTGTATGGAGTTCTTTGTTTTTCCAATTTCTTGATTTCTTCGTCATCGTTGACCTTGTGGCTTGTGCTCTCTGATAAAAGACAAAAAAAAAATAGCACTTTCTTGAACTAGACTTCTGTGGTTGTGTGGTTGGGAGGAAAAAATAGCAAATTTCAAATGGGTCTTTAATTAATTATATTAATTCTTTAGTTGATTTTGGTTTAGGAATGAGTAAAGAGATGTTAGATGTGTTGTTTTGGTCCCTTGCTTTAGGATTGAGAGAAGAGATGATAAAAGAAATGAAGCTTGGTCTAAAAGGGACAAAAAAAAGAAAAAAAGTGAATTGGGGCTGCTGGTATTGATTTTAGGAGTGATCGATTTATTGCAGAATTTTGTATTTTAACAAGAAATATTAGGAATGAGGAAGCTTTCGATTCTTGTTGCTTAAAAAAAACGTGAAGCCTAGTCTAGTGAGAATAATGATGACTTATGTGTGACTTTGACCAATGAGAGTTGAGTTGTGAACAATGATGACTTCACTCTACAAAGTTGCTATGAATGGATATGGATATTGTGGTTCTGTTAGTTATGTAGGCTTGTCAACATGTAAATGTCATTACTTGAGGTTGGATTTAAGAGTATTGATTGAGGTGGATAGAAATGGTTACAACAAAGGAAGGCGACACAGGTGTAATTGCCGAGAGGTTTGGCCTATGTGCTGCAATTGTGGTGTTTCCCAACTATGTAAGTCTGTGCATAAGTGTCTGCATGTATGCTGGTGTTAATCTTTAATAGTTGTTGGTTGTTTACTTCAGTTATCTTTACTTAAATTAGTTGCTTAATTAATTGCTAAGCATTTAAGTTAACTAACTCTTTTATCTGATAGTTGTCAGTTTAGTTAAATCGACTGACCATCAAGTTTTATTGATATTTACCTATAGTATTAATTAGGACATGTTAACAAAAGTAAGTTTAGTAAATCTCTGCATGTTAGTTGAATTGGTGTCACCAAGTATGACAATTTAATCATAGAAATGACCTTCTATAAGTTAATTTTATCGAAATTCAATGTTTCATCATTTAGTAGATTCACATTGTTAACTAGTTAATAATTATGAAACAAGGTGTTATGAAGAACATATTATGACCATTGTTTTAGTTTAACTTTTATCTTAAATGATAACATTATGATGTAAAGTAATAAAACTCCAGATTTAATATTACTTTAGTTTAATGTAAAATTTAATATGAGCAAAGACTAATCAATTTTATTTAATAGGATTATTTAACTTCTAGTAATCAGTTTTATTTAATAGGATTATTTAACTTCTTGTAATCAGTTTTATTTAATAGGATTATTTAACTTCTACTTTATCCATGGAACTTATTGACCTTCGCAAGAAGACGTCTAGTATATTAACTCCAAAGTTGTATTATTGAACTTGTCTTCATGCTCCCCCCTGCCATCCGAAATGCTATTTACATCAAAAGTATTTTGATTAGAAGAAATTAATTGGAAAAATTACATGTAGTACCCATGAGGTAAGGCCTAATTACACAGAGACCTCCTATCTATAAAATAACAATTACACCCCTCTATATGTTTGTCACCTGCTTACATATGACCACTGTAGAAATGTCATGACAGTCACCTATAAGCTAGAGACAAATATGGAGGGATGTAGTTGTGATAATAAAGATAAGGGGTTCTTTATGTAATCGGGCCTTACCTGAGAGGTGCTAAGTGTAATTAACTCTATTTGAACAATAAAGAGCAAATCCACTTATGATTCATAGTAAGTTAATGAAAAGATAATTTTTGCCAAAGAAATTACAATACTAAGTATTTTATATATATATTTTTTAATGAAGACTTTCCTAATTGATTTTAACTGTTTCATTTATATTCTTTTGCTTTTATGTTTCATTCGCAACAAATTGCTGACAACAGTACACCAAGTGCATCATTTGTGGTTATCATCATATTTGTGAAGTTAAATTCTAGTACTTACATATTCCTCAACAAAAGTTTTGTTAGAATATTTTATTAAATTTTGACAATCAGTGTTTATATATTTCACTATATATTATAGTTTCTTCTTATTTAATGTGGTTTTCAAAATATTTATATCTAGCTATATATAATTCTATATAGTTAATCTAATTTTATATAAATTTGGCATAGTTATGCGTAATTGAATTAGTATAACTCTTTAAATTTAGTAGGCTTATAATGGATAAGAGTTGGATGCGTAAACCAAGATCAACAAAAGAATGTGATAGGTTTAAACCAATTTCTTGATATGACTTTTGATCGGGTGAGCCTTAGTGGGAAAATTTATTGTCCATGCAAACATTGTAAGAATGTAAAATGGGTAAATAGAGAGGTTGCTAAAGAGCATTTGATAGTTGATGGGTTTATGAAAGGCTATACAAATTGGATTGCACACGGGGAGGATTCATCGTCCAATCATGCTAATTTTCAGCAAAATAATGAATTTAATCAGCTTTATGACATGTATGGCTTGATACATGATGCTTTTAGAGTCAATGAAACAGATGTAAATATGGAAGAGGAACCTAATTAGCAAGCTAAGAATTTCTATAAGTTGTTAGACGATGCTCAACAAGAATTATACCCAGGATGTAAGCAATTTTCTAAACTTACGTTTCTCATTCAACTCTTTCACCTGAAGTGTACTGGTAAATGGTCTAACAAGACATTTACCATGCTTCTTGAGTTGTTGAAAGAGTCATTTCATGATGCAACAAAGTCATTGCCTAAATCTTACTATGAAGTACAAAAGATAATAGGGGCTTTGGGACTCACTTGTACCAAAATTGATGCATGCCCTAATGACTGCATGTTGTATTGGAAAGATCGTGAGAATGATGAATTTTGCCATGTTTGTAAAACATCCAGATATGTTCAATCTGAAAATTCTATTGATGAAGAAGATTCCTCCTCTAAGTTTAAAAAAGTTCCAGCAAAAGTATTGAGATATTTTCCTCTAAAGCATCGGATTCAAAGAATCTTCATGTCTTCTAAAACATCATCATTCATGAGATGGCACCATGAGGAGCGCACTAAGGATAGTTGTATGAGACATCCTAGTGATTTTCCTCTTTGGCATGCTTTTGATCGGCAACATACTGATTTTTCAAAAGACCCAAGGAATGTCAGACTTGGTTTAGCAGCCGATGGATTTAGTTCATTTAGGACTATAAGTGTCACTCATAGCACATCGCCAGTCATATTGACCCCATATAATATGCCTCCATGGATGTGTGTGAATGAACCTTTTTTTCTTTCTGACCTTACTGATTCCTAGTCCATCACCTCCTGGAAACAACACTGATGTCTACTTACAACCCCTAACATCAGTACTTCTGTCCTCGGGCAGTTCCGCATTATCAACTTCAATATCATCATTTGAACTAGTTAAAGCTTTTTTTGTTCTTTTTTAAAGTTTTATAGCTAAATTCAGTTATTATTTACATTCGAAACTTAGACTTGATTTAGTTGAATGAGATTGTGTGAATATTTAGTGTAAAGCAATTTTTTCTTAATGGACTACTTCAAAATAGATCCTTTTCAGATGACTTTACATATTGACCATGTCTAATAGAATGTTGTCTTTTTTCTTTCCTCCTTTACATTGTCTTTTCAGTTCAGTGAACTCCAAGGATTGATATGCATATATGTGGATTATTTGTTAACTAATTTTTAAAGTGAACATCTAATTGTGGATTATATTGTCACTTTGATTCCACTTGTGATTGTGATGTTAATATATGTCTTCTTATATGTAGGTCGCATTGGAGGAAAATGAGGATTGATCAAGTCTTGGATGCTCATGCTAGACTATTAAATATGTATTTGGGCATCTCTTTTTGTCAAATGCAACACTAACTTTGCTTATTGTTTTGCATAGAAATTTTGATGATTGGTGGATTGTTAAATACTTTTTGGCTTAGAGAAATATTAGATTGTCTTTTCTTGGAGACTTTTTATTACTGTAGCCTTTTCTTAGTGAAACGTGAATTGAATGAATGGATATTGCAATTTCATTTGATTTTGGTACTTGGAGTTATTTTTTAATTATATTGTTTAGATGCTTTTTGGTGTATATGCTTTTGATTGAAAGTCAAATTATTTTCAATTTCAATCAGAATTTTTATAGAATATCACCATTCATTTATTGTATAAAGGTAGATAAATATGTCCCTAAACAAGTTTTGGGGACACTTATAAGGGGTTCTGGAGGCATGTTATAAGTGTCCCTAGGAGTTTAAGGATACAAAAAAGTGCCCCGAATGACATAATACTCATAATTCGTATTCTATCTAAGGGAAGATATATGTGCCCCTAAACATGTTTTGGGGACACTTATAAGGAGTTCTGGAGGCATGTTATAAGTGTCCCTAGGAGTTTAAGGATACAAAAAAGTGTCCCGAATGACGTAATACTTATAATTCGTATTCTGTCCAAGGGAAGATATATGTGTCCCTAAAATGAGTTATGGGGGCACTTATGAATATCTTGAAAAAGTCTTCTGGAGGTATTTTTATAGAATATTAGTGAGCGCCTCTAGATATTTAATGACACAAAAAAGTGCCCCCAAATAATACAAATTTCATACTTCATAGGTTGTATAAAAGCAAATAAATGTGTCCCTAAAACATATTTTCGGGGCACTTATAAGTGTCCCAATATATCATGATATAGAAGCGCCCCTAAACTTTATGCGACATGTTAACATGGGGCGCTTAGAAAGTAGAAAGCGCCCCAATATTTATCTTTTTGGGGCGCTTTTTTGTGTCTCTATATCAGTATTCTGTTGTAGTGTACGTCAGTGGGATGATTTTGAGAATTGAGGGACCAAAAAGGAGCATTTTAAACATAGAAGACTAAAGTGAGACAAAAATAAGATTAGAGAGGCCACATGGGTTTTGGCAATTTTAAAATTCAATATAAATCTCAAAGAAATACAGAACTTGGAAGTACAGCCCTAATCTTTCAAGAGAATTTGTGAATAACTGGAGTTGTTGTAAGTAAGAAAAAGCAAATTGACGAGTAATAGAGAAAAAAACTGCAATATTATTAGTCCATAGTATATGGTCTATTGCAATTTTAGCCTCATTGTTTTTAAGTTGCAAAAATAGTATCATATGATTCCTTTTCTTTTTTTGTAATTTTGGTCTCTTCCATTAAGAAAATAGATGGAATTTCACAAATAGCATGCACATGCCGTTAAGGATTTAGAAGAGATTGGGTAAATTGCATAAATACCCCCTAACTTTTACAACTCCAAACGCAAAATATTAATAAAAAGGAGTTTTTTTTATAAATCTTACATAATATATGGTTAATTTATTTAATTAAGTAATGATTACGTGCGAGACACGTGATCAAAGTGATTATATCCATAAATTATTAATGATTGTAACTAAAAATACAAAAATATGCATTCTACAGGACTACTTTTGCAAGCTTGTAAGTAATTGGACCGAAATTGCAAGTGAACAATATCCTTTGAGACTAATGCCGAATTTTTACCCTCTAACTTTTACAACTCCAAACGCTAAATATTAATAAATAAATAAAAAGTGCGTTATTTTTATAAATTTTAAATAAATATAAAGTTTTTTTTAAAATTAAGTAATGATTACATGTGGGACACGTAACCAAATTAATTATTTTCCATAAATTTTGTATGATTGGGACTACAAATGCAAAGATATACATTCTATGGCACTATTTTTGCAAGCTCGTAAATATTGGGGCCGAAATTGCAAGTGAACAATATCTTATGAGACTAATAGTGCAATTTTCGAGTAAAGATAACGATAATGAAAGAGTTTTGGTAGTACATATGGTATTATCTTGACAATATCATAAAGTAGCTGATCATATAATTGTCTAATTCGTTATTCTATAGGTAAAAAATTCTTACATGAAGCAACAAGAAATAATTGTTATTTCTTTGGGAAAGTATGTCATTGTCTCTAATTTATTTACTCAGGATTTTTCTTCTTTGGTGAAAATATATAGTAATAACAAAACTAAACATTATTTTACTTATATAATAATCAATAAAGAAATGACACATTTTCAACATAGATATGAAAACATGTGATTGGAAATTAAAGTCCTATTAGTCACACCTACTCACAATGAATTCAAAAACAAATTTTACAGTTTGATAACAAATAAAAACTGACAGAATAAATTGACTATGCTGAAGCCGTTGTAGAAGGACAATGAAGAACTAAAACTCCAAACGAACAATATGTGTCATCAATCACTATTTCTCTACTCTTGAGAAAAGTTGCGTTGAAGTGAATTATCTCTAATTCAACTCCATTGAAGGAACCTCTGATTGTAAAGGAGTCGTGCATGTCTAGGTGAACTTTTGTTTGATCTTTCTCAAGAACAAAATAGAGCCTTTACCACAATCTTGAAGGAGGATACATAACGAAAGTTGCAGCCGAGCTCCCCTCGGATTCAAACAAGTGATGAAATTCTTAGTGCCACTACGACTGCGGTGAAATTGCTTATAGTTCAAGTTATCAACTAATTTTTAGATACTATAGAAGCTATAAAGTTGGACATTTATTGTGTGGTGTTGCATTTCAAAAGTCTTCATTTGCTACTGATTGAAGAGCCATGAAAAATTGCAGTTAGAGTAGATGATGTTGCTAACGGCTATTCAATAAATATTGCTTAATTTTAGAGGAGAAATATAGATATTAATTTTAATTCTGATATTCTAAAGGGTGGTTTAGTCAATTTACAATAGGAAGAAACATCCTTTAGGATCCCTAGTTTTAATAGAGTATATAGATATAGAAATGTGAAATGAAATACAAGATAAAATCGAATTTCGTAATAGATTATCAAAACTAGCTATAATTGTGTTTTAATTCTTGAAGTGTGTACATCTTACTTGGAAGAAAATGATTGTGATTATTTTCTTTTTTACACAAAAGAAGAAAACAAAAGTAGGAAAATAATATAAAAGAGAATATAAGCAACATTTTCATCATTTAATGAGATTCCATAATTCAAAGGATACAACTGTAATTCAATTCTTGAATTGGAATTCATGCAATAGACACGAAACAATTAATACAAATTTAATACTTGGCAAACAAGACACCATCAAACCGAGGAAAAACAGAGAAAACTTCAATTTGTTGCACAATGGATTGAAAAAAATATCGGCCTTTTAGTTAAGTCTCTTCATGATCTCTCAGCATTGTGGCAGATCAGCCGGAGGCGGTTCGATGGTTTGTGATTTCCCTATTCCATTTTCAACCAAGAATGACATGGCCAATCCCCAAGTTAAATGTGAATCTATGTGACAATGAAACAACCAAACTCCTGTAGCAAGACAAATATTTCAAGTTAATGGATTTCCAGTGAACAATTCTAGTATAATATGATCATCATGTTACCTGGATTATCCGCCACGAAACGGATGACTGCCCATCCACCCGTTGGCACATCGATCGTGTTACGAACGGGTGGATCAATTAGATTGAACTTAGAAGTGTCCATTTTAGGATTAAAATTTCCGAATCCTTGTCCCACAACAAAGAAATGGTATCCATGAAGATGAATGGGATGGTCCTCTGTTGTAACTATGGCTGTGTCTTGTAAAACAATTTGTACATTCGACCCGAATTTCACCTTGTAAAGTTTAGTCCCAAAAGTCGGTTGCGACAGCGCCCGGCTCACGGTCCCCGTATAGTCGAATTTTACGGGTGGAGAAGGAGGAAAATCAGTGGTGAAAACCCCTGGGATATTTTGGTAATATGCTTGTAGTATGGAAGTCGTGTTTGGTAGCACACCTGAGACGTTATTCATACTCGCAGCAAGACGCGAGTTATTCGGGCCCTGGCATCTAGGCCCGGGTGCGCAATTCACGAGGCCTAATCCGACGGTGAAGAACAAGCTCTCGTCTATATTAGTGGGAACCTTGGCATTTGATGGTATACTTTTCAGCTGGCTGGTGAATGCAGTGACCGTGGCCGTGTCGTTGAAGGCCGGCAGTTGAGGCAATACTGGCCGAGAGGATGATCTGCTTCTGGCAGTTTTGTACTCAAGAATGGCGGTGGTGGTTGTGTTGTCGAAGGGATTGTTGCGACCAGTGGCGTAGGCTCGTGCGGCCATGTAATAGCGTGCTGGCGGTTGGTCTGCAGTAAGGAGGACGTTGGTTGTCTGGCCGGGCCCGAGCATGATAACTCGGGTTGTGAAGGGCTTGTGATAGGTGGCATCAGCTTCGACTACTGTTAGTTTGTGGTTGGCTACTGAGAAGAAGAGTTGTTGATTGAGTGCAGCGTTGATGACTCTAAGAAGCACCTTGTCTCCCGAGTTCACTCGTATTTTCATCGTACCTACATTCGAATGTTTCAATACTATGTCAGTAACACTAGAGACAGAGCAAGTAATGGGAAATTAGTGGTTTGTCACTATAATTATGAACCCCGTATAAGATACAGAGGAATAGGCTATTCTTTTTTTTTTTTAAATCCGGTTGACCAAGAGATGTTGAAGTTGCATTGATTATTTGCATTGCGCCTACTATCATCAACCAAGGAGAAAATATAGAATGAGCATGAGGGAATAATTCCATATTGATCCAAACTAATCCATATGCTCCCATTTTTAATAAGATTTCGGCTAGAAGAATACAAGTACTATAATGAGCTTCTCCATGGGTATCTGGTAACTATGTATGTAGGGGTATGATTGGCAATCTATCATATTATTTCCAAGGCCACATGATAGGACTAGTTGGCTAATATTTTCAAATTTAATGTTGGTTCAGTGAACCATAAAGCGGACGCCCCTTCCCTTGTCTATAATCTCAAATTTTATAGGTCAATTAAATGAATTCTAAAATTATCTCCCTCAATCTTAAATCGCCCTCCCAAATGAGCTAAATTTCTAATTTGCCCCCCTAATAATAAGAATTTTGGCTCCTAAGTGCCTGAATGAAGCATTAGGTTTAAGACACGTTTGGCCATTGATTTAGTGAATTTTCTCTAGTTTCCTTAGTTTAGATTATTTCTTTTAGTTAAATGTTGTCGAGTTCTTATTCGACTTCACCTTGACGGGAGCATCTGTAGAGGTCGCCAGGTTGACCGTTAATCGTGTAAGCATCCGATACATTTGGAGCAGCTCCACTAAAAAGTGCTCGTCTCATAACAGCATTAATATCTCTATCCCACCATTCTCCTGTTAATCATTTCAGAAATGTGTTATAACACCATTATCATATATCATATTTGATCTCAAATATAAGCTATCAGATAATATATATATATATATATACCAAGAATAATAGGGACATCAATCTTGGGTGCTGTGTAGGGCAATGAAGAGCCGAGTTTGGGAAAGATAACGATTGCTCCGTACACGGTGGCTCGAAGCCACCTGATGTGAGCATGCCACCATAATGTACCCTCCTGATTTTCTATGGTGAAACGGTAGGTGTAAGTTGCTCCCGGCATGATAGGGCATTGTGTTATATATGCAGGTCCATCTGCCCATGGCGTTCTCATCTGACGAATACCATGCCTGATAGAAAATCAAACATTCTTAGTTCCCCTCCTTCGCAAAAGGAATGTTTACTATTGTATTTATCGTATTATCCTTTATGTTCAATTAGATAGATTGAACTAAATCATCTGTAGATAACACTTATATATTAAATTAAAATCAGGACGTGTTTTGGAAGGTAAATTTGATTGTTATTTTGTTTGTTTTATGGAAATGGTAGTTTTGGAATAAAATAGGTAGAATTGACTTTTTATAATTTCTAATAAAAGTCAAACGGAACATTGTTTTGGAGACGGAATTATATGACATATATAGTTAATAATATATATAATTACCAGTGGAGACTGATGTTGGAAGAAGCCCTGTTGGTGACTTTGATGACTAGTTTATCTCCGTTTCTTGCTACGATGGTTGGCCCCGGAAACTGTCCATTCACTGTGATTATTTTGCGACGGTTGCACAGCCTATTAACCACTTTTCGTTGAACCTGTAGCAATTGGTAATCATGTTAAATTTCAAATAAAATTAACATGAAAATCAAAAAAAGGCTAAAAGGACAGTTTGAAGTTCATACGACAAATTCGTGGTAGTGAGTTTCTTCTGCATCTGCTAAAGATGCCACAAAAGATAGTATAATGCCTAAAAGAATGAAGAGACATTGTCTGTTGCAGCAAAATTTGGACTGCATTTTGCTGCTTTCTTTTTAAGTTTTTTTTTTTTTTTTGTGTTAATGAAGTTGCAAGGGTGATGGTTGAGTTGAGCTTCATAATGTGGGCATCTATTTATACTAAAATGAGAAGGGCTTGAAGTAAAATATGATTTAGTTTTTAAAAAATAAAAAGTTGAAGATATATTAAAGGAACATAGAATCTTGCAAAATAGAGTCCAACTACTATGAGAATTTGGTGTATCCACTAGATTTATAAATTTATAAAGAAATGAATGTCCCTATCTCTCTACACCTTTTGGGTGCATATCACCTCCCTGTACTTGCTATTCCAAGATTTGTTTACTAAAAATACTTTTATCACTCTAAATTATCTATAATGAAATTATGTAACATCTCCTGTTGCGCTCATAAATTTGCTTCGCGCATGTATGACACGCGCAAAATCCTAACAAGTGTATAAGATCGTGTAAGCAATAACGTGAAAATTAAGCTTGCATCTTGTGATACGATTTTTATATCTTTATAAACTAGATATGATGTCTTCGAAAGTTGTAGATATATCTCATAGCATTTTATAGCAACTTAAATGACCTCAATTTGATATATGTAGAGGGAGTTATAACCAAAATACGAAAAATTATTGTGAGCACCGCGACGGTGGTCATCTAGTCCATCTGCGTTGTCTTTTTTCAGCTCTAATGGACTTCGTTGTTTGAATTTTGTATACAGATCACTTCTTTGTCCTATAAAACAACATTACATCCGTTAAAGCATTGAGATGATAAAATTTTATTGTAACATCGTTGCTAAACAAGTAAATAGTGAGACCAAAAAGGCGTACAATATTGTCAGCTTATCAAATACCCTCAATGTATCTTTGATCGTCACAAGCCAATAAAATGATGAGCATGTAAATTTCGCTTCAGATTTTCAGTCAGTCAAATGCAAATCCCACATATCGCCTGAGCAATCTCTCACGTTAATGACTTAAGGTCCTAGACTGAATGCATTAAGAAAACTTGCATATTTTACTTTCATAATGACTTGCCTTGCCTTGCATATTTCACTAGGTTACGTATCTTATTGTCGTTACATTTATTGGTGTGATCCGTGAATTCTTAATCTCCAACATATTGCTTCCTTTATTTTATTTTTTTAAAACATATATTTTGTTCAGAAACATCACAGTGACGAGCAACATAATTTGGAGAATTTTGTAATAGATGCACAGTACTACACACCCTAATAACAGTGAAATTGTTGGTCATTCGCATGCAGGAAGACGAGTAACAGTAGTTCATGTAATTATGTCTAACTTGCTGCAAAACAAAACAAAAAACAAACGAATAATATAAACACGTACGTAATGCTATTTTCGATCTTTACAATGACTTTAGATTAAAGTAACGAATAAAAGAGACCCTTCAATTTCATCCTGTTGACTGAAAAAGCAGTTAATTAGTTAGCCAAACAATTTACTAAACCAATCTGAAGACAGCATCTGCTACTTCAAACATAGTTTATATATCAGCAGTCAAGAACCGAAAGCAATAATAAAATGGACTTATTTTTAATACTAGCTAATGATCTGTAGTGTGAGTTAAATTAAGGTTGAATTAAGGGATGAGTTTAGGTGAAGATTGTATTATAAATTTCTCTTTGATTGACTTAAATTACCTAAAGTTATGGACTTCTGAAAAATAGAAGTTCATTTGAGACCTACTACGACAGATATGGATGCTCCGTGCTCGTATGCAATTGTGGAGTCAATTTTGAATGAACTTTTAAAATAAGTCACATTTCTAAAAGGCTATTTCTGAGATATTAGTAATAATGGGTTTTGATTATTTTTTTCATGCACTTGTTCTAGATGGTTGATGAAGTGTTTTTTCACCAAAGGTATAAGCCCATTTTAAAATTTTCATTTTATAGATGGACTCATCACTCGAGAAGTGTAACCAGATGCAAGATCGTGTTTGCAGGTTCGTTGAATATGTTTTTAAAACGAGTTACATCGAGAAGTAGAACCAAATTAACACTACCAAAATCTTTATTAAAAAATTCTCACAAGTTCTTTTCTCTAAATGTTGCCAACGGGTGGTGGTGGATGTCTCCACGTTTATCAAGTTTAATTAGTTACCTAAAGTAGTATATTTTTCCTTATTTCAACCTCAGTAGGTGAAGTTTCATTTCATACAAGACTGACAATTACTTGGAAAGTTTTATGATAAAATGTAATACGTATTCGGATTTCATTTTCACAGCAGGTGATATCGAAAATCTACTTCAATCAAGGCACTGACTTACGAGGAATAATAACAATATAGAAATGAGAAGGTTTGATTAGTTTGCTTTCCCCCCAACTGCTTTTCATCATTAAAGTAATTAGATGCACTTAAAATGTACTTTCTAACAATTTTTTAGAATGAATTAGGCAATCAGCCAACTAAAAATAATACGGCCAATGCCTAGGGTAGAAAACTAAATCAGGTTATTTGATATTCTACTCGAAATTGATCTTTAAGAGCTCGTCTAAGCTCAACAGATTTAATATACAAACCTAACTTAAACACAATATTATGTTCAATAATTGAAGATCGGCTAGGTGCCAACTCGATTAATTTAAACTTACGTAATGGGTAAAAAAGACTTTGAGCTCTATTCTTCTTGACTTGAGTAGGGCTCGTTCTAGCTTGATTCGATTAAAAAATAAAACCAAATTCAAACACAGTTTTGCGAGCTCGATAAAAGTCCGAACAAACTTGAAAAATATCTTATTTAGCTCGAATTGATTTGCTTGTACCCATATCAATAACTGTAGGAGTCTACGTAAACCAGCACAATCCAACCAGAGCGCTCAAACCAAGGTGATCCTCCTGAAAACTATCGATTTAAAATAGATTAGCACCAAAAGTTTGAAAAAAAAATACATATATGCTCTCTTAAGTGGAATAGTTTTATTCACATTCATGTAACAAAATAGACCACCCAAACCAAGTTGATCCTCCTGAAACTGTCGATTTAAAATAGATTAGCACCAAATTTTGAAAGACAAAATAGTTTTATTCACATTCATGTAATATAGTTTATATTTTATTTGGGTGAATTTATTAAATACCTCATCTGATGACTTGTTTTTATATAAATTAAATGAGAATTTCAGTTTTCATAACTAATGACATACAAACCGATGAAACATACATATACTTAGGATGAATATATGTAATTTTTTTCTTTTTAAAAAATTTAATTTTTGTAATGTTTGGGGTTCTTCTCTTCTTCGAAATCAGGATCATATGCACTTAGCAACAATAAGTTGTTCTCGTCTCCCAACCTACTCACTTTTTTAAATCAAGTCTAGGACACAAAAGCATTCTTTACTTTCTTGCTCACTATTTGCAACTAAGAATAAGTTTCAAGAGCTATAATTAAAACTCGATAACAAGTCAACCCACCAACTAAAACTTTGACCCCGATCAACACAAACCGCTCAATTTGAAGCGAAAAGATCAGTACTTGGATTCAGTTTAATATTTTCATAACCCACACATGTTGGGTTTGGTCCAATTTTTACGTGAAACCATCTGAACCCAACCATGTATATCCCCTTGACTAGGATTAGCAAAGGAAGCCAGAAGTTTAGAGAGCTTGAAACGGAAAAACACAAAAACCAAATGCATATATACTTCACAATTTTAAAAGTATATTATCCTAAAACAAGATTTATTCTAATGTACAACACATCAATAAAGGTAATGGTACACTGAAATTCCAAAGTTGCAAAGCCGGTAAATCTGAATGAATCTCAAAAAACAAGTTTTATGACATTTCTTGAGAAATAGAAGGAAATAACAAACTACCAAAATTGCAAAAATGGTTGTTGCAAGTACCAATACACGTGGACATCTGGAAACCCTTCAACTCAACTGAACTCCAAGTGCCTTTAACGATTTCATTTTCAACTCGCAAATCTTAAGAAACTCCGATAATAAACTACCTTGCCCGGAAATAACCTTCCTTGCTACATCTGCAGCATTCCAAGACTTTAACGCCTCAGAAATCCTATCACCAAGTTCAACATCCTTCATCAGTGAGATACAAGACTCGAGCATTTTGAACACTTTTCCAGGCCCACGACCGCTCTTGTTCCATTGGATTGGGGAAAATATGGCTTCGAATTTTTCATCATCGGGTTTCCTGATTTGTTCTTTAAGCCATTTAGTAACCACCTCTATTGTGTCACAGAGAGACTGGATTGAATTTTGTATCTCATATATTAGTTGAGTGTTTGATTGATCTACAAATCCACCTTTCTTTTTCTTCTTGCCTGAAGGGAGCAATGATCGGACGCATGATTGGATCATAAGGCTATGCCAAGCTAAGGGTTCTGTGATCAGCTGCACCAGAAATGGAAGATCACTTCCTGGAGAAGAGAGTATGGGCCCCGCAGATGTGATTTTCTCTAAGACGTATTTTTTCAGCAAAGAATTGACAAGACTCCAAGTAGTAGAAATAGAAGTGCCTCTATCCAAAAACTTAATCTCATGAGAATTTAGATTCCAAGCATTCAAAAACACAGCAAAATTCATCCAATCAATGGTATCCAGACTCGGTGCCTGCACAAGTGTATATTGTTGGGATCAATGTCAGTATTGTTTGGGCACTAACTAAGTGTACAAAAATCTTAAACTTGTGTTGAGAAAGGGAAACTAACAAAGGCCTAGTAAGTTGTTGCACTATTCTTCTAATGCCAATGTGGGAAAGGGTGTTCTAGATGAGTGAGTTTGCTAATGTGATTGTAGACACCAAATTATGCTAAACGCGACAGCATACCAAAACATTAGATGTGCACTTTCATTTGACTAAACTAGAAAATTTATGTTGTTCATTCTAGAAATTTAATTTCTTTATAACCTTTGATATTTAACTTGAGTACTTTTCATAATAGAAACATATATCTTATATGAGTAAAATAAGACCATTTTTCTTCTACTTAAGTTTTTAATTTGCAGTTGCAAGTGTACGAATAGAATAGTTGTTGTTGAGGTTATTAACAGGAATAATGTCTTTAGAAAGATTTTCTAGTAACATGCATGTGTTGAGTTGTAAATCTTGTTGAAAAATAATGTGGCTTGCCCAATTCTCTACAAAACATATCACTAATAAATCTAACTTCAACTGTCTAAGGCCTCATTTATTAAGTATTGTAACCTTTTGAAATTATTAAATTTCAAAACTCTAAGAATGAACAATAAAAGTCGTCAGTGGTATGCATTTAAGAAATGTTAAAATCTAAAATAATATGAATCCATATTTATTATCTATTTGACATATTGTTTTAACATATTCAAAAATTGATTTATCAAAATATTAATGTTGTGTAATTCTAATGTTTGTGGGTATGGGTGGGTGTACAGCCGGATGTTTGTGGGTATGGGTGAGTGTAAAACATTTTAACCATGGATTTCCAAGAAAAACTCAAAAATATAATAGTGAACTTTGATTTCTTGAATGTACTTGCGCGATCCTTTCCCGATGAACTATTTCCATTATTGACTATAAAATCCATTGTTAAACAAATTCTGAATGTTTGTCAAACAAAATCTTTACCCAAATATCATCCACTAGTAAAAACAATTATATGATGAACATGTAAAGGGAGATGAGAGACACAGAAATATAGAGGAGAGAACAGATCGTTCAAAATTGAGTGAAAATTATACAAACATAGAAAAATTATAGCAGATCTTAGTATACATGGCAATTGGCATGTCTATCTTCTAATAGTTTTATATATGATTTCTAAGATAATTTTCTAAAATTTGTTAAATAAATCACACATGTTATGACAGTTCTAGCAATATAATCCAACTAACTATGTATGTCTTTTCTCTCGGAAAGTTAACCAAGTTGACACTTTCAATATTTGATCTTTAACTAGAGTGGGTTAAGTGCCCATTTCCATAGTTGAGGTTAAAGTTAACGTTAATTGAGGTATATGGGTGAGGCATTGTTTTTAGGGGGACAATATTTTACATGAGGTATGGGTGACGGGGGCAAACTCTTACTCGCCCTCACATTAAAAAGAAAATTATAGAAGACGGAGAATAATAAACATGTGTAAGGGAGTAATTCATGGTGAACCATATACATATGACTAATAGAGCACATGAAACACGTGTGTAGCAAACACATGTGCCCAATATCACCGTCTGTTGTGTGACCAAAGCAAGTGAGATAACTATAAATTTCCTTTAATCTTTCTATGAAGTTTTAAATTTGTTCATTTCTTTTATATAGATATAGTTCTCTTTTTCTAATACTACTCCTCGGTTACACAAAGTATGTCCACTATACTGTTCTTACATGTGCCAAAATGTGTCTCTTACTTTGAAAAGAGCCATTCTTCGCTCAAGTGCATATTATGCTTTTCAATTGGATTGAATGAAATGTAAATAAGACATATATTTCCATAGGGTTAATTACATGCACACCCCACCACAATCCCCATGAGGTTTTGCCAATTACCAAAACACTACATATCACATCCTGACAACTCAAAAATGGGGGTTGATTAGATTGCAATTTGTTCTTTTTACTAACCGGGGGTGACTGGTGAAATTGTAATTTGTTTTTAATTATAAGGGAAGCTATGGTGATATTTCAAACCTCGGGGTGTTTTCGTAATTAGGATGGATCCCATGCAGAGGGTGTCTACGTGACTTACACTGTCTCCATAATACAATTGTTTTAAGTAGCAAAGCAAGTTTTATTTATAGACAAAATCAAGAATAGAAAAATTAAAAGCATGCCTCGCATTTTGCAAGAAGTTTTCTCTTTCCTTAAAATCTAAAATTAAATTTCCATAATTTAAGATGATAATTACGTAGCTATAATTAATTTAGTTTAAGAAAAATGGAAAGTTTTCAAAAGACATGTATTATAAATTATGATACTTAAAAGACATGTATTATAACTTATAATACTTGATTTCTTTTTTGTAATTTTGCTAAACAAAGGGTAATTTTGGCAGAAGACCACCGCTGACTTTTCCTATATCCTAGAAAAAGCAAAGAGGACATCATTTTTGCGTTGATGAGAATCACTTATTTTTCCAATTCTATTTGAAGGAGGAATCAGGAAACTAATATAAAATTTGTTGCAATGAAAATCCAAATGCATGCTACTCATTGCGCCTTCGTTCATGGTAAGGCTACAACATGCAGAACTAAGCACCCTTGTAGATGGAAAAACATCAAAAATGATACCCTATGTTCCAAATCTATGACTTATTTTTTAGAAGATGTCCCAAAATAAGACTATTTCCTGAAATGGAACTTTTTTCCCAAAAGTTCTTTCTCAATAAAGTATGATCTGAAGTACCAACTCTCAGCCACTACTTTTGAGGCCAATGCAAAGATGCACAAAACTTTAACATCTCAGAGAGTAGATAAACAACTATAAATTGAAAAGTACGTACCTCGAAGGACTGCTGGCCACTTGAAATCCCAAAAACAAGTTCTACTGCATCTTGGAAGGGATATTCCAAGATCTTAGCATAGCGCTCAAGTAAAACTTTCAGCTCCACTGAGAGTTTCGGATCAACTAAAGACCCATTAGCTTCAATATTTTCTTTCACGGACGACGATGAAGCAGAATATATTGATAAATAGATCATCCGTGGAAGAAGAGATCTCTTTTCTATGGATTTCAACACATTTGCTTCTGTGTCCTTGATCTGATTATGCTGCAAAAACGGTGATTTATATTTTAATCAACTTATAGAGTTTGGAACCGGAATCATATTACTTGACCAACTCAAGAAAAAAACTAACTTTTAGAGTTTCTGTCGATGAAAACAAACAGCAAAAGATTCAATGCAAGGCACGGAAAGAAAAGTCTTGAAATGCGAAGCAGAACGACAAGCAAAAGTCATGAGAAGATTGTCAGCTACTTGAGATGTCAGACCAACTTGGTGATGAATCAATTGTATTTATCATTTTAGATACACAGAGATTCAGAATTCAAAAAGCGTAGATTCGAGAAAATTAAGTTTGTTTAATGTGCTTGGTCAGTACCACAAAAGTTACAAATCAAAGAAAGATCGAGTAATAAAATGCAAGAAACCCGACATCATGACTGAAATTGATAGCTCAATAAACCTCGACAAGTTTGATATTTTGTAAAATTTCCTCAAAATATAGAATTAGAAAATTAAGGCAAAATTTAGACCCCGTCAAACCCCAGACCTAGGAGTTCTAATTCTTAATATGAAACGCGTTACGAGTAATAATTACTTGCCATAAGAAAAGCATGACTTGAAAGTAAAGGGAATAACATTTTACAACTTCAAGAAATTACAGGATTTACGTAAAGTGGATGGAACATGACCCTAGAAATACTGAAAAATAGCTAGGCTGTAGTGATATAAGTTACACATAACGTGGACTCTATCAATCAAATGCTAATTAACAAAACTTCATCATTGAAAATATGGCATTATTCTCAAATAAAACAGGTTTTCCTGAGGGATTAACAACAGACATCATACATCTCATCTTCAACTTTCACCAGAAATGTGTATATAAATACAAATTGGTATTGAATACTAAGTTCGAAGGTGAGTTTCCATACCAGATTTTCTCGTGGACAATAGGACACTCCTTCAAAGGGTCCTAAAAATATGGGAAATTGTCAATTGATGTTTCATTGACTATAACAAGCAAGCACCAAGATGCTTTTGGAGAGTATTGTTAATGGTAAAGAAGATTATCAATGACGTACGAAATATTGCCAGTATCCTTGGGTAACAGGTGGCACACTTACTTTTGCTAACAAAAGACTTTATAATGATGCAATTAGAAGGGAGCATACTGACCCAAAAGATAATTCTTATCATAAGTTGGTGTCCACCAAGGCCGTAACTTGAAGTCTTCATTAAAGGTCAAAGATTTGCTTCTGATCTCATTCGAGAGGTCGATAAAGTGAGTTCCACATTTCAAGTTTCCTAGGATGGACTGAGAATAAATTTGGTTGGGAGGTTTAATTGAGGAAAAAATTAAAGCAGATAAAAGACAAGTTAAATAATAACTGGAAAAGCGGAAGTGCATAAGATAATTACCTCCTCTTCATCAATATTATTTGAGTTCTGCTTTAACTGTAAAATAGGTGTTTCAATCTTCGCCATTAAGTATTGGCTGGAACGTTGCAATCTTTCCTTAAATTGGACAAATTCAACTACCTAAGATGATAATGAAGAAAAGGATTTTAGCTTTCACATATCACATTTAGATAAGGCAGCTATATACACCAAAATAAGAAATTTTAATTTTTGTATATTATAAAGAAGGGACTGTATCACAACTTCAAAAGATAAAACAATTATAAGACCAATAGTATATTATTCTTAGTAACCGAAGTGTCACTGGCAGATATTAGATCCGTTATTTCTTTCGTGATAGAGACTCTTCAGAAAGAGTCACTAATATTGGCAAAATTCTAGACAAAAAACCTTGTAGAGAAATCTTGAGGTTATCGATGGGATTTCTTAAAATATTGTTTCTTTGCTAAATAATTTATTATTAGGTTGCTATCCATTGGACTACTTTGTACTCTAGGAAATCATCCTTTCTCAATCCGTATATATGTCATCCGTTAGATGTGTGACATGGTAGTGCGAGTGCACCTCCTTGGGTTTTTGGTCTCTTCTCAACACATTCTTCAATTCTTGGCTCGCATCTCACTTCGTAGGGAATCAATAAGAAAACCAGCTAGTTCATATTACTGAAAGATCTCGTCAACTAATAATTTTATAGACGACACCCCCGCCCCCCCCCCCCCCCCCCCCCCCCCCCCATCAGCATGTTCTGCACTTAAAGGTGCAAACTCTTACCAAAATAATTTCTTTAAACAATATAAGTAGTTGCAGACATTTAAAAAGTCTTCAAGTAATTTCTCACAACAAAAATTATGAAGTCTATGCATGTAAGACGTGGTCAAAGGTCTAAAAGGCTGAAAGAAGTAAAAGGAAACTCTTATGTAATTGTCATCCAGCAAGCCTAAAACAACAAAATCACTAGTAGTGGGTATAAAGGTCTCAAGGTCTAATTGTTTCTTTTTCTCTAAAATGGAAAATGGAAACTCAGACAATATAGATGGATACTGGGCGACACTGGATGCATTTTCTTTTTGGCAGCAGGGAAGAGAATCCAAGGCTAGCTGGATCGCGTTTAAGCATTTCCATATTCAAGAGAAATGAGAAGATCCACTCATGGTATTATTAAGATTTTATAATAAAAAGAAACTTTTAAAAGCATCCTAACCTTTGAGTAATTCCTATGGCGATATGCGAGGAATGTCAGATCTGCAGATTCTCGGAAGTGATCATCCATGAATTTTAAATAATCCCTCAAGAGATCATTTAAATCTGCCCACATAGGAGATGCTAACATCTGTGGTAAAATATGGTGAGATACTGTCTCCAGCAAAATATTCTTCACATCCAGGGATTTATAACTACAGAAGAAAGGAGGCTCAAAGTTATGCCAGTGGCGAAAAATTAATAGCACAATACATACTTCATGAAGGGGCCCTCAAGCCAATTGATATTATAGAAAATATAGAATTTTAAAAGAACGAATTCTTGTTGTCGTGAAATATTGGTTTTACCGTTCATAAGCTAATGGAAGGCAACTCCAGTAAGAATAAAGATGCAGCAATAGAATCTTATACTGTGAGACGTATCTGCAAAGCATGCCACAGTAATGAAATGTTATCGTTAAATGAAGCAGTTGCATTGTTAATAATGGTGTATTACCAAAACATTGCTATTACATTCATCTCAGTAAAGCATCCAGGGAAGAAACAAATGGAACTCGCAATAGAAATTCTGATGTAGGTTTCAGCAGAGAAACTGCCCACATCATGCTTTCGTATGATAATATCAAATACAGGAAACACATGAACTCCGAAAATAGCCCAAAAATAAGATTATACCACTTTCTTAGGAGAATGCGACACATGTAAAGTCCAATGCAGAGAAAGCCGGTTCTAGTCTATGATGCACGGAAATTCCTAAAATCATCTAGTGCAGCATTTGATACACCCCAGATATGGATACAAGTAGGATACCAGGTGAACATGTTCAAACACGTTTTCCTGATCATTCGAAATGAAAGGAAAGAATGAAAATGTGGAAAAATTATCGGATACTAGAATAGGAATGTCCCGTACACTTTGGACACGGCCTACTTTTGATATTTTGGCAACTTTCAGGTCAAATTCCAAAACTAAAGAAAATATACTTAGGATTCTTTTCTTAAGCCTTTTTTTAATTTATTCTTTATCTTCCAAAATATTTTTATCTTTTTTCCAATTGAAATAAGTTGAGCACGTCAAATAGTAAAATGATATTATGTGATTAAAGCAGAACAAGAAATAAGTTGAGCGCGTCAAAATGTAAAATGATATTATGTGATAAAAATAAAACAAGTTGAAACATTATCTTGTACTGAATTTACACTATTTATAAGATAATGTCTGAAACTTTTGTTACATACATGTGTGTGTATGTATATATATATGTATGAATGTGTGTGTGTGTGCGCGCGCGCACGTAAATATGATCATTCATATTTAATTGTAAGAATCTATATCTAATTTAAATAGTTCAAAATTATGAGTTCTTTGGTTCAAAAGTAGAAGCAATCAAGTAACTTCAATTACAGAATGTGGTGGTTTGATATTATTCTATTTCAGTTTCTCGCTATATTTTTATTATATATAAATATACTAACGAATTGATAGATATATAGTCAATCCTACCCGTATCGTATTCTATGTTTTTGAAAATTGACATATTCCAAATATGTAGCATCAAGGTATTAAAAATTGGTATTGTTATAGATTTTGGAACATTAAATTTATGGAAATTTCAATGGAAATTTTGGGAAAATCCATAATTTCAATTTCAATTCTAGAGAAAGCATGGAAATTTATGGAACTAATTGGAAATTTTAAATGAGACTTCGGATATCTTAAATTAACACAATTATGTATTTTTTACATTACTTGGTATGAGTAAATTCTATGGCAGAAATTCAAAATAAGTAGGTTTTGAAAGTAAAGTAATGACTACGTATTTTGAGAACTTCACTAAAGCAAAACACATAGTTTTGATAATTTGTATCATTCAAAATTACATGGAGTTTCTATAAGTATCAAAATTGTTATAATTGGTCTCTATCCTACCTATAGTTTCATACTTGACAGGGGTGATCCGGAAGAAAGAAAAAGAATATCTAAAATTATTTTTTACATGTTATAATTAAACATAGAATATTTAAGTCCAATTTAAATAATTAATATTGTTCTTAAAATTTCGGGAAATTTTAAGTTTCAATGAAAATTTCGGTTTTTGGTCGAAAATTCAGTGGATATTCTGCAAAATACTTTAATATTCTTTTTAAAATTTTGGGAAATATTCGGATTTTGATGCAAATTTCGGGACGTTTCGGGTTTCGATCAAAATTTCGGTGCATATTATGTGATCTTGGATTGAAAGTGAAATTTCGCTTCGGGACCTTAGGAAACCTGAAATTCCGGTCAAAATTTCTGTTTTCGGACCAAAATTTAAGACCATGTGTAGTCGTATATTAGTTGTGTAGATTATCCTTATCCTTTGCGTCACAGGTTGTACTTCATTGTCGAGAACGGAAAAGCTCAAAGCGCCATATCACGAAGGTGCCAATCATGCCACTTCGGTTGATCTTTTGTTTTTGAACATCTTTGTTTTGGCGCTACACCTCGGTTGATCTTTGCTCATATTGTGTGCATGCCCAAAAGGGTTACGTTGTACGGTGATCTGTTACAGAAGTCCTAGTTCTCAGTCACCCAAAATCAATTTGGAATAACCGGTTGCCAAAACTTTCTCAAATAGATAAACTGGTGTTGCTCGAGTATGATGCATGCACAAAGTGAGACAACATAGATGTACTAGGCAATATTTTAGGATAAATGAAGTATAAATAATGGTCTTAAATTACTCACTCATTCTAAAGAACATATCAATCTTCAAACTCAACTCATCAAATTGGACTAAGGTGCAACTTGCCAAGCAATTCTAAATTCAAGGTGGAATGTGTGTGTTGATTTTTAAGGATGTAAAATGCCAAAATACACCCTTTTAAGGGTGCAAACTGTTTTTTACTCTAGAAAAATGACATAGCTTACCCTGTGCTCCTTCTCAAGAATACGAGCAATAGCTTCCTCAAAATGATTATTGTTATTATCACACTCTCCTTCCTTGCTGCAATTAAAGTAGCTTCATTGCAAGCAATTGCTATATCAATAACAGCAAATCCACGAGTCAAGGCAGCAAGGCTCTGTAAATATGACGGTCTTTGTCCAATAAATCAAGACGGTTTGTGTCAGTAAACACAATAACACCATAATTGGATTCAAATGCGTCCATCTCAAGAAGCAACTGATTTACGACTTTGAATCCTAGTGCATTTATTTTAATAGCAACTATGCTTTATGCGCATAGTCTTACTTCTTCAAATAACCTTTGAATCCCCATTGCTCCAACTCCACTGGATATAGGCAGAAATGGCAAACCCGATTCTCCCACGGCTGCTTTTGCTAAAAATACCTTTCCCATCCCAGAAGGACCCACTATAAGTGCACCTCTTGGAACTTTGGCCCCAAACTCATGATATTTGGGTAAACATTGTTATCGAGGCCATATTCATACTCATTTCGACTGGTTAACCATATTTAGTTACCAATAATCTGCATTTCCTTTGTTGCCTTTTCTCTATTTCAAATTTGTCATTTGTTATTCATTTTATGTCGATGTGCCTAACTTTCAAGTACGTGAAATGGTTGAACAAACCACTAAGCAAACTTCGGCCATTTATTGCAAAGGTAAACTTCTCTTCTTTAAACTGCCAGATAATATTATGTATTGTCTCACTAAAAAGATCTTTTACTTCTTAAGTTTAGAAGCTTTCATTATAATTTGCACAAAGGGTTTATAGGTTTCCCTTCTTTTGTGGCTTCTGAGAATCACAAATAGTTCAACGACATCATTATATTGAATTTCCCAAGCATCAAATGTATATCCACAAACTATTCTCTCGTTTATCCAAACATTAGGAGTTGGGAGCCAAAGTTCCAAGAGGAGCACTTATTGCGGGCCCTCCGGAGATGGGAAAGGCATTTTTAGCAAAAGCAAACGCGGAAAAATCGGGTATGCCATTTCCATATCTGGTGGAGTTGGAGCAACGGGAATTCATAGCTATTTGAAGAAGCAAGACAATGCACATCAAGCATAGTTTATTTAAAATTAAATGCACTAAAATTCGAAGTCGCAAATCAATTGCTTCTTGAGATGGACGCATTTGAATCAAGTTCTGGTGTTATTGTGTTTGCTGGCACACACCGTCCTGATTTATTGGACAAAGATTTGTTAAGAACCAGGAATTTGGATTGTCAAACAACTATTCATATGCCTGACACCAAGTACCGCGATCATATTCCAGATATGCTTGAAGAAGTTGAAATTCGAGCAAGAACTCTCATATTTGTAGAGGCTTGCTACCTTGACTCGTGGATTTGCTGCTGAAAAAATAGCATTTGTTTGCAACGAAGCTGCTTTGATTGTAGCAAGGAAGGAGAGGTAGATAATAACAATTCATCACTTTGAGGAAGTTATTGCTCGTATGCTTGAGAAGAAGAGCAGGGTAAGCCATGTCATTTTTTCTAGAGAAAAAAGCAGTTTGCACCTTCAAAAGGGTGTATTATGGCATTTTAAATCCTTCAAAATCAAAACACACACATTGCACCCTGAAATTAGAATTGTTTGACAAGTCGCACCCTAGTCCAATTTGATGAGTTCGGTTTGAAGATTAATGTTCTTAAAGAATGAGTGAGGAACTTAAGACCATTGTTTATACCTCACTTATCTTAAATATTTAAGACCAATGCAAGTATTACTTTGTCGACTTGAGCAACATACTCTTTCCCAAACGCTCACCGCATTCTTGACTTACACTTACAAACTACTCGAACAATGCGCAATAATCTAAGCCAATTTAGACTTCAATAACAAGAAAAAATTATTGCAAATTGTTTCATGCATAACAAGAATGGTCCAAAATAAATGGAGTCCTCACCAAAATCCTTTGGTCTTTGGCATCACCATCTCCATCTCCATCGTTTTTCTAAACAACATAATACTACCCGAATTGCAGGAGCCGTTCCCTACCAACACATGAACACTTCCTACTACTTATCTCAATATTCCTTAGCTCTCCATTCCAAGAATCACCTGTAAGCCACTAGCAATCCCATATTATTCAAACAAACTCTCTCAAAATTCAGATCATTAAGGGAATCGTGTCACCATAATCGAATATTCTACACCCTCATCCTAGATGTAGCTCATAATGCATGTCACGTTAATCATGACAACCACATAAGAGGTATTCTTAATATATAGATTAGAAGTTTGTAGCATGACAAGTATGCAATAGATGCTGCAATATCCAACAAGGATATAGAACACTCAGTCAAACAGTCAGTCTCAGGTAGAACTCTTAAAAAAAAAATATTACAAACTAGAAGAGGATACAAGAGTAGAAATATGTTTAGAGCTCTTACCCATATCAGCTCATATTTAAACCTAAATTTTCTCATTATCTCAGCCAAAGATATTTGAGAGGTCTTCCTTTCATTCTTCCACAGCATGTCGCGTACAAATATTCTTATACATACCGGTCCCGACCACACCGTAAAGCTATGTTTCTCATGCCCATTAAATTATATATGATTATCGTCGTACTAATACTGATTGGACAAACCATATAGCATTTGGCACAAGATACATGTTTAATGGAGCATATGAGATGGCCAAAACACTAATAGGTTGATGTGTCCTAATAAGGTTATATCAAGCCTTATTCCAGTCCTATTACAAAATGCAAAAATTGTTGGCTTGATCAAGACGTATATGCCATTTTAGACCATAAATTCCAAGAAAATTACAACCCTGCATCCCAGCTAAGAGCAATTTTCACTTTTGAGCTAGGAAGCCTTTGGCTTATGCCCAAGACTCAGGAAAGAAGCACATTGTTGCAGAAGGTTTGCTTCACTATTCTGTTTTGTATGATACCTAGATGAATTCACCAATTATAAACAGTATGCAAGGTCTCCAATGCTCAATCTCAAGAAATCTCCAGCATTGTCTCCAAGGACGCGGCAAGGTGATTACCAGCGCAATTGAAGTTTATTCTCTTAAGCCACCAGGTTTAATTCACCAAGTATGCAATTTATCAATCATTCACCAGACAATCGAGTTTCATATGAAGCACATGTTCCTCCCATCTCCATCCATCAGAAGTGATTCTTCACAAATAACCATACAAAACCCCGTCATAAGAACATATCATATCCTAAAGAATGTTATTTGCAGCACAAACTATCTTCTTTTAATTACATGTTTCGTGATCATCACCAGTTTAAGCTTTCTCAAGAAACTACATTTTCCTTTCAGTAATCTGCCACCCATAAGAGAGAGAATACTTTCTCATGTTTGCTAACAGACTAAGCAATGACAAGTACTAATCAATTAACCCACCCACCCATAAATGAAGAAAATAAGTAGTGAAGTACAAGTACTAACCTTCTTGTACTCAAACCAAACTCCAGAATCATAACCGACTCCAGCAAATAGCCAAGATCCCTCGTACGCCAAAAAAGCTTAACCACAAGGTGAAAACAATTACTAAAAATAACATAAATTCAGTCATCCATCACAAAGTCCAAATACGGTAAAGTAACCGTAGAAAGCTTAATAAAGCAGTTACACAAAATCAAAATATTGTCAAAATAAATTATACAATAGAAGAGAGACACTCCATTTCTAAGTTTTATATCATGGTCTAAGCAGTATGTGTATTCAAGTTTCTGATGGCATAATTACCTCTCTACCAAATATATCTGGTATTGCAATGGATAATAGATGCTTCAAAATAAAACTATTTCTTTATCCAAGTTTCTGATAAGAAATCTGATAGTCTTAACAAGTCTACTCCATTGTTCATGGAATATATAAATTTCTAAGAAATTGAAATTGCAGCACTTAAACAAGAGGATCAATAGAATTTTGTAAAAAAACTAGTACCTGAACCAAAACATTGCATGCCATTGATAACAGTTCTTCACCAAACATGCTCTCCTGTGCATCCAAATCTTTTGACAGTGGAAGGTTCTTACAGAACATTTCTGTCATTCGTACAGCCAGGTCCTCGAGGTCTGTCAAATAAGTACAAAACGAAAAACTAAAATTGTCATTAACGTCAAAATGGAAATAATTTTTTGTATACAATATAAGAAGTAGATAAAGTCTTAAATGATGCGTTAAAGAAACAAAACCACGCAGCTGTAATTTTCAAGATGGCAAGAAGTCTGTTAAAACTTGACGAAAAGAGGACAGGATATGATCCACATATGATCCATAATCAATAAGCATTATAAAGAAAGGCTCCAATAAAACCAGAGAGTACAAAAAACATTACTTCTTGCTACATGAAACAAATGCTTTTGTTTTCAAATGTTAAAAAGACTAAGTAATTTATACAAAAGAAACTGCGTCACCAGATAAATTCACAAAATGAAATGGCTCAAGGGATACCTTCCTGTGGTTGAGCAAACATGTCGCCAATTAGGCTCTGGATTTTGAAAACAGTTATGGACCGCCCAAGTGCCTTAGAGGGTGCAACCATGCTAGCTTCACATTCCTCTCGTGATTTCTTCAAAAACTCGCTCTTCTTATTATTATCTAGAACTTGAAGAAAGTTTTCAACATCTGAAGTGAAACAAGCCAAGTGACCAAACCTGTGACGAGAGTATCAAGCACTCAATAGTATGATCATAAAGAAGCAAAATACTAAATGAAAAAAGGGAAACAGTGTCAGAAAATGATCATATAGAAATCGATGATCGATACATTGGTAACTAAAAGACAACTAGTGCCCTTGGCCTTTTCTCATGTTCTGTTATTTTTTATTTTGGTAAGCACTGGAGCTTGAACTCATCTGAGTAGGTCCAAATCATGACTAGAGTGACTTAACAGAAGACTTTAAATGGACCGTCTTAAAAAAAAAAAAAAAAAAGATCGATAATCTACCAGTCAGCATAACTAAAACCAAGATCAACAATAGCCCTTTAGAGAAAGTCAACAAACAGGATAAAAAACAAAGAATGTCAATTTTCTGAAGGTAGATTTATCAGGTTATGATATACCTGACAAAATACTGCATCAGGTCCTCAACTACTCTGTCAGCATCACCTTTGCCAAACAGAAGCTTTCGCCTTTCAATTTCAAGATGCGCCAAGTATGGACATCTTACAGAATCTTTATCAGCATCCAACAATAATTTCCTCACAAAGTTCACCGCATTTGACATACGTGAATCAAACTGCAGACAGAAGTTAATCTTCTGTACAAAGTATAGTCATGAAGTATTTTAACAGGAAACTAGAAGAACTTACAAGTTCCTCTGATATATGCAAATTTTTGCACTCAGGGGAATTTAGAGGATGAATGGCATCAGTCCCTTTGGTCAAGATACTGTCATCCTCCAGCAGACAACCAAGGTATTGCAGGAAACATTCCCAGTCATCAGGACTACAAACCGAAGAAGAAAAACCAAAATTATAGGAAGTAAAATACATTTTGTATAAAGCGCATAGGTAAAGATAATGAATTGTGTGATCTTAACATTGAGATAGTAGAAAACTCTCCAGCATTAAGCGTAATTTTCTACTGTTTCATTCAATGAAAATGCTTCAGTAAAATAGTCATGAGACTCATGACTTTGTATATAGCCCAAGTGAAGACCACTTAAAACTTGTTAACATTTTAAACTCCATACCGAAGGGTTTAACAAGTTTATATCAGAATACATGAATCTAGAAGAGTTCTTCAGTGACAGAATTCGATTCGTTAAGAAGGGTACAAAACTCGCAGAAGTCAAAAAAAGCGAAGTATAAGAACAAGTTACAACCAAGAGGTTTCTTAGATAAATTGCGTAAATGTTCATTAAGATCAATATCCAAGTTTGAGACATAGTCATCACAAGCTCAAGATATGGCCCTTTTTTACTTATTCATGGATTATACACAACTTATGAACGAAAAATTACTGAAAACGGGGTGGGGAAGAATAGTCAAAAAGTATCATCTTCTATTCCTATAATTCAACAAACCACTAGAACATAGCCAAAAAGAATGATTTGGAAGCACACAATGGGAGGAAAGTTGTTAAGCCGACCGAAGGAGAATAACTCAAATGTAAGATCCTTGATGAAATATTATAGGTTTAGCTTGCATACTTCGATGTAGTGAAAATACCAAGCGGAGCTGGAGAAGCAGAAACTAATCAAAGATTTCTACACTTTTATATTTTTCAAGGTAAAAGATAAAAATTGAACTCGGAATTGTTCTAACATTCATTCTCCATGGATTTACTGAACATAACATAAAAGTAACATGGTTTTCTTCATACAAAAAGTTTCACGGCTTTGAACTCTTATATTAATATTTTCATATATGGAAACTCATGCATAAATAGCTAGCAACTGTCTGCCTGAGAAATATTAATATAATTAGCAAGCAAACAGATATGCATACAAAATTATTCATCAAATTGACAGTGTAAAAGACATACCATAGTGCTAAAACTCTTTGAAATACATCAGCTGCGGCAGCATAGTCTCCTGCCCTAGCAAGAAGGCTTCCCTGTCAACTTAAAGTTACAGGGAAACAAGCTTAAAACAAAGACAAATAGAAACTAACAGGCAAGGCAAATATTTGGACTACGAGTCAAGAATATCTATAGACTATAATTTATAAACAATCTAAAGAAATATCTAAGATAGCAATTTACTGGAGGTTTCGGTTTTGCTCGATAATAAGTAAATCATAAAAATTTCTGCCAGCACATAGTGGAAAAATTAACGATACCTCACATACAGAATCACAAAGAGATATGTACAGAAGGAGTTAAACAGGCGGAAAACTGAAAAGCATGAAAAAACGTAATTAAATGGAACGAAGCACAGCAATTCTGAGCCCATACTATAAATCAGATTTTTAAAGGGCTCAACCTGCGATCTCTTTCATCAATATTGCAATTTCCAGTTTGACCAGATTACCAATGTACTAAGCAGTATATGATTTTGTTTGCATGCCACCACTTATCAGACTATCTGTGTTAGGTTCAAATGAGAAACAACAGACTTCCGTAACTGCAGAAGTGATCAAACCAAACTCAGATAGCTCTAAACCTTCTCCGTCTAGGGAGTCAAGATGTACAACACCTGTTGGGCAATTGTGTGGAGTCGGATCAAAATAGGTTGGAAAAGGAGCCAAGATAGAGCCGAGAAGGGTCGGGGTTAGACCGGGATCGCGAAAAGGAGTCAAAAAATTGAAGCAGGCGCAGCAGCAGAAAGGGCACCTGGGCGCGGGTTCGTCCGACTGAAAGCGCGTTTTTTTCGTCTTTTCGTGGCTTATGTATTTTTGGCATGTTTTTGAGTCCTATTTTGATGAGGATTGTTTCCTTAAGTCCTAGGGTTGATTTAGGATTGTTTTTCTTAAATCTATTAGGGTTTTAACTTCACTTTCGTCTATTTAAATAGCATAGAACTCATCTTGTAATTGTAATCGAATCACTTTGAGAGAGTTGAAATAAAAGATCTAGTTGGAGGTGGTTTTTTTCCTTGATTGGGTTTCCACCATAAAATTCTGTCTTCTTTATTGCTTTTGTTTTCCCATTGTTTCTTAAATTTTCCCGTTGTATTTCACCATTGAGAGCCTTGATTCCTAACAACTGGTATCAGAGCCTAGGTTTTAAGTTTTAGGAGACGTCTTAAAACTAGATCCGAGGGTAAACACGAGAACTTAGATTAGCTTTGAGGTTTTTGTCGAGTGGGAGCTATGGCTGGTGATGAGGGAAAAGTTAAGATAGAGAGGTTCGATGGTAGGGATTTTGGGTTTTGGAAGATGCAGATAAAGGATTATTTGTATCAGAAAAAGCTACAGGAACCGCTAACAGGAAAGAAGCCGGCGAAGATGACGGATGAAGATTGGGTGTTGTTAGATCGCCAAGCTCTGGGTGTGATTCGGTTGACGCTGGAGAGGAATGTTGCTTTCAACATCATCAAAGAGAAAACTACAGCGGGTCTGATGGAAGCGCTATCAAATACGTACGAGAAACCATCCACCTCGAACAAGGTATATTTGATGCATAGATTATTTAATTTGAGGATGTGTGAAGGAGGATCTGTGACGGATCACATCAACGAGTTTAACGTGATTTTAACTCAGTTGAGTTCGATAGAAATCACGTTCGATGATAAGATCCAAGCTTTGATCCTACTTCCATCATTGTCTGATAGTTAGAGTGCAATTGTGACTGCGGTAAGTAGTTCTTCCGGGGATAAGACTCTGAAGCTTCAAGAAATCCGAGATATGATTCTGAGCGAGCACATTCGTAGGAAAGAATCTGGGGAAATTATGGCGGGAGCCTTGAGTATTGGAGGAAGAAATAGTCAGCGGAAAAAACGCAGGGATGAAGTGGAATGCTTTAATTGCGGGGAATACGAGCACTACCAAAACAAGTGCAAGGAGCCAAAGAAAGATAGGAGGAAGAAGCAAGATAAGGGATCCGCGAATACCGTGACGGAGGATCATGGTGATGCTTTGGTTTGTTGTACCGAGGATCCAAGGGGTCCTTGGATTTTGGACTCAGGTGCATCCTATCACTCTACATCGGAGGAAAGAATGTTGGCCAACTATGTTTCCGGTGAGTTTGGAAAGGTTAGTCTAGGAGGAGACGAAACCTTGAACACAGTAGGTAAGGGTGATGTTGACATCGAGGATGCCAATGGAGTAATACTCGAGTTAAGTGAGGTGAGACATGTTCCGGGTCTTAGGAGGAACCTTATATCCGTGGGTCAGTTGGACCGAGAGGAATATACCACGGTATTCAGTGGTGGATCTTGGGTGATCACCAAAGAGAATAGAGTAGTGGCAAGTGGTTCGAGAAAGGGAACATTGTACATGTTGGAAAAGAAGAGAGAGTCCATCAAGTGGGGGTCACTTGAGCCGGACGAATTGATGGGGCATGGAGATGCCTTGATTGATCTCTATTGATTTTGGAGATGTTCCAACTAGATCGGGATTTTTCCACTTAGGAGAAAGTGAAAAATGGTTGTATGTTTTGAGTTTGAGTTTGGGTTACTTTTTATCAGTCTCCAAGTGGGAGATTGTTGGGCAATTGTGTGGAGTCGGATCAAAATAGGTTGGAAAAGGAGCCACGATAGAGCCGAGAAGGGTCGGGGTTAGACCGGGATCGCGAAAAGGAGTCGAAAAATTGAAGCAGGCGCAACTGCGGCGGCGCCCAGGCGCCACACGCGGGTTTGTCAAACTGAAAGCGCATTTTTTTCGTCTTTTCATGGCTTATGTATTTTTGGCATGTTTTTTAATCCTATTTTGATAAGGATTGTTTCCTTAAGTCCTAGGGTTGATTTAGGATTGTTTTTCTTAAATCTATTAGGGTTTTAACTTCACTTTTGTCTATTTAAATAGCATAGAACTCATCTTGTAATTGTAATCGAATCACTTTGAGAGAGTTGAAATAAAAGATCTAGTTGGAGGTGGTTTTTTCCCTTAATTGGGTTTCCACCATAAAATTCTTTGTCTTCTTTATTGCTTTTGTTTTCCCATTGTTTCTTATATTTTCCCGTTGTATTTCATCATTGAGAGCCTTAATTCCTAACAACACCTTCGACCAAACTTGAGATAGACCACAATTGTTAAAAGCGAATGGCGCGGGATCCCATGGCGCAAGGCACGATGCGCATCTTATTGAAGCTCGGCTCATAATTACAAAAATAAATTAATATATCATACTATCAAATATTATATAGTAGTCTTTTAACAGCAACAACAATAATAATTATTAGTATTAGTACTATTATAATAATAATTGTAATTATAATATGAATAAGATAAATAACATGTTTTTGAGGAACAAATCAAATATATTGCATTATCGCGTATATCTTCAGCAACATAATAAATTTATTAATTTCATCAATATATATGCATAAATTGATAACAAAACCTGAACACTTACTAAGTAACAAATTACAAGAAATTAATATATTAAAAAAAAAGGAAAGAAAAAAAGATAACAGAATGCAAAGAAAAAAGAAAAGAATGAGAAAAAGGAGACATACGTTGAAAGTTGAAACAAGAAAAAAGATGTAAAAAAAAGAAACAAATAAACAATAAATAAGAAAACAAAAGAAGAAAAAAGTTGTTGGACAGTGGAGCAGCGTTAACGGCTGCGTGGAGCGTTGACGAGGGTTGGGCCAGCAAGTTAAGGGTGTGCGAGAAGGGAGACGCAGCAAACAAGAGAGAAGAGAGGGTTTAGAGAGACTGCAAACCCGAGGGAGGGTAAGACGAGTGGGGTTAAGGGTCGGATCTGTTGAAAAGTCGACCAAACTGCAATGAAAACTGAAAAACCCTAACCAAGCCAAAATTGAGCAAAGGCGCGCAATGGCATCGCCATGGTGAAGGATTGTGCAACCTCACATGCCATGGCTAGCCTTTGACGACAATGGGATTGATGTGTGTCATTCCCTTCGAACGTAATAAAACAAGGAAATTGGTACTAAAGGATGGTCTAATAAATAATAGTGGTCTAACACAATGAAGTAGCGTAGAAGAGAGAGGCGTATTCATTTCAATCTAGGGAGCGTTTTACAGATAGTGGTTAAAAAGATGTCAATAATGCTAAAGTTTTCACACGGAAACAAAGTGGGTAGAGTACTACGTATTCATAATATTCTTGAACAACCCTAGAGAACTATAGTGCTAAGCATTTTTCAATAATATTCCAAACAAATAACACAGCAGTCCGAACTTTAATAGTTAGTAAACCTGTAAATTATATTCAGTAATACATTTTAGTTTACAGGGTAATAACTTATCTAGATCACAGACTAGTCAAATTATAAAGCAACAAATCATGATGCAACAAGAAAGATTATGTAGAATGCAGAAATGACAAGAATAAAAAGAAATATAAATATTGAGTAGGTTCTCAAGCACAATTACAGATGGAGGTAACAAACAAAGTTGGGATAAATGCAAAAAAAAGCCTGTGATATAACTTTTTTGTTAAAAACCCCCTGTGATCACGAAATAGCCTAAAAAAAACCGTGTTCTTAAAGAAGTCTGCAAAAAGCCATTTTTTGTTAAAAAGATAGAAAGAAATGTGTTTTTTGGGTGAAATAATACTATTTTACCTTTTATATCGTTTGGAGAGCATATAAATGACAAATAAGCATGTCAATAAAGGTGAAAATCATGTAAAACACGCTCGTTTTTTTTTCAAAAAGTGGCTTTTTGCAAACTTCTTTAAGAACGCAAGAAGTGATTAGGTTATTTCGTGATCACAAGGGATTTTTAGCAAAAAAGTCATATCACAGGGTTTTTTTTTGCATTTATCCCAACAAAGTTAATATTCCAGAAAAACAACCAATAAAACCCAGCATCGTGACACCACAATTTTTCACAGTCATAAGTTTTAAAATCATTTAAAATTAAAGTGAAATAACTTCTGTAATAATAATCAAAGAAAATCTAAAGGTTTATAAGTTAGAGTACAGACCAAACTCTGTTCAGAAAAGACCCATCACCCCAACATAACTTGGATTCTTATTTCTAAAACTTTGTTTTACCTTCAAATCATAGTTCATTTACAAGTTGCAAAATTATCTAGACAAAATCCAAGAGTATAATATAGCTGAAAATAGCAATCATTTTTACTCAACTGAAAACGGTGGAAACATAAAGCTGCTTCTATGGAGATACATGGGTAGAGGAGAATATTCTAGAAAGTACCTGTAAACGTAGTTTGTCAACTTCAATCATCATAAGAGATCCTAATTTTCCAGAAAGAAGCTCCAGTGCATCTCCAAACTTAGATTGCTGCTCCAACAGAGATATATAAACACCAAGAGCTGCATCAGAAAAGTGTTGCTTCAGCTACAAAAACAATCCCACAAAGTCTGAAATTACTTTCCTTCAGATTATACGCTAATGCTCTGTTTGTTCAAGGAAATTGGTAGGAGAAAACAGAATACAAGGAAAACCATTGTCCATTGTTTGGTTACTAGAGAAAATGAAAAGAAAAAGGAAATAGGTAAGAAAATCTAATACTAATTTGAGACAATACATTTTTTTCACCATTTGGTGAGGAAAAGAGTGGGGAAAAGAAAATGGTTTCTTTGTGTTTTCTTCTCCTTTCCCTAGCACTTTCCTTGAACCAAACAGAGTGTACAACTAATCAGAAGAAATACCTTCGGGCTCATGCAAACTGTGAGAAGCTATATGTTTCTTGAGCAACCCCTCAGCTAAGAGGAAAAGCTTCTCTCCACCATTGGCGCAGCAAACCTTTGTAGACACCAAAAACATTCATCTTAGACATTTTAATCAGCAGCAATTATAGACTTTATTATAGTCACAATTACACCAACTGCAATTAGGATCACATAATTGATTCAATTCAATCGATCATCAGCCTTACAAAGGCGGTGTAAGTGCTCAATATAACTGGGTAGGATATCAGTCAATTTTATCATTAGAACATGCAAAAATAAGATAACAGCGTAAGGATGGGCTAATTAGACAAAGTTCGTGCGTGCATGCGCACACGAACATATCTTGTACGAGGTCATTCAATAATTATGTTGATTATGGTTTTTCAAATATATATGGATACTTTCAAAAGTCAAAATGTATGGAAATACAATGCATTAACCTGTTACATAAAATGTCATACATTATATTCCAATTGGATCAATATGGTTAAAAGACTTGGGCTCAAATCTCTTATAAACTTATGCCCAATCATTCACACATGCAAATTAGATAAAGTTGAAATGTATCACAATAGAACTCTTAGAGTGGGCTCCACTTACGTATAATAACATAACACACACAGAATATATGTATAAACAAACTGCTCACAGAATAAAGATTCCAAGTCTTCAAAGTAAACTACAAAATTTAGAAGGAAATGCGAGAAACCTTTATCTTCTCTAATAAAATTCTTCTTCAAACCTTACGCAGTATAGCATTTTAAAGCTACCTGATAATTGTTAAGCCTATAATTTTTAAGTTCCCAACACTGAGTCATGCTCTTTTTATCATTTTTACTTGCCCTTACTAAAACTAGAATTTAATACTCAACTCAGATTCAACTTAAATGGCCAAGGCAGTCTAAGTTTGTCGCTAAGCACTTTAGTTAGAGGATCGTCAAATTAGCTCAGCTGTCATACATAAAACCATCTGCTGCTTTCTGTGTCCAAGTTTTGAAAAAGTTGATGACTCAAAGGCTAAAAACACCGACTTAAATGACTCACCCCTGTAAAGTCATTCTTACATTTCTTTAAATCATAGTGTCAACCAAACTATGTATGTTAGATCCAAAAACTGATCAGCACTCAAAGTATGACCTTCTCAATATCTATAACCACCACAAGTGCATCACTTTATGTAATTCAAAAAAAGTCTGAAAAGATGAACCATATCAACCCTAGCTAAATGTCACGGGAGAATTTCCATGCTAAGATATTGGTAGAATAACAGCCAAAAAAAAAAATACTTTATTTATGATCCTCTTATCTATATCTGACTGGGCCAACATAATAATAGCTACTATCAGACCGCCAAAAGGGGATCTACCAAGTGCATCTTGCTCAAATTTGTCTCCCAGTTGAAGTCAACCCAAGAATAAAGTAGTTATCTAATGAATTAGCATATATATGTTCCTATAATTTCACTCTCGAGGTTTGAACAACTCCTTCATGATGACATAGGAAAATAAGTGATACAATCAACTTAACGTGGCCAAGTAAGTTTATTTGCTCAGTTTTGATTTTTCTTCGGTAAGAACAAAGTGTCTCAGATCACTTTATGTGACGGTGTATATACATACTACATATGAAGCTCATCTTAGCAAAACATTTAGCAGATGATGAGCTTCTGTGCCATATGCTGCAAAGATACATAATCAACTTTTTCCCAAAAACATTTAATCAAATCCCCTTTTGTTTATCTTGTGTTTCAACTTTCAAGACATAAAGACACTTGTCTAGAAGATCAGCGTCTCAATTATTCAACCAAGTGCGGCATCTGTAATTCAAACAGAGCCCCCAAAACAGAGAGAATAGAAGAGGAAGAAACACAAAAGAAAAAAAAATAACTTGTTAGCCTCGCTTCCGTTTCAATTAGTCCAGAGGATATTTCACTGCATGTACTAAGGCCTAACAGATCGTATCTGCATAGAGAACAGACTATACAGACTAAGCTGGAAGTCAAACCTGCAACTGAATGCTGCAAACAGCCCAAAGTAAGAACCTTTCTTCACCAGCAATCTTGTACATTTTAATGGCTATCTGCGATAACACAAAAGGGGCAAAATTTGCTCATTATAAACTGAATTGAACGAGACTAAGGCATCAATAACGCAATAAAGATCGAAATGAACCCCCTGCACCAACCTGTTGCTGCTTCACGAATGAATATTCTCGCACGTAACAGTTAAACAGACCCATCATTAGTTCCAAATTGTTGGGATATTTGGCACAGGCGTACTCATAACAGCTCGTAGCCATATCCACTGCCCATATCAACGAATAGCTAATAAGCGCGCACTCATTCAAGAAGGAAAAGAAAATCGTAAAACTTAATTAAATAATTATAGCAAAATAAACACGAACGGTGATCAAGCCGCTGAAAAACAATCTGTAAGGTGCTGAGGGTGAGATCATCGACGAAGATGTTGGGGTCGTTGTTGCATAAAATCTCTTTGGCATTTAAACAAACACCTAGCGCCTCCTCGTTCTTACCCATCCTTTCCAATATCAGAGCCTTCAGCGCCTGCACAATTGACAACAACAACAACAACAATTCCACCACTAACAAATTGCAAAATTTCGAATAAGGAAAACTACAAAAATAGGGGCGGAGCGGACTCACGAGAGCGTATGGAGAGTGTGGATTCTTCGACAGAAGTGCGGTGGAGAGCTTGAGAGCATTCTTGAACTGGCGAGAATCGATGGCGTCCCAAATGGGTCGGACCCGCCGCTCCGGGATGCCACCCGCTAACCCGAATTTCGACGCCATTGGCAAAATACTGGGAAAATTTTGGTTCTTTTTTTTTTCTGTTAAAAATGTGTAATTAAGACGTATCGTTGAATCTGAATGGCGTTTTAGAATGGAACGGAGTGTAGCAGCGACTGAAACGGGAAGAGAAAGAAAAACTTTAACCTAGCGCAGGTACAGAGGAGGTTCTTTTCTGACTGCGGAAGCGGTTGTACTGTACTACTTTGGTCAAGTGTTGGGGGCATTAGGCAATGAATGGACTACCCAAATTCGATATTGTCACGGGTTATTTCACATTTTGAACCCTCAAACACAACGTTTCAGCACTTCCACCCTAAAATAATGAACACACGGTTCTGAAAATCGGACCGAACAGCGAATCGAAAAAATGATCAGGTCACGGGTCACCGGTTCAACCGCGGTCGAACCGGTGACGTCATAATTATGCAATAAATAATAATTAATATAAAATTAATATTACAAAATAATAAAATATATATATATATATAAATATTACAAAATAATAAAATATATATATAATCTTTAACTCAAAAGTCAGAACATGTCTTCTCACTTCTCACTTTCTCAGATCTCAATTCTCACACACGCTTGGTGACAATGGTGAGCTGCTCTTCTTCTTCTCTTTCTTTCTTCCTAATCTTGTTCTTCTTCTTCTTTCTGCCTAATCATCATCTTTTTCTTCTTTCTTCCTAATTTTCTTCTTCTTCTTCTTCTTCTTCTTTTTCCTAATCTTCTTCTTCTTCATTCTTGTCTATCTTTCTTGTTTCGATCTTGTTCGAAGAAGAAAGGTTTCAGATTTGGGTTGAAAAAATGTTTCACATTTGAGTTTAATTTCAGATTTGGGTTGAAAAAATAAGGATTTCAAGTTTTGGATAAGAACCGCCCGGTTCATCACTTTTAGTACCGGTTTTAACGGTTCACCGGTTGAACCAGTGAGTCGAACGGTTTTTGACCTTGAACGGTTTTTTGACATAACCGGACCGTTTTTGTGACCGGTTCCGATTTTGAGCAGTCCGATCTGCCGGTCCGGTCCGATCCTGTTTTCATAACACTGCACTAAAAACAGCAGCACATTCGATTTGATGTGTGTGCTTAACTATATAAAATGTGAAATAAAGTACAAATTTATTAACTTTTTATGATAATAAATTTTTAGTTGTTTTATTATATAATAACAACAAATTTAGGCATAGATCTCTTTACCGATTATTCTTCCGAGTTCGTTGTTGGTTTTCTATATTTTTAATAATGTATTTTTAACTAATACACCAACATATTCTTTTGCCACAACCCAGTGTGGGAAATGTTTTGCTTCATTTTTTCTTTTTAATGTTCTTCCCTTCTTTTTTGACTTTTTAAAAGTGGGCATGTTGTTTTAGAATGGCTAATGATAATGCCAGAGCAATTCTCCTTCTACCAGAGCAAATCTATACAAATGGACCTTTTTGCCCTTCACTTTTTCTTATCCTCAGCCTACTAGGGGAAAATTAAGAGAATAGGCTTAATTTGCACAATATAGGCTCCAATTGAAAACTAGCCTTCCCTCATAAGCCTCTCCCATTTATTGAATGTGAAATACCTATTTTACCCTTACTTTCATTTATACTAATAATAATAAAAAGAAACCCAACATTTACTCATCACCCAAAATACCCTTGAACCCCTGTATCCCGTTTTCAGTTTCAGCATCTCCAATCCGGGCCTCCTTTCATCTGCAATTTGGGCCCGTAGTATCCCAACGGCGTAGAGGTAAGAAAAATGAGTATATAATGTTATTAAGAATTTAGTGTTTGATTTTGTTGGAGATGCCTACATAATGAATTATGTAGGCAATGTATTCGATGAAATGTTTGATAGAGATTTTCTTATTAATTTGTATTGAAAAGGTGGTTTTTAGGCTCTTAGCATGTGGTTTTGTGATTTTAACATTAATTAGATTGTGATTTGTGTGTTGAAAAAATTAATGGAGATGCCTACATAATGAATGAAGGCAAGGTATTCGACGAAATGCCTGATAGAGATTCTCTCATAAAATTTAAAGTTTGAGTGTTTGTTTGAATTTGTATTTGATTCATTTGACCAATTTGATTTACCTCTTTAAGTGTATTTGATTTATGGCTTCAATTTTTTATAACGATTTCATTAAAATTGAGATAATGGTTGACTTGAAAAAGGGAAAAATATAATGGTGTATTATGTGTACGATATAACATAAATTACTATCATTTTGATGTCATTCATTATTAATTGTATTTTGTAATAATTGTGTTTCTTTATTTTTGTAGGAAAATATCTGAGTTTTTGATATACTATTTATACGATGGTGAGTGGAATGTGAAAGTGGGAGACTTTGGAGCACGGCAATGTGGATGGTTGTCAAGGAATAATTATAAAGTGCTAAGTTTTGTACTAACTGGAGTTAATCCAAATTCGATGACACATTCCGAATTTTTCCATCTCATGTTTGAATTTGCTGCTTTTGAATGGAAGAATTCTGAAGTTAAAGTGAGTTATATTCTATCCTCTTGTAACTTTGGTAATTTGGTATACATCGTGACCGATAATGACGTAAAGCATTATTTGATGGACTCATGTCCGTTGACAAAAAGACGAAGCATTCTGCATGTCGAGCTTTTAATGAAAGATGTCGAAGGGAAAAATTGAAAATGAGATTGAGATTGAGATTGAGATGGAGAATGAGAAGTATTGTTTTGAAAAGGAGATAGAGAATGATTATACATCTGCCCCTGGTCGGCCTGGTGTTGTTTTAGACAAGCCCACCTCCCCGCCCATATCGAAAGCCTTTGCACCCACTCCTCTAAACCCAATCCACATTCAACTCCTTATCATTCTGTGGAAAATCTGAACTCAATGCCTGATGCAACCACTCCTTGTAAACCCAGCCCCAATACAATTTCTAGTCATTCTCCCTGTGTGGAAAATCTAAACTCAAAGCCTGATACAACCAACTCTTTTGAAAATGTGAAGTTAAGGCCTGATGCAACCACTTCTTTTTCCACCCCATGTTCCTACAAAGTTCACTTTGCTCACTTCCACCAGTCAGATTTCGTAGATGAAGCTATAGTTAAAAAAAGTCTTGCAACCTTCAGCTTTGATGACTGTCTAGATCTTGTGATTGGTCAGGAATTCGCCAGCAAGCAAGAGGTGAAAGACTTGGTCAACAATTTTGTGCTGAAGTTAAATTTCAATGTTATAGTAGCTAAGTCGAATAAAAAAGCCTTGGCATATAAGTATAAAGTCTCTGATTGCAAGTGGAGTATTTGTGCGGCAATTACTGGAAGGTCCCCATTTTTCTCGTTGCGAACTCATAATAACATCCACACATGTGACCCTGCATTGTTGAAGCGCCATGAAAGATGCTCTTCAGGAGCGGTTGCTGGATTTTTGTTAATTACTTTCCCATGTCAGTTAAGCTCACCATCTCCAAGGGTAATACGGAAAATGATGAATAAGGGGGACATTGATGTTTCTTACTACAAAGCTATGCATGGTAGAAACATTGCTAGAAATTCTATTAAGGGTGATCCTGAGCTTAGTTATGGGATTCTTCCGAGATATTTGTATATGTTGGAGAAAGTGAATGAGGGCACGATTACTCATTTGCGTAAAGATGCGAATAACATTTTCCAGTTGTTGTTCTTTGCGTTGGGAGCCTGCATTGAAGGTTTTGCGTCCATGAGGAAAGTACTTGTTATTGATGGCACACATTTGAAGACCAAGTATAATGGAGTATTACTTGTTTGTACTGCAGAAAATGGCAATAAACATCAATATCCACTTGCGTTTGGCGTGGTTAGTAAAGAATGGGATGAAAATTGAATTTGGTTCTTGGAGAAACTTCGAGATCTCATACCCGATTCTGACGATTTGGTCATCATTTTTGATAGGAATGCATCTATTAAAATGTCGTTCAGAAAGTTTACCCAAGGTCTTCACATGGATACTGTGCTTATTATATATCCCGAAATCTTAAGAACTGTGTTTATACTGGTAGGGCCACTAAGCAAAAGAAGCACGTAAAGGACCACATTGTGACGAAGTTTATTGTTTGTGCTGAATCATATACTGAGCCTGAATTTGATAGACTCTTTAGTGACCTCGCAAGAAGACAGCCTGTTTCAAATCTTAAGTACCATGAGTATCTTAACAATACACTTGTTGTAAAAGAGCATTGGACGCGTTGTTACTCTAATGGTTCACGATAAAATATTATGACAACGAACGGAGTGGAGTCTATTAATGCCGCCTTGACTACTACGAGATCATATCCGTTGATTCTTTTGTTGGATGAAATTGTGAAGTTAATAATTACGTGGTTCAACAAGCACCGTAACGAAGCTGCAGCCGGGTCCTTATCACAAAACCTCACTCCTGAAGTGGAGAGAACAATGCATGCAAGGAAGAGACAATCCACTTACTTTAAAACGCGCACCTTTAATAAGTGCACAGGTGAGTACATTGTTGAGTGTGGTACTGAAACATTATTCGTTGACTTACAAGCGGAAAAATGTAGTTGCAGGGTTTTTAACATTGACCATATTCTGTGCACGCACGCGATTCCATCATTTAATGGTTTAGGGGATATGATGCCCTTCTTAAATTAATCTCTAAGTATTATTTGAAACAAACGTGGGTTTTGGCTTA